>CM038671.1:135039389-135675218 GCA_021605145.1 Aegilops bicornis
AAAATCAGAAGAATAACACTGTTTTTTTCTTCTAGCAATGTCTCATGCCACAGACATAGGGTTGGACATATAGTCCGTACATGGACAATGTAAGTTTATCATTTTACTGAAACATCATATATGTGGAGAGTGTACATGAATATTTAGCCCTACAATAAAAGAACACCATCGAAGTGTTCTGGAAAAAAAGAGTCATGTAAGTATAATTTTTTTTCATTTGACGCTTATCCATATATTCAGTTAATTCTTGAATCGATGGAGAGTGTACACACATATTTAGCCCTGCAATAGAAGAACACCATACATACTCATATGTCCATCTATTGACTACTTGATCTCGTATGAAACAAACAATCAATAAGAGCTACCATGAAGCTTGCCTCTTCTTAAAAGATTACCAAACATACAAAAAATCAAAGTGATTACCCGGAATTAATTCAAGTTTGGTGCAGAAATTCTCTTGAACTTTGTATGGCATGTTCAACATGTAGCAGATTGCCCATAAACTCCCGTGGGAAAGTGAGAAAGGTGCTAGCAAGCCGTGAATTACGAATACATTAGTTATTAAGAAGATACCTCTGCCACTAACCTGAAGTACAGCTCGCATATGCAGAATAGATAAAATAGAGCCTTTGCTCCAGCTGAATAATTAACACCAATCATAACCTCAAATACTTTATTGCATGTGCTAATCACGGAAGTTTTGGTGTCCTCACTACTCACCACAAAAGCTAGTGTCAGTTAAATTGATTTTGGCAAACACATTATATCTGAAACAGTAAATTCAGCAATGTCTATACTAAAATTTTGATATGAAAGCACAAACATCCAAGGTAGTGTGACGTCCATAAACTCTAAGAAAATGTACTGATTTGTTTGTAGAAAAAAAGGAGAACATATGAACATGATTTGTTGACATAAAACCAAACATGTTGAAGGAAGCTAACATCATAGTCCGTCCTTATGTATATATTTACTGGAACTGGGATGAAAAGAATCACATTGTATGTTGAGGACTGCATTGTTATAAACCATCAGCAACCATTTTACATATGTATGGAAAATAAGGTGTTCATTTAATCCTCGAGATTCAGCAAAGCACCACTAATAAAGCTCATTGTGATATTCATATGGTGGAAGATTAGTTGGGGGCTTCTTTGAAGCGCAACAGTGAATCAGTGTTAACATCTATAGTATATATATAGATGCTGAGAAGAGAGCACCCCAATTATTATCTTCGCTTCATCGATTCAAATTGTATGGAGTGTTTCCTCTCAACTACTAATGGAAATATAAATTTACTAATCACAACTTTCCTAGGGTTCAATAATTGTAAGTCTGCACCACTATGTTGATAGAGGTAAAGAAGCGTAGGGGTATAGCTTTGTACCAAACAAATATTACTTATATGTGCCATACATGTAGCTACCCAAAAAAATAGCATAACTTATTCTTGAAGAGAACATCTTGTTCCAGCCGTGTAAATCTTCATGCAACCATGCCACCTATGTATCTCCTCAAGAAGGAAAGATCATAGTAAACTCCTGGCTATTAACCATTATGATCCTTATTTGCTCCAATTAGTGCCAGATCTGATCACTTCCCTGAACAACCTATATAACTGAAGGGTCTACTACAAACAGAGATTGAGATTAGGAATTTCTCTTCTTAATTCATATGGAAATTACTAATTAATGCCAACAACAAACTGTAGAAAATAGTGCATTTTTTAGAACATATATATCTGACTAAAACAAATATCCGAATAAGATTTCTCACGTAATTACCAAATTGCCTACTTTGATTGTCTATCTATCAGCAAAGTATGGAGTAAGAAATTTATATTTAGGGAGCAATCAAAAAAAGACACATATTATATATTGCTGAAGATATGTACATAGAAATTATAGTCTAATCCTACTGACATCTAGGAGGTTAAAAAAGTGTTTTTCATACCATGGGGGAACTATGGCCAAGGACCTCTGCGGTTCTGTACAAATATTGTACTTCTGAGAAATTAAAGATATTGCTTCTACTTCTTACCAGTTTATAGGTCATTGTTTAGAACTGATAAGTAGAAAATCTAGTAGCGTTGCGCATTGCTCGATTCATCTACAACATAGGATGGCTAGCTGAACAGAGAATTGAAGCCAATCTAATGGACATGACAAACAGCGGACAAATCCAAATTGTACCAGTTTGCACTCATACACAACATCTCATGATAGCACGTACATACTTCAAGAGTGAACTGATTGGCTAGAAGTAAGAGAGGCCCAAACATATTTCTAGGATTGATGAAAACAACTTACAACCGCAGGAGAGTAGATGGCTGATGGTGGAAATATTGCACGCTGATTTGCAAGCAATGTTCGTCAATAAATTACCAACAGAACCAAAAATTTCTGCAATTCAGCCATTCAATAAATGAAGTACAGAAGAGAGCACCTACCTAGGTCTACAGCAAAAAGACCATGTACCTCTTGAGTGTCCCTGTCTAGCTTGCATGCAAGATAGTTGCGGAAACATAAAAAATTGCCAGTGAGGAGGACGTCACGTTCCACCATCCACCTCAATGTTGAGACTTGAGAGGAGTCCACGGGCGAGGTGGTTGGTGCAGATAGGAGATCCGCCATGCAGGGGAGTCTCAGTTGATGGCAGCAGCGGCTCTGGAGGCGCTGTAGCAACATAGCTACCAGGCTTATGGTTGATCTAGGAGACATCCATCGACCTGGTAGTCTGGTACATCATAGCTAGAGTAGCATGGATAGATTAGGCCCCAGCTGTGCGGCGGCAACATGAAGAGAGGTCGTGTGCGCTTCCTGCAAGAAATCGAGCGAGAGATGGAAAGCAGATCAGGCTCGAAGGTATGCCAAGCATCGGTTGGATCAGGAGAACCGGTTGTTGTTGCCGCTCTCCCTCTCTCACTCAAAACTAGAGGTAGAAGAAGGAATAGGATACACTGAAATTTTCACCCGGCTGAACACAGCCCCTTTCTTACTTTTCAGAGCACGTACTCAGCGCCCACCAGTACATGGCTTATATAGCCGGACACACACAACGGGCATTTGCCTCATGCACGCTCACGCACGGGTCATCCGGCCACAAATCCAACTAACTAAATACCAGCAACTTAGGGCATCTTCAGCCGTTGGGTCGCCAGGAGGGACAAAAAATCGCCTTTGAGGGTGCAATCGCGCTTAAATCACAAGATCGGGCCGTGATGCCCCCTACCGCGCGCCCACGGTTAGTAAAAAAGGCAACACGGTGCAAAAACGACTCAAATTTAACACAAACATCGGCGAAGTTCATTCAAACTTAAACATATTTTACAAAAAAGAAAAACTACCGCTGGCTACCCCCGTCTTCCCTCGCCGCCCGTCGCCGTCACCACGCGTTCTACATGCCGAGGAGGCGGTAGAACCTCGTAGTCACCGCCGTCATCGCTATCGCCGCCGTTGCCGCCGCCGCCGCTTCGCTTACGCTTTCGCCGCCCTCGCTGCATCCTCCCCGGCTGGCGCTGCTGGTTGGACGGTCCGGGCGCTGCCGCCGCTGCCGCTATCGAGGACCACGACGCCGCAGTTGTCCTCGCGCCCACGCTATGGGCGGCGATCTTCTTCAGGTGCAAGACCGCCGGACCATCTTGTCGCTGGAGGTAGTCGCCCCGCTACCACCGCATGGCGCCCTCGCCGGAGATGCCGCTGCTGGCTATCTCCTCAGATTCGAGGGCAAGCTGGCTCCGGCTTGGGCTCGACGAGGACGAGGCGGCCGGGCGGGTGGAGAGGCGCCGCGCTGGCGCGGATGCCGGAGCTGGGTGCGTGGCTGACCGGGCGCGCCTGGGCTCCGCCGACGGGCGGAGGCAGGGCGAGCCACGGACGAGGGAGGAGGACCCCGGTCTCCATGCGCCTCGGGTCTGTGGAGCTTCGGCGGGCGTGAGAAAGAAGGGGAGGGGGTATTGAGTAGACGCTTCGATTCAATCGTAGACACTAATCATGCATGCAAACGTGTACGATCAAGATCTGGGACTCACAGGAAGATATCACAACACAACTCTAAAACATAAATAAGTCATACAAGCATCATAATACAAGCCATGGGCCTCGAGGGCTCGAATACAAGTGCTCGATCATAGACGAGTCAGTGGAAGCAACAATATCTGAGTACGGATATAAGTTAAACAAGTTTGCCTTTAAGAAGGCTAGCACAAACCGGGATACAGATCGAAGAGGCGCAGGCCTCCCGCTCGGATCCTCCTAACTACCTCGCCGCCGCCGCCGCCTCGCACGTAGTAGTAGGCACCTCCGTGTAGTAGGAGTCGCCGCCGACGGTATGCTCGCCCCGGCTCCATCGTCTGGTCGCAGCAATCGGGTAAAGAAAGGGGGGAAAGGGGGAACAAGGCGACCGTGAGTACTCATCCAAAGTACTCGCAAGCAAGCAGCTACACTACATATGCATGGGTATATGTGTATAGGGCCATATCGGTGGACCGAATCGCAGAATGCCAAAATAAGAGGGGGATAACTAACTCGCCGTCAAGACTACGCTCGGGCAGCCTCCGCCTTGGCAAAGATGTAGAAGAGAGTAGATGAAGTCCTCCAAGTAGCATCGCATAGCATAATCCTACCCGGCGATCCTCTCCTCGTAGTCTGTTAGAGAGCGACCACCGGGTTGTATCCGCACTTGGAAGGGTGTGTTTTATTAAGTATCCGGTTCTAGTTGTCATAAGGTCAAGGTACAACTCAAGTCGCCCTGTTATCAAGATCACGGCTATTCAATAGATTAACTTCACTGCAGGGTGCACCACATAACCCAACACGCTTGATCCCATTTGGCCGGATACACTTTCCTCGGTCATGCCCGCCGCGGAAGATCAACACATCGCAGCCCCACCTAGGCACAACAGAGGTCAAGACGCCGTCTAAAACCTAAGCGCACAGGGTCCGGCCCATCGCCCATAGCACACCTCAAGACGCTAAGTAGGGCGGCCGAAGCGCACCTAGCCTAGCAGCGTTCCACCCAATCCGGCGCGCTACCGCCGCCGACGCCACGAAAATGCTTTACCGATACCACGACGCCGGATACCCATAACTACTCCGCCAGTAGATGGTTAGTGCGATAGACCAAATGGCCGACTCAGATCAAATACCCAGATCTCGTTAAACGTGTTAAGTATCCGCGAACGCCGACCAGGCTGTGCCCACCTCTCTCCTAGGTGGTCTCAACCTGCCTGCCTCCGCCACAGTAAGCAATGGGGCCGGGAACCTGTGCCCACCTCTACCGGGATGGAGCCACCGCCCTTTCAAATTTCATCTCCTAACAAAGACTACGTAATGTAATAGTGTAAAGTATATAGTATATGTCCGTGATCTCAAGTGATCACAGCCAAGAGTATAGCATGGCATTTGGACAAGAATGTAGGGCCACCGATGGAACACTAGCATCTTATACTAAGCAAGAGGATAAAGGTGTAAAAGTAACAACAAGAATAGCAAGGACAAAGCTATGCAAAGAAGATAGAGTAATCGAAAGCAAGAACATGCTACACTACTCTAATCCAAGCAAAGATAGAGAAGAGTAGGCGATATCCGGTGATCAAGGGGGCTTGCCTGATTGCTCGCAAGAGAAGGGTTCTTCGTCGATGTAGTCGCATTTCGGTGGCATCAGCCACGGCCTGGGTCTACCGGGAAGAAGAGGTGAGAAACAAGAATACGAAGCAAACAAAGTATCACAAAACATAACGAGGCAATACGCGGTGCTAGGTGTGCCCTAACGCGGTAGTAGGTGATACCGACGAAGGGGGAAAACATCCGGAAGTATCCCTTGTTTCGCTTTCAAGGCAGGAGCCGAGGGGAAAGTTGCGAGTTTAATATGTTAGGGGTGTGTGGCGGACGAACGGGCTGCGTAACCGGATTCGTCTCGTCGTTCTAAGCAACTTTCATGTATAAAATGTTTTCATCCGAGTTACGGATTATTTTCTATGAATTTCTAAAGTTTTAACCACATTATGGAATTTCTGGAATTATTTAATTCAAATTATCCAAAACAGTGTAAAATACTTTTTATTACACAGGGCAGGCCCAGCCACAGTCAAAGACATGTGGGGCCAGTCAGTGCCCAGTCAGCAGTACAATCAGCGTTGACTGGGTCAATGTTGACCAGTCAACAGGGTCAAAGGGGACCATCTGTCAGTGTTACATGTGTTTAACAAATTGTTTAGATCAGTCTAATTAGTGGTGGGGCCCTACTGTCATATTCTACATAGCATCTAGACTTACTAATACCTGTTTTGGGTTAGTTAAATAAGACTAATCCTAATCTATGGCTGGCCGTTTGGAAGTGGCCAATCCGGCCACAAACACAAAGCACGCACACACAACAAGTAATCGGCCATGGCCAGCCTCAGCAGCAGCCGGTGGCAGCAGCACTAGCAGCATTAGGTAGCAGCAGCGGCGGCAGAGCAGCAGCTAGCAGGAGGAGGGGCGCGGCCCGGGCGGACGCGGCGTGGTCGCGGGGAGCGTGAGCAAGGCTAGCCGGGCGTGGCCAGGAGCAACAGCAGTAGGCACACACGTACGTACGCGTACGCGTATGTGGATGAGCTGAGGACGGAGGCTACGACAATGAATTGAGGGTGCAAACAGGGGGAAAAGGAGGAGGAGCTCACATCGGGGTGTTTGGCGTGCTCGCTGTAGCCGAAGAGGACCGGAGGCGAGCGGACCGATGACGGTGTTGCAGCGGCCGAAGGTAGAAGAAGACGAGGATGGCGAGCTTTCGGTGCGGGCGTCGTTGGAGGAGCTTCCCGGCTCTGTTCCGCGGCGAAGGAGAGCGAGGTCGAGGTCGAGGAGGCTGGAAGAGGTCGAACGGCGACGAATCGACGGCGAGGTGCCGCGGCCGTGCGCGGAGAGGATGTCTCGATGGCGGCGATGCGGCGCTCCCCTGCTTGAGCTGCGGCTTGGATTCGACGAGGATGAGACGGGCGGAGCTCCTCGACGTCTTCACGTGGCTCGGGGAGGTCCCGGAGAACGACTACGAGGCGGCTCGGCGATGGAGCTTCGGGCGACAAGCGAGCCAGAGAGGGAGGGCGAGCGAGGGGAAATGGGGGGCAATAGGGTTTGCGGGGAGAGTGGGTGCCGTTGCTATATAGGGCGAGTGAGGCCGTGGATGCGCGCCACCGCGCCATGGCATCCGTGGATGTGCTCCACGCAGCCCCCCGCTACAGGTTGAAGACATCCAGAGTGGGCTGGGCCGCCTCCTGTAGCTCGCGGGCTTAAGTGCACAGAAAACTTCTTCCCATTTCTTTATTCCTCTCTATTTTCTTTTTACAAAAATTGCCTTCCAATAATTTGGGCTGCCTAAAGGATTTTGTAAAATGTGGGACTTGTCCACATAATCACATTGTAATATTCTGTGTTGGCACAAAAGGTTTGGGGCAATTAGAAATGTGTAAGTATTTTTAGAAAAAGAAAAGGTTAACTGATATGCTGTTTGACCACTTTATATTTTCCTAGGGATTAAATGATGAGTCAAATGATGTTGGTTTCTACATGACAATTAGCTAGTGAATATTTGCAACCCAACGAACATTTTTGTTTTGACATTGAAAACTTTATTTGTTTGACTTTATTTTAAAATTTGAACTGGGTTTTCGAACCGGCGCGAGTTTATCAAAACTAACCGAGGTAACGTGGCATCATTAGCAGAGGTTCACTGTAGTTTGGTTATCCGGGCGTCACATCGAGGCGCGGCGTGTTGCCGCCCTCGATGTACTCGAGGACGGCCTCCAACGTGCGCCCGGGCACGCCCCACCACCGACGCCGGCCGGCGGCGTTGAGCCTGCCGGAGGGCTCGACGCCGTTGGTGGCCTCGAGCTGCTGGGCGTGACGGCGGCGGAAGTAGGGTTCCCAGAGCGGGCTGTCGGGGACGCATCTGCGGGCTCCTCGCCGCTGCGTGGCGTATTCAGCCGGATGCGCGCGATCTCCGACGCCGGGCCGCCCGGTGGTATCGGGGGCACCGCACGCCGACCGCGCCGATCCTTTCTACGCCCGGGCACCGTATGTCCGGCGGGACCGGTATCACCAGAAGCGAGGCGAGCCTCGCTTCATGAAGATGGCGGCGGCTGAAGCCGTTGCCGCCGCGCCGTCGCGGGAAGCGCCGCCATGGGTGTGAACTGGAGACGGCGAAAGAGAGGAGAGGAAAGGGAGAAACGACGACGGCGGGAGAGTGTGACGAGTCGCCGAGTGCGCCGGGGCGCGTCATATATAGGCCGAGGCGGGCGTGTCACCGTGTGTACGCGTGGCGGGCGAGGGAGGGCGAGGGACGCGTGTCGTCCGGTCTTCACTGCGCCGCCCGTGAGCACCAATGGCAGGCTGACCGGCGCGGCAGCGCATGCAGCTTTGGCATTGATTCGCCAAGGGAAACGAGGCGATAAGGACGACGAAGGGTCGAGAAGAGAGCCGTGTCACGACGCTGGCGGGCCCGCTGCTTTTTTCGCTTAAAACAGTTCGCCCGGCGCCCCCGGGCGTCCCCCAGCGCGCCGGGTTTGGGTTGGGTCCACCGGCGCTGTTTTCGGCCCAAGCCGATTTAAAATCGGCCTCGACGGCGCTGACCGTTGCTTTTTCGACGCCAAGACGAAAAAAACGCCGAAGCGCTTCACGAAGACGCTACGGAGATGCCCTTACTCCTACATGCATGCACGATAGCACCCACGCATCATCTCTTCAACCGCAACGACCGAGCCGAGCATGTGATGTGCTCCAACTAACTACTTGCATGCATCAAGCAAACTTGGCCGCCACACATGCCAAAGCCCTGCTCTACATGCCAGACTTGAGTGTACACAAACGCTACACACACATACGCCAGGCTGCTGCATCCCGCACGTCCCGCCCGTCCCGCGCGCCACCGATGTGCCCGACAAACCCGATGAGCCCGGCTGCATCAATGCATCCCGTGCGTATCCGTCGCGCCCGACGTGCCCGACCGCACCAAGCCGTGGCTTATTCCAACACACAAACCCTAAGCCACGGCCTAGAGAAGTCCGTCATCGCCGACGTCGGCGCCATGGCCGTCGCTACAGCCTCCACCGCGCAGCACCGCACGTCCCGCGCTCTCAAGCTCGTGTACACGACGCGCACGCACGTAGTCACCACGGCCCGAGTCCAGCGCCTCGACATGGTCAGTCCTCTGCTGCCTTCACCACGCCAAAGAAGCGCGCTCCGCCGCGTTGCCGATGTCGCTGCCGCCGCTGTAGCCGCCACCGCCGACCTCGCTGCCACGCCGCCACCGTGCCGCCGTGCCCTTCGCAGCACTCCCCACGCCCTCAAGGCCTCGGCTCGCCCCGCCACAGACGACGCGACCGCGCAACCAGGTCCAGCGCCGACGCGTCCACTCCAGCGGTCCCGACGCGTTCGACGCGTCCGCGCGCACTCCATAACACGCACCGTCACGCCCGGCTCGCCGCCGCGCCTCATTCGCCACGCCCGCGACGTCTCCAGCTCGCACCATGATCGCGCGACCGTGATCAACGCGGCCGATCCGGGCGTGTCTGTGAGCTTGGCCTTCTCCGCCGAGCCACGCCCGCGCCACCGCAGCCTTCGCGCCACCACGCAGGTCCGCCACGGCCGCCGCTGGCTCCCGCACGCGACGGGTATCACCGTGCTCGCTGCCACACACGGGACGAGCGCCATCACCGGGCGAAGCTCCTCCGAACCCGGCGTTCGATACCAATTGTTGTTGCCGCTCTCCCTCTCTCACTCAAAACTAGAGGTAGAAGAAGGAATATGCAGGGCCGGTCCTGATATTTCAGGGGCCCGGGGCGGAACTACAATCCGGGACCCTTCGAGGCCCTTAATTGTAATTTCTAATTATAATCATCATATGTAAATATAATTTGTATCAAAGAAAATAATTAAGTGCATCCAAAATGATCATGCATATCACATAATGTATTACATATTACCTTCAAAAGTGTGTCCTAACATTGTGAGATGCAAAATCGCTAATGATAGTATCAATATCGATTTCATCAAGCAATTTTTTCTCAATGCATAAAGTTGCCAAGCCATTTAACCTCTCTTGCGACATTGTAGATCTCAGGTAGTTCTTTAATAATTTCAACTTTTCAAAACTTTCTTTCATGGGCATAGTAAAGAAAATCCCATATGTAGTAGAAATAAAGATGGAATCATGATCACTCACATTGCTAGCATCCATGTTGACGTCAACATTGCCTTCTATAGGAGTATGGCCATCATCTTCCTGATTGCCATTAGTTTGGTTACCTTAAGAACTATCGCCAACTCATCTGAATTTCTTGAAGTGCTTGTATTGTTCTTATAATATTTAAAAAGAGATCCTCTCAATTCTCCTCTCAACTCATCTGCCTCCTTCTTCCTTTTTCTTTTATCACTTCCGGATGCATACTTTCTACCCGAACTTGACATGACACTTGCTAAAATTGAAAGGAACCAATTAGCTTATAAAATTAACCAAAGCTAATTAAATATAGAAGATCAATTAAACGTAATGACAATCTGCTATGGCATAGTATAGTACCTTCTCTCTGTAATCAAATCTGGCTATGTGCACGCAGTGATTCGAGTGCCCTAGCAACAATTCCCTGTTAACATGTTCGATCGATCGGCAAGTTGGGAATCAGAATTAGAAGAGAAGGATTAGAAAGAAAAAAACATGATTATAGGTAGAAGCACATGCGAGGGAAGAGGGCGCGACGAGACGTACCCGCCGCAGTCGTCGCATCGTTCGTGAGGAAGCAGAGTCGAAGAGGATTAGAGGAACAAGAACAACGGAACAACCGAAAGGGCAGGGAACGACCCATCCAAAGTTACAGGAAATCATGATTAGTTTTCTTTAGGAAAGAAATCTTGATTACCAAATCGAGCAGTTCCATTTTCTCTCGTGTCTCCACGTAGGTGCAAACATGGGCCAGACCCACCTTATATTTTCTAGTTTCCCAGGCTAGCACGCCATAGGCTGAGCGAGGCGCTGAGATTGGCTTCAATATTTCTTTTCAATCAAAGACCTGTATACCTGTACGTAATGTACATATACCTACCTGGGAGGGGTCCCTGACTTTTGGGGGCCCAGGGCGGCCGCCCTGTTCGCCCCTCCCCAGGACCGGCCTTGGGAATAGGATACACTGGAATTTTCACCCGGCTGAACACAGCCTCGTTTCTTACCTTCCAGAGCACGTACTCAGCTCCCACCAGTACATGGTTTATATAGCCGGACACACAACGGGCATTTGCCTCATGCACGCCCACGCACGGGTCATCCGGCCATTAAGCCAACTAACTAAATACCAGCAACTTACTCCTACATGCATGCACGATAGCACCCACGCATCATCTCCTCAACCGCAACGACGGAGCCGAGCATGTGATGTGCTCCAATTAACTACTTGCATGCATCAAGCAAACTTGGCCGCCACACTTGCCAACGCCCTGCTCTACATGCCAGACTTGAGTGTACACAAACGCTACACACACATACGCCAGGCTGCCGCGTCCCGCCTGTCCCGCGTGCCACCGACGCTCCCGACGAACCCGACGAGCCCAACTGCACCAATGCGTCCTGCACGTCTCGCGCGTATCCGTCGCGCCCGACGTGCCCGACCGCATCAAGCCGTGGCTTATTCCAACACCGGTTGTTCATCAAACACCATGTAGTTTCTCTTGATCAGATGGACTCTTTTCTTGAAAGGTGTCCTCCAATTTAAGAGGTTTTCCATCAGGGAGGAAAAAACATGAGAGAGGAAAAGAAACACGAAAGCTTCAGAGAGAGACGTGAGAGATAGGGACTCTTCAGATTTGCTGTTTTTCTACAAGGAGAAGAGGAGACGGTGGTGGAAGATATGTTGGAGATATTCTCTTTTAACTTAAGAAAGAAAAAGCGCCAAAGCAGATCAGAATCTTAAAAAATATCGACGATTGCTTATCAAACAAAAGCTTAAAGCACCAATCAAAATGTTTCAGAAATGGAAATTCTCTTAATAACATTCCAACTCTATAAGATTAGTAATAACATTTATAACTCATGAATACATTTACTTCAATGATGCTTCGCTACAATCAAACACCATTTGCAATGTACTTGGGTTGACCGGGTCGAGGAATTGGATGGAAGAGCGCCTTTCGTATCCACTGGCGAGAGCAGGATAAAGATACTCTATCCTTGGGCTAATATAATAGGGAAAATTGAGCAATTCATGTCGTTGATCTGAGCCGCTAACTCTGTTTTCCATTCGATTCCAATTCCAGCTCCATTCTCTCATGTTCATCTTGTTCACACCACATAAATGATCTGTGTTTAATTGCATATTTGCATCTCGGCTTCTGGTTCTGTTTGCAATAAACAGAACAAAATATTAGGTTGACTCATAATAAATTCAGTATAGAGACCTTACCGTGTCTCCGATCATCTGAAAGTCATGTAATATTGTGCTTTCAGACACCAAAATTGAGAGATGGCCAAGCATGTTGTCGCTGCTGTGCTGCAAAGGGTAGGCGCAACCAAGATGTATGAGGCCACCAAATAATTCTTTTGTGTTATGAATGAACTCCAAAAGGACCAATCATACTAAAATATCATGGTAGATTTTAACAGAATGTTTTCCTCTCCAACTGAATTAAATGAATATATAATTGAATGGATGTCACGTGCCACCTTCATCAACCTACAAAGGAACGATTATCATGTATAATGTTTCGTCCCATTCAATCTTGTACAATTAATCTAGTTTCACAAGAAGACTTTGGGCTTTCCTTTGGCAATGTTCTGAATCTGGTTCTTCAACATGTGTAAGACAAATATGAACATATATGAAAATCAAGATCCAACAAATACGCTAGCAAAAGTATATGCAAAACTCTGGACTACAAAATATTAAGTTTCATCTTGTTGTCTGGACATGAAGTAAGAATATGAATCAATTTACCTCATGAGGATGTGTCTAGTTTCAGCTTATATACTCATCAGGAAAGGAATTGTTATGATTACTATGAAAGATCTCCTCATGCACCAAACCACCTGATGAAATTAGAATGAAACTTCAGGGTGTCACTACTTGAGAACTTGCCCGACATTCCAAATTACAAACCTTACCTAAAAAGAATGGGCGAGCAACTCTACCCCGTTTGTCTATTATGCTAATCTTTCGTCAGGCGATACGTTTAGCTCCATCAATTAACATGAGCAGAACAGTCCAGCCCAATTTTCCTTCAATCTGAACCCCACGACGTGCAAAGGCAGCTCCTATTCAACGGCCAGTAAACAGAGTGCATGTGTGCTCCCAGACTCACAATACCAATGAAACTCGATTGGCCATGTGTTATGGGTAAGGTAGCAATGCCAACACGCTACAGAAAATCTAGAGCCAACGAGAATTCAACCTCATCCTTGGCTAACCTGAGGTACTAATGGATTTCAGGATTAGACCAAAAAGGACCTACAGTCGCATGGCACAGGCACAAAACCAAGGCTTCTCATGGCAATGTCCAATTGCGGTGCAAATTGGAGGGAATGCAAACTCACTGTAGGGTCTCGGGCAAGCTAGTGATGGTAACGTGCCACTTGAAGACTTTGCTAAATCAAATCACGATCGAGCTGGGGCTGACCCGGTCCACAGAGCAAATTCACTCTATTAATTGCATGTACCAAATTTCATGGAATCCTCCTGACCCGGTCGAGCTGCCGCACTCACTGTCGGGGGGCTGATCGGACCCACGAACACCTATGGGACCGGCGGACCGAGTCCCTTTTGGTTCGGAGGGGGGCGGAGATCGCACGAAGAGCGGATCGAGGCGAAGCACACGAGCGGCTTACCCAGCTTCGGAGCTCTCCTGAGAGATAATACTCCTATTGCTGCTTGTATGGTTTGTATTGTGTTCTTGCTAGGGAGCGCTGAGAGCTACAGTATACTCCAGCTGCTAACGAGACCTAGCGTGAGAGAGTTCGAACCCCCCTCTACGTTGCGCATGGGCCTCCTTTTATATGCACAAAGGGGCTCCGACAGGTGGCAACGTAGATGGGGGTACAAATGGAAAAACAGTGGTTGGTACACCTACTTATGCAAATGTCACGATGTACTCTACCTAATCCTCGACGGCAAGGGACAAAGCATTAAATGCCCGTCCCCTGTCGCCTAAACAAAGGCAATGAGGACCGTCAGAGCGCCACCGTTATACGATGGCAAGCTTGTCGGCGCCGCTTATCGCCGCTGCTCCCCGCTGGCTGCACAGCCTCTTGACACGCGCGCATGGAATGGTCCCATGGCGACACGTTGGTGGATGAGCTGGAGCGGAGATGAAGAGAGGTTGCCTGCCGCGGCTGAATCCTTGTCCGTCCGGAGGCTTGTCGCTCTCCGAGCCTTCCCGGCAAGGTCCTCTTGTCGGGGTCTTGTCTTCTGCGTGGCTTGAGTGGCCTTCCCGGCAAGCTCCTCTTGCCGGGGCCTTGTCTTCTTGGTTAAATACTTTGTTCTTGAATGGCTCCAAAGGAACCACGGAGGATCTTGGCGGTGACCAGGCAAGCCTTGCCGCTGGTGCTGCAATCGTCCGTGCACGAAGTTCGGGATACTAGGGTACCCCTACTCTAGTACACCGACAGGAGCCCCGGCTCGGGCCACACTGCGGTGTCGGCGCTGTTGGGCCAGGCCCAAAACAGTGCACGGTCACACGCGGCCTTGATCACACCGTAACTTGCTCTGGACCCACCACGTCCCCCGCGAACGGCATGCGTCGAACGTGGCGTCGTGGGAGAGATCGTGGGGGTTTCTTTATTAGGAAAAGCGGAACGTCCGCCCCCTCTCCCTCCTTATAAACAGGGGAAACAGGGGCAGGTCGCCCACCTCGCCATTCCATTCACGTCTCGAAAACCACCGCCGCTCCCCCTTCTTCTCTCTAGTGCGAAGAGAGCAGCGCCCGCCTTTCGCCAGCGCCATCAACGCCGCCGGTCTCCTCCACCGCCTCCACCATGGCTCCGGAAGCCGACAAGGGAAGGGCGTGAAGTCGGCCGAGGCGCTTGGCTGCTCATGGGCGCCGCAAAGCGAGCGGGCCATCTTCTCCCCAGCTCGACGCGAAGGAGAGCCGAGGGAGGGCTACTACCTATTCTGGTCGACGGAGACGCCAGCGTGCGCATCCGCTGCACGAAGGTACTCCCCGCCACCGCTTCGAACTAGCCCCAACCGGGTACCCTTTCTTTGCGCTTTTCTTCTATTGCGTTTCGCCCGCTTTTCTGAATTCTTCTGCGATATCATGAACACCTACGGGCTTCGCCTCCTTGATTTCACCCCCAATGCTGTCCTGACCATGGAAGTTTTCGCACACCTTTACGAAAACTTTGTCGGGATCCACCCAAACGTAGCCCTCTTCCGCCACTTCTTCATGCCCCGCGTTGAGAGAGGGGAGCCGCTGTCGGAGGGATTGCTTGGATCTCCAGGGATCGGCAAGAAAGAAGCTTATCCGGAAGGAGAGCTCCGTAGCAAATGGGAGGAGTGGAGAGCCAATTGGTGTTGGATCATTGAGGAGAACCCGCAGCCCTTCATCGCCTCGCGCCAAACCCCAATAGTGCGCGGCAACGATTGGAGTAACTTGGCGCCCGAAGATGCTAGGTTGAAGATTGCTGTGACCGGATCTTGGCGCCTCGGGCTTGCCGGACTCACTATAGGCGCTGATTGGCAGATTTCCTTCGCCGCATCGCTTCCCTTGCAGGAGAGGAGGAGACCTGATTGGGAGTTCCAAAACGCAGCGGACATCATGAGGCTGCGCCGGGCCTCAACCGGAATTTCACCGTCTTGGAGTTGGATGCGATGCTTTGCTAGAGCTGTTCAAGCATGACCCCGATCACCCCGAGTGGTTTAGGTTGCCGAGGGGTCGTCCCCATTGTGCAACAATTCTGCGCTCGACCGCATCCGTGCCATGATGCCATTGTGCGATTCTCATGGGATCGCTCCAACTCGCAAGAGCCTCACGGACGACGCCAGGCGGCAATTCTTCGACAGCTTGGAAGAAAGGCCGATCCGCCGGACGAAGCAGAAGAAGCTCACCCGCGACACCATCGACGCATTTAGATGCAGCGCATTGCCACCAGCCGGAGGAGGCGGCAAGAATTGCCGCCGGGCGCCTTCGGTACACCGTGGAGGAGGCAGATGCAGCAGAGGCGGCAAGCCTTGCCGAGCGAAGGGAGTTCGCCGGTGAGGAAGAGCTTGCGAATCCGAGGCCGAGTCGAGCGAACCAGCCGAGGGCGCTTCTTCCCCACCATCCGCCAGCTTGCCGCAACGGAGCCCCGGCTCCGCTTAAAGAGGCGCTCAAGGCCGGAGACGAGACAGTGGCGGCAGACGGGCTATCAGCCAGAAGCCGCTGCGGACGCGCTTCATCATGGGCAAGCAATGTTGCAGGAGCACCCCACACCGCTGCGACAACCGGGCGGGATCCTCCCAGGCCACCGCCGACACCTCCGCCAAGCGGTCAAGAGAGCCCACTCCTCCGCCTCGTCAGACCGGAGGCGAGCCGAGTTTGATCTCTCCGCGCCAGCTCCGACGAGGAAGAAGAAGAATAAGCTTCAACATTGTGCTTGTATTTCTTCAATTTTGTTGCTTCATCTTGAATCTGATTTGCTTCATTACAACTCTTTCCTTTTCGTGGGCCTGGCCCAGAGAGCGTCGAAGAGAGCCAAGACCCCGGTGGTTGTCATTGAGGACGAGCCACCCGTGGCAATAGGAGGCGCGTCTCGAGACCCTCGCGGACCCGCAACCCTTCCTCAAAGCAGCCCCCCTGACAGCCCCTGAGTAAGTATGCGGTTTTCTCCTCGTTAGGTGTGCATGGGTGCTCCTTCTTCATTGATATCTCGATTTGTTGGTTTGTGTAGGAGCAGAGCAGCCTCATCAGGAGGGCCCGGAAGCCGCCCCCGAAATTCTATCTGCTTCGACTACGCCGCCAAGGGAGGATTCTCCGGCAAGGGAGCCTTCTCCGGCAAGGGAGCCTTCTCCGGCAAGGGGCAGCTCTCCGGCAAGGGACGGCACCAGCGATCCCTTGGCGGCGGAGACCATGACCGCAACCCCCGGCGCAGGTAACCTTCTTGCCTGAGTACTTCCCTTGTGTTTTTCTTCTTCTGATTCTATCTTTGGATATTTGCTTGACTTTCTTCATCCGTCCGCCACAGAGCCGATGGAGACCGAGGTCGCCGGCGTGGAGGACGCGCACGACAACACCGACCGCCGCCGTGGGAGAAGAAGCCGGCCGACGAGCCTCGCCGCGAAGAGGCCACCGAGGCTGCCGCAGAAGCCGGGCGAGGGTCTGGCGATCAGATCGACGGCCCCCGAGGTCAGGAGCGCCAGCGCTACACCGACCACCGATTCCCTGTCGGCCGATGCAGCCACAGTTCGAAGAGCCCCAGCCCGGCGCCTACTTGAAGGCCGGCGACGGCGTCTTCATCAAGCTCCCATGGGAGTCGAGTTCCAGGGCGCCGGCCGAAGGAGAAACCTTCGATGAAGAGCTGCTCGCCTCCGCCGGGCTGACGCTGGTGGACGCGCCAAGCAGCAGCAAGGGCGAAGTTCGAGGAGGAGCAGGCCTTGAAGAAGCCGCTTGTCGCTCTACCGCGCCCGACAAGCCAAGTTGGAGTCCTGGGAAGCACTTGTCGCGAGGGCGGAGCAGACATGGAGAAGCGCTGCAGAAGAGCTCCGGGCGCCAACCAAGAAACTCTCCTAACGTAGCGTAAGAGCGGGAGCGACTTGTCGAAGAGCGCACAGCCTTCATCCTTGAGAAGGCTGAGGTCGAGGAGCAGCAAAGGCTTGCTGCCGAGAAGCTATCTGCAAGAAGGCGAGTTGGCGCAGCGGAAGATCAATCTTGACAGCTATGAGGAAGAGATTGTCGCGCGAGGAGTCACTTGGCGGGGCTCTTAAGGAAGCGAAGGATGCCGCCGCAGCCGCCGAGGCCGCCAAGAAAGAGTTGGAGACGAAGGTGACGCAGCTGGAGGCCGATCTAAGAGCGGCGAGGAGCTTGCTGCGCTCAAGCCCGAGCACGAGAAGGACGCCTACACTCTTGGCGAGCTGCAGGGCCGTCTCGCCGATAGGAGCAAGGAGCTCGACGCCGCCAAGGATTTCAAGGAAGATCTTGAGCTGAAGCGACCACCACGATGCAGACTGGACGGCGCCAAGGAGCGGGAGGTGGGCCTGTTGGAGAAGATCAAGGCCAACGAGGAGGCTGCTGGGCGAATCTTGTTGCCACCCAGGCGCCTTGAGGGAGAGTGGAGCACCGGACCAAGGTCTCGTGGATACTGCCGCCACCATCCACAACAAGCTGATGGAGCTGGGGATGGTGGATCTTGGATACTCCTCCGACGAGCACCTCCAACCCAGCGCCAAGCTTAGCTTATTCTTCAAGGGCGTGGTGAAGGGTCTCCAGCGACTCCGGGAAGAGAACCCAAAGCAGCTGGCCGAGGAATCGCGCCAGATCTGTGCAGGAGCCCTCCATAAGGTGTTGATGAAGGTGGCCTTCTGCAATCCAGGCCTCAACCTCAACGGCATCCTCAGATCCTTGCCGCCAGATGCCGATGTGGAGGCGCTCAAAGCCCTTGTCGCACCCATTGTGGACAAGGTGGGCAAGATCAAGCGGGTTGATGGCGACCGCAGACTAGGCCGCCAATTTTATCTTTCCCTTGTCGCTGCAGATCATGTTTAGAACAATTTATTAGATCTGCGACAAGTTATTTTGTAATATAACTCTATCTTAGGCAATGATTGCAATGTTATTTACTTTACTTGATTCCTTCCTTTGTACGTTTTGCCCTACGCTTTTAGGGAACTTGTCGGTGCAGGCACATTTGCCGCGAGCGCTGAGTGCGGAACGTCAGCAACTTCTTTGGCGGTGCCGCCTCCGACAAGCAACCTTGTCGCGACTAGCTGCAGCTCACTTAAGTTGTTGAGCGGACTCAAAACAAAGTAAGGGCGCGACTAGCTGCGAGTTGGTTCCTCCGCGTACAGGTTTTCCATACAAAGTACTATCGTTCGAGGAAGATAACTTAAAAATTTAAGAACTGATTGCTCAAACTTGGGCAACTTAGCTTTTCTGTCGTTTGCTTCCCGATAAGGAAGTAGGCGAAACTTCCTCGAGCAACGCTTGGTCCATAGTATTATCTTCTCCTTCCCCCTGGTTAACTTGTGCGCGAGGGAACCTTCCTTTCTTTGAGAAAAGAGAAAGAAGAGAAAATAAAGTTATGGAGCCCAGCGGCTCGATATTGCTTATCGGTGTGGGTGCTTTGCACAAAGTGTTAGCCAAAACATGCAATAAAATAATGAAAGCATGAATTTGACAAGTTGTGCGCAACACATGAGCTTTACTGATGCACGGGGTCTGCGCCCGGCTTTGTACAAAGGATTACATGCAACAGCGGCAAGACTTGTACAAAAGGTGGTTGCCGGAACAGGTTCCGCAACCGCGCTTCACGGGTAAAACTTACGAAGATGCTCAATGTTCCAGTGAGTTGCTCACTGGAATGCCATCTTCGGTCTCAAGGCGGCAGCGCCAGTGCCTAGTGACTCGCTTTCACCCGATAAGGGCCTTCCCACTTCAAGGCCAACTTGTTTGAATTCTTGGCGGACTGAACGCGCTAAAGAACAAGGTCGCCTATCTCGAGGCTTGTGGCACTAACTGCGGCTATGGTAGCGACGCAAAGCTTGCCGGTAACGAGCAGCTCGTGACAATGACTCCGAAGACGGTCCTCCTCAAGGAGCGGTAGCGTCATCTTGTCGCAGCTGCTCTTGCTCAAGCTCATCATAAGCGAGTACTCGAGGTGACCCGTATACGAGTTCCGTGGGGAGAACTGCCTCTGCTCCATAGACTAGAGCAAAAGGTGTCTAGCCAGTGGCTCGATTTGGCGTCGTCCTGATCGACCAAAGAACCACCGGCAGCTCCTCAATCTAGTTTTTTCCGCACTTGTGCAGCCTGTCGAAAGTTCTGGTCTTGAGCCCGCGCAACACTTCAGCATTTGCCCTCCCTACTTGACCGTTGCTTCTCGGATGAGCAACAGAAGCAAAGCAGACCTTGGCGCCAAGATCTTGGACGTACTGCATGAAGGTGCGACCAGAATTGTGTGCCGTTGTCGGTGATGATCCTGTTAGGGATTCGAAGCGCAAACAATCGACCAAGAACTTGATCGCCGATCGTGCTGTCACCTTCCTCACTGCTTCCACTTCCGGCCACTTTGTGAACTTGTCGATTGCAACGTACAAGTACTCAAAGCCCCCGACGGCTCGGGGAAAGGGGCCGAGGATGTCGAGCCCCCAGACCGAAAATGGCCAGGATAAAGGGATCGTCTGGAGAGCTTGAGCTGGCTGGTGTATCTGCTTGGAATGGAACCGCACGCTTCACACTTGGTTACTTGTGCAGTTGCATCCTAGAGGGCTGTCGGCCAGAAGAAACCTTGCCGGAAAGCTTTGCCGACAAGTGCTCTTGCGCCAATGTGATGACCACATATGCCTCCATGTATCTCTGCCAACAGTTTTTGTCCATCTTCCCGATGAATACACTTCAATTTCACCCCGTTGAGTCTTCTTCTGTACAGTGTGCTGTCGATAAACTGGTACATACTTGACTGCCGGGCTACTCTTTCTGCTTCTTCTTGCTCTTCGGGAAGTTCTCCTGTCTGAAGGAAATGGAAAATCTGCTATGCCCATGCTGGAGCTTGCGGCTCGACAACAAGGACTAAAGGCACATCTGCTGCTGCGGGAACATCCGCTTACGGCAAGAACCTCGCGGTTCGGCCGAGCTTGATGTTCCCGGCAAGCTTGCCGGAGCAATGCTTGTCGGGAGCGCTCGCTTCAACGAAACAAACCCTTGGGCTTGTCGGAGCAGCATCGCCCTCAAGATTCTTGGTGTTGATCCTGGGACCTTTTGGTGGCGGCTTGTGAAGCTCACGGGAAAATAGTCACCGAAATCAACTTCCTCTTCTTGTTACATCCGGTTGATGGTGTTACGGTTGGTTGAGTTAGCTTGAGCACAAAAATCCCTGGTTCCACAGTGCAACTTAAGTGCAACAGACTTTGATGTGCCATCGGCAATATCATTCTCGAGCTCTTGGAACATGTTCCATTTGTAGGCCGTCAAAGTGTTCTTCTAGCTTTCTCACTTCATCAACGTAGGCTTCCATCGGTGGACTCGATAATCTTTGTTCACTTGGCGGACGACAAGCTGCGAATCACCCACGACAATAAGCTTCTTAATCCCAAGGTCTACTGCAATCTCGAGACCGGCAAGCAAACCTTCATACTCTGCTGTATTGTTTGTTGCTTGCTCCTTGGGAAAATGCATTTGGACTATGTACTTGAGGTGCTCTCCGTGGGTGCTATAAGCGACGCCAAAGACCGGCGCCTTTGCGGTAGAAGGCACCATCAAAGTACATCAGCCACTCTTTGCTCGCTTCCTTGACGGGATGCTCGTCTCGAATTTCTTCATCTTGCGTTGGGGTCCATTCCGCTATGAACTCTGCCAATGCTCGCTTTGGATAGTTGATGTGCTTTCAAACTTGACGCCAAAGCTTGACAGTTCCAAAGTGCCCACTCGACAATCCTCGCCGCTTCACGGATTTTGCAAGATCCTCTTGTGAAAGCGAGTGACGACTGTGATCTCATGTGCCCGAAAGTAATGGCGCAGCTTTCGAGGCCATGAGAAGGCCGAAAAGCAATTCGCACACCAGAGTACCTTGACCTAGCCCCCTGCAGAAGGGAACTGACAAAGTAAACTGGGTGCTGCACCATCCTTTTCTGCATCTTCTCGCATGCCTGCGCAGACCCGTCCTTGTCGGGACCAGAGCTTGTCGGTGAAGTGCCTTGCCTGTCGCTGGATGTATCTGCCATGGTTGCCGGCTCATCGTCCGCCTCCCTCTCCGCTACTAAAGCAGCACTAACCACTTGATTGGTTGCCGCTATATATAGCAGCAACTTCTCTTGTGGCTTAGGTGCGACAAGTATTGGAGTGGAGGACAGTACCTCTTTAAGTCTGCAGCGCAGCCTCCGCTTCGGGAGTCCATTTCATTGGACCTGCCTTTTCAAAATCTTGAAAATGGCAGGGCACGCTCAGCAGAACCTAGAGATAAACTCTTTGAGACCAGCCACGCAACCGCAAGTCTTCGTACATCCTTGACGCTCTTTGGTGCTTCAATCTGCTCAATGGCCTTGATCTTGTCGGGATTGGCTTCAATTCCCGTTGAGACCACGAAGAACCGAGAAGCTTGCCGGAAGGGACTCCGAACACGCACTTCTCGGGGTTGAGCTTGAGGTTGATCTTGCCCAGATTTGCAAAGGTCTCATCCAAATCTTGAACCAGAGTTGCTTTGTCCTTGCTCTTGACCACTATGTCATCCATGTAGGCTTCTACGTTTCTGTGCATTTGCGGCTCAAAAGCGTCATGGACTACTCTTGCAAACGTTGAACCAGCATTCTTCAAACCGAAAGGCATCCGTATGAAACAGTATGTGCCACATGGAGTAATGAATGCGGTTTTCTCCTCATCCTCTTCTACCATGAAGATCTGATGATATCCTGAGTATGCATCAAGAAATGAAAGCAACTCACATCCAGCCGTGGAGTCAACAATCTGGTCGATGCGCGGCAAGGGAAACGGGTATTTGGGACAAGCTTTATTAACATCCGTGAAGTCAATACAAAGTCTCCATTTCCCATTTGCCTTGCGCACAACAACAGGATTGGCCAACCACGAGGATGGAACAATCCTCGACAAGGCCCTCTGCTTCCAATTTCTTGATCTCTTCTGCGATGAATTCTTGGCGCTCCACCGCCGCTTCACGACTTTCGCTGACGGGTCGCGATGAGGACAGACATACCAAGTGATGCTCAATTACTTTCCTGGGAACACTGGGGATGTCAGACGGTTGCCATGCAAACACGTCGACGTTCGCCCGCAGGAAAGCAACGAGTGCGCCTTCCTATTTAGGGTCGAGAGTGGCACTGATGGTGAAGGTACCACGGTGCCGTCCTCCTGGCGGACACCTTCTTGGTCTTTGGCGGAGCTGCCATCGTCTTCTTGCCCTTGCCGGTGGAGCTCGATGGTGCGTCCTCGACGGTAGCGCAGCACTCCGAAGAGGTGCGCTTGCCGGAGTGGGCATTAGAGCTCTTGCTGGACTTGGTCTTCTTCCCCCCGGGAGCTTCAGCGGCAAGTGTTTTGCTTTCTGTCACGGCTGCTGCTTCCCGGTAGATCTTGTCGGCACAGATAAGAGCATCCTTCTTGTCGCCATGGACAGAGATGATGCTTATCGGGCCTGGCATCTTGAGTAAGTTGTATGCATATTGAGAGGCTGCCATGAACTTAGAGAGTGCTGGACGGCCAAGTATCACATTGTAAGGCAATGGGAAATCAACAACGTCGAATGTGACCCTCTCAGTCCTAAAGTTCAGCTCGCTGCCAAATGTTACCGCAAGAACGTGATCTTCCCCTTCGCTTGCTCCTTCCCGGATTGATTCCTTGGAATGTGCCAGTCTCTTCGAGCTCGCTGTCAGGGATCTGAAGCTTCTGGAGCACCACGGAGGATATCAGGTTTAAGCCGGCCCCGCCGTCAACTAGCATCTTCGTGACCTTGAGGTTGCGGATAGTTGGTGAGACCAACATCGGCAAGCACCCGACGGCAGTTATGCGATCAGGGTGGTCCTCAATATCAAAGATGATAGGCGTGCTGGACCACTTCAGAGGCTTGCGTGACTCTACGGAGGGTTCTTTGCATTAACTTCCGCATCCACCGCTTGAGTTGGCGGTGGGAAGTATGCAGGGAAGCACCTCCGTCAACGCAGAGGACCTCTGTAGCTTTCTGAAACTCCTGCTCATCGGCCTCGTCATCTTCCATATCTTCATTGTCGTCTTCGTCTTCATCCTTGTCGCGGCCGCGGGGAGGCCTGTCTCCTTGCCGCTGCTTGGCCTTGCCGCGGCGCCCTCCCCGGCCGGGACGTTTCTTGCTGGCTCCTCCAGCACCTTCTTGGGCCTTCTCCTTATCGCGCCGCTCGTACTCAGCCTTCTGCTGTTCAACAAGCTGCTCGACCTTCTTGTAGCTCTGGAGGTCATGGCCCTTGGTGCGGTGGATCTTGCAGTACTGCTTGCCGGAGCCGTCGTGCTTGTCGGCGGCCGCCACAGACTAGTGGTTGGCGCCAGCGGCAACCTCCTTGCCGGAGCCACCAGCCTTGGCGTTCTTGTCTCCACCTCCGTTGCCGGACTGCTCAACAACTAGCACGTCTCTGCCTTTCTTTTTCCTGTTGCCCCGCCGCCGGCTTTTCTTTGCCGGAGCGGTTTCCTCCTTGTCGATCCTGCTTCCGCATTCTCTCCCAGGAGTCTCCTCCTTCCTCAAAGACGTGCACACTTGTCGGCCAAGGCATACAGCTCACTGACGTCCTCGACTTTGCACATCGCCATCTCCTCCCTCATCCTGCGGTTCCGCACATTCTGATGAAACGCGCTGATCACCGCAGCAGGGTGGACATCTGGGATGTTGTAATGCACACGGTTGAATCTCTGAATGAACTTGCACAGGGACTCTCCTTCCTTCTGGGCGAGCAGATGAAGGTCACTTTCTTGGCCATGAGGCTTGTGGCCGCCTGTGAAGGTGCCAACAAACTGATGGCATAAATCTGCCCAAGAGGATATGGAGCTGTCCGGCAAGTGCATGAGCCAAGATCTGACATTGGACTTGAGTACCAGCGGGAAGTAGTTGGCGAGGATCTTGTCGTCTCGCCCCCCAGCAGCTTGCACCGCGATGGTGTAGATGCTGAGGAACTCCGACGGATGCGTCCTGCCATCGTACTTCTCCGCACGCGTCGGCTTGAAATTCTTCTTGCTAGGCCATCGGACTTGCCGCAGCTCACACAGTGAACGCAGGGCAACCTATCGCGTCTGACGGCAAGTCGCTGGTTCTTCGGCGCATGCATATCGACGAAGGCCAGTAGCTGGTCTGACTGACGCCGCGCTTCTCTTTGGCGCTCGATGCAAGTTTGAGCGTCTTCTTGTTGTCATTCATGAAGAACTTGGCGCTGATCGCGGGGAGCTTGTGGATCCGATGACGCGGTGGAGTCGCTGTCGAGGTGGATCCGGCGAGTCGGCGATCTTGGCCTTCGGGGCGGAGAGTGCATGGTGGTTGCACCTCCACAAGTCTCGTCGCCACCGGCTCGTGCCTTGTCGTCTTGCCGCGGAGCGTCGCCGTTGGCTAAGCCGATGAGACTCTGGATGGTGGCCCTCCATTCGTCAACCTTGTCGGCTGTTGGAGGTTAGTCGAGGAGCAGTTGAGCTCTCGCCAAGGCTTCCACTGGAGTGGTGGGTGGCAATGGTGAACGGTGCGAGGAGCGGGATATGCTCGGACTTCTAACTATGTTAGAAGGAGCAGCATCCCGTCCAGGTGACCGTACCTCGCTCGTGCCAGCATGTTGGCGTGCACGCTGGTCTTGAGGGCCTCGAGATCCTCCAGCTCGGTCTTGATCCAACGGCGTATGGTATTGTGAATACCATGATTTGTTGGTCCCGCTGACTCTGAGATGGGCGCGGGACATGTACGGACGCCGAGGTTTGCGCGGCCTTGTCCTTGGACTTGGCAGCGTCGCGAACTCCTTCGCCGGGCGCCCGTTCTTCCGCCGGGCGTCTGCTTCCACCACCCGTTTGCTCCGGTGATGGTGGGTTCGACGCGACGGCTCCGCTGCCGCCAAGCCTTCTTCTTCGGTGGCATGTTGATGAAGATGTTGAAGATGATGAAGATGTTGCTCGTGTGAACGCCGGATCAGGTTCACACAGCCTCGACGCTTCTACCGGGCGCGCCAAAGATGTCGGGGAGGCTGATCGGACCCACGAACACCTATGGGACCGGCGGATCGAGTCCCTTTTGGTTCGGAGGGGGGCAGAGATCGCACGAAGAGCGGATCGAGGCGAAGCACACGAGCGGCTTACCCAGCTTCGGAGCTCTCCTGAGAGATAATACTCCTACTGCTGCTTGTATGGTTTGTATTGTGTTCTTGCTAGGGAGCGCTGAGAGCTCTGATACTCCAGCTGCTAACGAGACCTAGCGTGAGAGAGTTGAACCCCCTCTACGTTGTGCATGGGCCTCCTTTTATATGCACAAAGGGGCTCCGACAGGTGGCAACGTAGATGGGGGTACAAATGGAAAAACAGTGGTTGGTACACCTACTTGTACAGTGTATAGTGTACTCTACCTAATCCTGACGGCAAGGGACAAAAGCATTAAAGGCCCGTCCCTGTCGCCTAAACAGTGCAACAGGGACCGTTAGGAGGGCCACCGTTCGCCACGATGGCAAGCTTGTCAGCGCCGCTTATCGCTGCTCCCTGCTGGCTGCACAGCCTCTTGACACGCGCGCATGGAATGGTCCCATGGCGACACGTTGGTGGATGAGCTGGAGCGGAGATGAAGAGAGTTACTGCCACGGCAAGTGCCTTGCCGCGGCTGAATCCTTGTGGCGTCCGGAGGCTTGTCGCTCTCCGAGCCTTCCGGCAAGCTCCTCTTGTCGGGGTCTTGTCTTCTGCGTGCCTTGAGTGGCCTTCCGGCAAGCTCCTCTTCTTGCCGGGCCTTGTCTTCTTGGTTAAATACTTTGTTCTTGAATGGCTCCAAAGGAACCACGGAGGATCTTGGCGGTGAGCAGGCAAGCCTTGCCGCGGGGTGCTGCAACTGTCCATGCACGAGTTCAGGATACTAGGGTACCCCTACTCTAGTACACCGACACTCACCTTCGACAAAGACTGATGGAAGATGCCAAGCCAAAGATCGCGGACCTTGATTACTTAGCGGTGTGGTCGTATTAAGTGCCACCAGGTAATCCCGTCGCTGCCAAGGCGTCACCGAAGATCGCCCACGACGCACACTTGTGGAGGTCTTTGGCGCGAGTCCAGCCTCCGTGTGTGCTCGCCCGTCCCCCGACGGCGAAGGCCTCCATGAGCCGCTCGTCGTGCCCAACTTCTTGCCCGGCTCGAGGAGACCAGCTGGGTGCTCGTCGCGTCTTGCATCTGGTCGGGTTGCGCCGATGGGCTGATGGCCTTGTTCCTCTGCGACCGACGCCATCCAGCCGAGGAGTGGATGGGCTCCAGTGGTCGGAGATGGGGTGGGTGGCGGCGCTACTTCGGGTAGGAGGGGATTTGGGGTTGCGGTCGAGCAAAATAGAAAATAAACAGCAGCTCGATCCCCTCCTCCTTCCCTCCTCTCAAACGACGACGGAGAGAAGAACGGTCGTGCTTACCTGACGAAGATAGACGGTGACCCCTGGGCCAGCGCGTCAACCATGGCCTTGTACAGGATGGCGACGCGGATCTTCGTCCCCGCACCTATGGACGGGTGGGAGCTCTCCCTTGAACTGCCGGTGAGGCTTACATCGAGGCGCCAGTAGACCTCGGCTCCCGTCTTGGGTCGATCCCTTCTCCTTCCCTCGTGCGCCGAACTGGAGGGGAGCACCGCCTATCGCCTTCTTCATCCTCCCAAGACGAGGTACAGCCGTCACAAGCATGAGAGAATTGGCGGTATGGATAAGAGGAAGACTGTTTTTTTCTGAATAAAGGATTGCAGGATGAATAAAAGTAAACGTAGGGCTATTTATGTAAAAAGCGAAACGTTGTCCCCGATCCACTTAAAGAAGGACTGCGGGTTGAATTAAAAAAAGCACAGGGACCGTTGTGTAAAAACACCGTGACGGTGAACCCGGAGACTCAATCCGTACTTTATTATTAGGAAGAGATTTTTCCAGAACCGTGAGGAAGATATGTTGGAGATATTCTCTTTTAACTTATTTTTTCAGAACCGTGAGAGCATTATGGGCCAATTTTTCAGCTTCAAAGATGTTGGGCTTTCTAATCAATCTGCCCACCATAGATTAACGGTTGTTAATTTCTAATTAACACGGTAATTTTTAGGGAGTCTGTAATTAGTATAGGTATAGATATAGATATATAGATAGATAGATATAGATAGATAGGTAGATAGATAGATAGATATACCCCTTCGTTCCAAATATGTAATACCTCATCAAATTGTGAACCTAAATTCGACTAAAAATATATGATCTATAGGATAAAAACTATAACACTATATTCATACTTACATGAAGTTTAAAATGGTATAATTTTCATTGCATATAACTTACATTTTGTTATTCAGATGCATAGTAAAATTTAGACTCAAAATTTCGAGGGTGTTACATATTTTGATGGAGATAGCACTACTAGAAAAAGGGCTATAGATGGGATTGACACTAATGGCGCACCAGACAAGGGGTGCGCCATTAGTATATACTAATGGCGCACCACCTGCTGATACACCATTAGAGTTGAAACTACTAATGGCGCACCTGGCCCAAGGTGCGCCATTAGTATCAAATATTTTTTTTGAACTAGTGCGCCTGTCCAAACATACTAATGGCGCATCCGGAGACAGTGCACCATTACTAGTTGTAACTAGTAATGGCGCACCCGTCGGAAAGTGCGCCACTAATGTTGTTTTTTATTATATTTTTATTCTTTTTTGCAATACTACTAATGGCGCACTGTTCAACCGTGCGCCATTACTAGTTTAAACTAGTAATGGCGCCTTTGTAGATCGATCGCCATTAGTATGTTTTTTTTTCAAAACTACTAATGGCGTACCGCCAGAAGGTGCGCCATTAGTAACCTGGATTACTATTGGCACATTTAGTGCTGGTGCGCCATTAGTAAGTGGGCAGCAACAAGATATTTTGGACAGCCTCTCCTACCCACACTCACTTTCTCCCCACTTCATTCTCTCCACCTCCTCCTTGTCTCGGGTGCCTCCTCTTTTTCACCTCATTTCCACCATATATTCATTCAAATTAAGTGGTTAAATTACCTTGTTTTAATAGGTAAGTAAGGGGGGAAGCTATATTTATGTTGTTCTCCCTACAACAATGTGCACATGCACTTTTTATGGCCTAGCTAGATCTATGTATGTTCGTGGTGTTGCATATGTTTGTGGTGTTGCATATGTGTTTGTGTTTGGAGGTGTACCGGTA
This sequence comes from Aegilops bicornis, assembly GCA_021605145.1. NCBI lineage: Eukaryota > Viridiplantae > Streptophyta > Magnoliopsida > Poales > Poaceae > Aegilops > Aegilops bicornis. The sequence goes on from CM038671.1 coordinate 135,068,407, forward strand.
TTTGAAATGCGATAGTTGCCAATATTTTGCGGAATGTTGATTCATTTCCGTTTCATGAGAATTTTGGCATTAAGCATTCTTTTGGTCCTATTTTTAGGGAAAGTCATGCCAAATTTTTCTTGGTTCTAAAATATCGTTTTGCTCTACCCGCAGGGCGATTGATGGTCCGCATACGATGACCGAAGGCATCGTGCATAGGTTTTTGAGGTCCGCGAAGGCCGAGATGCTTCAAAAGAACGAGACGGAGATAAGATGTCCGTGTCGAAGATGCAAGTGAAGAGCCTTATTGCGGACCCGGATTCCGGCAGGTGCGGGATCACCTGCTCTTGCGTGGTTTCATGGATGGCTATCGGTGGCAAGGTGATGAAGATGACTACGAAGTCGTCCATGGGGCCGGGCAAGAAATGAGGAAGGGCAACAAGACAACCACCGCTGCTCGGTAGGGCGAGAAGACGAAGAATCCCGGAGATGATCACGACGGTGATCTTGTACACATCATGATGTAGAAGATGCAGGACATGATGATGAGGAAGATGCCGGAGCGGGCGACGGGCATGATCATGAAGATGATGATGCCGGTGGAGCGACGACTGGACCATCGATGGGGCTGGGTGCAGGACCCTCATATTCAAGAGCTGCTTCTCAAGCAGACGGATAACGCAAGAGCTGCCGCCCGAGAGAAAGCCAAGATGGATCAACTTGAGTTAGACGCGGTTACTCCATTGTATGAAGGATGCAGGCCGAGGATACCCGCTGAAAATAACGCTCATGGCTCACGGAGATGAAGGTAAAACACAAAATGACCGACGCATGTTTCGACGAGAACATGTCGCTCGCACGAACGTCTTCCCAAGGGGGAACAAGTGCCCGACCAGTTTGGAGGATGCGAAGAAAATATTGTGTCCTCTCGATTTAACTCACGTGAAATACCATGTGTGCATGAACAATTGCATCATTTATCGGGACGAGCACGCGGAGTCTACCATATGTCCGGTGTGAGGCGTCACTCGATACAAGAAGAGGAAGAAAGCTCCTCGAAAAGTGGTGTGGTACTTTCCGATCACTCCTCGTCTGCAGCGGTATTTCGCGGACCCTAAGGTAGCAAAGCTCCTGCGTTGCACGCGGATAGGGAGGAGAAGAAGCGAGAAGATGGCGCAAATAATCTGGAGATAGATAAAAAGACAAGATCTTTGAGTCACCCTAAGGATGCGAGCGGTGGCAAGCGTTGAACTTCAAGACTCGAATTTGGGAATGATCCAAGGAACATCGTCTTTGGCGCGGGCACCGATGGAGTCAATCCGTTTGGCAGCCAGAGAAGCACACATAGCACCTGGCCTGTGTTTGTGTGGATGTACAACCTTCCCCCTGGTTGTGCATGAAGAGGAAGTACATTCACATGAGTATGCTAATTGAAGGGCCGAAACAACCAGGAAACGACATCAATCTGTATCTGGGGCTGCTGAAAGAGGAGCTAGACACGCTGTGGAAAACGCCAACCAATACGTGGGACGCCGCAGAGAAAGAATATTTCCCTATGAGAGCCGCACTGCTCACGACGGTGCAAGACTATCTCGATTACGGATATCTCATGGGGCAGGTCATCCACGGATTTTACGGATGCGTAAGGTGCATGGATGACACAACATATCGCCAGACTAGATAGAGATCCGGGTCTTCAAAACCGTGTTCATGGGACATCGAAGGTGGCTTCGGCGATGACCCGTGGAGGAAACGCAAGGATCTATTCGATGGTGAAACCGAACCCAACGCCCGATGTACGAGGAGCGGTGAGGAAATAGACAAGCTGTTGAAAAATTGGAAAGACTGCCTTTGCCGGAAAGAAGCAAAAGGCGAGAGCCGAAAGAAGCGAAGGCGCCAGAGCAGCTGAAGGTATGAAAACAAGGTTTGTTTTCTGGGACTTGCCGTACTGGAAGATCCACCGTGTGCCTCACAGCCTTGATGTCATGCATATCATGAAGAACGTGTGCGAGAGTCTGCTTGGTACCCTGCTCAACATGCGGAGAGGACCAAAGATGGGCCGAAAGCAAGGGCAGACTTGAAATCAATGGGCATCAGGCAGGAGCTTCACGCTAATGATGATGATGATGATGATGATGATGATGATGATGATGATGATGAGGCGAAGCAGGACACAGAAAGTCGTCGCAAAGGCAAAAAGGCCAAGAAGACCGAAATGACTACCCTCCGCGTGCTTCACTCTAAGTCGGGAGGAGATCGAGCAGTTTTCACCTGCCTCCTAGGAGTAAAACTTCCTTACGGTTCTGTGGGAAGATAAGCAGATACCTAGACCCAAAGGAAGCGAAGTTCAGCGGGATGAAGTCTCACGATCACGCGTCGATGACGCAGAGATACTTCCGGTTGCAATGCGTGGGATCATGGACGCGCACGTCCGTGAAACGCTATTTGTCCTATGCAACTTTTTCGACGTCATCTCTCGGAAGTCGATTGGCGTGAGGCAACTCGAAGGCTACGAGGAAGAGATCGTGGTGATACTATGGGAGCTTGAGATGTACTTCCGCCCGCATTCTTCGACGTTATGGTGCATCTGCTGGTCCATATCGTGGAGGATATCATCCAACTCGGGCCGACGTTCTGCACAACATGATGCCGTTCGAAAGGATGAATGGTGTCATCAAAGGATACGTTCGGAACATGTCACGTCGAGAGGGAAGTATAGCCGGGGCTTTTCGATGAAGAGTGCATCTCCTCTTGCACGAATTATCTAGGCATCGAGAACCCGTTGGTATAACCGTTAACAGCACCTCGGCAGGCTCGCTTGGATGGGGTCACCGTGAGGGTCGCCGAAATGCATGTCGACTTCGAGGGTCGACTCGCCGACTTTGAAAGAGCAAACCTAGTTGCGCTACAACACATAGACGTGGTCGATCCTTGGGTGGTAGAGCACAAAACCTTTATTGAGAAGGCGTTACAATGACCGAGGCCAACAGAGGACGGACGGAGATATACTCAAAGAGCACAACTCATGTTTCACGCGTTGGTTCAAGCGAAGCTTACATCGTACCCTTTACATGAAGATTCTTCCGCGGAAGAACAACTCATATTCACCTTGTCACAGGGCGCCGAGCACAACCTGATGACCTATGAGGCGTACGATATCAACGGCTACACATTCTACACCGAGGACAAGGACATGAAGGGCGATGGTTATCATAACTCCGGGGTAACGATGGAATCCTACACCGGTAAGGACAAGGACAGATACTACGGAAGGATCGAGGAGATCTGGGAGCTGAGCTACGCTGGAGAGAAGGTGCCGATGTTCCGTGTCAGATGGGCCAAGAGCGTCCTAAAAGAAGACCGGTATTTCACCACCATGGTTATACCCGAAGCCAAATCCAAGACCGCGGGCTTCCCAAGTGGACCAATGCTTCTTCATTACCGACCCACCAAAGCCCAGTCGTGTTGTCGTGAGGAGAGGCAAAAGGAAGATCATCGGAATGGATGGAGTAGCCAATGAGCAAGACTTGACAAGCATCTGCGACCCGAGGATCGAACATGACGACGATGATGAAGTAGCAGCATACACCACAAGAAGAAGCAGGACCACCCTACCTAAAGGACATCCGTTCCACAGAAGAACTCCATTTGCGAAAAAGAAGGGCAAGAAGATTGTGAACAGATAGCTAGCTAAGATCGATTGTATTTAAATCGTAGCCTTCATTTCTCGAGTGTATTTCATGGGCACTTTTTGAACTATCATGAATATTTTTAAATTTCATGGACCCTCGATCTCGATCCCCTCCATCTCGATCGCTATCCCACCTCGCCAGATCCGGTCCCCTCGCCGAGCACCCCAGTCCACTGCCGCGTCGCCGACCCCGCACCCTCGATTCCCTACTCAACCGCCGCCACGACCGCCAGACCTCGATTCCCCTACTCAACCGCCGCCGCCGACCCCCGCACCCTCGATTCCCCTACTCAACCGCCACACACCCCGCACCTCGATTCCCCTACTCAACCGCCGCCGACCCCGCACCCCTCCCCTACACAACCGCCGCCGCCGACCCCCCGCACACCCCTCCCCTACTCAACCGCCGCACCCCCCGCACCCTCCCCTGCTCCACCGACATTACTGTTTGATGATATTTTTTTAAAAATTATTACTGTCTTATAAAAAAAATATTACTGTTATGATTTAAACAAGTTTGAACATATTTAAACACAAATAAGTATCAAACAGCATTTTAAATGCTTAATTGTGGAGCCTGGGAGTCGAACCCAGGACCTCCTGGTGTGAGAACTGGTTGCTGACCAGTCGAGCTAGTAGAGGGAACTTGATGTCGATCAGGTCAGGTGGAAGATAACCTGTTGGCTCGACCAGAAATCAAAAAAAATTACTAATGGCGCACCAGGGCGAGGTACGCCATTTGTATGGATGTACTTATGGCGCACCGAGGGGTGGTGCGCCATTAGTATTGTGCCGCCCCCATCCATATCCCGGACCAAACCTATCCCCTCTCTCTCCCTCGCCCTCGCCCTCGATCCCCTTCCCCTCTCCTCTCCCGACGCTTGCTGCCCGCCGCCTCGGCGCCGCCCAAGCGCCCGCCTCGGCGCCGCCCGTCGTCCTCGTCTCCACCTTGACGCCCGACGCCGGGACGCGCCCTCTCCTCTCCAGCCGCCGCCCGCCGCCCGTCGTCCTCTCGTCTCCTCGGCGCCGCTCTCCCCATCGCCCCACCTCGTTGGGCGCCATCGCCCCGCCGCCCTAAATGGCCGGTGGCGGGCCTTGGCCGTAAACACCACCGTCTCCGGAGCACCACCACCACTGACCTCGTCGCCTCCCGGACCTCGTCGCACCACCACCACCCGGACCTCGTCGCCCCACCTCGTCGCCCGTCCACACCACCGCCCTGTGAGCTCCCCTCCCCTCCTCCTCTCCCCTCTCCCCTCCTCCTCGGATTGATGTACGTAGGTAGCAGATACATCAAGAGCAGCAATGTAGGGAGATGTAGGTGAGAAGTAAGTATCATGAGCAGTGCTAGCATCAGCAGCAAATCAACATTTTAGCAACGTAAACATATGCACCGACGGAACAATTGGCTAGATAGAAGAAGCAATTGGTCATAGATAATTCAGTTGTTCGGTGTGACATGATCAGATCGATAATCGACACCCGATCTTGAACTTGAGCATGTGGAGTAGTGATGAATGTGATAAGTGGCAGCTCCAAATGGCCATCAAGCAATGAAATTTCGCCATGTCGATAAGTGGCATTAGTTCACGATAGCTCTGGAGGTGTTTGATTTGACATAGCACACACACTTTTCATCGGACATGTGCATTTTTTCAGATGTGCATGGGCAAAGCAAGTAGGTTCAGACTTGAAGCACCAGAATTCGGAAGCAGCAGAGTAGTAAGTAGACTAGTAGTGGTTTGTGTGAGGAAGAAATAGCTTTGACATGATCCATATATAGTGATAGATATTCAGTTTGTTTGGTGTGACATAGGGCCCTAGTGTGACACAATCAAATCGATGACTTACACCCGACACTGAACTTGAAACACGATGCTTTGAGCATGTGGAGTAGTGATGAATGTGACAAGTGGAAGCTCTAAATGGCCATCAAAGCAATGTAATTTGACAAATACTGCTATATATGAGGCATAAGTTGACACTAGTCTGAAGATGTTTGATTTAACAGAGCATACGTTTTTCAACAGGATTGTGCATTTTTCAGATGTGAACCGGCAAGTAGGTTCAGACATGTAGCAGCAGAGTAGTACTACTTGACGCCATTGAACCTAAAAAATGTCTGAACCTAAGAAACTAAGAAAAACTGCACTTGCCAAACATCTCTATAGTTTTGCTAAAACTGAGAAAAACTGCAGTTTTTAGAAACCAAAGTATTCATTGCCCACACATTGGAATACCGAGGTTTCCAATTACCATGGTTTTGGAAAAACCGTGTTGCCAAACTAGGCCTTAGTAGTTAAGTCTTAACGTGGTTTGCATTCATTTGCAATTACACTTGTTTTTGCCTCCACTTGATGGAGCCGACAGCTTCCTTTTACACGAAGCAGGTCTTCTTGTTTTGCGGTGCTCATTTTTTCTAAGTGCACTGCAGTACTTGTTCCTTTGTGCACCATAAGTAAAACTAGCTAATTGTATGAAAATGTATCATGTCACCGTCCGTGACTCTCTCTTTTTAAGTCCACATTCTGTTGGTGGCTCGGTTAACTCCTAGGGTTTTAGCGATTATGTACAAAAACATTACGATCCAGTATTGCTTGTAGTGGTTTGTCCAAAATGTTGAATGATACTGCTTGGAGATGCATATATTGTTTCACCTCTTCACATGCCAATGTATTTTCCATGTTGTGATGAAGGCCTTTTTGCCTTGTCCACCGAGAGGCCCTTGAGTTTGCTGGAATGTCGATTAACTTCCGTTCCGGCAAATTGGTACTCCATATGTCCTATTTTCAGCAAAGGTCATGCTGAAATTTTCCGTGAATTTTAGCATGACTTTGCTAAAAATAGGACATATGGGGTACTTGTGACTAATGCATGGGCCGGGTACTTGTGACTAATGATGAAAGCTTAGGCTTTTAGGGTGCCTCGGCGTCGAAAAACCCTCAATGATAAAAGCTTAGCTTTTAGAATGCCTCGGTGTCGACAAACCCTAAATGATGAGACCATGATCTTGTTCCTTGACAATAACCAACTTTTGACCAAACTTTGTTCCTATTTAGAGAGAAACATGGCCAACAACGATGAGGCCGGGGTTGAGACGGCAAGGCATTCAGGAGCTGTCCAAGGAGATGGAGGAACAACCTCACTTGTATGAGGACGCCGCCTTCCCCACCGATCCACGAGACCACCGATGGTACCGCCGAGGATGACCCCACCGATGCCACCACCGATGGTGCCGCCGAGGATGCCACCATCGATGATGGCGGCGCCGCGCCTGGATGGCAGCCAACGAAGAGGCAGCGGAAGGACCGGCGCCCGACCGTGCTCCGCACCCTCAAGGAGGAAGTTCTTGAAGTGGACTCGAGGGAATCCAACGCCGCCCGAACGAATAGTCAAGGGTACTCGCTTCAGCTCGGGTGCATTCTCCGGAGCACCGTCTCGATCAACACCGAGAACCCGAGGCATCGACCGAGGGAATTGCGCAACCTCCTCTTCACGAAGCTGCACGAGCGATACAAGTTCCCGCTGAATTTGAAAACACAAGCCTCAAAGGTAATAAAGTGAACAATGCTGCCCTCACGAAGATGAGCAAGGCCATGTCTACTTGGAAAAGCAATGTGAAGAGAATGATCGAGAAAGGTGAGAGTTATGAGAAGATCAAGGAGAAAAATCCTTCGATCACCGAAGATGACTACAACGACTTCAAGATCAATTGCTCGAGCACCGCAAACTCGAATCAAGTCGATTGGGGAAAGAAATGCGGGAGCTGAATTTAGGGTAACACACACTCGGTCCCGGGCGGTTACAGAGTGGCGGAGCCTATATGGGACAAGGAGGCCTTGGAGCGTGCCGAGCAAGGCCTACCGCCCTCTTCGATAAATCTGGCGACAAGCAGACCAGGAACTTTGTCGGGCCCGGTACAAGAAGGACCCGAAAACAAAGGAGCTTACCACGGATCCGAAGACCAGGCGCTTGAGCTTGTTACAGTAAGGAATACCACCCGTAACTAGCTCCATATGGTTGCATTCTAATTAATGAAGCCAAATTTCTAAATGGTTAACATTCCTTCCGCAGCGATTTGAAAGCGATAGTGGGGTCGACTAAGAGCAACCCTTGGGACACCACTCTAAATAGGGCGTTGAATGTAATGAAGAACAAGGATAAGCTCAGTAAGCCGACGTCAGCTGGTCGTGTGGCCGGCAAAGGCTTGTCCACAAAATGGGGGTCATACTATACCGCTGGTGTGCGGAAGGAGAAAAATACCAGCTCGGAAAGCCAGGCGCGCGAGGTTCAAGCAAGGCACAGGTGGCGCGGATTCCGGAGATTGTCCAAGAGCAAGTGCAACAACAACTCGGAGCGACGATCACCGCCATTGTGCCTACCTTGATCTAGGGGTTGAGTGCGTGGATTGCGGGCGACCAACAGGGGCCGCCCCCGATTCCTAGCTTCACGGCCAGCAACTCGCAGAATGCGATGGCGGGGCCATTGGTGTCTCCGGCGGAGGCGGCATTGGTGTCTCCGACGCCGGCACGGGAGCTTAATGCACCCGGGTGTACACCGGTCGGCACCTCTGCAGCAAGCGGCCCCTCCGACAACTGCACGCCCGCCGTTGGCGGTGCCTCGACATTAGCCGAGCTCGACGCCATCATCACGGTAACTAATTAAGCCTCTCTCGGTCGAGGACTTCATCTCCTTGCCTTTGACCGGGCATCCTCGACGCCCTACATGTTTTCGCAGGCGCCGCCGACGTTCCGTGCACTCTCCTGCACTTCATGAACAACGAGTTGGTCGATGTCGCCAAGGGCAAAATCGTTCAACCGGCAACCCTTGTTCCACGGTACCCGGATGCCACCCAACTTGTTTAGGGTTGAACTGGTTCGGTGCTGCCAGCTGCGACGAGTTGTTACCTCCGATCCGACCCGTCGGGGCCGACGATGATGACGTGATGACCCTCGCCGCTGCTGAGCTGGCCCTGCTTTGGCGAAGAGCCAGATTCGTTTGGGGCGGGGACACCACCCCAAAGACAACACCGCCCGGTCGTGCGGCGCCAAGTCGGCCCCATGGCAAGACCGCCCAGAACGGTGCGGACATCCCTATGCCATCGGATCCAAACATGCATATGGCACGGGATCGAGAACGACGACGACTATAAATTTGCCAACGTCGATCAAGATTACTTTGCCGATCATGGGTACGGTGGCGACTTCATGGGGCCTCCTTCTCAAGAACCCAACCCAACAAAAGACGTGCGCGATCTAGCTGGTATCGCGGAGAAGCCAAGTTGCAACAGGCGTTGTCTGCCATTCAACTCTCAAGAGACGCCTCCAGCTGCCGACTTCACCGAGCCTCAGATAGGCGAGGTGCGAAATATTATCAGCCCCAACACACTCAAGTAGGCGGTCTGTGAGCAGAACTCGGTCCCATTACAGGAGAAGAAGAAGGCACGCAAAAGAAAGACTAACAAGGGTGCGGGCCAGCCCGGCACCGAAATGCGATCCGTGCTCGGGGACGGGCCACCTTCACCGAGGATATCTCGAGGAGGGTGCATGTGGCGGGTAGGGCGATGCTACCGACAAATATGCTCAATGCTGCAATCGGTGCTATGCGGAGTCTGCATGGCGGTGTTCTTTCTTTGGAGAAGCAGCGTCTCGTAGAGAAGGATGTGGCATACCCGGTTTTCATGGCCAAGGTGCCGAGGGCAAGGGCTTTGTGGATAACTCCATCGGGCGTACGATCGTCCTACGGTTTGATGACATCCACGCTATGTTGAACCTTCATCCGCTGCACTACACCTTCGTTCGGCTATTTTCGCTGAGTATGGATATGCGGATCATTCGCGACAAGTCCCTGGACATCGTGATAGTCGACCCCTTCTACATGCGTGCCAAGATCTTGGGCGTGGCGGGGACCGGCAAGTCGCGAGTTCTTACCTCGAAGGCGTCATTCGGCAAACCAAGATAAGGATAACTTCCTCGTGCCTTACTTTCCCGAGTAAGTCCTCCCCTCAACCGCCCGTAACATATGAATTCTTAGATTTCGATCGTTTTCTTTTAACATTCCGTGTTTCTGCGGTGACACACATTGCACGCTCATCCTCCTAAGCCCCAAATATTCCATGGCCACGTATTTCGACCCGGACCGTCGATCGAACGTAGACTACACAAATGTCAAGAAGGTTCTTGATGAGGTTCTCCTGCCACGCCCAATCTGGAGGCACCTTCACCAGGCCTATTCGTAGAATGCACGGCAAGCACGTGTTCTCCCACAATACTACGTTACGCTGCGTCAAGCAGCCGCTGGCGGTCGAAGGGTGCCTACTCGCCATCCATCACATGCGGGCGATCGTGACGGGACCATCATCAACTTCGCTACCGAGTAAACTCAAAGATTGGGCAGCGGCGTGTCGGCAATCCAGACGCGGACATCAGACAAGAATTCTTTCGCATCCAATCGGAGTTTGTGGAAATCATCCATCAAGATGTCCTTCGTACCTCGGGGCAGTTCTACCTCGTAAATCAATCGTCCGCGGTGACATCGACACAATGCTACAAATGCAGGCTGACAACGCCCGTTCTTTCATGACTCCATGATAGAGCGGCGGCTTCATCCACGCTCCGGTCCCTTGAGTCGAGTCGAAAGCGGTGATGTCCGTGTCTAGTTACGAAACATCGATTGGCTCATGTTGTAATTAAACTTTAATGAACTTGTAGTATGTCTCTTTGGTTTCGAGAGTCGTTCAACTTAGATGTAATCGATGCTATTAATGTCTTGCTTTTCTCTTCCGATCGTTACATTGCATACTTATATATTGCTTATGTATTGTCTGTGAATTGGTACTAACGTTTCGTTTGGCTAGTGCATAGCGATGCCGCTGCGTATGTCGTGGTACAAGGGTAAGGTTCCCGGAGTCTCTGACGATCGGGAGGAGTGTCGGAGACAGGTTCACCGATTCAGCGGTAACAGTTACAAAGGGTACACCGGCGAGGCGAATCTAGATACGCCCGCTATCTAGCGGGAGAGGGGAGGGAGCGTTGGAGGAACCGGATGAAGACGAGTTTCATCGTGATGACCGCAGCTCTCTTCTATGTGATGGTAGTTTAGATGATCGATATCAACTTGTAATATGAAGACAAACTCGCTACTCGCGGTCTCGAGACTTGTAATATAATGTTCTATCTTTGTTCGGTCTTTTCAATTCGGAGACTAATATGATGAATTGTATTCAGAGACTAATATGATGAATTGTATTCAGAGACTAATCTTCTATTGTATTCGATGAATCTGTTGTTGATGTGTGCTGTCTATATTTTGTCCAATTATACATTTTGTAACCTGTGCAAAAAACAGAAAAAAACCTAATATTCATACTAATGGCGCATCACATCACAGTGCGCCATTAGTATGCCAAAGGATACTAATGGCGCATCATTAAACAGTGCGCCATTAGTATGCCGAAGTTACTAATGGCGCATCTTGCTGTTGTGCGCCATTAGTATGCCAAAGCACCTGGGTATACATGGCCCCCTGGGAGGCATACTAATGGCGCACTGTTGTATATACTAATGGCGCATCCGGTGGTGCGCCATTAGTATACCAGATACTAATGACGCACCAGTGGTGCGCCATTAGTAAAATATACTAATGGCGTGACACTAATGGCGCACCACTAATGCGCCATTAATGGCCAAATTAGGTGCGCCATTAGTAGGCCTTTTCCTAGTAGTGTAGAGTAGATGAATCTTAGGTGTAGTTATAGGAATATATAAAACTCTGTTTCATGTTAGATGGGTATAACGTGTATCTAAAATAATATAACATACATTGTAAGAAAAAGTGCAACCGAGAACAATAATAATTGATAGATTATCATGGTCCAACAGAAAGTTAATGGATTTTCAAAGGAAACTCTTATTTTCTTTTCTCCTCAATGCAATAGAGAATGTAGCGTGAATGCTTATCCTTTATAGTTTGGTAATTCAACTAATGTCATGTCCATGTTTTTTCACCTATTCGAAAATAATCTAGTTCCTCAAGGGAGCTAGGAACCTTGGCAGCAAGTGAACTACGTCAAACATATGAAGAAAAAGTATAATTCCACAATCAAGCTGGTAATTCTGTTCAACCTGATAAAACAGAATCATAGAAAAAATTCTAAATATTGTGATCTTGTTTTCCAGCCACACCTGTCTCTATACCCAGAGCCTAAAATGGTGGCGGTGACATTATTGGAAGTCAAACTTGCCAAAGTTTCGACTGAAGTCTTGCCATTTTGTTATTTCTACACATATACTTTCCTTCCATTAACAACATAATCAGTATGTATCTTCATATGCATTGCACCAACGAATATAGAATTGTGTACATTAGGTCTGTGAGTGCATTTTACTTAACTCGCTTCCATGGCAGGCAATTAACATTACATAGGCATGTCCAGAGGTGGTTAGGACAATGCAGGAAACATTAAAGGCGATTGTGATTTTGTAGCCGCCTCAAATTTCTCATCAGTGCAAAGGGTTTCCGTTTCTACCTCCTATGCTTGGTCAGTACCTCAGGGGCACGTCCTTGCTAGTATATTTTCCTTCCATTCACATTGGCCTTCCCCTATCTATGCCCAACCGCATAGTAGCATCAATGACCTAGTCGCACGTCCGCCCATACGAGGCGACACTCTGCCCAATAGCTGCGGTGATCCGCCCATCCCCGATGGTGAGGTGGATGATACACCCATGTGATGTGCCCCGGTGGCACATCCTCCCATCCGTAGTGTTGCAGTGGAAGATCCGCCCTTGTGGCGGTGAGGTGGATGATTCACTCATCCGTGGTCATAAGATGGCTGATCTGCCCATCTGCAGTGGCGCGATGGCACCTTCGCCTATCTGCTATGTCACCCTAGAATACCATCCCGACTAAGGTTTCACGACGGCACATCCACCCATTGGAGAGGTGCGATTGAAGCTTCGGCTCGGTCCAGGCTGATTGGCGGAGAGGGGGACTCCTGATAGCCATGGGTCGGGCGAGAGAGTAGAGGTGGCCTTCCACTTGCCTTTGGCTGGTGGTTGGCTTTCAGCTTATTCTTCAGCCTCCTCTTCCTCGACTTCAACCTCGTCGGTCATGCCTTCGAGGAGGTCGGTGAGATCTTCGACGTTGGCAATGATATAGGTGTTGGGTTGGTCAAAAACATCGACTCCGATGGGGAGTTCCACGATTCATTCTGATGTCCGGATTGGGGCATCTGACTTTGTGATTTCCGAAATTTAATCTAACATCAAATCCAGGAGAAATTTTGAACACTTGGCCAACGGGTCGCGACTTTGGTACCCGATCTAACCTAGCTCCCGGAACTGGTCTCTAACACATGTCTCGGCCTGATCCGATATCTACCATTGGGGAAGCCGCTTTGGGGACCGATCTAACGCTAACCTCGGCATGAGTTTCTCTTGCTCATATTTTATCATGTCTGAGCTTGGAACCAGGGAGGGAAAACGGGCCCTGATCTGACATCGACCCTGGCGAAGGCTTCTAACTCTCCTCAAGGGCCAGATCTGACATGGGGCCCAAAGAAAGCAGCATGTTGATGTCTACTACACAACTCGTTCTTGTAGACTTGTGTTGGGCCTCCAAGCGCAGAGTTTTGTAGGAAAGTAGCAATTTTCCCTCAAGTGGATGATCTAAGGTTTATCAATCCGTGGGAGGTGTAGGATGAAGATGGTCTCTCTCAAACAACCCTGCAACCAAATACAAGAAATCTCTTGTGTCCCCAACACAACCAATACAATGGCAAATTGTATAGGTGCACTATTTGGGCGAAGAGATGGTGATAAAAGTGTAATATGGATGGTATAAATATATTTTTATAATCTGAATAATTAAAAACAGCAAGGTAGCAATTGATAAAACAGAGCACAAACGGTATTGCAATGCTTGAAAATGAGGCCTAGGGTCCGAACATTCACTAGTGCAATCTCTCAACAATGCTAACATAATTGGATCATATAACCATCCCTCAAAGTGCGATGAAGTATCACTCCAAAGTTCCTATCTAGCGGAGAACATAAGAAGAAATTTTCTGTAGGGTACGAAACCACCTCGAAACTATTCTTGCTGATCGATCTATCCGAGAGTTCATACTAAAATAACACCAAATAATTTCAGATTCATAATACTCAATCCAACACAAATAACCTCAAAGAGTGCCCCAAGATTTCTAAAGGAGAAACAAAGAAAAGAAAGTGCATCGACCCCTATGCATAGATTACCCCAATGTCACCTCGGGAATCCGCGAGTTGAGTGCCAAAACACATATCAAGTGAATCAATATGATACCCCATTATCACCACGAGTATTCATTTGCAAGACATATATCAAGTGTTCTCAAATCCATAAAAGTATGCAATCCGATAAAACGAAATCTCAAAGGGAAAACTCAATTCATCAGAAGATAGAGAGGGGGAAACACCATATGATCCGACTACATTAACAAAGCCCGCGATACATCAAGATCATGACATCTCAAGAACACGAAGAGAGAGAGAGAGATTAAACACATAGCTACTGGTACAAACCCTCAGCCCCGAGGGTGGACTACTCCCTCCTCATCATGGTGGCTCCGGGATGATGAAGATAACCACCGGTGATGATTCCCCCCTTCGGTTGGGTGCTGGAACGGGGTCTAGATTGGTTTCTCGTGGCTACAGAGGCTTGCGGCGGCGGAACTTCTGGTCAAGGGTCTCCGCGAGGGTTTTTGGAATATTTGACTATTTATAGGGCGAAGAAGTGGTGCGGGAGGCCACCCAGGTGGGAACAACCCACCTGGGCGCGCCAGGGCCCCCAGGCGCACCCTGGTGGGTTGTGACCCCTTGGGGCACCCCCCAGGTGCCTCTCTGGCCCACCTGATGTTTTCTGGTCCATAAAAAATCCACAAAAAATTTCACTGCATTTGGACTCCGTTTGGTATTGATTTTCTGCGATGTAAAAAACAAGCAAAAAATACCAAGCGCACTTTGGGCACTATGTCAATAAGTTAGTCCCAAAAATGATATAAAGTTATTATAAAATGATTGTAAAACATTCAAGAATGATAATAAAGCAGCATGAATACTTCATAAATTATAGATATGTTGGAGACGTATCACATTTGCTTTCGTATAGTTGGGGAGAAACCAAGCTGTGAAGATTGGTTACGCGGAGATCCGCGGTATACTCCATGTTGCGAATCTTGTGACCCGACCTCGAGCAAAGGACTCCACCTATCCGAGGAGGCCAATCGAGTTGGTGACAAGGGTGTGCAGCCAAAGGCGAACATCTGGCATGTCAACAAAGTCATGTCGGTGTCGATCCAAGATTTGATCTTGACACCCATCGAACCGCGACAATTACCTAGCAGGACCTGCGTGGGCCACCACTGCCGGTGCTAAATCCAACAGACCTCCTAGTAGGGGATCCTAAGCTAGGTGTCTTGAAATGATGGTAAAAAGGACAACTGATTTACCGATGTTCAGGGGCTGTGAGGGAATAAAACCCTACATCATGCTTGTGTTTTACTATGTTAGAGTATGTATAGAGCACATGTAAACTAGCAAGAGATGTTTTGATGTATCTATTGAGCTTGGAACCTCGGTTTATTTAGGATATCGTGTGGTCCTAGGGTACATGGATCCTAGTCGGCTACATCTGAGGAGGTAGATTCCTCTAGAAACCCAGCTTCTTGTATTGCACAATTCTTCTGGAATCTGCTTTGTGCGTGCCATGGGTAGCCCAAAGTGAGCCAGGAAAAAAACGACAAGGGATCCTTCGGCTGGCTCACATGGCCCGGAGTTTAAGTGGTGAGACCTTAACTGGGACACCGTCACGGGAGCAATTTTTCTTCCTTTTTTGCAGAGCCTATCATTTGAGAAATGATGTGGTTTTTGGAAGGGAAAGGAATTCATTATTGCCGCTGCTATAGATGTGGATAATTACCAGTCCACCTTATCGTTGTGTCAGGATAAAGTTGAGTTTGTTTCAAACAACAAAGGTAATGGAACGGTGTTATGGTTAATGTCCGCCATGCTTCACTAAAATATAATGTGGTTTCACAGCCTCTCCCCGCTAACTATATCAAGATCTATGTAGACACGAGTTTTACGGAGACCATGAGCGCTCCACGGTGTGGGGGTTCTTGCTAGAAACTCTGCTAGCGAAGTCATCATCTCTTCGACAAGATTTTATTCGCCGGTGTAAAATTCTTAATGAAGCTAAGCTTCGGGTTTTCTTGCTGGGCATTATATTGGTATCACTCTTCACAAGTCTATTATTATGGGAACTGATTTTGCTTTTATAGTTTCTTTTCCTATAAATGGGATCTGAATAAGAAGGCATTGAGGATCAGCTTCTCCAGAACTATAAAATTTCAAAAACTTAATCGGTTTACCGTTGGAATGACACACGAGATAGCGAAGTATTGTTTTGATAGTCGGTCTGATGGTGTTAAAAAACAATGTCTTCATCATTAGGAGAAAGTATCAGGCGCATGATGGTACGAAGATCTCTGAAGTTATTTTGGAACGCAGTCCCAGATAGGATAATTCGCTTTTTGGTACAAAGTTCAGCAAGAGCCTTCCGAATATCGCTATTTGGAAGACGTATTATCCTATCGCCGAAGAGCCTTCTGAAATTCATACAGAAAGACGTATTATCCTATCCGGAACTCCCTTCCAAAATAATTTTGGAAAACTTTGTACCATCATGCCCCAGTTACTTCCGGCTAATGATGAAGCCATGGATTTGTTGAATACTTTGACACTAGCTAGGCAACCTCTTGACCCCTCCTCGATCCTCGACCCTCGACCCTCGAACCCTCGGCAGCCCTCGACCCCTCGGCAGCCCTCGACCCCTCGGCATTCCTAGACCCTCGAACCCTAGGCCCCTCGACGGCCCTCGATCCCTCGCGTTCATCGACCCTCGAACCCTAGAGCCCTCAATGACCCTAGAACCCTCGACCCCTCGGCGTTCCTCGACCCTTGACCCTCGAACCCTCGGCGCCCTCGAACCCTCGGCGTTCCTCGACCCTCGAACCCTAGGCCCCTCGACGACCCTCGAACCCTCGACCCTTGAACCCTCGGTGACCCTCGAACCTCTACCCTAGTTCCCGACCCTTGCCCCTCAAACCCTCGGCGACCCCCCCCCCCCTCATGTCGAAGTTATCAGGGAGGGGGTATATCGACCCCCCTCCTCATGTAAAAAGAGGAAAAAAGATCGAAGAAGAAAAAAAGAGGAGAAGAAGAAATGAATAGAGAAGATCGAAGAAAAAAAATAAGAAAAAAAGAGAAGAAGAAAGGAATAGAGGAGAAGAAAAAAAAGAATAATTCTAATTTTTTCCTCTTCTCCTCTATTCCTTTCTTCTTCTCCTCTTTTTTTCTTCTTTTTTCCCCTTCTTATTTATTTCTCCTCTCCTCTTCTTCTCCTTCTTCCTCTTCTTATTTTCCTTTTTCCACACCTTCTTTTTCTTCTTCTTCTTCCTTCTTCCTTCTTCCTCTTTTCTTCCTTTTCCTTATTTTACATTTTCCTCTACACTAACCTAAAATGCACTAACCTAAAATCGATATCTACTAATTAACAACCTAAATAAAAAATGAATACATATATGAAAAAAAAACATCATATGAAAGAAAACATCATATGCACAAAAAACATCATATGAACATGATATGAATAAAACATCATATCAACATCATCACATATATGAAAAAAACACCGGAAGGCCGCCGGACCATGGGGCGGCGCGGCGAAGGCGTCGGGGCAGCGGTGGCGTGGGGTGGTGATGGCGAGGCGGCGAAAGGCGTCGGGAGGCTGTGAGGAGGTGTGGCGGCAGCGAGGTGGTCTTGGCGACGGGCAGGCGAAGGCGGCAACGAAACCTGTGACAGCGTCGGGGCAACCTGTGAAGACGGTGTCTGGGCGGCGGCGTCGAAGCGGCCAGACGGCGTCGATCTGGCGACTGGCGGCATCAATGAGCTCGGCGTCGTCGGACAGGGGGGGCCAACTGGCGATGAGTTTCGTCAAATTTTCCTAAGTGCTACTTATATACCCAGGCCTTTGGTCCCGGTTCATAGCAGCAACCGGGACCAAAGGCCTCTTTTCACCAACTGGGAGCAAAGGCCTTGTGCTGCCCGCGTCGCAGCCAAAAGTTTAGTCCCACCTCGCTAGCTGAGAGAGCTCGAGAGTGGTTTATAAGCGTTGTTGCGCCCACCCTCTCGAGCTCCTCTCAACTGTCATTTTGTTCCTGTGGGCCTACTCGGCTCGTTGCGGGCCTGAATCCTGGCCCATGGTTGGGTTTGTAGTCGTATTCAGGCCGTGATGGCCCAGTAGGTGGCATTTTTTTGCTTTATTTATTTTACTTTGTTTCTACTTACAATAAAATACTTACTGTTGCTATTTTATTTTATTTTGTTTCTACTTATTTATTAAAGTTTATTTTGTTTCTCCTTATTTATTTTATTTTGTTTCTACTTATTTATTTTATTTTATTTTTGCTTATAATGTTTTGAACAGAAAATACTTTGATAATTTTAGTTGATTCCTTTTGCTATTGGAGTTTCATTAAAGTTGTGTAGTTCATTCTTTTTTCTATTAGAGTTTCATTAAAGTTTATTTTGTTTCTACTTATTATTTTCTTTTCTTTTTTGCTTTTCTATTGATTTTATGTAAATTCTTTTTTGCTTTTAATGTTTTGAATAGAAAATACTTTGATAATTTTGAACTCCAGACTTTTTTTGTGTTCAAAATGCACCAATCAAATCCACGTCATCAATTTTTAACCCTTTCTGACTTTATTTGTTATTTTTCATGCATTTACTGATTCGTTTGAGCTATAAGACCCTGAAATTCAAAAGCATTTCAAATGAACTCTGTAAGGTTGAAAGTTGGCATGGTATCATCATTTCACCCACATAGCATGTGCAAAAAAGTTGAGAGGGTTGCGGCAAAAACTAAATGCACTTCGTGTACAAAATGAACAATCTCTTTTGAAGTATCACGGTTTCATACAGAAACTCATCTGTTACAAAAGGATTTCATTTTTTTGAACTCCAGACTTTTTCTGTGTTCAAAATGCACCATTCAAAGCCACATCATCAATTTTTAACCCTTTCTGACTTTATTTGTTATTTTTCATGCATTTACTGTTTTTTAGCTATAAGACTCTGAAATTGAAAAGCATTTCAAATGAACTATGAAAAGGTTTAAAGTTGGCATGGTATCATCATTTCACCCACATAGCATGTGCTAAAAAGTTGAGAGGGTTATGGGAAAATTGGATGCACTTCGTGTACAAAATGGACAATCTCTTTCGAAGTATCATGGTTTTGGACGAAAACTCATCTATTACAAAGGGATTTCATTTTTTTGAACTTATTTGAACTGCAGACTTTTTGTGTGTTCAAAATGCATCATTCAAAGCCACATCATCAATTTTCAACCCTTACTGACTTCATTTGTTATTTTTCATTCATTTGCTGATTTTTTTGAGCTATAAGAACCTGAAATTGAAAAGCATTTCAAATGAACTTTTAAAAGGTTGAAAGTTGGTATGGTATCATCATTTTTTTGAACTTAGTTGAACTCCAGACTTTTTATGTGTTCAAAATGCACCATTCAAAGCCACATCATCAATTTTGAACCCTTTCTGACTTCATTTGTTATTTTTCATGCATTTACTGTTTTTTGAGCTATAAGACCCCGAAATTGAAAAGCATTTCAAATCAACTCTGAAAAGGTTGAAAGTTGGCATGGTATCATCATTTCACCCACATAGCATGTGCTAAAAAGTTGAGAGGGTTAGGGCATGGACAACACATAAAACCATCTGCTTGTTTGCCTCAGCCGCTTCGAAAAAATTATGCAGGCCGTTAGTGTACATGGAGGTGTGTCTGTCACCGTACATCATTGTCGGTTCATCTGCGTGCATTATATATAATTATGTGTGTCAAAAACCATTACAGATTCACACGGATGGATAAGTGACCAAATTAATAGTAGTTCATCATCACATTAAAACCAAAGTACATACATACTTCAAATTGAACAACATATAGCTCTCCAGAGCATCTAGTTAAACCATAAATTGAAACTATATAAAACCTTTTAATGCAACAACAAATGCGATCATAATCACAACCAAGGTAACAATTGATCCAACGGCACAATGATACCAAGCCTCAGCATGAATTTCATATTTTCTAATCTTCAACCGTATTGCATCCATTTTGATTTTGTGATCATCGACGACATGCGCAACATGCAACTCCAATATCATCTTCTCCTCCTCATTTTTTTATTTTTTCCTTCAAGTAATTGTTTTCTTCTTCAACTAAATTTAACTTCTCGACAATAGGGTCGGTTGGAATTTCCGGTTCAACCACCTCCTAGATAAATAAAATCTATGTAACATTGGTCGGCATAATTGTCATAAAAAATAAATGAACCAAATAGTTATAAAAAGATAATATATACCACATCCGAATCATAGACAGGACGAGGGCCGACGGGGGCGGATACCAAAACCAGCGCACTATATAATAACAAGGAATAATAAAAGTAAGAAAATTAGACAAGTATCTATCTGAAGTAAGAATTTTTTTCTTTGGGAAAGAAGATAAGAACAAGAGGTTCACCACGGTGGTGCCGGCGACGAGATCGGCGATGGCGATCGACGGCCGTGAAGACGGGGCCGGGACGTGACGGATAACTAAACCTAGACAAATCTCGAGAAAAATGGAGCTCGGAGGTCGAGCTTCGAGAGGAGAAAGCTTAACTAGTGTAGCTCGGGCATTTTATCGAACACCTCATGTGCATAGGAGGTGAGCTAGAGCACCCAAATGCCCTCCCATCGCCGGCCAGAAAAAACAGAGCGCTGTGGAGTGCTCTGTTGTGGCGCTGGGGTATATATAGGCAACTCATTTATCCCGGTTCGTGGCTGGAACCTGGACTAAAGCTCCACCTTCTGTCCCGGTTCTAGGAACGAACCGGGACCAATGTATGTGGGCCAGGAGCGAGGACCATTGGTCCCGGTTCGTGCCTAGAACCGGGACAAATGGGTCCAGACGAACCGGGACCAATGCCCACGAGGCCCCCGCCGGCCCCACAGGCTCACGAATCGGGACGAATGCCCCCATGGGTCCCGGTTCATGCAGAACCGGGACTAATGGGCTGGCGGGCCAGAACCAAAGCCCTGTTTTCTACTAGTGAGCGTGTCGAGATGAGTGCATGAGAAATATCACTTATGAGATGTGAAAAAGTGCCCCAATATTTGTTTGCTCACTTTCACTTGAATACGTCCTTTGATTCACATTAAAAGCCTGGAAAAAAGTTCACAAGCAGCCATAAGATACTTAAAAGGCCTTATTTCGAAATTTTGCATTCTAAAATTCGTAGTCGTAAAATGAAAAGATAATTTGATATATACAAATATAATATAAATACTACATATGTTACCATCTTCTCTACCCATTAAAACGAGGGCCACTGTGCTAGTTCTAATTAAACAGAAGATGTACAACAACCATGTGGACTTGCATGAATGATTGTGGGTCACATAATCAAGCTCTTTTATAGTGCCATTGCTACGGAAGAATGCATTAAGCTCCGCGGTCATTACAACCAGTATCATGGAACGCTGGCTTCTCAGCCTCTTAATGTAGAAGTCTTCCACGTCGATGCATGGTGGCAAGCGACTTGCATGCTACGTTAGGCAGAACTTGCTCTGCCAGAGATGAAAATAAGCAACACCCATGTGAGCCAGGCATATGCACACACTATGAAGACCTTTTTGCTTATTGCCGAGCCCCTTGCCTTTCATGATCGCCATCATCATATCTGATCTTAGAATTAGGTGTTGTGGTCATACACATAGGAGCAAGTCCATAACTAGTTCATTTATTTAATAATTTTGAGTACAATCTCATTTTATTTAATCGCATACTTGACTACAATTTTACCACTATCAAGAAGGTAATCCCTCCTATTTGGAGGTGGTACACCTGAAAACTTTTGTTCGAGTACCATATAAGATTGGCTATTAGATTAGGATGGATGTGTGGCTCATATAAATTTTGAGGTACTGTAAAAGAGCATGGTTCATATGGATGAATTACAATCCACCAAAAGTCTTATTGTTTAAAATCCTCCAAACCAAAGAGAACCTAACGTGACAATGACATGCAAGATAGTGAAGGAAGGAATTTTCTTTCTAGTTGAACAGTCTTTCCCTACTCAGAATCTTTTTTGACACTATTTAAAATGTGAGAATTTCATGTGAATTTGGTAGGACAGTACAAGCCAAAATGAACGAATCCAAGTCTTCGATTTTTCTTTTTAAGATTGTTATTTGCAAAGACACAAATTCTTTTTCCATGTGCAAATATGCATTGACATTGTAGCTGCTTTGAAATCTGATGTTCATTTTATGTATTGTAGTCTAGTCTGAAACGTGTACCTTTCACCTTGTCACCCATATGGTAAGTATAATCTACGTGGTGAGGGCGGAGATAAAACCTTAGGATGCTGCAGGGTTGATGGGGGGGGGGGGGGGGGGACAAAAATTATATGAGAGTGCCGTCATTTTCTGCTCAGCCACGATTGCCTTTGTAATAGGTGGACCAGTATCAAAGTGGCGATGCGGTCATAGGTGCTCCCTCGTAGCGGCGCATGGGATGCATGCAGGCAGGCAGCTGAACGATAATCTAATGAGTGCTATGCGAACAGCAGGAACGAGGGAAGCGTGTGTTTCATCGTACACCAACGATCGAAGAAAACATATCACCAGCAGCAATTGACAGTGGTGGCAGCTTTCAAAAAAAGATAGACCCATGATCCATCATCCATCTCTACCGCAGTGCAAAATGGTTGGGTTGCAATCCACCCACTGATTCTTGACACTTTTAGGGTACTTTAACGAAATGTGTTTCACACGGACATTTATCATACGTATGTTAATCATCGTGAAGCAATATGGTAGCGGATTACGTGAAAAGATTCATCTCCAGCCCGCTGCCAAAACGGTTAGGAAGGTAGCTAGCTAGTTTTCTCAATTCACTAATGATCGACCATTCAATCACCATTAACTGATCTACTTGCATGTCGACTGACCTCCTCGCTTTTCTGTTTAATACATGATCTAGGAGAGGCCCAGTGGAGTCTGCACAAACAAGGTTGAGTTACACATGAAAGGGCGTACGTACAAGTTAAGTGATGTGTCAGGCTCGTGCATAAATTGATCATAAAAAACCGAATCAATTGTATCGCTTTTATTTGTCGGGAAACTAACCAATGATCTTGAGGGTCACCTTTGGCTCTTGTTCATATCTGCTCTGCAGCTCTGGAAAGCCCCGAGTAATTGGTGTCTTTCCTTTGCCGCTGCAGTGATTGTACTCCTATATAACATTAAGAATGAACGCATTGCAGCCAGAAGCTGGCTGCTCGCTCTGACTGCTTTCTGCCAACCGCTGAGTCGATCCGATCCATGAACCGTTGGCTGCCGGCGTGCCAGAGAAATTCCTTCCTTGTCTAAAAATATGACAGCGCCTGCGAGAAGCAGTGCATGTCGGTCGGGGCCATTGATGGCCACGTCGTCTTCTACTTCTTCAGCACATCATCTCCGGGTGCACAGCTGGTGGATGGTCGCCAGTGCGTTCCTGTCTTCATGCTCCCTGACTGTGATGTGCTCCACGGCCTTGCAGTAGCCCAACACTTGCCGATTCATACGCGACAGACGAGCCAATTTGGTATAGTTCTTGGGCATGACCATCCGGTTCACTGAATTCTGTACTACTACTTGTAGCTCGCCGCAGGTCCGTGTCATCCAGCTCCAGCCACGACTCTGCAGGTGCACGCAGCCACGCACCGAGAAGTGTGCGTGGTCGATGGCAAGCAAAGGCTCCAGAACAGGATCAATGATCTCATACCCCTTTTCGTTGCCGAGAAGGATAAACGTAAAAGCTATCTCAATGAACGACACACTCACACGATGAAATGTTACAAGACACACAAAATTCTTGTGCGGCATTCAACTAGCACATTTTTAGTTTTTGCTTGTCTATTCATTTGGCCACTACTTGAGCCGTTCGGCTACAAATAGGAACGGAGAAAGACATGAGTTGGACAGAGCTTCAGGGCAATGCCATCCCAAAGCCACTCACTCCACAACCCCAACATTGCTGCCGTAGTCGCTACGTCTCATGCCATCCCATATAGCAACCACAATAGTCTACATAAAGAAATAAACCAGCAGCCAAGTCATGTACATACACACACAACATGGCGCGTTATTTGCTAGCAAAGGAATAAAGCGAAACTTGGATTCATGTGACGTTGACTAACACAGAAGACGTTGTGCTTAGTCGCGGGTAAATTGGGGCCATATGCCATTACGGTAGAGACCCTCTTTAAGATAGGCGGTGGCACGTCGGAGTTCTTCCTTGAGCCTCATATTCTCTATACACAGGCGTTGGTGCTCCGAGGTATCCTGAGTTTTTAGCATCACCCCTGCGCATTTGAGGCACGTCTTGTTTTCAGTGACCCACTTGATGGCTTGGTTTTCATCTTTTAGCATCTGGTTCTCTCCCTGAAGATTCTTGGTATCCTTTAGTTGCCTCTTGCCCTGCATTTATTAATTTCAGGTATGCGTCATTTTAGTGGTTAGCAAAGTATGCATGCTACCATGTTCACGAGGGGATTATAGTAATACATTGTAATATTAGATGACCAATAATGCTACTATTTTTAGTGGAGTTTGTACTGTCTAACAGTAAAACTTGCATAGCTGGATGTCTTAGGTGACCCATGTGGCCAAATCTCATGTAATTCAGTGGAAAAGAATGGAATATATACCTTGCTAGAGGAGCGATTGTTTTGGAACCAAAACTTGACCTGCGGGGCACTCATGCCAACCCTCTCGCTAAGTCTTTCCGGAGTTTCGCATCCGGATAAGGGCTTTCCTGGAACACACTACATATCACGTTAATGAAAATGGATTAGTACACATCTTTTTCGATAGGTAAGAAACATTGATTGAGTATGTATTGTACGCTTTAAGTTGTTGGATTTGTTCTCCATGGAGACGGTTATATTTCCATGCCTTGTCACCATTCTCTGCTCAATATTGGTATGTCCATCGTTATTGTTGCATTTGTCTGCAGCAGCAGCGTTGGCATCGTCAGTGTTGCCCATGTTGGTAGTGGCTCCCAGCAGGCCAAGCATCTCATCACCATGCTCGTGCTGGAGTAGGTGGCCCTGTTCGCTTGTGATGAAGAGGTCCAACATATTTTGCACATCACTGTCGTATTCCGGCAACTCCCCATCCATGGTGATCTGTTATCATGAAACAAAATATTTATTCTCATGTGTAGACTTAAAGGTAGCAATGAACAAATATCTTAAGAAAAAAGAATGCAGTAGTGAAAGTTGAAATAAAGTAGACTTTGGTTGCCAACGTAGTACGTTTAGATTTTGATTTTAAACATAGTTGGATGTTACTCCACATTTAGAATACTTAAAATTCATCTGTATGAGTTTCCTAGACCAAGATGTAATCAAGTAGACTTAAATTACTGTCAGAAACTATTGACATAATTTCCTGAATTCACTATCACATATTCATGATTATCTACCGCTGATTACTTCAGTAATTTGTAAACATATATGCCCTACATAGTAATGCAAAACTATTACTTTCTTATCTCATCGTGTTCTTTTATATGTATCAGAAAAACCTTACTCTATTTATATGTACCCTTACTCTATTTATATATACATTGGTATCTATCTACAGATTCCATATGTGATATATTTTTAAACAAGGCCTTACATACAATAAGATAAGTACCAACTACTCCTACAATTGTAGAAGCAAGATATTAAAATATACTATGCAAGGGAAATCATATTAGCCATAAATAATAGCATCATAGGCACGATAAGACAATCAGATCTATGGATATATACAATCAGATCTATGTATAGCAAGATCCTAGCCATCTCCCAAGCAAAATGACGAAATGCTACTTTCTTTGTGTATCCACTCACTCCATGGTGGATCTACCTTTTTTCCAAGAATACAAGGGATGAGAGATGTCACGGAGTATTCCTGCTCAACTTTAGAAGCTATATATCCAAGGATAACTAGAGTAGAAGGGTATAAACATTACTAGATGAACAGCTTAAGGAAATACTGGTGGCTTCGGTTGTCATCCTCCTTAGAACTTCGGTAGGTGAAAAAGTACACGAATCTGTTTTGTTCCTACTGATATCTCAAACTCATTCAACAAAGTAGTTATGACCATCCGAATTTAAAGCCGTGGGCAGCATGCCAAATTTATGCCATGACCCATGATTAATGCAAGCAATTACTTGTATCCAATATAAGGCTCATATATCATGGATTTTGCATTGGCCTATATATAGGTCATATTTAATACTCATTAAGCATATTTGTGGAGTGAATATTGGCATATTGATACAATATATTATGCTATTAAAACAATATAAATCGCTTCTTCATACAATCAATATAAAAGAACGACTTTGATATATAATATATTTGTAGAACTAAATGATATACATGGGTATAAAGATTTCTTCAGTCAATAATACATATAGAGTATGTTTTTCTTGGAAAAAAAACTTCCTATGCACACAATAGAGAAGAACACCAACAATAACTTGTATCCAAATATAAGGCTCGCATGCCATGGATTGTGATAGTTTCGGTATGTCCTATATATAGGGCACAATTAATACTCATTAAGCCTATTTGTGGAGTGAATATTGCCATATTTATATCAATATATTATATGATTAAAGCAATAGAAAAAGGTTGGTTCTGATTATCTATACACTCCCTCCGTCCCAAAATTCTTTTCTTAGATTTGTCTAAATACAGATGTATCAAGTCACGTTTTAGTATAAGATACATCCGTATCTAGACATATCTAAGACAAGAATTTTTGGAAGGAGGGAGTACATAATATACATGGACATAAACGGGTGGTTCTGATCCATTATATGTTGTAGACCAACATGATATACGTTGACATAAAGAGTTCTTCAGCCAATACAACATACAATGTATGTTATTTTGGGAAAAAACTTCTGATTTATTCATCCACTGTTAAGGGAGCACAAAGAATACCAGAACTAATAGAAATTACATCTAGGTCAGTGACAACAACAAGCACAAGATGATGATGGCCATATCATATCACTTATATTGATTGCATGTGATGTTTATCCTTTATGCATCTTATCTTGCTTTGATTGACGGTAGCATTATAAGATGATCTCTCACTAAATATCAAGAAGTGTTCTCCCTGAGTATGCACCGCTATGAAAGTTCTTCGTCTTTGAGACACCAAGTGATGATCGGGTGTGATAGGCTATACGTTCTAATACATCGGGTGCAAATCAGTTGCACACGCGGAATACTCGAGTTAAACTTGACGAGCCTAGCATATATGAGATATGGCCTCGGAACACGGAGACCGAAAAGTCGGCGTGAATCATATAGTAGATATGATCAACATATTGATGTTCACCGTTGAAACTACTCCATCTCACGTGATGATCGGACATGGTGTAGTTGATATGGATCACGTAATCACTTAGATGATTAGAGATGTCTATCTAAGTGGGAGTTCTTAAGTAATATGATTAATTGAACTTAAATTTATCATGAACTTAGTCCTGGTAGTATTTTGCAAATTATGTTGTAGATCAATAGCTCGCGTTGTTGCTTCCCTATGCTTTTATATGTTTGTTTTGATATGTTCCTAGAAAAAATTATGTTGAAAAATGTTAGTAGCAATGATGCGGATTGGATCCGTGATCTGAGGTTTATCCTCATTGCTGCACAGAAGAATTATGTCCTTGATGCACCGCTAGGTGACAAACCTATTGCAGGAGCAGATGCGCACGTTATGAACGTTTGGCTAGCTCAATATGATGACTACTTGATAGTTTAGTGCACCATGCTTAACGGCTTAGAATCGGGACTTCAAAGACGTTTTGAACGTCATGGACCATATGAGATGTTCCAGGAATTGAAGTTAATATTTCAAGCAAATACCCGAGTTGAGAGATATGAAGTCTCCAACAAGTTCTATAGCTAAAAGATGGAGGAGAATCGCTCAACTAGTGAGCATGTGCTCAGATTATGCAGGTACTTCAATCGCTTGAATCAAGTGGGAGTTAATCTTCCAGATAAGAGAGTGATTGGCAGAATTCTCTAGTCACCATCACTAAGTTACTAGAACTTCGTGATGAACTATAGTATGCAAGGGATGACGAAAAAGATTCCCGAGCTCTTCGTGATGTTGAAATCGACGAAGGTAGAAATCAAGAAAGAGCATCAAGTGTTGATGATTGACAAGACCACTAGTTCCAAGAAAAGGGCAAAGGGAAACTTCAAGTAGAATGGCAAACAAAGTTGTCACTCCCGCGAAGAAGCCCAAAGCTGGACCAAAGCCTGAAACTAAGTGCTTCTACTGCAAAGGAAATGGTCACTGGAAGCGGAAAATGCCCTGAATATTTGGTGGATAAGAAGGATGGCAAAGTGAACAAGAGTATATTTGATATACAGGTTATTGATGTGTGCCTTACTAGTGTTTATAGTAGCCACTGAGTATTTGATACTTGTTCGGTTGCTAAGATTAGTAACTTTCAAACAGGAGTTCTGAGAATAAACAGAGACTAGTTGAAGGGAAGTGACGATGAGTGTTGGAAGTAGTTCCAAGATTGATATGATCATCATCGCACACTCCCTATACTTTCGGGATTCGTGTTAAACCTAAATAAATGTTATTTGGCGCTTATGCGTTGAGCATGAATATGATTTGATCATGTTTATTGCAATTCGGTTATTCATTTAAAGTCAGAGAATAATTGTTGTTAAATGAATAAAACCTTCAAATGGTCATACACCCAATGAAAATAGTTTGTTGGATCTCGATCGTAGTGATACACAGATTCATAGTATTGATGCCAAAAGATGCAAAGTTAATAATGATAGTGCAACTAATTTGTGGCACTGCCGTTTGGGTCATATCGGTGTAAAGCGCATGAAGAAACTCCATAAAAGATGGATTTTCGGAATCACTTGATTATGAATCATTTGATGCTTGCGTAACCGTGCCTTTTGGGCAAGATGACTAAAACTCCGTTCCCGGAACAATGGAACGAGCTCTTGACTTATTGGAAATAATACATACCGATGTATGCGATCCAATGAGTGTTAAGGCTCTCGGCGTGTATCGTTATTTTCTGACCTTCACAGATGATTTGAGCAGATATGGGTATATCTACTTGATGAAACATAAGTCTGAAACATTTGAAAAGTTCAAAGAATTTCAGAGTGAAGTGGAAAATCATCGTAACAAGAAAAATAAAGTTTCTACGATCTGATCATGGAGATGAATTTTTGAGTTACGAGTTTGGTCTTCAATTAAAACAAAGTGGAATAGTTTCATAGCTCACGCCACCTGGAACACCACAACGTTATGGTGTGTCCGAACGTCAGAATCTGCATTTTATTTTAATATGGTGCGATCAATGATGTCTCTTACCGATTTACCAATATCGCTTTTGGGGTTATGCATTAGAGACAGCTGCATTCACATTTAATAGGCCACCATCTAAATCCGTTGAGACGACACCATATGAACTATGGTTTAACATAAACCTAAGCTGTCGTTTCTTAAAAGTTTGGAGTTGTGATGCTTATGTGAAAAAATTTCACCGATAAGCTCGAACCAAAATCGAGAAGTGCGTCTTCATAGAATACCCAAAGGTAACTATTGGGTACACCTTCTATCACAGATCCGAAGGCAAGTTTTTCGTTGCTAAGATGGATCCTTTCTAGAGAAGAAGTTTCTCTCGAAAGAAGTGAGTGGGGGGAAAGTAGAACTTGATGAGGTAATTGTACCTTCTCCCTTATTGGAAAGTAGTTCATCACAGAAATCAGTTCCGGTGATTCCTACACCAATTAGTGAGGAAGTTAATGATGATGATCATGAAACTTCAGATCAAGTTGCTACCAAACCTCGTGGGTCTTCCAGAGTAAGATCCGCACTGAGTGGTACGGTAATCATGTTCTGGAAGTCATGTTACTAGACCATGATGAACCTACGAACTTTGAGGAAGCGATGATGAGCCCAGATTCCGCGAAATGGCTTGAGGCCATGAAATCTGAGATAGGATCCATGTATGAGAACAAAGTATGGACTTTGATTGACTTGCTCGATGATCAGCAAGCCATGTTAAATAAATGGATCTTCAAGAGGAAGACGGACACTGATAGTAGTGTTACTATCTACAAAGCTCGACTTGTCACAAAAAGGTTTTCGACAAGTTCAAGGTGTTGACTACAATGAGATTTTCTCAACTGTAACGATGCTTAAGTCTGTCCGAATCATGTTAGCAATTGCCACATTTTATGAAATCTGGCAAATGGATGTCAAAACAACATTCTTTAATGGATTTATTAAAGAAGAGTTGTATATGATGCAACCAGAAGGTTTTGTCAATCCTAAAGGAGCTAACAAAATGTGCAAGCTCCAGCGATCCATCTATGGACTGGTGCAAGCATCTCAGAGTTGGAATACACGCTTTGATAAGTTGATCAAAGCATATAGTTTTATCTGAGACTTGCGGTGAAGCCTGTATTTACAATAAAGTGAGTGGGAGCACTACCGCCTTTTTGATAAATATATGTGAGTAACATATTGTTGATCAGAAATGATGTATAATTTTTCTGGAAAGCATAAAGGAGTATTTGAAAGGAGTTCTTTAAAAGAAAGACCTCAATAAAGCTACTTACATATTGAGCATCAAGATCTATTGAGATAGATCAAGACGCTTGATAAGTTTTTTAATAAGTACATACTTTGTCAAGATTTTGAAGTAGTTCAAAATGGAACAGTCAAAGAAAAGTTCTTGCATGTGTTGCAAACGTGTGAAATTGAGTAAGACTCAAATCCCGACCACGGCAGAAAATAGAAAAGAGAATGAAAGTCATTCCCTATGCCTCGGTCATAGGTTATATAAAGTATGCTATGCTATGTACCAGACCTATTGTATACCTTGCTCTGAATTTGGCAAGGGAGTACAATAGTGATCTAGGAGTAGATCCTTTGGACATTGGTCAAGAACATCCTTAGTGAGGACTAAGGAAATATTTCTCGATTATGGAGGTGATAAAAGAGCCCGTCAGAAAGAGTTACATCGATGCAAGCTTTTTACACTGATCCAGATGACTCTAAGTCTCAATCTGGATACATATTGAAAGTGGGAGCAATTAGCTAGAGTAGCTCCGTGCAGAGCATTGTAGACATAGAATATTTGCAAAATACATACGGCTCTGAATGTGACAGACCCGTTGACTAAGCTTCTCTAATGAGCAAAACATGATCATACCTTAGTAATCTTTGGGTGTTAATCACATAGCGATGTGAACTAGATTATTGACTCTAGTAAACCCTTTGGGTGTTGGTCACATGACGATGTGAACTATGGGTGTTAATCACATACAGATGTGAATATTAGTGTTGAATCACATGATGATGTGAACTAGATTATTGACTCTAGTGCAAGTGGGAGACTGAAGGAAATATGCCCTAGAGGCAATAATAAAGTTATTATTTATTTCCTTATTTCATGATAAATGTTTATTATTCATGCTAGAATTGTATTAACCGGAAACATGATACATGTGTGAATACATAGACAAACATATAGTCACTAGTATGCCTCTACTTGACTAGCTCATTAATCAAAGATGGTTATGTTTCCTAACCATAGACATGTGTTGTTATTTGATTAATGGGATCACATCATTAGGAGAATGATGTGATTGACATGACCCATTCCGTTAGCCTAGCACTTGATCGTTTAGTATATTGCTATTGCTTTCTTCATGACTTATACATGTTCCCGTAACTATGAGATTATGCAACTTCCGTTTACGGAGGAACACTTTGGTGCTACCAAACGTCACAACGTAATCGGGTGATTATAAAGGAGTACTACAGGTGTCTCCAAAGGTACATGTTGGGTTGACGTATTTCGATATTAGGTTTTGTCACTCCGATTGTCGGAGAGGTATCTCTGGGCCCTCTCGGTAATACACATCACATAAGCCTTGCAAGCATTGCAACTAATAAGTTAGTTGCGAGATGATGTATTAGGGAACGAGTAAAGAGACTTGCCAGTAACGAGATTGAACTAGGTATTGGATACCGACGATCGAATCTCGGGCAAGTAACATACCGATGACAAAGGGAACAACGTATGTTGTTATGCGGTTTGACCGATAAAGATCTTCGTAGAATATGTAGGAGCCAATATGAGCATCCAGGTTCCGCTATTGGTTATTGACCGAGAATAGTTCTAGGTCATGTCTACATAGTTCTCGAACCCGTAGGGTCCGCACGCTTAAGGTTTCGATGACAGTTATATTATGAGTTTATGAGTTTTGATGTACCTAAGGAGTTCGGAGTCCCAGATGAGATCGGGGACATGACGAGGAGTCTCAAACGGTCGAGACGTAAAGATCGATATATTGACGACTATATTCGGACATCGGAAAGGTTCCGAGTGATTCGGGTATTTTTCGAGTATCGGGTAGTTACGGGAGAAGCAATGGGCCTTGATGGGCTTTAGTGGGAAGAGGAGAAAGGGCCAAGGGCTGCTGCGCCCCCCCTCCCCTCTAGTCCGAATTGGACTAGGGAAAAGGGGGCCGGCCACCTTTCCTTCTCCTCCACTTCCTTCTCCCTTCCTCCTCTTGGTGGACTCCTACTAGGACTTGGAGTCCTAGTAGGACTCCACATCCTGCCGCACCTATTGCCTTGGCCGGCCTCCTCCTTCTCCATCCTTTATATATCGAGGCAAGGGCACCCCATGGACACACAAGTTGATCTACGTGATCGTTCCTTAGCAGTGCGGTGCCCTCCTCCACCATATTCCACCTCGGTCATATCGTATGCGGAGCTTAGGCGAAGCCCTGCGCCGGTGAAGCATCATCATCGCCACCACGCCACGTCGTCTTGTGGAACTCATCCCCGACACTTTGCTGGATCGGAGTCCGGGGATTGTCATCGAGCTGAACGTGTGCTGAACTCGGAGGTGCCGTGTGTTCGGTACTTGGATCGGTCGGATCGTGAAGACGTACGACTACATCAATCAGCGTTGTTATAACGCTTCGCTTCACGGTCTCACAGTGCGTGTACATACACTCTCCCCTCTCGTTGCTATGCATCACCATGATCTTGCGTGTGCGTAGGAAATTTTTGAAATTACTACGTTCCCCAACAAAGGCCTCATAGGACCACTACTAGACCAGCAACCATTAACAATGAAGAGAAGCGTAGATCATGATTCACTAATAAAGTCCTAGCACATTTCCCTCCCCGGTCGCACCACCAGTGTAAATGTTCAAGTCACTCAAGCAACACGACCCCAATGACGCGTTGGCCTAGATGCACTTGAAGGCCCACCTGTCATGGACTTACGAGCCGATTCACCCGGGCCCGCGACAATCTGACCCAGCAACGTGGCTTTGGCCCGGCGGCGGGCCTTAGGCTGCCGCGTGCTGGCGAGAATCGACGGGCGCCGCCCAATGAGAGGGGCCCCGGGCGGACCTGGCGGTCCAGCTGTCATGGACCTCCCAACCGGGTCTCCCGGATACGAGCCGTCAAGGCAGATCAGACGAACCGGATCATCCCCGACAGGCAACCGCCGCATGCCACAAAGCAACCGATGGCACGTATGCTCTCATAGCCCGCGGATCTCTCGCGTGATCTGACTGCAATGACGATGGCCCCGTGCGCACTAAGCGGTCCACCTATCATGGACCATCCAACCAAGTTAATCTGGTCAGACGCTACCCGACTTAGCCACATGGCTTTGGCCCGGCGCGGGGTATACACACCGCCAGGAGGGTCCGGATGTGCCACCACGCGGGGACAGGTTCGCGTCGAAAACCACCCAAGGGCGGTGGCCTCGGGCTGGCACGTGGTCCATCCGTCATGGACCCTCCAGCCAGGTCGCCCACACGCAAGCTGTCCGGGCAGATCACACGGCTTGCATAGGCCCTGAGAGGCTCCCACCGCAAACCAAACGGTGACCGACGACCAGGAGCCTCTCTTCGGCGCAAGGAGCCCAAGGAGCGCAAGAAGAAGAAGAAGAAGAAGAAGAAGAAGAAGAAGAAGAAGAAGAAGAGGAAGATGAAGAGGAAGAAGAAGAAGAGGAAGATGAAGAGGAAGCAGAAGAAGAGGAAGATGAAGAAGAAGAGGAAGAGGAAGAATAGGAGGAAGAAGAGGAATTGAAGAAGAGGAGGAAGAAGAAGAAGAAGAAGAAGAAGAAGAAGAAGAAGAAGAAGAAGAAGAGGAAGAAGAAGAGGAAGAAGAAGAGGAAGCAGAAGAGGAAGAAGAGGAAGCAGAAGAGGAAGAAGAAGAGGAAGAAGAAAAGGAGAAAGATGGAGAGGAAGGAGAAGAAGAAGAAGAAGAAGAAGAAGAGTAAGATACAGCAAAAAAACAACTCAGAAATAAATAGAAGAAAAAAATAAAGCAGAAAAGAAAAAACTATATAAAAAATTACTCAAAAATAAATAGAAGAAAATAAATAATGCAGAAAAGAAAAAAAATATAGAAAGCAAAAATATTCATAAAGAAACTAAATACATCAAAAAAACAACTCAGAAATAAATAGAAAAAAAATAAAGCAGAAAAGAAAAACTATATAAAAAATTACTCAAAAATAAATAGAAGAAAATAAATAATGCAGAAAAGAAAAAAAATTATACAAAGCAAAAATATTCACAAAGAAACTAAATACATCAAAAAAACAACTCAGAAATAAATAGAAGAAAAAAATAAAGCAAAAAAGAAAAAACTATATAAAAATTAACTCAAAAATAAAAGAAGAAAATAAATAATGCAGAAAATAAAAAAAATTATATAAAGCAAAATTGTTCATAAAGAAACTAAATACATCAAAAAACAACTCAGAAATAAATAGAAGAAAAAAATAAAGCAGAAAAGAAAAAACTATATAAAAAATAAATAGAAGAAAATAAATAATTCAGAAAAGAAAAAAATTATATAAAGCAAAAATATATAAAAAAATGTTGGGGTGCTACCCGGTGGGCCTGCCAGAACTAGGGTGTGCAAATACAGGCCCAGAAGGGCCAGCAGGCTCACAGGGCAGCGCGCCGTTGTTAGGCCCAGAAGCCTGCTATACAGAGGAGTTCGAAAGGGCAGCCGCGGCTGGGTTTATAAACCAGTGCGGCTGCCCTTCGCTCGGCGAGGTGGGACTAAAAGTAGCTGGCGAGTGGCAAGACGGCCTTCAGTACCGGTTGGTGGCTCCAACCGGTACTAATGGGTTGCCCTTTAGTACCGGTTGGAGCCACCAACCGATACTAAAGGCCCTCCAACCGGTACTAAAGGCCCCTCCTATATATATGTCACTACGAAAATTCAGTTATCGTCCACTTCTTTCCACTTTTCTCTCGCGCGACATCTCGTTCTCCGACGCCAACCGGTACTAAAGACCTATGCGCACACGAGTCTGGCTCGTGCCACGTGTTTGCACTTTAGCGCCGGTTCATCACGAATCGGTACTAAAGGGGGACCTTTAGTCCCCACTCTTTAGTGCCGGTTGGCGAACCGGCACTAAAGGCCGTCACGAACCGGCACTAAAGGCCGGTTTTGCAGTAGTGTAAAAAGAGCGGGAATGCACTACCACATCATAGAAGATACAACTCGATGAAGTAATTATGATAAAAATCAAGTGAGGTTCTATAAAATTAAATTATACTAGTCGCCATTCTGTGCATTTGCACGGGCTAGTTATAATCATTGGGCATGTGTATACTGTGTTACGAAAATGATTCTTTTTCTTCTGTATTTCACCGGTCCTAGTAATATTTGTTTGAGTGGACATTCAATTGAGAAAAAAGGTCTTTCATCATAGTAATAAAGCATAAAACAAACTTGACATGTAAAGCTTGTATATACCTATTCTATTTTGCAGGAATGATTAAAATTGGATAATCAAGACATAATAAATGAATTAATCATTGATGGATGTCTTATTATTTATTAAGAAAGTCAAGAATAATCACGAAACCTCTGAAAAAAAGAATATTCATGACATCTCCAAAACAATTTTTGCACCGAACATGTCAGAAAAAAATCGACAGTGTAAACTTCGTCTTGTTCGTCCGCATTGATCCTCTCGTCCTTGACACTCCAATTCTCTAGTGCATCAAAAGCTCCCGATGCACACTAACTTATCAAAATTTTATACATGTCCAAAGGTGTTGTATCTTTCTCGTACATATGTGGCTGGCTAGCAGTACATTTTATACATGTCCAAAATTTTATACACACTACAACAATACATAATGTATCATTTCAGCTTCTTGCCACGACCCCAAATGCTTGCGGGTGTCGCAGACTCGACACATATGTGGCTGGCTAGCCGTACAGCACCTCTCACGTGTTTGCGTCATATACAAATAGTAACACTGCGTTACTCACATCATATCATATCCATAAAAGCGGAAATTGTGAAATAACATTCTAAGATCACATAATTCATGTTCTAAGATTACCAGGCAAATAAAAAAGATCTAATATTTCACTAAACACTTTATTTCCCGGGCAAATGTGATATTGTTTGGTTCTACAGGATGAACAGGTACACACTAACCATGATATGTTCACGTTGCTCTGTTGAAATTTGTTTGCCATAAAGAAATATAGTATTAATGTTCAGTACTCGAACTCCAGTTATGATGTATATATATACTTAGAACACCCAAAAATAGTGTTATCATTTAGGAAAGCAATTGTTCAATTACCATTAACTATATTTGCACATAAAGATTAAAACACATGACTTTGCATTCTTTGAAACAGTTTACAACATCAAGACAGTGGACAACATCCATGCCAATCTAATCAAAAGAAGAAGAAAAAAGGAGAACCTTGCGGAAATTCTAGAAAAAACTCAGTCAGCCTGCTCACTGTTTTCATTGCAACAATTTAAGAAAAGCTTTACGTAAGGATGCTTCAGTAATACAAAGTAAACATAATTTGGTTCAGAATTTCTGTAACACGCGAGTAATACTAATAGAACATGATCTTGACACAACACAAAATATACAAAAAATCAGAAGAATAACACTGTTTTTTCTTCTAGCAATGTCTCATGCCACAGACATAGGGTTGGACATATAGTCCGTACATGGACAATGTAAGTTTATCATTTTACTGAAACATCATATATGTGGAGAGTGTACATGAATATTTAGCCCTACAATAAAAGAACACCATCGAAGTGTTCTGGAAAAAAAAGTCATGTAAGTATGATTTTTTTTTTCATTTGACGCTTATCCATATATTCAGTTAATTCTTGAATCGATGGAGAGTGTACACACATATTTAGCCCTGCAATAGAAGAACACCATACATACTCATATGTCCATCTATTGACTACTTGATCTCGTATGAAACAAACAATCAATAAGAGCTACCATGAAGCTTGCCTCTTCTTAAAAGATTACCAAACATACAAAAAAATCAAAGTGATTACCCGGAATTAACTCAAGTTTGGTGCAGAAATTCTCTTGAACTTTGTATGGCATGTTCAACATGTAGCAGATTGCCCATAAACTCTCGTGGGAAAGTGAGAAAGGTGCTAGCAAGCCGTGAATTACGAATACATTAGTTATTAAGAAGATACCTCTGCCACTAACCTGAAGTACAGCTCGCATATGCAGAATAGATAAAATAGAGCCTTTGCTCCAGCTGAATAATTAACACCAATCATAACCTCAAATACTTTATTGCATGTGCTAATCACGGAAGTTTTGGTGTCCTCACTACTCACCACAAAAGCTAGTGTCAGTTAAATTGATTTTGGCAAACACATTATATCTGAAACAGTAAATTCAGCAATGTCTATACTAAAATTTTGATATGAAAGCACAAACATCCAAGGTAGTGTGACGTCCATAAACTCTAAGAAAATGTACTGATTTGTTTGTAGAAAAAAAGGAGAACATATGAACATGATTTGTTGACATAAAACCAAGCATGTTTAAGGAAGCTAACATCATAGTCCGTCCTTATGTATATATTTACTGGAACTGGGATGAAAAGAATCACATTGTATGTAGAGGACTGCATTGTTATAAACCATCAGCAACCATTTTACATATGTATGGAAAATAAGGTGTTCATTTAATCCTCGAGATTCAGCAAAGCACCACTAATAAAGCTCATTGTGATATTCATATGGTGGAAGATTAGTTGGGGGCTTCTTTAAAAGCGCAACAGTGAATCAGTGTTAACATCTATAGTATATATATAGATGCTGAGAAGAGAGCACCCCAATTATTATCTTCGCTTCATCGATTCAAATTGTATGGAGTGTTTCCTCTCAACTACTAATGGAAATATAAATTTACTAATCACAACTTTCCTAGGGTTCAATAATTGTAAGTCTGCACCACTATGTTGATAGAGGTAAAGAAGCGTAGGCGTATAGCTTTGTACCAAACAAATATTACTTATATGTGCCATACATGTAGCTACCCAAAAAAAATAGCATAACTTATTCTTGAAGAGAACATCTTGTTCCAGCCGTGTAAATCTTCATGCAACCGTGCCACCTATGTATCTCCTCAAGAAGGAAAGATCATAGTCAACTCCTGGCTATTAACCATTCTGATCCTTATTTGCTCCAATTAGTGCCAGATCTGATCACTTCCCTGAACAACCTATATAACTGAAGGGTCTACTGCAAACAGAGATTGAGATTAGGAATTTCTCTTCTTAATTCATATGGAAATTACTAATTAATGCCAACAACAAACTGTAGAAAATAGTGCATTTTTTAGAACATATATATCTGACTAAAACAAATATCCGAATAAGATTTCTCACGTAATTACCAAATTGCCTACTCTGATTGTCTAACTTTCAGCAAAGTATGGAGTAAGAAATTTATATTTAGGGAGCAATCAAACAAAAGACACATATTATATATTGCTGAAGATATGTACATAGAAATTATAGTCTAATCCTACTGACATCTAGGAGGTTAAAAAAGTGTTTTTCATACCATGGGGGAACTATGGCCAAGGACCTCCGTGGTTCTGTACAAATATTGTACTTCTGAGAAATTAAAGATATTGCTTCTACTTCTTACCAGTTTATAGGTCATTGTTTAGAACAGATAAGTAGAAAATCTAGTAGCGTTGCGCATTGCTCGATTCATCTACAACATAGGATGGCTAGCTGAACGGAGAATTGAAGCCAATCTAATGGACATGACAAACAGCGGACAAATCCAAATTGTACCAGTTTGCACTCATACACAACATCTCATGATAGCACGTACATACTTAAAGAGTGAACTGATTGGCTAGAAGTAAGAGAGGCCCAAACATATTTCTAGGATTGATGAAAAACAACTTACAACCGCAGGAGAGTAGATGGCTGATGGTGGAAATATTGCACGCTGATTTGCAAGCAATGTTCGTCAATAAATTACCAACGGAACCAAAAATTTCTGCAATTCAGCCATTCAATAAATGAAGTACAGAAGAGAGCACGTACCTAGGTCTACAGCAAAAAGACCATATACCTCTTGAGTGTCCCTGTCTAGCTTGCATGCAAGCTAGTTGCAGAAACATAAAAAAATTGCCAGTGAGGAGGACGTCACGTTCCACCATCCACCTCAATGTTGAGACTTGAGAGGAGTCCACGGGCGAGGTGGTTGGTGCAGATAGGAGATCCGCCATACAGGGGAGTCTCAGCTGATGGCAGCAGCGGCTCTGGAGGCGCTGCAGCAACATAGCTACCAGGCTTATGGTTGATCTAGGAGACATCCATCGACCTGGTAGTCTGGTACATCATAGCTAGAGTAGCATGGATAGATTAGGCCCCAGCTGTGCGGCGGCAACATGAAGAGAGGTCGTGTGCGCTTCCTGCAGGAAATCAAGCGAGATATGGAAAGCAGATCAGGCTCGGAGGTATGCCAAGCATCGGTTGGATCAGGAGAACCGGTTGTTGTTGCCGCTCTCCCTCTCTCACTCAAAACTAGAGGTAGAAGAAGGAATAGGATACACTGAAATTTTCACCCGGCTGAACACAGCCCCGTTTCTTACTTTTCAGAGCACGTACTCAGCGCCCACCAGTACATGGCTTATATAGCCGGACACACACAACGGGCATTTGCCTCATGCACGCCCACGCACGGGTCATCCGGCCACTAAGCCAACTAACTAAATACCAGCAACTTACTCCTACGTGCATGCACGATAGCACCCACGCATCATCTCCTCAACCGCAACGACCGAGCCGAGCATGTGGTGTGCTCCAACTAACTACTTGCATGCATCAAGCAAACTTGGCCGCCACACTTGCCAACGCCCTGCTCTACATGCCAGACTAGAGTGTACACAAACGCTACACACACATACGCCAGGCTGCTGCATCCCGCCCGTCCCGCGCGCCACCGACGCGCCCGACGAACCCGACGAGCCCGGCTGCACCAATGCATCCCGTGTATATCTGTCGCGCCCGACGTGCCCGACCGCACCAAGCCATGGCTTATTCCAACACACAACTCCTAAGCCACGGCCTAGAGGAGTCCGTCATCGTCGACGTCGGCGCCATGGCCGTCGCTACAGCCTCCACCGCGCAGCACCGTACGTCCCACGCTCCCAAGCTCGTGTACACGACGCGCACGCACGCAGTCGCCACGGCCCGAGTCCAGCGCCCCGACACGGTCAGTCCTCTGTTGCCTTCACCACGCCAGCAGCGCGCGCTCCGCCGTGCCGTCGATGTCGTCGTCGCCGTTGTAGCCGCCACCGCCCTGACCTCGCTGCCACGCCTGCCACCGTGCCGCCGTGCCCTTCGCAAGCACTCCCCACGTCCCCGCGCTCCTGGCCCGCGCTCCCGCCGCGTACGTACGCGATCTGCGCAACCAGGTCCAGCGCCTCGACGCGGTCCACTCCCGCGGTCCCGACGTGCCCGACGCGTCCGGTGCGCACCCATAACACACACCGGTCACGCCCGGCTCGCCGCCGCGCCTCATTCGCCACACTCCGCACGTCTCCAGCTCGCGCCATGATCGCGCTCTGACGTGATCGACGCGACCGATCCGGCGTGTCCAGGAGCTTGGCCTTCTCTCCGCCGAGCCACGCCGCGCCACCGCAGCCTCTGCGCCACCACGCAGGTCCGCCACGGCCGCCGCGCTCCCCGCAGGCACGGCATCACCGTGCTCCGCCGCCGCACGGGACGAGCGCCATCGCTAGCGAGCTCCTCCGAACCCGATGCTCCGATACCAATTGTTGTTGCCGCTCTCCCTCTCTCACTCAAAACTAGAGGTAGAAGAAGGAATAGGCAGGGCCGGTCCTGATATTTCAGGGGCCCGGGGCGAAACTACAATCCGGGGCCCTTCGAGGCCCTTAATTGTAATGTCTAATTATAATCATCATATGTAAATATAATTTGTATCAAAGAAAATAATTAAGTGCATCCAAAATGGTCGTGCATATCACATAATGTATTACATATTACCTACAAAAGTGTGTCCTAACATTGTGAGATGCAAAATCGCTAATGATAGTATCAATATCGATTTCATCAAGCATTTTTTTCTCAATGCATAAAGTTGCCAAGCCATTTAATTAACCTCTCTTGCGACATTGTAGATCTCAGGTAGTTCTTTAATAATTTCAACTTTTCAAAACTTTCTTTCATGGGCATAGTAAAGAAAATCCCATATGTAGTAGAAATAAAGATGGAATCGTGATCACTCACATTGCTAGCATCCATGTTGACGTCAACATTGCCTTCTATAGGAGTATGGCCATCATCTTCCTGATTGCCATTAGTTTGGTTACCTTAAGAACTATCGCCAACTCATCTGAATTTCTTGGAGTGCTTGTATCGTTCTTATAATATTTAAAAAGAGATCCTCTCAATTCTCCTCTCAACTCATCTGCCTCCTTCTTCCTTTTTCTTTTATCACTTCTGAATGCATACTTTCTACCCGAACTTGACATGACACTTGCTAAAATTGAAAGGAACCAATTAGCTTATAAAATTAACCAAAGCTAATTAAATATAGAAGATCAATTAAATGTAATGACAATCTGCTATGGCATAGTATAGTACCTTCTCTCTGTAATCAAATCTGGCTATGTGCACGCAGTGATTCGAGTGCCCTAGCAACAATTCCCTGTTAACATGTTCGATCGATCGGCAAGTTGGGAATCAGAATTAGAAGAGAAGGATTAGAAAGAAAAAAACATGATTATAGGTAGAAGCACATGCAAGGGAAGAGGGCGCGACGAGACGTACCCGCCGCAGTCGTCGCATCGTTCGTGAGGAAGCAGAGTCAAAGAGGATTAGAGGAACAAGAACAACGGAACAGCCGAAAGGGCAGGGAACGACCCATCCAAAGTTACAGGAAATCATGATTAATTTTCTTTAGGAAAGAAATCTTGATTACCAAATCGAGCAGTTCCATTTTCTCTCGTGTCTCCACGTAGGTGCAAACATGGGCCAGACCCACCTTATATTTTCTAGTTTCCTAGGCTAGCACGCCATAGGCTGAGCGAGGCGCTGAGATTGGCTTCAATTTTTTTTTCAATCAAAGACTTGTATACCTGTACGTAATGTACATATACCTACCTGGAGGGGTCCCTGACTCTTGGGGGCCCGGGGCGGCCGCCCTGTTCGCCCCTCCCCAGGACCGGCCTTGGGAATAGGATACACTGGAATTTTCACGCGGCTGAACACAGCCTCGTTTCTTACTTTCTAGAGCACGTATTCAGCTCCCATCAGTACATGGTTTATATAGCCGGACACACAACGGGCATTTGCCTCATGCACGCCCACGCACGGGTCATCCGGCCATTAAGCCAACTAACTATATACCAGCAACTTACTCCTACATGCATGCACGATAGCACCCACGCATCATCTCCTCAACCGCAACGACCGAGCCGAGCATGTGATGTGCTCCAACTAACTACTTGCATGCATCAAGCAAACTTGGCCGCCACACTTGCCAACGCCCTGCTCTACATGCCAGACTTGAGTGTACACAAACGCTACACACACATACGCCAGGCTGCCGCGTCCCGCCCGTCCCGCGCGCCACCGACGCTCCCGACGAGCCCGACTGCATCAATGCGTCCCACACGTCCCGCGCGTATCCGTCGCGCCCGACGTGCCCGACCGCACCAAGCCGTGGCTTATTCCAACACCGGTTGTTCATCGAACACCATGTAGTTTCTCTTGATCAGATGGACTCTTTTCTTGAAAGGTGTCCTCCAATTTAAGAGAGATAGAGATACGTTTTCCATCAGGGAGGAAAAGACATGAGAGAGGAAAAGAAACACGAAAGCTTCAGAGAGAGACGTGAGAGATAGGGACTCTTCAGATTTGCTGTTTTTCTACAAGGAGAAGAGGAGACGGTGGTGGAAGATATGTTGGAGATATCCTCTTTTAACTTACTAGCAAAAAGGCCCGTGCGTTGCAACGGGGAAAGTATCGATGTACTTGCTTATCAAACAAAAGCTTAAAGCACCAATCAAGATGTTTCAGAAATGGAAATTCTCTTAATAACATTCCAACTCTATAAGACTAGTAATAACATTTATAACTCATGAATACATTTACTTCAATGATGCTTCGCTACAATCAAACACCATTTGCAATGTACTTGGGTTGACCGGGTCGAGGAATTGGATGGAAGAGCGCCTTCCGTATCCACTGGCGAGAGCAGGATAAAGATACTCTGTCCTTGGGCTAATATAATAGGGAAAATTGAG
The DNA here is from genome assembly GCA_021605145.1 of Aegilops bicornis. NCBI lineage: Eukaryota > Viridiplantae > Streptophyta > Magnoliopsida > Poales > Poaceae > Aegilops > Aegilops bicornis. The sequence continues at coordinate 135,111,954 of CM038671.1, forward strand.
CAATTCATGTCGTTGATCTGAGCCGCTAACTCTGTTTTCCATTCGATTCCAATTCCAGCTCCATTCTCTCATGTTCATCTTGTTCACACCACATAAATGATCTGTGTTTAATTGCATATTTGCATCTCGGCTTCTGGTTCTGTTTGCAATAAACAGAACAAAATATTAGGTTGACTCATAATAACTTCAGTATAGAGACCTTACCGTGTCTCCGATCATCTGAAAGTCATGTAATATTGTGCTTTCAGACACCAAAATTGAGAGATGGCCAAGCATGTTATCGCTGCTGTGCTGCAAAGGGTAGGCGCAACCAAGATGTATGAGGCCACCAAATAATTCTTTTGTGTTATGAATGAACTCCAAAAGGACCAATCATACTAAAATATCATGGTAGATTTTAACAGAATGTTTTCCTCTCCAACTGAATTAAATGAATATATAATTGAATGGATGTCACGTGCCACCTTCATCAACCTACAAAGGAACGATTATCATGTATAATGTTTCGTCCCATTCAATCTTGTACAATTAATCTAGTTTCACAAGAAGACTTTGGGCTTTCCTTTGGCAATGTTCTGAATCTGGTTCTTCAACATGTGTAAGACAAATATGAACATATATGAAAATCAAGATCCAACAAATACGCTAGCAAAAGTATCTGCAAAACTCTGGAATACAAAATATTAAGTTTCATTGTTAAATTGTGATCCAAATTATACCGTATTGGACTAGATGTAGTACATACGGTGCGGGCCTTTTGCGTTGGTACCGACGCGTACGAGTACAACTCGTTTACTTGTCCTACAAGGACTCCTATGTGTTGCCCCTCATATATACCCCATGTAGTCGCACCTAAGACGGTGTGTGGTCTCGTGCTTGTAATACTCCTCCTCATAGTGATTGCGCCTTCGTGCGTCCGTGGTTTTCTGCCGCAAGGGTTTCCACGTAAAAATCCGTGTCTCTTTGTCTTGTTTATTTCTCGTTATTATCTAACAAGTGGTATCAGAGCTGAGGTTCAGATACGAGATTAGAGACAGGAGATTAGGGTTCTGTCGTGCGCGCCGCCGCACGCGACTTCAGGCGATCCGCCGATTCGAAGCCGCATCGATTTCTACTGCTGCCGCACGTCGCCGAAACCGACAGGCGACAGGAGTTCCTCGCTGCCACGTCTTCCGTCTACTCAAGTCCCGACGCGACCTGCTGCCGCTGCTGATCCAGTACGCAGGGCCCGTGTGCTGCTCCTGAGAAATCAACCGTCGTTGCTGCTGCTAGTACTACTTTTCCTCCACGTGAAGACCAAATCCACATCGGTGGTGAGTACTACTTGTGCTACACGCACACAAATCGAGATCTGATTGAACTCTACTCCTCACGTGAAGACAAGGCTGAATTACTAGTCCAAATATTTTACTTCTCAATTGCTACAGCCACCGAGAGTTTCCAGGTGCTATTTTTTCAACTCCGTTGCTCCGCATTAATTAAATCTATCAAGAATTTTTCTACGACTTGTACTAATTTGTGCACAGTTTATCAACTCATGGCATCCATGAAGTATGATTTTCCGCTGCTGGATCGTGACACAAGGTTTACCCTATGGCAAGTCAAGATGCGGGCGTTGTTGGCACAGGCCGACTATGATGTAGCACTGGATAGTTTTGGGAAGAACCGAATTGAGGACTGGACTGCTGAGGAGAAAAGAATTGATTGTAAGGCTTTGTCACAAATTCAACTCCATTTGCATAATAATATTTTGCAGGAAGTTTTGAGCGAGAAAACTGCCACGCTCTATGGTTAAAGCTGGAAGGATTTGCATGACTAAAGATCTCACCAAAGAAGATGCATCTGAAGCAAAAATTATTCCTGCACAGGTTACCCAAGGGAGGTAATGTTTTGAATCATATTTCAGAATTTAAAGAGATCATATCTGATCTAGCTGCAATAGAGGTTAAGTATGAAGAGGAAGATACTGCTTTAATGTTACTTTGTTCACTGCCAAGTTCTTATACCAATTTTAGAGACACCATATTATACAGTCGTGATACTCTCACACTTAATGAAGTTTATGAAGCTTTGAACTCTAAGCAGAAAATGAAATTAATGGTGCCTCATGATGGTTCGAGTTCATCCCAAGCCGAGGGATTATCTGTTCGTGGCAGGACAAAGGAGAAGAACTCCAATAATGGAAACAGAGGCAAAAGTAAGAACGGCTACGAGGGCGGTCGCAATCCAGAGACAAGAAGTATTGCAGGTATTGCAAGAGAGACGGGCATGACATCTCAGAGTGTTTCAAGTTGCATAATAAAGAAAAGAGGAAAGGTAACAAACAAGGTGAAAATTCTGCTAACGTTGCTCGTGATGATAGTTCCGATGATGCTCTTGTCGTTATTCTTTGGATGTCTTTGAGACCAATGATGAGTGGGTACTTGATATCTGCATGCACTTTCCATATGTGTCCACATAGAGATTGGTTTAATACTTTTGATTCCACTACTTCTGTTGGTTCCGTTTTGGGTTTTGATAATTCACCATGCAAGATTGAAGGCATAGGTTATATTCGAATCAAGATGTTCGATGGCATAATCAGAACTTTGACAGATGTTCGGTATATTCCGAAGATGAAGAGAAATCTTATTTCTATGAGTGCCCTTGATGCAAAGGGGTACAAATATTCAGGTGGAGATAGTGTTTTGAAGGTCACCAAAGGTTCCCTTGCTGTGATGAAAGGTGACTTAAGTTCGACCAATGGTCTTTATTACCTTCGAGGTTCTACCGCTTCGTAACGCTTCTCCAGTTATTTCAAAGAATTCTGATTGTGATGCTGCTAACCTTTGGCATATGCGTCTTGGACATATGAGTGAACTTGGTTTAGCGAGAGTTAAATAAGAGATGTCTTCTTGATGGATATGAACCTGGTAAATTGAAATTTTGTGAGAATTGTATCTTTGGCAAGCACAAGAGGGTGAAGATCAACACTACGACTCATACAACAAAAGGTATTCTTGATTATGTGCATTCGATTTATGGGGACCATCTCGCTTAAGAAGTCATTAGGTGGTGCAAGTTATATGCTAACTATTATTGATGATTATTCGAGAAAAGTTTGGCCTTATTTCTTGAAGCATAAATATGAAGCATTCTCAGCATTTAAGGAGTGGAAGATTATGATTGAGAGACAAACTGAAAGGAAGGTAAAGATACTTCGCACTGATAATTGTATGGAATTCTGTTCTAAGCAATTTAAGAATTATTGCAAGTCTGAAGGCATTGTCAGACATTACACCGTTCCTTATACTCCTCAACAACACGGTGTTCTTGAGCGTATGAACAGGACCATTATTTCCGAGCCCGTTGCATGTTGTCCAACGCAGGTTTGCATAGGCGTTTTGGGCCGAGGCCGCTTCCAACGCTTGTTATCTCATTAATCGTTCACCATCTATTGCTCTCAATAAGAAAACTCCAATTGAGGTATGGTCTGGTTCACTGCTGATTATTCACAGTTGAGAGTTTTTGGTTGCACCGCTTATGCTCATGTTGATAATGGAAAGTTGGAGCCTAGGGCTGTTAAGTGCATCTTTCTTGGTCATAAGTCCGGTGTTAAAGGTTTTAAATTGTGGAATCCTGAAACCCGGAAGGTTGTTATTAGCGTAAATGTTATCATTAATGAATCTGCTATGTTACATGATGTTTCATCTACTAATGTTCCCGTTGAGAGTGAACAGCAGCCTACTATTCGGCAGCCCTCACTGTTCGTGGAGCATGTTATTGATTCAGGTGATATATCTGGTAATGAAATTGTTGCACATGATGAACCCGTCGTTGATGATGATCATGTCACTCCCACTCCAAATCAGCCTATTGTTCCACCAAGTTGGAATCTTGCACGTGATGTAGTTCGACGGGTATTAATAAACCTGATAGGTTAATTGAAGAGTGCAATATTGTTTCTTTTGCTTTATCTGCTGCGTAAGAAATTGAAGGTAATCTTGAGCCTTCTTCATATTCCGAGGCTATTATTTCTAGTGATAGTAATAAGTGGATGACCGCTATGCATGATGAGATGGAATCACTTGAAAAGAATGACACTTGGGATTTAGTAAAATTGCCTAGAGAGAAGAAACCTATTCGTTGCAAGTGGGTTTTCAAGAGGAAAGAAGGTGTTTCTCCTAATGATGAGACAAGATATAAAGCAAGGTTAGTTGCTAAAGGTTATAGCCAGATTCCAGGTATTGACTATAACGAAGTCTTTTCTCCTGTTGTGAAGCATAGCTCTATTCGCACTTTACTCAGTATTGTTGCCATGCATAATCTTGAGCTTGAATAATTGGATGTTAAAACTGCATTTTTACATGGAGAATTAGAAGAGGATATTTATATGGAACAACCTGAAGGTTTTGTTATTCCTGGAAAAGAAAAGCTTGTCTGTAAGTAAGAAATCTCTTTATGGATTGAAGCAATCCCCTAGACAGTGGTACAAGAGATTTGACACCTTTATGCTCTCTCAAGGTTTCAAAAGGTCTAATTATGATAGTTGTGTTTATTTGAAAACTGTCAATGGTTAAACTATTTATTTGCTCCTTTATGTTGATGATATGCTAATTGCTGCAAAGAGTATGTCGAGATTGATGAACTAAAGAAGCAATTGAGTAATGAATTTGAGATGAAGGATTTGGGTGCAGCAAAGAAAATTCTTGGCATGGAAATATCCAGAGATAGACCGTCTGGAAAGTATATCTAAGTCAGAAGGGATATATTGATAAAGTTCTTCGTCGTTTTAATATGCATAATGCCAAGCCGGTTTGTACTCCGTTAGCTGCACACTTCAAATTATCATCACTTTATGTCCTAAGTCGATGCAGATATTGAGTACATGTCTAGAGTTCCCTATTCGAGTGCAGTTGGTTCACTTATGTATGCCATGGTTTGTTCTCGTCCTGACTTATCATATGCATTGAGTGTTGTTAGTAGATACATGGCTAATCCTGAAAAAGAGCATTGGAAAGCAGTTCAGTGGATTTTCAGATACCTGCGTGGTACTTCTAATGCTTATTTACAGTTTGGGAAAACTGGAGATGGACTTGTTGGTTTTGTTGATTCTGATTTTACTGGTGATTTGGATAAGAGAAGATCACTCACAGGTTATGTTTTCACCATTGGTGGTTGTGCTGTGAGTTGGAGAGCAACTTTGCAGTCTATTGTGGCTTGTTCCACTCATCGATGCCGAGTATATGGCTATTTCGAGGCATGCAAAGAAGCTATCTGGTTGAGAGGTTTATACACTGAGCTTTGTGGAGATTCATCTTGCCCTACCGTATTTAGTGACAGTCAAAGTGCCATATATCTTACAAAGAATCCAATGTATCTGAGAGGACAAAGCACATTGATGTCAGATTTCACTATATTCGAGATGCTGTTGCTCAAGGTGATTTGAAGGTATGCAAGATAAGTACTCATGATAATCCTGCTGATATAATGACAAAGCCAGTTTCTACCAATAAGTTTGAGCTTTGCTCAGGCTTAGTTGGTATTTCTCACTAGTCCTATGGACTTTGACGCACAAGGTGTTTATGCTGATTTGGATGGAGTTATTCACTTTCTTCGACTCTGGAGGGATTTGGATCAAGGTGGAGATTGTTAAATTGTGATCCAAATTATACCGTATTGGACTAGATGTAGTACATACGGTGTGGGCCTTTAACGTTGGTACCGACGTCTGAAAGTACAACTTCGGTTACTTGTCCTACAAGGACTCCTATGTGTTGCCCTCTTATATACCCCCATGTAGTCGCACCTAAGACGGTCTGTCGTCTCGTGCTTGTAATACTCCTCCTCATAGTGATTGCGCCTTCGTGCGTCCGTGGTTTTCTCCCGCAAGGGTTTCCACGTAAAAATCCGTGTCTCTTTGTCTCGTTTATTTCTCGTTATTATCTAACATTCATCTTGTTGTCTGGACATGAAGTAAGAATATGAATCAATTTACCTGATGAGGATGTGTCTAATTTCAGCTTATATACTCATCAGGAAAGGAATTGTTATGATTACTATGAAAAATCTCCTCATGCACCAAACCACCTGATGAAATTAGAATGAAACTTCAGGGTGTCACTACTTGAGAACTTGCCCGACATTCCAAATTACAAACCTTACCTAAAAAGAATGGGCGAGCAACTCTATCCCGTTTGCCTATTATGCTAATCTTTCGTCAGGCGATACGTTTAGCTCCATCAATTAACATGAGCAGAACAGTCCAGCCCAATTTTCCTTCAATCTGAACCCCATGACGTGCAAAGGCAGCTCCTATTCAACGGCCAGTAAACAGAGTGCATGTGTGCTCCCAGACTCACAATACCAAGGAAACTCGATTGACCATGTGTTATGGGTAAGGTAGCAATGCCAACACGCTACAGAAAATCTAGAGCCAACGAGAATTCAACCTCATCCTTGGCTAACCTGAGGTACTAATGGATTTCAGGATTAGACCAAAAAGGACCTACAGTCGCATGGCACAGGCACAAAACCAAGGCTTCTCATGGCAATGTCCAATTGCGGTGCAAATTGGAGGGAATGCAAACTCACTGTAGGGTCTCGGGCAAGCTAGTGATGGTAACGTGCCACTTGAAGACTTGCTAAATCAAATCACGATCGAGCTGGGGCTGACCCGGTCCACAGAGCAAATTCACTCTATTAATTGCATGTACCAAATTTCATGGAATCCTCCTGACCCGGTCGAGCTGCCGCACTCACCTTCGACAGCACAGTGGAAGATGCCAAGCCAGCATCAGCGGACGCAGTTACTTAGCGGTGTGGTCGTATTAAGTGCCACCAGGTAATCCCCGTCGCCGCGGCGTCACCGAAGATCGCCCACGACGCACACTTGTGGAGGTGCTGGGGCGCGAGTCCAGCCTCCGTGTGTGCTCTGCCCCGTCCCCGACGACGAAGGCCTCCATGAGCCGCTCGTCGTGCCCAACTTCTTGCCCGGCTCGAGGAGACCAGCTGGGTGCTCGTGCGCGTGCTGCATCTGGTCGGGTTGCGCCGATGGGCTGATGGCCTTGGGTTCCTCTGCGACCGACGCCATCCAGCCGAGGAGTGGATGGGCTCCGGTGGTCGGAGATGGGGTGGGTGGCGGCGCTACTTCGGGTAGGAGGGGATTTGGGGTTGCGGTCGAGCAAAATAGAAAATAAACAGCAGCTCGATCCCCTCCTCCTTTCCTCCTCTGAAACGACGACGGAGAGAAGAACGGTCGCGCTTACCTGACGAAGATGGACGGTGACCCCTGGGCCAGCGGCGTCAACCGTGGCCTTGTACAGGATGGCGGCGGGATCTTCGTCCCCGCACCTATGGACGGGTGGGAGCTCTCCCCGAACTGCCGGTGAGGCTTCGCCGAGGGCGCCAGAGACCTCAGCTCCCGTCTTGGGTCGATCCCTCCTCCTTCCCTCGTGCGCCGAACCAGGAGGGGAGCACCGCGCCCCATCACCTCTTCATCCTCCCGCACGAGGTACAGCGGCCGCCGGCGCATGAGAGAATTGGCGGTATGGATAAGAGGAAGACTGTTTTTTCTGAATAAAGGATTGCGGGATGAATAAAACTAAACGTAGGGCTGTTTATGTAAAAAGCGAAACGTTTTCCCCGACCCACTTAAAGAAGGACTGCGGGTTGAATTAGAAAAAGAACAGGGACCGTTGTGTAAAAACACCGTGACGGTGAACCCGTAGACTCAATTCGTACTTTATTATTATGGAGAGATTTTTCCAGAACCGTGAGGAAGATATGTTGGAGATATTCTTTTTTAACTTATTTTTTCAGAACCGTGAGAGCATTATGGGCCAATTTTTCAGCTTCAAAGATGTTGGGCTTTCTAATCAATCTGCCCATCATAAATTAACGGTTGTTAGTTTCTAATTAACATGGTAATTTTTAGGGAGTCTGTAATTAGTATAGATATAGATATAGATATAGATAGATAGATAGATATAGATAGATAGGTAGATAGATAGATAGATATACCCCTTCGTTCCAAATATGTAATACCTCATCAAATTGTGAACCTAAATTCGACTAAAAATATATGATCTATAGGATAAAAACTATAACACTATATTCATACTTACATGAAGTTTAAAATGGTATAACTTTCATTGCATATAACTTACATTTTGTTATTCAGATGCATAGTAAAATTTAGACTCAAAATTTCGAGGGTGTTACATATTTTGATGGAGATAGAGTAGATGAATCTTAGGTGTAGTTATAGGAATACATAAAAATCTGTTTCATGTTAGATGGGTATAACGTGTATCTAAAATAATATAACATACATTGTAAGAAAAAGTGCAACCGAGAAAAATAATAATAGATAGATGATCATGGTCCAACAGAAAGTTAATGAATTTTCAAAGGAAACTCTTATTTTCTTTTCTCCTCAATGCAGTAGAGAATGTAGCGTGAATGCTTATCCTTTATATTTTGGTAATTCAACTAATGTCATGTCCATGTTTTTTCACCTATTCGAAAATAATCTAGTTCCTCAAGGGAGCTAGGAACCTTGGCAGCAAGTGAACTACGTCAAACATATGACGAAAAAGTATAATTCCACAATCAAGCTGGTAATTCTGTTCAACCTGATAAAACAGAATCATAGAAAAAATTCTAAATATTGTGATCTTGTTTTCCAGCCACACCTGTCTTGATACCCAGAGCCTAAAATGGTGGCGGTGACATTATTGGAAGTCAAACTTGCCAAAGTTTCAACTGAAGTCTTGCCATTTTGTTATTTCTACACATATACTTTCCTTCCATTAACAACATAATCAGTATGTATCTTCATATGCATTGCACCAACGAATATAGAATTGTGTACATTAGGTCTGTGAGTGCATTTTACTTAACTCGCTTCCATCGCAGGCAATTAACATTACATAGGCATGTCCAGAGGTGGTTAGGACAATGCAGGAAACATTAAAGGGGGTTGTGATTTTGTAGCCGCCTCAAATTTCTCATCAGTGCAAAGGGTTTCCGTTTCTACCTCCTATGCTTGGTCAGTACCTCTGGGGCACGTCCTTGCTAGTATATTTTCCTTCCATTCACATTGGTCTTCCCCTATCTATGCCCAACCGCATAGTAGCATCAATGACCTAGTCGCACGTCCGCCCATACGAGGCGACGCTCTGCCCAATAGCTGCGGTGATCCGCCCATCCGTGGTGATGCAGTGGCTGATCCGGCCATCCCCGATGGTGAGGTGGATGATACACCCATGTGATGTGCCGCGGTGGCACATCCTCCCATCCGTAGTGTTGCAGTGGAAGATCCGCCCTTGTGGCGGTGAGGTGGATGATTCACTCATCCGTGGTCATAAGATGGCTGATCTGCCCATCTGCAGTGGCGCGATGGCACCTTCGCCTATCTGCTATGTCACCCTAGAATACCATCCCGTCTAAGGTTTCACGACGGCACATCCACCCATTGGAGAGGTGCGATTGAAGCTTCGACTCGGTCCAGGCTGATTGGCGGAGAGGGGGACTCCTGATAGCCATGGGTCGGGCGAGAGAGTAGAGGTGGCCTTCCACTTGCCTTTGGCTGGTGGTTGGCTTTCAGCTTATTCTTCAGCCTCCTCTTCCTCGACTTCAACCTCGTCGGTCGTGCCTTCGAGGAGGTCGGTGAGATCTTCGACGTTGGCAATGATATAGGTGTTGGGTTGGTCAAAAACATCGACTCCGATGGGGAGTTCCACGATTCATTCTAATGTCCGGATTGGGGCATCTGACTTTGTGATTTCCGAAATTTAATCTAACATCAAATCCAGGAGAAATTTTGAACACTTGGCCAACGGGTCGCGACTTTGGTACCCGATCTGACCTAGCTCCCGGAACTGGTCTCTAACACATGTCTCGGCCTGATCCGATATCTATCATTGGGGAAGCCGCTTTGGGGACCGATCTAACGCTAACCTCGGCATGAGTTTCTCTTGCTCATATTTTATCATGTCTGAGATTGGAACCAGGGAGGGAAAACGGGCCCCGATCTGACATCGACCCTAGCGAAGGCTTCTAACTCTCCTCAAGGGCCAGATCTGACATGGGGCCCAAAGGAAGCAGCATGTTGATGTCTACTACACAACTCGTTCTTGTAGATTTGTGTTGGGCCTCCAAGCGCAGAGTTTTGTAGGAAAGTAGCAATTTTCCCTCAAGTGAATGATCTAAGGTTTATCAATCCGTGGGAGGTGTAGGATGAAGATGGTCTCTCTCAAATAACCCTGCAACCAAATACAAGAAATCTCTTGTGTCCCCAACACACCCAATACAATGGCAAATTGTATAGGTGCACTAGTTGGGCGAAGAGATGGTGATAAAAGTGTAACATGGATGGTAGAAATATATTTTTATAATCTCAATAATTAAAAACAGCAAGGTAGCAGTTGATAAAATAGAGCACAAACGGTATTGCAATGCTTGAAAATGAGGCCTAGGGTCCGAACATTCACTAGTGCAATCTCTCAACAATGCTAACATAATTGGATCATATAACCATCCCTCAAAGTGCGATGAAGTATCACTCCAAAGTTCCTATCTAGCGGAGAACATAAGAAGAAATTTTTTGTAGGGTACGAAACCACCTCGAAACTATTCTTGCCGATCGATCTATCCGGGAGTTCATACTAAAATAACACCAAATAATTTCAGATTCATAATACTCAATCCAACACAAATAACCTCAAAGAGTGCCCCAAGATTTCTAAAGGAGAAACAAAGAAAAGAAAGTGCATCGACCCCTATGCATAGATTACCCCAATGTCACCTCGGGAATCCGCGAGTTGAGTGCCAAAACACATATCAAGTGAATCAATATGATACCCCATTATCACCACGAGTATTCATTTGCAAGACATATATCAAGTGTTCTCAAATCCATAAAAGTATTCAATCCGATAAAACGAAATCTCAAAGGGAGAACTCAATTCATCACAAGATAGAGAGGGGGAAACACCATATGATCCAACTACATTAACAAAGCCCGCGATACATCAAGATCATGACATCTCAAGAACACGAAGAGAGAGAGAGAGATTAAACACATAGCTACTGGTACAAACCCTCAGCCCCGAGGGTGGACTACTCCCTCCTCATCATGGTAGCCTCCAGGATGATGAAGATAGCCACCTGTGATGATTCCCCCCTTTGGCTGGGTGCTGGAACGGGGTCTAGATTGGTTTCTCGTGGCTACAGAGGCTTGCGGCGGCGGAACTTCTGGTCAAGGGTCTCCGCGAGGGTTTTTGGAATATTTGACTATTTATAGGGCGAAGAAGTGGTGCGGGAGGCCACCCAGGTGGGAACAACCCACCTGGGCGCGCCAGGGCCCCCAGGCGCACCCTGGTGGGTTGTGACCCCTTCGGGCACCCCCCCAGGTGCCTCTCTGGCCCACCTGATGTTTTCTGGTCCATAAAAAATCCACAAAAAATTTCACTGCATTTGGACTCCGTTTGGTATTGATTTTCTGCGATGTAAAAAACAAGCAAAAAATACCAACTGGCACTGGGCACTATGTCAATAAGTTAGTCCCAAAAAATGATATAAAGTTATTATAAAATGATTGTAAAACATTCAAGAATGATAATAAAGCAGCATGAATACTTCATAAATTATAGATATGTTGGAGACGTATCACATTTGCTCGTATAGTTGGGGAGAAACCAAGCCTGTGAAGATTGGTTCGCCGCGGAGATCCGCGGTATACTCCATGTTGCCGAATCTTGTGACCCGACCTCGAGCAAAGGACTCCACCTATCCGAGGAGGCCAATCGAGTTGGTGACAAGGGTGTGCAGCCAAAGGCGAACATCTGGCCTGTCAACAAAGTCATGTCGGTGTCGATCCAAGATTTGATCTTGACACCCATCGAACCGCGACAATTACCTAGCAGGACCTGCGTGGGCCACCACTGCCGGTGCTAAATCCAACAGACCTCCTAATAGGGGATCCTAAGCTAGGTGTCTTGGAATGATGGTAAAAAGGACAACTGATTTACCGATGTTCAGGGGCTGTAAGGGAATAAAACCCTACATCATGCTTGTGTTTTACTGTGTTGGAGTATGTATAGAGCACATGTAAACTAGCAAGAGATGTTTTTGATGTATCTATTGAGCTTGGAACCTCGGTTTATTTAGGATATCGTGTGGTCCTATAGTACATGGATCCTAGTCGGCTACATCTGAGGAGGTAGATTCCTCTAGAAAACCAGCTTCTTGTATTGCACAAGTCTTCTGGAATCTGCTTTGTGCGTGCCATGGGTAGCCCAAAGTGAGCCAGGACAAAAACGACAAGGGATCCTTCGGCTGGCTCACATGGCCCGGAGTTTAAGTGGTGAGACCTTAGCTGGGACACCGTCACGGGAGCAAATTTTCTTCCTTTTTTGCAGAGCCTATCATTTGAGAAATGATGTGGTTTTTGGAAGGGAAAGGAATTCGTTATTGCCGCTGCTATAGATGTGGATAATTACCAGTCCACCTTATCGTTGTGTCAGGATAAAGTTGAGTTTGTTTCAAACAACAAAGGTAATGGAACGGTGGGATGGTTAATGGCCGGCCATGCTTCACTAAAATATAATGTGGTTTCACAGCCTCTCCCTGCTAACTATATCAAGATCTATGTAGACACCCGAGTTTTCTGGAGACCATGAGCGCCCCCTGGTGTGGGGGTTGCTGCTAGAAACTCTGCTAGCGAAGTCATCATCTCTTCGACAAGATTTTATTCGCCGGTGTACAATTCTTAATGAAGCTAAGCTTCGGGTTTTCTTGCTGGGCATTATATTGGTATCACTCTTCACAAGTCTATTATTATGAGAACTGATTGTGCTTTTATAGTTTCTTTTCCTATAAATGGAAACTTGACAGGTCTCCTCTCGTCGATCTGAATAAGAAGGCATTGAGGATCAGCTTCACCAGAACTATAAAATTTCAAAAACTTAATCGGTTTACCGTTGGAATGACACACGAGATAGCGAAGTATTGTTTCGATAGTCGGTCTGATGGTGTTCTTCTTAATAGTTTGCCGCGCTGTGTGGCATATGCTTGAAGTAATGATTTGCAATAAAAATTATTAATTAATTTACAGGGTGTTTTAGAAAACACTGAAAGTTATAGTAGAAATCATTTGGTTGCACCACATGAAAAGATAGAAACTTGCTATCATGATGCAATACATGACATGGTTGGTGCAGACTCATATGAAAAATCCCCAAAGATCACACAATAGCATCCTACTGTAGAAAAAAAATCGAAGGATTCAATCTTTGAAATTTTGTAATCTCCATGGGATCTCCTAGAAAAAATTTATGGTCCTCAAAACATAATGTGGGGAGGTGATATTAGCATAAATATCTAAGAGTCGTGGAAACTTATAGAAATTTTCTCGGATAATATACAATTATATTTCGGGTCGAATATATTGTTTCACGTCGGTGGCCCATCAAACGCTTGAATAGTTGTTCTTCCTCCCGCCTCCTCCCTGGTGTTAGATCCTTCATCATCCCAATTGTTAGCTAGCCCCCTCATGATGTGGCATTCATTTTGCAATGCACACATGCAGACTTAATTAATACTGCTCACTGCATTAATTCATGGAACTGTTAAGTCGAGAAACTTGTCTTTGGACATGGACAATCATATTCATGTGATCTGAGTATTTGTCATTAATTACCTTATTATTGGTAGCTACCGTATCATGGTGCATTGTGTTGTACAAAGGTGTTAATACGTCCAAAAGCTATCACGTTAACTTCTACATTTATGATGTATTTTAGTGTCATGTACTTCTTGCACTACTAAGAAAAGGCCTACTAATGGCGCACCGGTTTTGCCTATTAATGGCGCACTACCGGTGCGCCATTAGTAGCACGCCATTAGAATTTTTTACTAGTGGCGCACCACTGGTGCGCCATTAGTATCTGGTATACTAATGACGCACCTGGCAGTGCGTCATTAGTATGTAACTCCATGCGCCATTAGTATGCCTCCCGGGGGGGCCATATGTTTGACCCCTGATAGTACTTCCTGACCGCTCCGCTTCGATAAATGACTTTTCAATAATGCGATCATAGTTGGATTGCGGCGGAGAAGGTGGTGCTCGCTTCAGGGCATTGATAGTGCGCTTTGCTTTCACCGGATCTATCTTCTCCTTCGGAGGTGGATGTTTCTTTGCTTTCACCCCTTGAAATTAGTCCCTCACTTCGGCTTCCACGATCTTCTTGTTTTCCTCCACGGTCATCTCGTATGGTAACTTCTCTAGAGGCTTGAGAGATGGACTGAATATGTATTGCATCCCGCCTCTCGCTGTACTGCTAGACACGGGAGCAGACGGAGCGGCGGCGGGTCTCTTCCGCCCTTGCTGACGAGGCGGAGAAGGAGGAGGCTGGCTTCTCGGGCGTGCCGACACAGGCGGAGAAGGAGGCGGAGTGCCGCCACGCACCGGAGGAGGAGGCTGAGTGCCCTGGTCACTCGCCGGAGGAGGAGGCGGAGGAGGAGGTGGAGTGCCTTGACTCGCCGGAGAGGAGGAGGAGGCGGAGGTATCCAGTTCGGAAGGTTGATGAGCTCCTTCTTCCATAGGCATGGAGTCTTCAGAGAAGAACCTAGCCGAGTCTCCCCTTCACCGGTAGGGTGGTCAAGCTCGAGGTCCTCAAATCCCCCAGTTATTTCATCCACCGTCACCCTAGCATATCCTTCTGGCATCGGACGGCAGTGAAAAGTTGCGCCGGGTTCAGGAGGTCGAATAGAGCCGACAACCGCCTTAACTTTGAAGTTCTGCCATTGCGTCATAAGGTGGCAATGTTGAGACTTCGTGATAGCATCCATGGGGTAGCTAGCAGGAGCCGTCAAGACATGCTCCAGCTGAAGCAACTTGGTGGAAGCCACACTGCTTCTCCGCTGAGATGGCGGGGTAGCTTCGGCAGGTCGCTTGCTGCGAACTGCGTCTCGTTCCTCTAGTGCTTGTAACCTTTCGTGCAGCTTCTGCAGTTGGGTCTGCTCCACTTTCTTCCTCATCTCCTGGCATTTGTAACCGCCTGCGTCCGGAAACCCAGCCTTCCATGGAACGGAGGGTGGCGTGCCTCGTGTCGGTCCAGGGTGCTCAGGATTCTGAGGGCCATTGTGAGCTCGTCGTTCTCTTAGTTTGGGACGAACTTCCCTTGTTGCGTTGCATCGTTATACTGCTGAAGCTTCTTGACGGGTATGTTAAGTTGCTCGTTCGTCCAAACGCACTTCCCTGATACAGGGTCCAAGGTTCCGCCAACCCCGAAGAGCCAAGTCCGGCAACGGTCTGGCCAGTTCAATGTCTCTGGTTCGACCCCTTTATGAAGCAGGTCATTCTCAGCCTTGGCCCACAATGGCCGGGCTTTGAGGTAGCCACCTGACCCCGTGTGATGGTGAAGCTGCTTCTTCACAGCATTTTTCTTGTTTTGTCGCTCACATCTTCTTACTCTTGTCCGATGTCTTGTGGGCCACAAATGCGGGCCAGTGATCTCTGATCTTCTCATACCGGCCTTCTTAGGCTTAAACCATTGGTGGATGCTGATCGGGATCTTGTCCCTAACAAGAACCCCGCACTGAGCAGAAAATGCTTCCTTGGTCCGGATGGGTTCAATCGGTTGGCCATCGCGCGCGATTACTGTGATCTCAAACCTTTCATCCGAGCGCAACTTTTTCTTCAGGCCTTGTTTCTTTACCGAAGTTGTGCTCGATCCGGAGGGCTAGAAAAAAGAAGAAAGATGAGAGTTAATTAATATGTGTACATACCAAAACAATGAATGCATCAATTAGCTAGTCAGCACAGGCTTAATTAATACATATACCTGGCCGGACTCTGTTCGGTCACCGGAGTCGTCATCATGGTCTCCTTCTTGCACCGGCATTCGGTCACCGGAGCCATCATAATCATGTCTTTCCTCATCCATTATTCGATCACCGTAGCCTACTTCTTCACCCTGTCCTTCCAGACCATCCACTAGTAGAAAACGGAGCTTTAAAACCGGTTTGTAAGGGCCTTTAGTGCCGGTTATGGAACCGGCACTAAAGTGTGGGCACTAAAGGCCCCTCCCCCTTTAGTACCGGTTCGGCACGAACCGGCGCTAAAGTTCCACCACGTGGCGTGAGCTCGCGCCCTAGTATGGGGGATTCTTAGTACGGTTGGTGTTACCAACGGTACTAAAGGTTTTTTTGAATTTTTTTTGAAAATTTTGGAAAAAAATTGATTTTTTTCGATTTTTAATTTTTCTGAATTATTTGATGATTTAGTCTCTAATCACCTCTCTTAACTGCTCAAGTGTGGATCACTCATTCCAAATCATCTAACTTCCCGACCGGTCACCCATCCCTCGCACTACTCCAGCCCGAGCACGCTTAACTTTCGAGTTCTATTCTCCTTCGTTTCCGAGTCTGCACTTGTTGTTTTCCTGACAATAGTAAGATGTCAATCCTATTAGACCTCAGGAGTTTAGCTTGAGCATGAATTCACACATTTCACCGTTTGAGTTTGAAACTATTATTCTAAAAAAACAGTAATTATTTAGTAACGCTAATATTTTTTGAATAAGTTTGACCATAGTTTGACCAAAATTCAAAAAATTGAAATAATTATTTAGTAACACTAATATTCTTGAATAATTATGTAGTAACATTAATACTTCTTGAATAAGTAGTTTGACCAAATTTAACCAAATTTTTTTAAAAAAACTGAAATTTGACCATATCTTTTTTTCCTTTTCGATTTTGACCATATCTTTATTTTTTGAAGTTTTTATCATTTTCTTTTGATTTTTTCAAAACTGAAATGGCGATACACGGGGCGGTGGGGGTAGGGTTTGAAAATTGGCCCTTTAGTACCGGTTCGTGGCATAACCGGTACTAAAGGCTTGTCCCTTTAGTGTGGGTTCGTGGCACGGACCGCATTCTGAGTTAGACCTTTAGTACCGGTTGGTAACACAAACCGGTCTTGAAGGGGCTCGTGGGGACCCGGCCTTGACGCTACATCATTACCCTTTAGTACCGGTTCGTGGCACGAACCGGTACTAAAGGCTCAACACGAACCGGTACTATTGATCGCCGCCATGAACCGGCACTATTGATCACATTAGTGCCGGGTTTTTTACGAACCGGCACTAATGTGCTTCACATTTGACCCTTTTTCTACTAGTGATCATTGTCGTTAAGATACGGCAAGACATCAGCTCCGGCTAAGATTATGTCCCCCAACACCTCTTCTGCTGCCTCGTCTCGTCCGTGCTCCATTGTTTATGCAAATATCACAACATGGAAATTATTATACAAACATGACAGCAGGTGGATATATTAGTGGCAAACATAGACCTAGCTACCTAATCACAAGACCGAATCATATTAGTGGCCTCGATGCTTCTCTAGGGTTTGGGGTGGCCTCGGCAACGCTTCAAGGGTTCGGGGTGGCCTCGATGACAACGCTCTTTTAACTTGGTAAATTTGGGTGGCCTCGGCAGCGCTTCTAGGGTTTGGATCAACTTGTGCACATTGCCAGACCCTCGACCCACGACCGCTCGGCGATCCACGACCCTCTACGTACCCTATTTCCCGACCCTCGACCCCCTCATGTCACATTTGTCTAGTGTCAAAGGATTCAAAAAAAACAATGTCTTCATCATTAGGAGAAAGTAACAGGCGCATGATGGTACGAAGATCTCTAAAGTTATTTTGGAACGCAGTCCCAGATAGGATAATTCGCTTTTTGGTAAAAAGTTCAGCAAGAGTCTTCTGAATATCGCTATTTGGAAGGCCTTTGCTGAAATTCGTACAGAAAGACGAATTATCCTATCCGGAACTCCCTTCCAAAATAACTTTGGAAAATTTCGTACAATAATGCCCCGGTAACTTCCGGCTAATGATGAAGGCATGGATTTGTTGAATACTTTGACACTAGCTAGGCAACCTCTTGACCCCTCCTCGATCCTCGACCCTCGACCCCTCGGCGATCCTCGACCCTTGACCCTCGAACCCTCGGCAGCCCTCGACCCATCGGCATTCCTAGACCCTCGAACCCTAGGCCCCTCGACGGCCCTCGATCCCTCAGCGTTCCTCGACCCTCGACCCTCGAACCCTCGGTGTTCCTTGACCCTCGAACCCTAGAGCCCTCAACGACCCTAGAACCCTCGACCCCTCGGCGTTCCTCGACCCTTGATCCTCGAACCCTCGGCGTTCCTCGACCCTCGAACCCTAGGCCCCTCGACGACCCTCGAACCCTCGACCCTTGAACCCTCGGTGACCCTCGAACCTCTACCCTAGTTCCCGACCCTTGCCCCTCGAACCCTCGGCGACCCCCCCCTCATGTCGAAGTTGTTGGGGAGGGGGTATATCGACCCCCCTCCTCATGTAAGAAGAGGAAAAAAGATCGAAGAAGAAAAAAAAGAGGAGAAGAAGAAAGGAATAGAGAAGATCGAAGAAAAAAAAGAAGAAAAACAGAGAAGAAGAAGAAAGGAATAGAGGAGAAGAAAAAAAAGAATAATTCTAATTTTTTTCCTCTTCTCCTCTATTCCTTTCTTCTTCTCCTCTTTTTTTCTTATTTTTTCCCCTTCTTATTTATTTCTCCTCTCCTCTTCTTCTCCTTCTTCCTCTTCTTATTTTCCTTTTTCCACGCCTTCTTTTTCTTCTTCTTCTTTCTTCTTCCTTCTTCCTCTTTTCTTCCTTTTCCTTATTTTACATTTTCCTCTACACTAACCTAAAATGCACTAACCTAAAATCGATATCTACTAATTAACAACCTAAATAAAAAAAATGAATACATATATGAAAAAAAAACATCATATGAAAAAAAAACATCATATGCACAAAAAACATCATATGAACATGATATGAATAAAACATCATATCAACATCATCACATATATGAAAAAAACACCGGAAGGCCGCCGGACCATGGGGCGGCGCGGCGAAGGCGTCGGGGCAGCGGTGGCGTGGGGTGGTGATGGCGTAGGGGCGGCGAAGGCGTCGGGGAGGCGCGGGGAGGTGACGGCGACGACGCTGGGTGACGCGGCGACGGCATCGGCGGCGACGGGCAGGGCGACGACGGGGGCACGCGGACAGCGCTGGGCGGCACGTGAACGGTGTCTGGGCGGTGGGCGGCGGCGGGGCGGCGGATGGCGTCGATCTGGGCGGCCTGGCAGCATCAATGAGCTCGGCGTCGTCGGACAGGGGGGGGGCAACTGGCGATGAGTTTCGTCAAATTTTCCTAAGTGCTACTTATATACCCAGGCCTTTGGTCCCGGTTCATAGCAGCAACCGGGACCAAAGGCCTCTTTTCAGCAGCCCAAAGGGCGGGAAGCAGAGGCCTTTGGTCCCGGTTGGTGGCACCAACCGGGACTAAAGGGGGGCATTGGTACCGGTTCGTGGCACCAATTGGGGGGCATTGGTACCGGTTCGTGGCACCAATTTGGCCCAAATGGTGCCACGAACCGGTACCAATGCCCCCCTTTAGTCCAGGTTGGTGCCACCAACCGGGACCAAAGGCCTTGTGCTGCCCGCGTCGCAGCCAAAAGTTTAGTCCCACCTCGCTTGCTGAGAGATCTCGAGAGTGGTTTATAAGCGTTGCTGCGCCCACCCTCTCGAGCTCCTCTCAACTGTCACTTTGTGCATGTGGGCCTACTCGGCCTGTTGCGGGCCTGAATCCTGGCCCATGGTTGGGTTTCTAGTCGTATTCAGGCCGTGATGGCCCAGTAGGTGGCATTTTTTTGCTTTATTTATTTTACTTCGTTTCTACTTACAATAAAATACTTACTGTTGCTATTTTATTTTATTTTGTTTCTACTTATTTATTCAAGTTTATTTTGTTTCTACTTATTTATTCAAGTTTATTTTGTTTCTACTTATTTATTTTATTTTGTTTCTACTTATTTATTTTATTTTATTTTTGCTTATAATGTTTTGAACAGAAAATACTTTGATAATTTTAGTTGATTCCTTTTGCTATTGGAGTTTCATTAAAGTTTTCTAGTTCATTCTTTTTTCTATTAGAGTTTCATTAAAGTTTATTTTGTTTCTACTTATTATTTTCTTTTCTTTTTTGCTTTTCTATTGATTTTATGTAAATTATTTTTTCCTTTTAATGTTTTGAACAGAAAATACTTTGATAATTTTGAACTCCAGACTTTTTGTGTGTTCAAAATGCACCATTCAAATCCACATCATCAATTTTTAACCCTTTCTGACTTTATTTGTTATTTTTCATGCATTTACTGATTCGTTTGAGCTATAAGACCCTGAAATTCAAAAGCATTTCAATTGAACTCTGTAAAGGTTGAAAGTTGGCATGGTATCATCATTTCACCCACATAGCATGTGCAAAAAAGTTGAGAGGGTTGCGGCAAAAACTAAATGCACTTCATGTACAAAATGAACAATCTCTTTCGAAGTATCACGGTTTCATACAGAAACTCATCTGTTACAAAAGGATTTCATTTTTTTGAACTCCAGACTTTTTCTGTGTTCAAAATGCACCATTCAAAGCCACATCATCAATTTTTAACCCTTTCTGACTTCATTTGTTATTTTTCATGCATTTACTGTATTTTTAGCTATAAGACTCTGAAATTGAAAAGCATTTCAAATGAACTCTGAAAAGGTTGAAAGTTGGCATGGTATCATCATTTCACCCACATAGCATGTGCTAAAAAGTTGAGAGGGTTAGGGCATGGACAACACATAAAACCATCTGCTTGTTTGTCTCAGCCACTTCGAAAAAATTATGCAGGCCGTTAGTGTACATGGAGGTGTGTCTGTCACCGTACATCCATTGTCGGTTCATCTGCGTGCATTATATATAATTATGTGTGTCAAAAACCATTACAGATTCACATGGATGGATAAGTGACCAAATTAATATTAGTTCATCATCACATTAAAACCAAAGTACATACATACTTCAAATTGAACAACATATAGCTCTCCAGAGCATCTAGTTAAACCATAAATTGAAACTATGTAAAACCTTTCAACGCAACAACAAATGCGATCATAATCACAACCAAGGTAACAATTGATCCAACGGCACAATGATACCAAGCCTCAACATGAATGGCATATTTTCTAATCTTTCTAATCTTCAACCGTATTGCATCCATCTTGATTTTGTGATCATCGACGACATCCGCAACATGCAACTCCAATATCATCTTCTCCTCCTCATTTTTTTATTTTTTCCTTCAAGTAATTGTTTTCTTCTTCAACTAAATTTAACTTCTCGACAATAGGGTCGGTTGGAATTTCCGGTTCAACCACCTCCTAGATAAATAAAATCTATGTAACATTGGTCGGCATAATTGTCATAAAAAATAAATGAACCAAATAGTTATAAAAAGATAATATATACCACATCCGAATCATAGACAGGGCCGAGGGGCCGTGAGGCGGATACCAAAACCATCGCACTATATAATAACAAGGAATAATAAAAGTAAGAAAATTAGACAAGTATCTATCTGAAGTAAGAATTTTTTCTTTCGGAAAGAAGATAAGAACAAGAGGTTCACCACGGTGGTGCCGGCGACGAGATCGGCGATGGCGATCGACCGCCGTGAAGACGGGGCCGGGACGTGACGGATAACTAAACCTAGACAAATCTCGAGAAAAATGGAGCTCGGAGGTCGAGCTTCGAGAGGAGAAAGCTTAACTAGTGTAGCTCGGGCATTTTATCGAACACCTCATGTGCATAGGAGGTGAGCTAGAGCACCCAAATGCCCTCCCATCGCCGGCCAGAAAAAACAGAGCGCTGTGGAGTGCTCTATTGTGGCGCTGGGGTATATATAGGCAACTCATTTATCCCGGTTCGTGGCAGGAACCTGGACTAAAGCTCCATTTCTCCCCGGTTCTAGGAACGAACCGGGACCAATGTATGTGGGCCAGGAGCGAGGACCATTGGTCCCAGTTCGTGCCTAGAACCGGGACAAATGGGTCCAGACGAACCGGGACCAATGCCCACGAGGCCCCAGCCGGCCCCCTGGGCTCACGAACCGGGACGAATGCCCCCCATGGGTCCCGGTTCATGCAGAACCGGGACTAATGGGCTGGCCAGGCCCGAACCAAAGCCCTGTTTTCTACTAGTGAGCGTGTCGAGATGAGTGCATGAGAAATATCACTTATGAGATGTGAAAAAGTGCCCCAATATTTGTTTGCTCACTTTCAACGAATACGTCCTTTGATTCACATTAAAAGCCTGGAAAAAAGTTCACAAGCAGCCATAAGATACTTAAAAGGCCTTATTTCAAAATTTTGCATTCTAAAATTCGTAGTCGTAAAATGAAAAGATAATTTCATATATACAAATATAATATCACTAGTAGAAAAAGGGTCAAATGTGAGACACATTAGTCCCGGTTTGTAACAGAACCGGCACTAATGTGGCCATTAGTGCCGGTTCCAACGGCTAGCCGGGAGGAGCTCTTTAGTACCGGTTCCTGGCAAACCTTTAGCACCGTTCGTGCCACGAACCGGTACTAATGAGTGGTGGCAGGATGTTGTCGAATGGGGCCCTTCGGCACCTTTTTAGTACCGGTTCGTGGCATGAACCGGTACTAAATGTCGTCCTATATAAATCCTTCGTCCACCCGCACTCTGTTCTTCCACCTTTCCCCTCTCCCTCTCCTCTGTTCTTCCTTTCTTCCTCTCGAGTTCATCACAAAATTTGCCCCAAATTTGTCAAGATTTGCAGGCCCTCATCCATTCAAATGATCACCAAGTTTAGCAACTTTGTCCTTTCATCTCTCATTGCTAGATTAGCTCTTGCATTGGTTTATATGTGGGTTTTAGTAATTTTGGAGGAATTATATGTGGTAGTATTTGATTTATATGCAATTTGAGGTCAAAATAACACTTAGTTTGCATATGTAGGTGTGGTTTACTTAGTGCCTTCTAAATCTCTGTCGTAACCACCGTCGATCGCCCGCGCATCCGTCATGGCACCACCTTGTGGTGAGCCTTTTGTTCCATGAAATTTTATATAAAAATTGATGTTTGTGTGATTTGGATATATAGTTACTCGTATAATAATTATCTTACCCGTACGTTGTTTGTTATACATAGTGCCATGGTTTTGATATCCGTCCCCGTCGGCCCTCGTCCTTGTGTGGTATATTCTCTTTTAAAACTATTTGTTGCATTTCGTGTTTATGACAAATTATGCCCATCAAGTTGACATAGATATTTTTATCAAGGAGGTATGTGAACCAGAAATTCCAACCGACCCTATTGTCGAGAGATTAAATTTAGTTGAAAGAGAAAACGAGTACTTGAAAGAAAAATTGAAAAGAATTGAGGGGGAGAAGATGGAATTGGAGTTGCATGTTGCCGATGTCGTCGATGATCACAAGATCAAGATGGAGAAAATGCGCTTGAAGATTAGAAAGATTAGAAAATATGCCATCGATAGTGAGGCTTGGTATCATTATGCCGTTGGATCAATTGTTACCTTAGTTGCGATCTTGATCGCATTTGTTGTTGCATTTAAATGCTTTAGCTAGAGAGTTATTTGTTTGTTGCATTTAAGTGTTGTATGAACTTTATGTATGAACTTGTATTAATTTGGTCTATTCGGTGTTGTGTAAGGAAGATGAGCCGGCAATGGATGTACGATGACCGATGCTCTCACCAGTTCGTTGAGGGCGTGCATACTTTTCTGCTTGCGGCTGAGGCAAACAAGCGGGCGGATGGTTTTATGCCTTGTACATGTGCTGGCTGTAAGATTGGTCGCAATTACTTCACGTCAAGAACCATTCACGTCCACCTATTTGAGTCCAGTTTCATGCCCCACTATAATGTTTGGACCAAGCACGGAGAAAGAGGGGTTATGATGGAAGACAATGAAGAAGAAGAGGACGACGACGACTATCCTAGCCATGGGTTCCCTGAATACGATGATACAACAATGGGGACGAAGCTGAGCCGGCAATGCGGGGAGAAGCTGGGCCGGCAATGCGGAAGAAGCTGAAGAAGAGGCATCGATGAGCCCGTTGATGATCTAGGTCGGGACATTGCCGATGCAAAGAGAAACCGCATAAGTGATTTGGAGAAGAAGAAGTTGCAACGCATGTTAGAGGATCACAAAAATTGTTGTACCCAAATTGCATAGGTGACAAGAAAAAGCTGGGCACCACTGGAATTGCTGCAATGGAAGGCGAGAATGGTGTATCCGACAAGGGATTTGGAAAGTTGCCGGTAATGATAAAGGATATGCTTCCAAAGGACAACGAATTGCCCGAGAGTACGCATACAAAGCAAAGAAGGATGTACGCCCTCTAGGGTTAGAGGTGCGTAAGATACATGCATGCCCTAATGATTGCATCCTCTACCGCGGTGAGTACGAGGATTTGAACGCTTGCCCGGTATGTGGTGCATTGCGCTATAAGATCAGCCGCGATGAGCATGGTGATGTCGAGGGCGGCGCCCAGAAGAAGATTCATGCCAAGGTGATGTGGTATTCTCCTATAATACCACGGTTGAAACGCTTGTTCCAAAACAAAGAGCATGCCAAGGCGATGCGATGGCACGAAGAAGACCGTAAGAAAGACGGAAAGTTGAGAGTACCCGATGACGGGTCGCAGTGGAGAAAAATCGAAAGAAAGTACGGGAAGGAGTTTGCAGATGACGCAAGGAGCGTATGGTTTGGTCTAAGCGCAGATGGCATTAATCCTTTTGGGGAGCGAGCAGCAACCATAGCACTGGCCTGTGACTCTATGTTTGTATAACCTTCCTCCTTGGTTGTGCATGAAGCGGAAGTTCATTATGATGGCGGTGCTCATCCAAGGCCCTAAGCAACCCGGCAACGACATTGATGTGTACCTAAGGCCATTAGTTGAAGAACTCTTACAAGCTGTGGAATGGAACAGGTGTACGTGCGTGGGATGAGCACATGGGGAAGAATTTGACCTAAAGGCGTTCTTGTTCGTGACCATCAATGATTGGCCTGCTCTCGGTAACCTTTCGTGACGGACAAACAAGGGATACCGCGGATGCACGCACTGTTTGGATGATACCGATAGTATATATTTGAATAGTTGTATGAAGAATGTGTACTGGACATCGTCGATTTCTTCCGAAAGCGGGCATCCCGTGAAGAAAGAAAGGCAAGCATTTCAAAGGTGAGGCGGATCACCGGACGAAGCCTCGCCACCGCATCGTGCTGATGTACATGATATGGTCAAGGATTTGAAGGTGATATTTGGAAAGGGTCTGGCGGACAACCTGTTCCATAGGACGCCGACGGACGCGCACCCATGTGGAAGAAGAAATCTATATTTTGGGACCTGCCATATTGGAAAGACCTAGAGGTCCGCTCCGCAATCGACGTGATGCACGTGACGAAGAATCTTTGCGTGACCCTGCTTGGCTTCTTGGGCGTGTATGGGAAGACAAAAGATACACCTGAGGCACGGAGGACCAGCAACGTATGCACGGAGAAGACGACATATATCGAGGTCATGCAAGCTACGCTCTTACCAAAGAAGAGAAGGAAATCTTCTTTGAATGCCCTTTCGATATTAAGGTACCGTCGGCTTCTTGTCGAATATAAAGGGAATAATAAACATGGCAGAGAAAAAGTTCCAGAACCTAAAGTCTCATGATCGCCACGTGATTATGACGCAATCGCTTCCGGTTGCATTGAGGGGCTTCTACCGAAAAACGCTCGATTAGCCATTGTGAAGCTATGTGCATTTCTCAATGCAATCTCTCGAAGGTAATCGATCCAGAAATCATACCAAGGTTACAGAATGATTTGGTGCAATGTCTTGTCAGTTTCGAGTTGGTGTTCCCACCATCCTTCTTCAACATCATGACGCACGTCCTAGTTCACCTATGCGAAGAAATTTACGTTTTGGGTCCTGTATTTCTACACAATATGTTCCCCTTTGAGAGGTTCATGTGAGTCTTAAAGAAATATGTTCATAACCGTGCTAGGCCAGAAGGAAGCATCTCCAAGGGCCATCAAAATGAGGAGGTCATTGAGTTTTGTATTGACTTTATTGCTGACCTTAAGCCGATTGGTGTTCCTGAATCGCGACATAAGGGCAGACTGGATGGAAAAGGCACGCTAGGAGGAACAAATAATATGTATGGACGGACATTCTCTCACCGAAGCACTACACAGCTTCTACAGAATCCGCCTTGGTGGCTCCGTATATGGATGAACACAAGAATTTGCTATGCTCCAAACACGGGAGCGGTCTCGATGATGGATTACACGTGAACAAACCAGGAGTTTCGCCACTGGTTGCGCATACGCACCATGCATGACACCTCTATTGAAGATGACTTGTACTTGCTGTCCCGATTACCATCTTGAATATAATGACTTTCAAAGGGTACGAGATAAATGGTAATACATTTTACATGATCGCCCAAGATAAGAGAGCACCAACCAAAAGCAGTGGTGTCCGCTTTGATGCGTAAACCAAGACGGGAAAGGAAACATATTATGGTTATATACAGGACATATGGGAACTTGACTATCGACGTGGTTTAAAGGTCCCTTTGTTTCGGTGCAAATGGGTCAATATGACACGAGGCGGGTAAGGAAGACCCGCAAGACGGAATGACAACAGTGGATCTCAACAATCTTGCGTATGTAGGCGAACCATTCGTCCTAGCCAATGATGTGGCACAGGTTTTTCTATGTGAAGGACATGTCTACCAAGCCAAGAAAAAGAAAAGATAAGGAAGCGAATGCATCGTACGATGAGCCAAAGCGGCACATAGTTCTTTACGGGAAGAGAAACATCGTGGGAGTGGATGACAAGACAGACAAGTCAGAAGATTATGAAAAGTTTGATGAAATTTCTCCATTCACAGTGAATATTGACCCGAGCATCCCGTTAAATGATGAAGATTTTCCATGGTTACGGCGCAAAGGGACACACGCGAAGAAAAATTTTCACACCCAAAGATCTGGGATGTGATCGGCTTCACTATCATCACTTTCTTATGTGTTTCACACCCAGGAGGCAATCTCTGTAATAGTTAGGGTAGTTATGTGTTTTGGCATTTGAAGCAGAAGAAATTTTATGTGCAAACAAATTCTTTCATGCCTTTACTGATTTTTAAAGTTAAATTATTCACAAACTAGTGATTCACACTAATTTCAAATAATTCAAAATTTAAACTATTCAAATTTGAAAACTACGGCACTAATGTAAAGTTTGTAATTTTTTGTACCTAAAGCAAAAATATTCACAAAGAAACTCTAAATACACAAAAAACAACACAAAAATAAATAAAGCAAAAAAAGCCCACCTACTAGGCGGAGCGGCCTGCATACGACTAGAAACCCAACTTTGTTGTTGGGCTGTGATGCAGGCCCAAGAAGGCCAAGTGGGCCCACAGGGCAAAGACAGTAACACGAGGCCCGTGAGGGCCTGCTTTGGAGAGGAGCTCGAAAAGAGCGACCGACGGGGTTTATAAACCGGTCACGATCGCCCCTCGGCTAGCGAGGTGGGACTAAACTTGTCAAGACGGCACTGCGCCAATAAGCACCACCTTTAGTACCGAGTCGTGGCACAAACCGGTACTAAAGGGGGGACTTCAAGATCGGTTTGTGCCACCGCCCGGTACTAAAGGGGTCGCTTCCGCCGCTTGGCTGGCCAAAACAGACCTTTAGTACCGGTTGGTGGCTCCAACCGGTACTAAAGGTGCCTTCTATATATACAACACTTTGAAAAATTTCATTCTCCCTCTGTTTCTTCCTCTGTTTCCCCATTGAACCGCCCGCCCCGATCGATCGACGCCGTCACCGACCCCGTCGCCGTCGCCGCCCCCGTCCCCGTCGCCGTCGCCGCCCCCGTCCCCGTCGCCGCCCTCGTCTCCGCCGCCCGGGCCCGTCCCGTCGCGCCGTCCTGCGTCGCCGCCCACAGCGTCACGCACCCGTCGCTGCCCGGCCGTCGCCTGCCGTCGCCGTCGCCCAGCTGTGAGCTCTGCCCTCTAACCCCTCTCTCGCCCCGGGCCACCATGGGCGCCGCCCTCCTGAGCCCATACACACACACACAAGCATGATGAACACACACACACATACACGTATATATGTATGAATGCATGTATATATTAGTATATACGTATTTTGTATGTTTAATTAGTTTAGATTTTTTAGATTATATTTTTTCACTAGTATATATGTATGAATGCATGTTAGATGGATATAATTATTGTTTAATTAGTATGGAATTTTTTATATAATGTTGTTTTTCTGTTTTTTAATGGATGTATAGAAATTGTTTTTTCTGTTTTTAGTGTTAGATGCTTAATTAGTATGAAATAGTATATAGATTTTTGAAATAGTAGAAATGTTAGAAATTTTAGTTATCAAAATCCAATCATTAAAAAATATTACTTTTTATGGGCATATAGCTAGTATTTGTTCTCGACGATGCCCGCCCGCATCCTCGCCGTCGACCCGTCATGACGACGCGTCCAGCCGACCCATGTCCGGATCGGGCTCCGCCCGGGCTGGCACTGGAGGTGCTGCTCGAGGGGCGCGGCTTGATGAGGAACCCGCCCCGGGTCCCGTCGTCGACCCCGATCTCGTTTGGTGGCGTTCGCGTGGGCGGTTCGGTGCGGAGGGACCGGCGCCGCCGAGGAGGTACGTCGCCGTGTCGGGGAGGAGGACGAGCACGCCCATCGCTACATGGTTGCGTTAGAGGGCGGCAGTTCTCCAATACCGGCAGTATCTTGAGGATCTCACTTCAGCTATGATCCTGTGAGGTTCCTTCTCTTTGGGTGTCCACCGCCATGACGCAGGAACCACGAGTGTCCTAGATTCTTCTGTAGTATTCGATCTTTAATTAGCTAGCCAGTGATGTACTATTCAATATTATATATTATTCGAGACGATGTATTCGAGATTATATCTATTATTCTAGACGAAGTATTCGAGATTATATCTATTATTCAAGACGATGTAATTTGAATACTAAATTGTTTTATATTTCTTTTGAATTAGTTAAATAAAAGCTATGGCAGACAATACCGACAGAGAGGGAGAACAGACCATGTTCGATATGATACGGGCCGATGATAGTCGTAATGAAGAAGATTATGACGGCTCAATTTCTAAACAACACCGGAGAGGGTGATATGATATTCGATCGCGACGACCGAATTGATGAAGTCATGAACTACGATTATGACGATGACGAAGAACATGTTGATCCTGAAACAACAAAGACCGGCGAGGTATATATATTTATATAAGCAGGTATCCGGTGATCATCACATGTTTTAAATGACTTGAAGATATATTAACGAATCGATCTTTGTTCTTTTAGCCATCCGGATCGAGCAAATCTTCGTGCAAAAGGACTAAACGAGGCCCGAACAAAAAGTTGAAGGAGGGCGTAAAGTACAATATCGAGGCGATCGGACCTAATTTGAACCATTAGCGCCTAAGAAGATTGCGGACAAGTTCATTCGTCGGTGCGGAGTTCTTGTGAAGGACCAACTCGATCTCCCTTCAAGAATGGAGAGAGCCAAAAGACAAAGGACAAAAGGCAAAGAGGACGCTGCTCCACGCCCGGATGTTAATTTTGTCGACAAGAATCAAAAAGATCTGCTTTGGGATACTCTCATGGAACATTTCACCCTACCAGATCATTTCACAGAAGCAGATGTGCAGAAAGTCAAGGACGCTGCTCTTAGGAAGATGGCGTCAAGAACCACAAGAATCGTGAATGGGACAAGTACGTCAAGGGAGGAAGGAAGACTCCAGTATTCGAGGGAACACTAGAGAACCAACGTGCTCATTGGGACGATTTCGTGAAATTCAAGGATTCGTAATTAGCTAAGGAACGGTCGAGAATAAACAAGAAGAATGCCGAAAAAAGGATAAGTTCCATAAGTTTGGGGCCAGGTGGCTATCGGTGGCAATGCCTAAGTGGGATAAGTGCGAGAAAGAGATGGAGGATGCAGGTGCCACTCCGGTTACTAAGAGCTGGCCCCCTGTGGTCGGGACTTGGTTCTATGCGCATGGGGGGGAGTTGGACCCGAAGACAGGCAATGTTTCGACGAGGGCAAGTTTGAAGGGAGCCGACGATGCGATACTTGTTGCAATAGAAGAGGCACGATCGGGAGTGTTCCATCCCAACAGAGAGAACGACGAGCTTACGCGTGCCCTGGGAAATCCTGAACACCCGGGAAGAACACGAGGAAAGGGCGCTATTCCGTGGTATGAGGGGTTTTCAGACTGGAACACCGACTATAGAACCCGTGCGAGAAAGAAGATTGCGGAGGAGAAGAAGAGGAAGATGGAGGAGGAGCAGAGGAAGCGGGACTATGAACGCCTTCAAGGCCTAGAAGCAAGTCAAGCGGAATTGGCAGTCAAATTCCAGCGGCAGGAGCAGATCGACTCACTTACCCAGCAAAGGGGTCTCAAAGCTGCAGCAGCTAGCGAATGATCCAGCATTGGATAGCACCGCCCCATCCATGCAGAGAAGCAGCGTGGGTTCCGCCCCGGACGATGCAATGCTGGGTAGATACCCCATGGATGACATCACGGAGAACACTAGCTGCGAGCTACACGTCAAAATGAAGAACATATCCATGAAGGTGGCGGACGGCGTTGCTTTTCGATTACCCCCAAAGCAACCTACCATTGCTTCCCGATTCCAGAGGGCTATGCTCGTGTCATGGTTGACGAGGTGGTGCACCCATATTCGGGGCTAGAGCTTGACATTCCCGGAGGTGACGACAGCGCTTTCTCGGAGACGCCAACCATCGTATCATCCTATGGAGAAAGGATTGCATCATCTTTGAAGGCCACCGACATCACACATCCGACTCCTCGTCAAGTCCGCCACCGAGTCAGCAGTCTCCGCTCCTCCAAGTCCACCAAGTCCGGCAAAGTGTCAGGCCACTCCTCCTCCAAGTCCGCAAAGTGTCGTGCCACCTCCTCCTCCAAGTCCGCCACAGCCGACGTCCACCTCCTCCAAGTCCGGCACAACCTCAGGCCACCTCCTCCAAGTCCGCACAACTTCAGCGGCTACCTCCTCGTCCAACTCAGCCACAGCCGGCGTCTCCGCCGCCAAGAATCGCAGAAGAGACACCCCGCAGCTATGGTGCGTGAAGCGGCACGAGTCGAGGTAGTACATGAAGTACAAAGCGGAGGCAAGCGATATAAATATGGTCCAAGCCTCACGCCTCTTCCGCAGAGGTCTTATGACAGGTCCGATGAGGAAATCGCAGCCATATCGAAGTCCGAGGTGGAAGCCCATTTTGCACCGAAACCGCCACCGCCGCCAAGGGAGAAAGTGCACGAGGAAACGATTGACCACTTCATTCGTATGGCTCAACCACCAGCTCCCAAGCCTGTTGACACAGACTATGAGCGCCACATCGGAAGTTAAATCGAGCACGCCTCACGTAAGGAGGCGAGCTCGGGATCGAGCAAACAAGAAGCAGCTGTCAAAAATGCGGGAAAACCATTCCTACCGGGAGAACAAAGGCGCAATCGATCCCTCGCTTGTTGTGCCAACAACACGTGATGCGACGCCGCCCAATATTATTGTGGGCAAACAGTTTACGTTCTGAGGTGGGCAATGTGGTAATAACGGAGGACCATATAATGCAGGCTGAAGTTCTCAAAATCACTGTTGGACAACTCCTCGAGATTGAGCCCATGCCTGTGCTTAGAGAGGATGAAATAAAACGGAAATATGTCCGGGGCCAACCTTTGGTCGAGCCAGACAAGGTCAAGAACCTCCCAACGAGAATGTATGAATTGCATCAATGGTACATGAACATTACCAAGATTTCCGATCGATTGTCCCTCATGGTGAATGTCAAGGAGGAGCATTACTTCCATGAGAAAGTTGTGTCCGTTGAGTATTCTCGAACTGTTTCAGTTATACAATCAAGACGCACTCGACAAATCTATCGTCAGTTGCTATTGTTTGTAAGTGATTTCTTTACGTAATTTAAGCCTCAAGCTAGCTGTCTTGATCCTTTTGATCAATCATTACCTGTAATTATCCTCACTATATTCTTTTCTCGTGGTATTATATGCAGGATGAAGATATATGAAATGAGAAAAGGTGGACGCTTTGGCATTGGGTTCATTGACCCAAACACCGTTAATGAATACACATGGAAACTAAATCCACGTTATCAAAAGGACGAGAGGACAACATGCTAGAGTTCTTGAAGCGCCTCAAATACAATGAAGATATACTACTTCCTTACAACTTCCGGTGAGTCACACTGTCTTGTACTACAAATTCTCTGTTTTTGCCTACTAGCTAGCTACATGTTTTTGCTTTACATATGCCCGCTTAATTAAGACATGCAAACGTGTGCATGCAGATTTCACAGGGTCTTGTGTATCATTAAAGTTGACGCCGGAACAGTTGAAATACTGGACTCACTACTCAAAGAAAAACTAACTATAACATCTTGTTTGGGATAGTCAACAGGTAATTTCAATCATTATTAACTATATATCTCGGCCTATTTAGTTCGTCATTTTTCATGATATGAACTATTTAATAACCCCTTTATTCATTTTCTTTGTCGGCGGGCAGGGCTTGGGCAAGGTTCATCGGCGTGACCCCAGGAAAATGGAAACAGAAGCTTAAATGGTTTCGAACCAAGGTAAGTAATTAAGTAGTACTAGCTAGCTAGCTAGCTGCCATCTCTTTAATTATCATGCTTGATTAATTATTATCTGATCAAATTCCATTCTCGTAAAGGTCCTGAAGCAGGCGCAGCGGACTGATCTGTGTGCATTCTGCGTTTGCGAGAACATTCGCATGATGGCGTCCGAAAGGAGCAGATCTCAAAGACAGGAATGGGTACGCTTGTCAAAACACTATTCATAATTTTTACACCATTATCGATATCTAGTCACACAACTAATACACATGCATATTGATCTCCTTCTTAACAGTTCACAGAGGTGCAGGAGAAGCTCCTAGAAACGGAGCGCGTAGAAGCACTTCAAGACGAAATAGCGGGATTTTTGCTCGACCAGGTCATAAATCCGAAGGGAGAATACTATTACCCGCTACCGCCCCCATCGTGCTCCGAAGGCACCAATTAGGCTAATGCCACTGGCTCCAATGTAGGAGAAATCGTATATAGCTATACATGTGTGTATGTGTGAATTAATTAATATGATGGTTTGTGTGACATTGATGATATATATATATATATATATATATATAGATATATATATATATATATATATATATGCATGATTGGTTCTACTAGAAATTCTATTTATATATATATATATATATATGCATAACGTGTACAATGTGCAGTATCGTAAAATACCAGCAAACGAAAAAGAATTAAATTGATAACACAAATTTAATTGAAAAATAAAAAATAAAACAAAACCCACAAACATTGTTGGTGTTACCAACCGGTACTAAAGGGCTCCCGGCCCCCGGAGCTGCCTCGTGCCACGTGGTTGACCTTTAGCACCGGTTCGTGCTGAACCGGTACTAAGGGGGGGGAGGGGCCTTTAGTGACCACACTTTAGTGCCGGTTGTGGAACCGGCACTAAAGGGCCTTACGAACCGGTGCTATTGCCCGGTTCTGCACTAGTGTATAAATACTACATATGTTACCATCTTCTCTACCCATTAAAACGAGGGCCACTGTGCTAGTTCTAATTAAGCAGAAGATGTACAACAACCATGTGGACTTGCATGAATGATTGTGGGTCACATAATCAAGCTCTTTTATAGTGCCATTGCTACGGAAGAATGCATTAAGCTCCGCGGTCATTACAACCAGTATCATGGAACGCTGGCTTCTCAGCCTCTTAATGTAGAAGTCTTCCACGTCGATGCATGGTGGCAAGCGACTTGCATGCTACGTGTAGGCAGAACTTGCTCTGCCAGAGATGAAAATAAGCAACACCCATGTGAGCCAGGCATATGCACACACTATGAAGACCTTTTTGCTTATTCCCGAGCCCCTTGCCTTTCATGATCGCCATCATCATATCTGATCTTAGAATTAGGTGTTGTGGTCATACACATAGGAGCAAGTCCATAACTAGTTCATTTATTTAATAATTTTGAGTACAATTTCATTTTATTTAATCGCATACTTGACTACAATTTTACCACTATCAAGAAGATAATCCCTCCTATTTGGAGGTGGTACACCTGAAAACTTTTGTTCGAGTACCATATAAGATTGGCTATTAGATTAGGATGGATGTGTGGCTCATATAAATTTTGAGGTACTGTAAAAGAGCATGGTTCATATGGATGAATTACAATCCACCAAAACTCTTATTGTTTAAAATCCTCCAAACCAAAGAGAACCTAACGTGACAATGACATGCAAGATAGTGAAGGAAGGAATTTTCTTTCTTGTTGAACAGTCTTTCCCTACTCAGAATCTTTTTTGACCCTATTTAAAATGTGAGAATTTCATGTGAATTTGGTAGGACAGTACAAGCCAAAATGAACGAATCCAAGTCTTCGATTTTTCTTTTTAAGATTGTTATTTGCAAAGACACAAATTCTTTTTCCATGTGCAAATATGCATTGACATTGTAGCTGCTTTGAAATCTGATGTTCATTTTATGTATTGTAGTCTAGTCTGAAACGTGTACCTTTCACCTTGTCACCATATGGTAAGTATAATCTACGTGGTGAGGGCGGAGATAAAACCTTAGGATGCTGCAGGGTAGATGGGGGGTGGGGGGGGGGGGGGGACAAAAATTAAATGAGAGTGCCGTCATTTTCTGCTCAGCCACGATTGCCTTTGTAATACCAGTATCAAAGTGGCGATGCGGTCATAGGTGCTCCCTCGTAGCGGCGCATGGGATGCATGCAGGCAGGCAGCTGAACGTTAATCTAATGAGTGCTA
Organism: Aegilops bicornis; assembly: GCA_021605145.1. Lineage (NCBI taxonomy): Eukaryota > Viridiplantae > Streptophyta > Magnoliopsida > Poales > Poaceae > Aegilops > Aegilops bicornis. The sequence goes on from CM038671.1 coordinate 135,146,814, forward strand.
TGCGAACAGCAGGAACGAGGGAAGCGTGTCTTTCATCGTACACCAACGATCGAAGAAAACATATCACCAGCAGCAATTGACAGTGGTGGCAGCTTTCAAAAAAAGATAGACCCATGATCCATCATCCATCTCTACCGCAGTGCAAAATGGTTGGGTTGCAATCCACCCACTGATTCTTGACACTTTTAGGGTACTTTAACGAAATGTGTTTCACACGGACATTTATCATACGAATGTTAATCATCGTGAAGCAATATGGTAGCGGATTACGTGAAAAGATTCATCTCCAGCCCGCTGCCAAAACGGTTAGGAAGGTAGCTAGCTAGTTTTCTCAATTCACTAATGATCGACCATTCAATCACCATTAACTGATCTACTTGCATGTCGACTAACCTCCTCGCTTTTCTGTTTAATACATGATCTAGGAGAGGCCCAGTGGAGTCTGCACAAACAAGGTTGAGTTACACATGAAAGGGCGTACGTACAAGTTAAGTGATGTGTCAGGCTCGTGCATAAATTGATCATAAAAAACCGAATCAATTGTATCGCTTTTATTTGTCGGGAAACTAACCAATGATCTTGAGGGTCACCTTTGGCTCTTGTTCATATCTGCTCTGCAGCTCTGGAAAGCCCCGAGTAATTGGTGTCTTTCCTTTGCCGCTGCAGTGATTGTACTCCTATATAACATTAAGAATGAACGCATTGCAGCCAGAAGCTGGCTGCTCGCTGTGACTGCTTTCTGCCAACCGCTGAGTCGATCCGATCCATGAACCGTTGGCTGCCGGCGTGCCAGAGAAATTCCTTCCTTGTCTAAAAATATGACAGCGCCTGCGAGAAGCAGTGCATGTCGGTCGGGGCCATTGATGGCCACGTCGTCTTCTACTTCTTCAGCACATCATCTCCGGGTGCACAGCTGGTGGATGGTCGCCAGTGCGTTCCTGTCTTCATGCTCCCTGACTGTGATGTGCTCCACGGCCTTGCAGTAGCCCAACACTTGCCGATTCATACGCGACAGACGAGCCAATTTGGTATAGTTCTTGGGCATGACCATCCGGTTCACTGAATTCTGTACTACACTTGTAGCTCGCCGCAGGTCCGTGTCATCCAGCTCCAGCCACGACTCTGCAGGTGCACGCAGCCACGCACCGAGAAGTGTGTGTGGTCGATGGCAAGCAAAGGCTCCAGAACAGGATCAATGATCTCATACCCCTTTTTGTTGCCGAGAAGGATAAACGTAAAAGCTATCTCAATGAACGACACACTCACACGATGAAATGTTACAAGACACACAAAATTCTTGTGCGGCATTCAACTAGCACATTTTTAGTTTTTGCTTGTCTATTCATTTGGCCACTACTTGAGCCGTTCGGCTACAAATAGGAACGGAGAAAGACATGAGTTGGACAGAGCTTCAGGGCAATGCCATCCCAAAGCCACTGACTCCACAACCCCAACATTGCTGCCGCAGTCGCTACGTCTCATGCCATCCCATATAGCAACCACAATAGCGAAAGTGCATATCTGAGCTCGAGCTCATATGTGCTCTTTATCTCCTTCACACGATGCCATCTAGATTCGCATCCCTCATTGTATATGACGCTGTATAGGGCTCCGTATTCCTCATATTCGCTGCACACAGGCCCACCATTGTCGGCTCATAAATGTGATAGGCCCACGTTAAAGCTCCGCCCGCACTGACGGGCACTTACGATCTGGGCCACGGCTCCGCTTCATCTAGCACCAACGGCGTCCATCTATTGACGCACGCCGCCGCCCACATCTGTTCCCCTTTCACGATCAATCCCCAGTGCCACCAGTTGATTCACCTCATGACTGCCTCCTCATCGTCCTCTGCCGCCGGCGACGTACTGCCTCTGATGCCTTGTCCCGATTGGGGCGGCTCCCTGTTCTACAGGTGCGTCAGGAAAGATGTAAGATCCCACTACCCCAGAATTTTTTTAGTTCAATCTCGGTTCCCATTCTCACCTCGCCCACCGGTCTTGCACCCCAGGCTGGCCTGTGTGGATTCAGATCCTCCGAGGTGTACACCGCCGTGTTCATGAATCTTCTAGCTGGCGGCCGGTGTCCGGTGTTGTATTCATGTTGACCCCACAGATGGATATCTATTAGTATGTGTAGTCATGAGTGTCCTGGTCAGTTATCCATCATGTAGTATTAAAAAAGCAAGTAATGGATGGTCTGTATTTTGGTATTTCCCACTGTCCCTTTTGTGGCAACCATGGTTATGTGTCATCTTTCATGTGGTCGTTGTAATCATCTCGTTTTAATTATTATGTAATTTTTAAAATTTTCTGATTGCTGCTACTTGGGACTCTCAGGTCAATTAATCTGATGCATAAGCGACGGTCGCTGCCAAACTAAAAAGAATGAGAAGTATTTTATCCAAGTGGAAAAGAGCTTGAAACCTGACAAAGTCTACCTTGAATGCTGCAATTTAGGCTGAACCTTCTGGACTGGATTGAGGAGGATCGACAGTTAGCCATGCTTGAATCCTTTTTCAGGAACATGGTTAAACAGAAAAGGTAGGACAATATCCATTCTAATAATTGGTGGGAGATGAAGATGCAAGATTATAACATTCTAGAGCTTCAACCCGTCTGAGGAAAAACAATATAAAATCTGTTGAGGTGGATGGTGTGCCGAATTACTCTCCTGATGCGAAACAAAATATTTTGACTGCTTTTTACAGAGATCTTATGGGAAGTCAGACGACCTCATCATCGGACATTGACTGGAGAAGCTGTACACCCTTTGGTTTGATCTGTCCAGTTTTACGGTACCTTTCACGCCACAAGAATCTTGGCAGCGATCAAGGGAATTCCAAGTGATAAGAGCCCGGACCGAATGTTTTTTCTTCTGCTTTCTATCAAGACTTTTGGCAGGTTATATGAGAAACGACACTATGGCTTTCTTTGAGCAATTCCATGAGGGGACTCTGCAATTGGACAGAATAAATGTGTCAAGATGGGTTATGGCTGCTTATTTCAGTGGGAAGGATGTGGGCGAACAAAATTATGTGTGCAACTAAAACTTGGTCTCATATCAGTGGTCTCATACAAGGGTACAGTGAGGTCACCTGTGTACTGGTTGGTAATGGCGAATCCACTTCCTTCTGGAAAAGTAAATGGACGACCAATTGCCCTCTTTGTTTCAAATTTCCAGCCCTGTCATCCCATGCCTTGAGACCAAATATTTCAATGATGATTGTAGAAGAGGAGGTGTATGGTTGTTAATCAAGGATCGGGCTAAGGTCAGATCCGTGTCGAACATTCTAAATATTCTTGGCATCCAGGCTGCTGAAGCTGAAGATCTGGGTGACTTTATTCTCCAACATTCAGAAGCAGTTTTGAGAAAGGAGGCAGAGATAGTGTGAAATGGTGGCTGTTGCTATCCTTTGGATGATTTGGCTCGCCAAAAATCACAAACTTTTTGACAACATCTCAATCCCCCCTTTGACTGTGGCAAGACAATGTTCTGAGATTGTGAGGCTCCCATCTCACAGGGCCAAATGCTCGGCTGAACATGTTTCTTCTTTGTCTCCATTCAATCTCCCTCTCTGTTTGTTCTCTTATTCTTCCCTCTTTCCGCATGTGTAAGAGTGTTCTGTATGCCTGCCTTTGGCTTGATGTGTTCTATGAAATGAAAAGAAAACAGGTAGGGGCCTCCCCTCCTGACTTTGCTTCAAAGAAAAATCCATGATGGCAGTATTTTTACTACACCATGTTTTGACAGTAATACAAATTTCTGTGTACCATATGGACTTATCATCTTAGCACACACACACCCTGGAAATATGGTTTCACCCACTTGTGCCTAATCTCAAACAGTTGAGCCATGTATTAAAATACGGCTTCGCCCGCCTAATCTCAAACAGCTGAGTCATTTGTATTTCTCCAGCAGCAGACATCACCCTTCCTCGAATTCATCTGCGCATGTGGTTCACAGCTTTTGCGCAACTTCTTCTGAATTCACTCGTGTGTACAATGGCCCTAGTGTCTCCTTCGCTTTCTTCGGCATATGCCACTTAAACCAGCGATATGTTGTGCTTAGCATGATACTCTTAATGGCCAGCTCCATCGCCCGATTCTGATCTGCAAGCGCGGAGCAAGGCATGGTTGATTATTCATATTCCCAAATGTCTAATTTATGAAAGGCAAGAATACGGGATGCAACTCTCATGATTGTCCTCAGTACCACACCTCCCATTATCCACAGAAATCCAAAGGAAACTCACTCAAATTTTCTACAATCTCAATCTCAAACCAACACACCAGCTAGGATCATGCTCTAAAAATGCTTGTTAACCCCTAAAAAAGCCCAAATGGCGTGTCATACAGATTTGCATGACAGGTTTTGCCGAATGTTGCTAGATCCTTGGAAAAAATTAAACTGTAGTGTGCTGCTTCCGTTCACCCACATTAAGTTTTAATTCTGCCGTCTCTATCTGCTTGGACTTGGTACGTTCTCCATTGATCCAAAAAAGCTCCCTATAATGATGTACACTCTCGCAAGGTTCACATTGTTCTGCCTTTGCTGCTTCAATATAATTGTGCGATGCCCAGTGTATTGTCTCGCCAAAATTGGGGGACAACGAGTGGTTGTGATGCTCTCTATGTTCGGTGATGTACCAACCAAGCAGTCTTAAAAGCGCAGGACACTTGCACCGACAAGACCTCGTGTTCTATACCCCAGCTTCACCCTGCACCGGTGCTGCAAAACATCAGATTTTTCTACAACTACTCAAATAAATAAAGCCAAACACAACTGTATTGGAACTACTCCTTAACTTACAGAACAGCCACGAACAATTTCTTGCATACATTTCGTTCTTTGAACATTCAGCCTGGTCTTCCTATATCTTATTCCAAATCCTTTCCTCCCAAGAATACATGTTGTAGAAATCGTAGGCCTCTCCCAGCGAGTCGAAACTTGTACCCAGTGATGAAACAATGACATTACCTATGGGGTTCGCAGCAAAACCCCTCAAAAGCAGTAACACGTGACGAGCAAGGGGTCCTGCTCGGTGCCACCGCTCCTATCCTATCCTGAAATACTTGCTCTTTGCATGTACATTTTAAATTCCTTGATTTAAAATCTAATCTCAGTATTGTACTGCACTTTTTCTTACATTAGTATTTTAATCTAGTAGGCAATTTTACAGTTATACTGATCTATTTTCTGAAATTCATATACTCGGCTGTGCAACATCAATTTACTGCCATCTGTGCAAACAGTCATCAGAATTTTATTTGATTGCCTACATAATCAGCAAAGGCTTTGTTATTGTTGTTGTTGCCTACATAATCAGTACATCATATTTATATCAGAATTCACAACCTCACCAGCATTATGTGTCTGTACTAGTCAGCAAATGGCTTAACTGAAGAAATTTGTGACAACAGGCCACATGGCATGTCAGCCTGCTATTCGTTTTACCAACTACTCACAGAGTACTAGATATCTCATATGTGAAACGAAAGAAAACAACCTCACAGGGTACCATGCGCATGCGGATGTACTCATCCTAAATGGCTGCACTGTCCAATTAATCAGACAAGCATACCACGATTTCATATAATGTCTCACAAAACAAAACAAAATCTGCAAACGAGGAACGAACCTTTTAGTCCACCCAGATGGTCGAAGGTTCATCTTTCCGGTCAGCTCTCACGTCTCTGGTCCCCCTCTCAATATATTGGGCACAGATTTGACCAACACTGTACCTTGCTCCGTCGCAATGACCTCGCTCATCGGCATATCGATGGGGATTATGCTTATGCTCTCGCCCACCTCCTCAATCAAGGGGAATCTGGTGGGTATGAGCACGCAGCAAAATCTAAGTTAAAATGGAACCATAGGCAAGCATAAATGAATCTAGCTGAAAATCAGGTACCAATGGTGCGTTACCTTCGGATGGATTGCAATGGAAACCCATCGCCGATGTTGTCGCCTTCTTCTCCCCAACCGGCCACCGTCCTTATCAAACTGCCCCGTCGGGACGGAAAGTCCAAATCCTGTTCCGCGGTCCTCTTTCAACGAAACGGACTTGGACCACGGATCGGGAGCAGACGCGACGGCCATAACCATTATCACCACGTCCGTCACAAGAGCGCCGCTTTTCCTGGCCCACATGCCCATACGTACGCCACATATTTACCTTTTTACTGGTAGCCCGTATTGCGCCAGAATTCTTTATGGCATATATCCAAACACGCCCAACAGCGGCCCAGATAAAGAGAGCATCTGAGCTCGTGACTACAAACTCCACGTCCCCACAATAGTCTACATAAAGAAATAAACCAGCAGCCAAGTCATGTACATACACACACAACATGGCGCGTTATTTGCTAGCAAAGGAATAAAGCGAAACTTGGATTCATGTGACGTTGACTAACACAGAAGACGTTGTGCTTAGTCGCGGGTAAATTGGGGCCATATGCCATTACGGTAGAGACCCTCTTTAAGATAGGCGGTGGCACGTCGGAGTTCTTCCTTGAGCCTCATATTCTCTATACACAGGCGTTGGTGCTCCGACGTATCCTGAGTTTTTAGCATCACCCCTGCGCATTTGAGGCACGTCTTGTTTTCAGTGACCCACTTGATGGCTTGGTTTTCATTTTTTAGCATCTGGTTCTCTCCCTGAAGATTCTTGGTGTCCTTTAGTTGCCTCTTGCCCTGCATTTATTAATTTCAGGTATGCGTCATTTTAGTGGTTAGCAAAGTATGCATGCTACCATGTTCATGAGGGGATTATAGTAATACATTGTAATATTAGATGACCAATAATGCTACTATTTTTAGTGGAGTTTGTACCGTCTGACAATAAAACTTGCATAGCTGGATGTCTTAGGTGACCCATGTGGCCAAATCTCATGTAATTCAGTGGAAAAGAATGGAATATATACCTTGCTGGAGGAGCGATTGTTTTGGAACCAAAACTTGACCTGCGGGGCACTCATGCCAACCCTCTCGCTAAGGTCTTTCCGGAGTTTTGCATCTGGATAAGGGCTTTCCTGGAACACACTACATATCACGTTAATGAAAATGGATTAGTACACATCTTTTTCGATAGGTAAGAAACATTGATTGAGTATGTATTGTACGCTTCAAGTTGTTGGATTTGTTCTCCACGGAGACGGTTATAATTTGCACGCCTTGTCACCATTCTCTGCTCAATATTGGTCTGTCCATCGTTATTGTTGCATTTGTCTGCAGCAGCAGCGTTGGCATCGTCAGTGTTGCCCATGTTGGTAGTGGCTCCCAGCAGGCCAAGCATCTCATCACCATGCTCGTGCTGGAGTAGGTGGCCCTGTTCGCTTGTGATGAAGAGGTCCAACATATTTTGCACATCACTGTCGTATTCCGGCAACTCCCCATCCATGGTGATCTGTTATCATGAAACAAAATATTTATTCTCATGTGTAGACTTAAAGGTAGCAATGAACAAATATCTTAAGAAAAAAGAATGCAGTAGTGAAAGTTGAAATAAAGTAGACTTTGGTTGCCAACGTAGTACATTTAGATTTAGATTTTAAACATAGTTGGATGTTACTCCACATTTAGAATACTTAAAATTCATCTGTATGAGTTTCCTAGACCAAGATGTAATCAAGTAGACTTAAATTACTGTCAGAAACTATATTGACATAATTTCCTGAATTCACTATCACATATTCATGATTATCTACCGCTGATTACTTCAGTAATTTGTAAACATATATGCCCTACATAGTAATGCAAAACTATTACTTTCTTATCTCATCGTGTTCTTTTATATGTATCAGAAAAACCTTACTCTATTTATATATACCCTTACTCTATTTATATATACATTTGTATCTATCTACAGATTCCATATGTGATATATTTCTAAACAAGGCCTTACATACAATAAGATAAGTACCAACTACTCCTACAATTGTAGAAGCAAGATATTAAAATATACTATGCAAGGGAAATCATATTAGCCATAAACAATAGCATCATAGGCACGATAAGACAATCAGATCTATGAATATATACAATCAGATCTATGTATAGCAAGATCCTAGCCATCTCCCAAGCAAAATGACGAAATGCTACTTTCTTTGTGTATCCACTCACTCCATGGTGGATCTACCTTTTTTCCAAGAATACAAGGGATGAGAGATGTCACGGAGTATTCCTGCTCAACTTTAGAAGCTATATATCCAAGGATAACTAGAGTAGAAGGGTATAAACATTACTAGATGAACAGCTTAAGGAAATACCGGTGGCTTCGGTTGTCGTCCTCCTTAGAACTTTGGTAGGTGAAAAAGTACACGAATCTGTTTTGTTCCTACTGATATCTCAAACTCATTCAACAAATTAGCTATGACCATCCGAATTTAAAGCCGTGGGAGCATGCCAAATTTATGCCATGACCCATGATTAATGCAAGCAGTTACTTGTATCCAATATAAGGCTCATATATCATGGATTTTGCATTGGCCTATATATAGGTCATATTTAATACTCCCTCAGTCCGGAAATACTTGTCATCAAAATGAATAAAAGGGGATGTATCTAGATGTATTTTAGTTCTAGATACACCCCTTTTTGTCCATTTTGATGACAAGTTTTTCCGGACGGAGGGAGTACTCATTAAGCATATTTGTGGAGTGAATATTGGCATATTGATACAATATATTATGCTATTAAAACAATATAAATCGCTTCTTCATACAATCAATATAAAAGAACGACTCTGATATATAATATATTTGTAGAACTAAATGATATACATGGGTATAAAGATGTCTTCAGTCAATAATACATATAGAGTATGTTTTTCTTGGAAGAAAAACTTCCTATGCACACAATAGAGAAGAACACCAACAATAACTTGTATCCAAATATAAGGCTTGCATGCCATGGATTGTGATAGTTCCGGCATGTCCTATATATAGGGCATAATTAATACTCATTATGCCTATTTGTGGAGTGAATATTGCCATATTTATAACAATATATTATATGATTAAAGCAATAGAAAAAGGTTGGTTCTGATTATCTATACACTCCCTCCGTCCCAAATTTTTTTTCTTAGATTTGTCTAAATACGGATGTATCAAGTCACGTTTTAGTATAGGATACATCCGTATCTAGACATATCTAAGACAAGAATTTTTGGAAGGAAGGAGTACATAATATACATGGACATAAACGGGTGGTTCTGATCCATTATATGTTGTAGACCAACATGATATACGTGGACATAAAGAGTTCTTCAGCCAATACAACATACAATGTATGTTATTTTGGGAAAAAACTTCCGATTTATTCATCCACTGTTAAGGGAGCACAAAGAATACCAGAACTAATAGAAATTACATCTAGGTCAGTGACAACAACAAGCACTGGAGTGAGCTAAAGACGCGCCACCATCATCGCCCCTCTCTCACTGATGTCAACCAAACCTTGTTGTAGTAGTTGGACGGGAATCCTCATGGCAAGGCCTCATAGGACCACTACTAGACCAGCAACCATTAACAATGAAGAGAAGCGTAGATCATGATTCACTAATAAAGTCCTAGCACATTTCCCTCCCCGGTCGCACCAGCAGTGTAAATGTTCAAGTCACTCAAGCAACACGACCCCAATGACGTTGGCCCTAGATGCACTTGAAGGCCCACCTGTCATGGACTTACGAGCCGATTCACCCGGGCCCGCGACAATCTGACCCAACAACGTGGCTTTGGCTCGGCGGCGGGCCTTAGGCTGCCGCGTGCTGGCAAGAATCGATGGGCGCCGCCCAATGAGAGGGGCCCCGGGCGGACCTGGCGGTCCACCTGTCATGGACCTCCCAACCGGGTCTCCCGGATACGAGCCGTCAAGGCAGATCAGACGAACCGGATCATCCCCGACAGGCAACCGCCGCATGCCACAAAGCAACCGATGGCACGTATGCTCTCATAGCCCGTGGATCTCTCGCGTGATCCGACTGCAATGACGATGGCCCCGTGCGCACTAAGCGGTCCACCTATCATGGACCATCCAACCAAGTTAATCTGGTCAGACGCTACCCGACTTAGCCACATGGCTTTGGCCCGACGCGGGGTATACACACCGCCAGGAGGGTCCGGATGTTCCACCACGCGGGGACGGATGCGCGTCGAAAACCACCCAAGGGCGGTGGCCTCGGGCTGGCACGTGGTCCATCCGTCATGGACCCTCCAGCCAGGTCGCCCACACGCAAGCTGTCCGGGCAGATCACACGGCTTGCATAGGCCCTGAGAGGCTCCCACCGCAAGCCAAACGGTGACCGACGACCAGGAGCCTCTCTTCGGCGCAAGGAGCCCAAGGATGCAGGTATTGCAACATACTTTATAGGAGTAATGATTATGATCATTCATGGCATGATCTTGCATAGGCATTACTTCCGTGATATGTAGATTGTTATCCAACTACATCTTCAACTAATACTTCACCCAAGCGTACTATCCAACACTAAGTTTATTATAAACAGACCATTGCAACAAGTATGATGGCATAGTGTAGAAAATAAAACTATCATATGTAAGTGATAAAGAAACTATCATTTTATCCTTAGTGCCAACAATACAATATGTGTCGAATCCCTTATTGTCAATAGGATCAAATTCACCGCAAGGTTGAACTCACTACCATGCACAAAAATCTACGAAGAACTACCTACCAATCATGGCCAGAGACGAAAAATAGATTGAAAAACATACACTTGTGGAGCAAAGAAACTTCATAAGATTCAATATAATTCAATGAACAATCTGATAATAAAGTGAAAATTCATCATATTCTAACAAACATAACCACCGATTACATTTTATTGCTGCCGATCATGTGAGGCACCTCACGAGAACTTTATATTCAATCACTGAGAGAGAGGATGCCATCTAGCTACGGCAATGGACCATAACGTCCTAAGGAAACTACTCACACATATTCTTGGTGGTAGCAAGGTTGATGAGATGGCTCCAGTAATGGATTCACCCTCTGGCAGGATGCCGGAACAGGCCTCCCCAGAATAGAATCTTGCGGCGGCGCAAAAATCATGGAAAATGGTTCAAATGTTATCGAAAAATATGGGATTTATGGGCAAAGGGATCAATGCAAGGCAGTGCTAGGGGGCCCCACGTGTCTACTCCACGAGGGTCGGCCCTTGGTTGCATAGCTTGGTCGCATGGAGGGCTAGGGGTGGCCCACTGGCCTCTCCCATCACTTATTGGAATCTTGTATTGTACCTCTGTCCTAGTTTATTAGTCTCCTATGTAATTCATGCTAAATTTTTATTAAAAAATGTAATTGAAAAAATATTAGTGCATGTCAACAAAAATTATATCGTTGGATTCGTATTTGAACATGGTTTTCAATGATATAATTTTTTGTGACATGAATGAACATTTTGTTAGTTAAATTTATGGTCAAAATTTGGCACAGAATACAATGGGGACCAATAAACTAGGACGGAGGTAGTACTTGCAAAAAATCACCATAAGTCCCTATGGTATTTTGAGTTCCATAGATATTGATTTTCTGAAAAGTCAAAACATGTAGAAAATGGTTACTGGCTCTATGCACTTAATTAATAGGTTCGTCCGGAAAAAATTGCTATGAAAAGTATTCAAAAGTGATATTATAATATCATGAAATAAAAAATAAAAAATTATTGATATGTTTGAGATATATTAGTACCATAAATATCTTACAGTCCAATCGCACTAGTAAAGTACGCAATTTGTCGGGGCTAATGTACACTTTTCATTCGGGTCGAATCCATAGTTTTCATGTCGGCAGCCCACAAAGCAGTGTTATTCTTCTTCCTCTCCTCTCATGATCTCGGCACCTTTATCATCGCCATTGTTTGCTAGCCCCCTCGTGTTGTTGTATTCTATTTTGCAATACATACAAGAAGGCATAATTAATACAACTCACCGCATCATTGCCTGAACTAGTTAAATCGAGAAACATAAATTCATGTGAATTGGGTATTTGTATTGAAATGACTTATTCATGGTTGTTACATCACCGTGGCGCATTGCATTTTATGAAGGTGTTAATACGTCCAAAAACAATCATGTCTTCTTCTACCTTTATGATGTCTACTCATGTCATTTTCATCGGAAATTCGTAGGCGCACACACCTGCCCGGTTGGGCCTCACCACACAATTTCCTCACGATACAGAAACTCATTTGACTCCTCATAGTTCCCTCCATGGTTTTGGTTTTTAGCTTCTGAAACTTAGTGAATTTATCATTCATTCCTACCATGTTTTAGCATGTGAAACGTAGTGAAGTTGTAAAAACATGGTATAACATATTCAAAAGTGATTTTAATTCAATGCCCTCATACTAGGACCCAATATGGAAATGAAACATAATTTGGACTTTTTCTTCAAAAGATATAATAGATTCAAATTGGAAGTCCAAAGAAAAAGTGTGAGATGTGGTCGGTGCTCGCACATGTGTGCCACTATGTGTCTTTTTTATCAGTTACATTACTTTGTTTCCAATTTTGCTGCAAGATATGACAGTTTATATCATCTCCCTTTTCGAGAAAAAATAGAAAAAGCCTAAATATAAAAGAACAGGAAGACAAAGAAAGTCATACAAAAATTACACTCATGGGGTGTAGCAAGAGGGCACGATAGGGCTTGTAGGGCCCACCAGTCGCTCCACCCCTCTCATCCAACCATTATTGCCACCATTTTGACCATAGATCACATCTGTCACAGGAATTTAATTTATGGGTGTATTTATAGAGGAACGGAGGAGGACGAGCCACCGACAAAGAAAAATTATTCAGGGCCAAAATACTGCCCAACTCTCTTCTCCACAAAATCCATGATAGATTGCCAAGGATTGGTTTGTACCCATGGTAATGGATCCAATCCACATATCCTCCACGATGACCCCATAATGTGTGAGTAGTATATCAAGGCTATAGAGGTTGTGTAGTAGTAGATATGTCAATTTCTCCCTCATTTTCTTGGACCTAGGATGGCTTTGTGATGTCACTAAAGTAGTACCATTATGGGTATGCGGTAGAGACATCTTAATTTGTTCTAAAAAGGGTGTGTAATGATGATAGTTACAACTTGGTCCTATCATTGGTTGGAATACACTTTACAAATACATTGGACGAGTGTCCATTAATTGCTCCGTCGTGCTCTTATCTAGGATGCTATATTATGTGCATGTATTAATATATTAGCATTGGCATAGGGTTTCGTGGACTTGGTTGGACCCTCATTGTGTAATCCGTGAAAGCCCAAAGATGGACACAATTGTGTGACAAATTAAATCTATGCAATCTTTCCTTTTGCGGTTATCACTAGTAGTACCTGCCAGAATCTTTGCTGGTTAGCCAACACCATAAAGAGGATAGGAGAGAGAGAGAGAGAGAGGACTTCATTTATGGGTGTACTTATAGAGGAACGGACGAGGACGATCCACCGACAAAGAAAAAAATTCTTCAAGGCAAAAATACTGCCAACTTTCTTCTCCACTGAAATCCACGATAAATTGCCACCGATTGGTTTGTACACATGGTAATGGATCCAATCAACAGAACCTCCATAGTTATTCGATAAATGTGTGAGTAGTCCATCAAGGCTATGGTGGTTGTGTGGTAGTAATAGATATATCAATTTCTCCCTCGTTTGCTTATTTCCTAGGATGATTTTGTGGTTTCATCGAAGTAGTACCATTATGGGTATGATGTGGATATATCTTAATTTGTTTGAACAGAGATGTATAATAATGACAATTACATCTTCATCCTATGTTGAGTGGTATACACTTTATAAATACATTGTACGAGCGTCGATCAATGGCTCCGTCATGCTCTAATCACGGATGTTGTATGAGGTGCATGTATTAATGTATTTGCACTGGCATAGGGTTGCATGGACTTGGTTGGCCCCTCATTTTTTGTGAAAGCCCAAAGATGAACACATGTGCGACAAGAGCTATACGATTGATCCTTTTATGCTAATCATTAGTAGTACATGCCAGCATCTTTGCTGGTTAGCAAACACCATCAAGAGCATAGGAGAGAGAGAGAGAGAGAGAGAGAGAGAGAGAGAGAGAGAGAGAGAGAGAGAGCTCGCAAAACAGTTGAACTCCTTGTTGCTTATGTGTTAAGTGTTAACGTTGCTCTTTACTTTACATGACAACCCATGTTTGTAGAAGTCAGTTAATTGAGAAATGGATAGGTGAATCTTTTCCATGCACACCCACTTTTTATTTAGCTTGTTTAGGTTAAAAGAAGAAATATCAACCGACACTTACATATGTTCAACACTCATTGTCGTTGTATTTTCCAAACAATAATAGTCTGGGGCAGGCGTACGTGTCGGTCATCCGGATTGTGCACATGAGAAGAGATTTACCCAGGTTCAGGCCCTCGGTTCGAGGTAATACCCTACTTCCTGCTTTTCTAGAATGATTTCTATAACCATATATGAGAACTACGTTTTGTGTCTACAAAGTAGTATGTGGTGTACCCTGCCACACCTTATATGGTTCGTCCCTTCTCAGCCTCTTCAGGTATAATAAGTTTTCCAAGCCGATGCATGGCGACAAGTGACTTGCATGTTATGTGTGGGCCGAACTTGCTCTGCCATAGATGAAACCATTAAGCAACACCATTGAGAGCGAGGCACATGCACACACTATGAAGCCCATTTTCCCTATTCCCAAGCCCCTTGCTTGTTATGATCGCCATCATCATCTCTGATCTTGGGTCTCGGCATTGAGTCACACGTACGAGAAAGTCCAATCCTAGTTGATAATTAATTATTTCAGTATATTTTTATTTTGTTTAATCACATTTGATTACAATTCTACCACTATCATGAAGGCACTCTCCCCTATTTGGAGGTGGTACACCTTAAATTTTATGTGAGAGTATCATATAAGATTGACTATTAGATTAAGATGGATGGGTGGCTCACATCAATTTTAAGGCACTAGTAGAAAAACACCTATTATTCCCGGTTCGTAAGGGCCTTTAGTCCCGGTTCGTGAACTGGGACTAATGGGTCGTTACTAATACCTCCCCCTTTAGTCCCGGTTCTAACATGAACCGGGACATATGGTCCTCCACGTGGCCGGTGCGCCGAGCCCAGGCAGGGGGGCCTTTGGTCCCGGTTGGTAGCATCAACCGGGACTAAAAGGCATCCACGCGTCAGCATTCCAGTGGCTAGGGTTTTTTTTTAAAGGGGGGGGGGGGGTGTTGGGGGGTTTTGGGGTGTTAATTTAGGTGTTTCATATATTGTGTTAGCTAGCTAATTAATAGAGAGAAGTGTCCTCTCTTTTGTCCGTGCTTGGTCGGCGCTACGTACTATACATACGTATAGAGAGGACTAGCTAGACACACTAGCTAGCTAGTAAGCAAACGAAGAAAACAGAAGATCGTCATGAACATATATGCATACAGAGGGAAGTGATATCGACCACCTCTCCTTCTCCGAGAGATTGGTCGAACAACAAGTTCTCGTATATCTATCCGACACTACCGGCTACATATATACAACAATTATCTTTTACAAAAATAATCTCCTAACATACGGACGCGTGGTCCACATAGTATTATCCGTCTTCAGCGATCACGTGGTCAAGAAAGAATGTCGCCAATTCCTCTTAAATTCCTCGCATGCGATCTGGTGCTAGTAGTTCATCCCGCATCCGAAACATCTAATTTTAAGAAGGGGGTCAATACATATATATATATATATGAATGAATGAAGCTCAACACAAATGATGGTAATAAAATAAAATTGTGAATATTGTTATTTATGCACTTCATATTGTTTGTCAGAGTAGCCCCGCTCACAGGTCGTGTGGCGGATGGACTCGCAAATGTAGTATCCACAGAAATCATTCCCTTGTTCCTGCCACAACCACTTTACAAGAAATAGAGGTCAATCAAACTGATAATTAGCAAGCATGTTAAATGGTATTGATGAAACTAGCGCTTGAATCACTAGGAGATGCGTGGAATATGCTACTATAGTACTTACTTTCGGGTGTCTAAATTGCAGCTTCTTCGGCAGTCCCGGAGCTTTTTGGTGAATTTTCTCCAAACCCTGCCATACAAAGAAAACAATTACTTGATATCAGAAATGAACAAAGTTGCTGATATGGTGGATAATGATCGATTTAACTTACTTCTCGAGCATTTCAGTCATGTCCGCATACTCCTTGGGATCTTTTCGTTTGGAGTATAAGACAGTTACTACTCCCTGCTCAAGCTTAATCTCTAGGAGAATATAGTGGTACCTGCGCATGCATGCATAACTCATCAATATAAAATTACTATAACCTGGACTAATAAGGGAAACCGAATATGCCACAAGACAGTAACACTCACTTGAAGTTGTAAGGAAAGAGTATTATATCCTTGTGTTCATTTATTACCAACGATTGTAGCAAGTTGGCCTCGGTATTTTCGGCATGAAATTCAACCTCAGTTGCATCTATGAGATATGTGTTAATGAACCCAATGGAACCCACTTGTCTTTTCTTCAATTCGGCGATCTTCAATCTGCATAATATAGTGAGGATAATTATAAATACATGCAATGAAAGAGCTGAGTTATATAGAGAGACTTAATGACAGAAGTAGTACTACTTACAGACAGTAGCAGGTGACCGTTGCTTTATCGAGGGCCAATTGATTGAAAAACTGATAGAACTCCTCAAATGGAATAGGCATCAGTTCAATTCCAACGAGGTCATGCTCCTTTTTA
Organism: Aegilops bicornis; assembly: GCA_021605145.1. Classification (NCBI taxonomy): domain Eukaryota; kingdom Viridiplantae; phylum Streptophyta; class Magnoliopsida; order Poales; family Poaceae; genus Aegilops; species Aegilops bicornis. The sequence continues at coordinate 135,163,587 of CM038671.1, forward strand.
ACTCTCACATACAAAGTACTCCTCCCCTCAGACTCTCTGCAGGTTTTCATGTACCAATCATGCAATCTTCGCATCATCATTGATAGAGAGCTTTCATCTTTGACGAGAGGCTTCCCGTACTCGTATCTTTGTATCTGCACCTCCAAGAAATCATAATGTACATCGTCGGGCAGGTAATCTTCAGGATTGCCATAACCGGGCACCATCCTCGGATCGACGATGTCGCTAGCAGGCACCTTGAGCGGGGGCCACGATTGCTTCGCTTGTTCCCCGAGCTGGGCAATTTGTTTCCCAGCTCGTCGTTCTTTCATTCTTTGATCACTTTGAGTACGTCCCGACCTCTCCGCTTCGGCAAATGCCTTTCCAATAATGCGCTCATAGTTGCCTTTCGGCGGAGACTTGGGTGGTTTCCTCAGGGCAGCCAGAGTGCGCTTCGCTTTCACCGGATCTACCTTCTCCTCCGGAGGTGGACGTCTCTTTGCTTTCAACCCTGCAAACCAGTCATCCACTTCGGTCTGCGCGATCTTTGCGTTTTCCTCCTCGGTCCTCTCGTACGGTAACTTCTCTGGAGTCTTCAGAGAAGGACCGTATCTGTATTTCCTCCCGCCTTTGGCTGTACTGCTAGACGCCGGCAGAGCAGACGGAGCGGATGTCCGGGCCTGGACCATTGCCCTGTTTTCTACTAGTGAGGTACTGTAAAAGAGTTTGGTTCACATGGAGTAATTAGAATCAACCAAAAATATGTTAAAATTCATCCAAACCAAAGAGAACCTAACATGACAATGACATGCAAGATACTCAAGGGAGGACTTTTCTTCCTAGTTGAAGAGTCTTTGCCTACTCAAACTATTTTTATACCCTAATTAAAATGTGAGTATTTCACATGACTTTGATAGGACAATACAAGCCAAAACGAAGGAATGCAAGTCTTCTATTTTCTTTCGAGATTGTCATTTGCAAATACATAAATTATTTTTGCCATGTGCAAATATGCAATGACATTATAGCTGTTTCAAAATTATGTGTTAATTTCATGTACCGTAGCCTAGTGAAACTTATACTTTTCAGCGTGTTACCATATGGTAGGTAGTAAACGGGGGAGTATTTGCAGCATGGAGGCGCAGGGCACTGAGTCCCTCGTGTGTGATTTTTCTTTTGGCTTTTCAATTTCAAACTTTCATATCTTTCGAATAAAAAGTTCAAATTAAGTTCTATTTTCATATTCGTGTTTCTTGTGTTGAGGGCTAGCAAATAAGATCCATTTTGAATATGTTTGACAAATTTTAAAAATAAATATTAAGTTTCAGCTCTTCGAACATAGTACGCATGACCGATAAAATCTCGATTTTTTTGCCTACGACCCACAAAAATATGCTTTCAGTTTTATCTAAGAAACTTGACAAAAGCGAGAGTGAAAATCACAAGTAACAGGTAAAAAATCATAAATTTCAACGTTAAAACATAGAACTCGCTATGCACTCATGCGGGATCCAACTACTTCGCCAATCGCGAGGCAATTGAGCGGTCGGGCAGGGCTTGGCAGTTGTGTGCCCCTGCGAATTTCCGATACTAAACTCTTAGTTTACATGATCAGAAAGGAGATACAACCATAGGATGCTGCAGCGTAGCGGGGGACTAAAAGAAAAAACAAAGTAGCACAAAAGGCTCGACCTAAATATGAGAGTGGTGGGGTTCGTTTTCTGCTCGGCCACGATCGCCTTTGTAAGTGGAGCAGTATCAGAGTGATTGAGCATTCATTGAAAACAAATGGAAACCATGCATGGCTATGGCTGCATGCATCGTATTTTCCCTCAAAGTGGAAAGCGCCAAATGGAAACGTTGCTTTCTCGATCAAGGTCGCATATCTCAAGTCGCAGTCGTGGACGTTAACGATCAAATGCGCATGCTCTCCCTCCCGCCCCCTCCCCTCCCCCTCGGGCGAAGCAACGAAGCCGCCATTAAAGTCCAACCCTCAGCTTCCCACCCACCCCCGCATCTCACAGAGCTCTCCCCGCCCCAAATCCCCATCTGAGAGTCCGCATGGCTGGAGCGCGTCGCCGTGGCGCGCGGGTTCGCCGGCTTGCGCCGGTGGCACGGGTAGCGGAGCCGCGGGCACTTCCGCCCCTGGTAGTAGCGCCGCTGCCCGATATCTACCCGCACTCGTCGGAGGCTCGCCGCGAGAATGCGACGGGTGGTGTTGGAGCGCTTCCCCGACTGCGACGACTGGGGGGAGATTCACCTTCACATCCTCCGCCATGCGAACTTCGTCGAGCGCGCGCTTCAACGGAGACGACGGCTGCGAGGATGTGGAGCTCCTTTTCTGGGCGATCCAGGAGACGGAATCGTCGGATCCGCGGCAGGCCGCCCGCCGGGAGAACTTCAGGACGACGAATCCCTGAGGGCTCAACATCCGCCCGCCGTCATGGGAGGGCATCGCCAACATCCCGCCGGAGTTCCTCCCTTCGGGGACCGTCTGGCCCCCGCGCCGTCAGTAGATCGGCTGCACCGACTGGTTCAAACACAGCGACGACCCATCGATCCCCCGCGCGCCTTGGCCTGGTGAGTTAGGTGTGCATTTGCGTGTTGATTTAATACTTAAGGCTACATTGAGGGACTTTCGTTTGCGCTGTCGGGGGATGCGAGATTGTGCTGTTTTGATTATTCACTCGCCTGATCAGGAGTCGATGGTAGAGTCGAGGGTTCTCCCTCCTGGTTCCAGTAATAATAAGGAGAGTGTGGCTGCTTCTGCAGCCGGTGAGACCTCGTCGGAGTTGGTTTCCGGCGAGGGGCTCGGCCATAGTTTAAAATCCAGCCCCAAACCAGGGGCGGTGACTCCCTGCCGCCCCCCCTGTGAATCCAGCTTTGCCTGGCCCCACGCTCAAATTACGTGTTATTGGGGTGAAAGCGGGTAGGGCGAGGGGATTACGTAAAGACGAATCCCTAGAAAACGTGGAGGAGCACTTTGGCCAGCTCTGGCTTATTCCCTCTCCCCCTCGCTGCCGCCTCCCTAGAAACCCTACCCAGCAGCCACAAGATCCCCCAAAAACTGGATTCCTTTGCTGGATCCGGAGAGACTTGGTCGAGAACAATTCCTTTTCGGCCACAGATTGTTTTCCTACATCCCGCCAACCATTTCACCCGCCACCAAAACAAATCAAGGTAGCTCATGAGGGGATTGGGCCTGGTTCAATCTCGTTTGCGGAGGCTGTGAAGCGTGGGTTGAAGATGGCCGATCGCCGTGCAGGAGGGAGCAGCAATCTTGCTGCTGGTCAGTCCAAGGGGCGGGTCAGAAACCCACTTCATTCGCTGGACGGAAACCAGCTGCGCCTGCAGCAAAGGAACAAGCCCCTTCCCCCAAGCCCACTAGATCCACATCCTCGACTACTGGCTCTGCTCAGGTACAATCATCCCAATCTGTAGAGGTTGAAGCGGAACAAGTCCTTGATCCTAGGTATAAGGATATGATTTGCTTTAATTGTGGTGGACCTGGACATTATGTTGACAATTGCGTGAAGCCGAAAGCCTGTTTTATCTGTCAGCAGAACCACAATGTGAACAAATGTGCAGCGTGGTCTAAGATTCAACCTACTGCTGCCTTTTTTGGTAGTGGAGCTCAAGGCCTTGGTTTCTACCATGCGGATGTTCCTGTTGCTAATGAGTCAAAGTGGTTAAACTTCCAGATTGTGCGGTGGTAAATATCTTAAAAGGAGAAGTTGATTGTGCTAAACTGATGGAACTACTGTCTGCTACTTTCTGTAAGACTAAACACTGGCCTTGGCAAATCAGAGGGCTCTCCAGCAAGACCTTTTTGGTCAGATTCCCCCCTTGGAAGAAAGTGGAAGACCTCATTGAACTGCCTGGATTCTCCCTGCCACAGGATGTGAATGTAACATTTACTGAATGGAAGGGTGGATGTGAACCTTTTGTAGAGTTGATTGAAGCCTGGGTATTGATTGAGGGGATTCCCCCAAAGTGGTGTACTTGGAAAGTGTTTGCCAAAATTGCTTCACTATTTGGGGTGCTTACAAATGTGGATTGGAATGGAATGTTCAGAACTTTCTTTGAGAATGTCAGAATCAAAATAGCCTGCAGAGATCCAACTAAGATTCCTTTTGAGGGACTAATTGAGATGAAGAAAAAGTTGTTCCTACTTGGCTTCACTGTTGAGGGCTTTGAACAAACAGGTGGTGTGGACTCTGCCGTTGATGTAGACGAGGATGAAGATGGTAATGAGGAGGATGAGAGAGCTGAGGAAGAACATGTTGAAAAAGATAATGGAACTCAAGGAGAACATGCTTCTGAAGGGTCAGGTGAGGGTGATTTAGCCATTCATGAATTAGACAAAGCTAACTTCTCAACTAAACATGGGTTCCCAAACAAGTATGGTGTTCAAAGGTTGGTGGCTACACCCATGGAACATGAACATGATGCTGATCAGGAGGATTTCATTATGAAATGTGCTTTGGCTGCTGTTGATCTTGATGGTGCATCTTCTGATGGACATGAACCTAAGTCTGGCTATGTTGGTAACCTTCCAGAACAGAACCAAAATACTGATGGGGAGGAAAAGGAGGATGAAGGAGTGCTGGCCCAAAAAAAACCTCTCCATCTGGGAAGAATGATACACACATAACTCCTGAGAAGAGTGCTGGTAGTATGGAATATTGTGAGGATTTGTTAAGGTCCGTGGATATTTCTGATTCTGAAAATGAAGAAACAAAAGAAGAAGAGTTGGGGGTTCTCCCTCTTGGGGTTGTCCAAATCCTACAAAGTGAGACTTGGAAGAGGTCCCTGCTGGAATCACTTAACCGGACCCAAAGTGATGAGGCCATCCATGAGAAGAAACCAAGATGGGGCCCTGTGCTAGCTCAAAGGCCTGCTACTAGAGGCCATGGCAATGTTAACATCATGGAGAAAGCTGCTGCATACAAGAGGAAGAAGAACTTGGAGATCCCACAAACATTCAAAGGTAAATCCTTTTCTACTATGGATAAATCTGTCCTTGCTAATCAAATGAGTCATATGAACTTGATGATTGGGGGGGGGGGATGAAATTCAAAAGAATCTCACCATTGATGAGATGATAGCTGTGGAGAAAGAGAGATGTTCGGTGTTTACCAATAATAATCCTGAAATAGTGCTTCCTGATAATCTTGACATTGATTCTAATGGATTAGTTAGTACACCTGGGGGTGCCTTCCCCTTGGAGCCAGTTGGCACTGCTGATGCTACTAGGGGAACACCTGCTGTTCTAACTAAAGCTAAGCCTTGTGGCTTATCTCATCCTTTCAAAATTAATTAATAATGACAGGTCTTATTTGAATATTAGAGGTCTAGGGCAACATGGGAAGATACAGTGCCTATGTGATACTATTGCTAAGTCTGATCCTGACTTTATTGGTTTTCAAGAAACAAAGAAAGAGAATATTTATGAGGGTTTCCTCAAGGCTATTGATAGATTTGATAATTTTGTGTGGCATTTCTTGCCAGCTGAAAATACTGCTGGGGGATCTTTGTGGGTTTTAAGAAAATGATTTTTGAGGTAGTTGGTTTTATTAACCAAAGATTCTCTATTATTGATACTGTTAAAAATAAATCTGAAGGCTTTGTCTGGCAGATGGTGTTAGTGTATGGGTTTGCTTACCCTGAATTTAAGATGGATTTTGTAGCTGAACTGCATGATACTTTATCAAATGCTTCTTATCATATCATGATTTATGGAGATTTCAATCTGATTAAGAATGAAAAAGAGAAAAGTAGTGGTTTAGTAAATCAACAGAATGCATTTCTGTTTAATGATTGGATCAATAGGTGGGCCTTGATGGAGATTTTTGTCTCTAACAGGGTGTTTACTTGGTATAACAACCAGATTTCCCTTGTGTTTGCCGTGTTAGATAGAGTGTTCATTTCTGTGAATTGGGACGCCCATTTTTCTTTTTCCACCTTGTCAGCCCTTCCCAGGGTGGGGAGTGATCATACTCCTCTGGTCCTGGACACTAGTGCTCGAGCGCCATCCAACCCTAAACCTTTTAGGTTTGAGAAATGGTGGCTCTCCCAACCAGGCTTTCATCAAATGTTCACAGAAGCCTGGAATTCTGTGTCCTCATCCAAATCCTCAGCTGATAACTGGATGCTTAAGACTAGAGTTCTCAGAAAGAAAACTAAATGGTGGAGTATTAATAGAGAGGCAGCTTTGAAGAAAAAGAAGATGGCACTCCTTCTGGAGTTTGACACTGTTGATGTCATGTCTGAAACTCAACAATTATCTGTGTCTGACTATGACAGAATGGAGGAGATTAAAAAAGAATTGGATGAAGTGTGGAAGAAAGAGGAGACTGCTCTTTGGCAGAGATTAGGGACAGAAAAATTTTAGAGGGGGACAGGAATAATTCTTATCTCCAAGCCCTGGCTAACCACAGACACAGGAAGAATCATCTTTCTGAACCAAACAGTCCTAATGGTGTGGTCACTTCAACCAAGGAGATCCTCGAGGTTGCTACCTCCTTTTACAAAAAATTGTTTGCTTTTGAACCCAAACCTGACATCCATTTGGATGCTGACTTTTGGTCTGAGGATGAATTGGTTAGTAATGATGAGAGAGAGCAACTAGAGAGATATTTTTCTGAAGAGGAAATCAAACAAGCTGTGATGAGCTCGTATGCTAGTGGTGCCCCTGGCCCTGATGGCCTATCCTTTTTATTTTATCAAACTTTTTGGGAATTGATCAAAAAAGATTTTATGTGGATGGTTAGAGACTTTGAGAATGGTAACCTTGATATATATAAGTTGAATCATGCCATTATTACTCTTATTCTTAAAATTCCTAAGGCTAGAGATATGAAGAACTTTAGGCCTATCAGTCTTAGCAACTGTGTTGTTAATTTTTTTTTCTAATGCTATGACTACTAGGGTCTACCCCTTATGTGACAAGCTTATCTCCTCCAACCAAACTGCATTTATTAAGGGCAGATTCATTTTGGAAAGTGTGGTTATGGCTCATGAGGTCATTCATGAAATTCATAGGTCTGGGTCTGCTGGTTTGATTCTTAAACTTGACTATGAGAAAGCATATGATAGAGTTAGTTGGGACTTTTTGAAGGAAATGCTTCTTTCTAGAGGCTTTGGTAGTAAATGGGTGGAGTGGGTTATGTCTACTATTCACCAAGGGACTTTTTAGGTTAGAATTAATGACTCTAATGGTCCCCAGTTCTCTGGGGGAAAAGGCTTGAAACAGGGTGACCCTCACTCACCCCTTTTGTTCAATCTGGTAGCTGATGTTTTCTCTAAAATGCTTCATAAGGCTACCAATAGTGGTTTAATCTGTGGACTGCTACCTCATGCCTTCCCAGGTGGGGTGGTCGGCCTACAGTATGCTGATGATACCATTCTATTCTTGGATAACTCACTGGAGTATGCCAAGAACTTAAAATGGATTCTCTCCTGTTTTGAAAATCTATCTGGTTTGAAGATTAATTTCCATAAAAATGATCTTCATGCTATTTATATCTCTAAGCAATTATCTAATGATTTTGCCGAGGTTTTCTGCTGCCATCTTGGGGATTTCCCCTTTAAATATTTAGGTGCTCCCCTTCACTTTAAAAAACATAGAAGGGAAGACCTCCAACCCATTATTGATAGAATTATCAAGAACATATCTGGGTGGTTAGGGAGATTTCCCTCATATAGGGGGAAACTGATACTGCTTACTACTTGCATTGCCAGCATTCCTGCTTATCTAATGTGTATTATGAAATTCCCCAAATGGGCTATTGATATGATCACCTCACAGATGTCTCACTTCTTCTGGGGGAATGTGGGTGATAATCATAAATGTCATCTTGCTAACTAGGGTTTGATCTCCAGAAGGAAAGAGTTTGGGGGTATGGGGGTTCCCAACCTTAAAGAGTTCAACATGGCCCTTTGGCCTCATGGGGAAAAAGATTCTATGATGACAGGGATAGTGATTAGAAGAAGATGCTGACCTACAAGTACAACACTGCTAGCCCTAATCTCTTTAACAGTATAGGGTGACCCTAAGATCTCCATTTATGAAAAGTTTATCATGGGCTCTTGCTGCCTCTAAAAACTTCTATAGATGGATCCCTGGGGATGGTAAAAGCATTGCCTTCTGGCATGACATCTGGATTAGGGATTGTTCTCTTAAAACTGTATTTTGGGACCTGTATACTATTTGTCAACAGCAAGATTCTACCCTTGCGTAGATTTGGGTGAGTGGCGAATTACGCTTAACTTTTAGGAGGTGTTTTGTGGAAAGTACCTTAGTTAGATGGAAGGAGTTCATCAATGTTGTTGAGCCAGTGTGTCCATCTGGTTCCCCAGACCAGCCTGTCTGGATGCTGGATTCTTCCAGCAAGTACTCTGTCAAATCCTTTTATAAGGTAATTAACTTTAGAGGGATATCATCTGTAATTAAAGATGATATATGGAAAATCAGAGTCCCACCCAATATCCATGTTTTCCTCTTACTACTAGAAAAAGGGCTATAGATGGGATTGACACTAATGACGCACTGCAAAAGGGTGCGCCATTGAAGTATATACTAATGGCGCACCACTGCCGATACGCCATTAGAGTTGAAACTACTAATGGCGCTTTGGCCCAAGGTGCGCCATTAGTATCAATTTTTTTGAACTAGTGCGCTGTCCAAACATACTAATGGCGGATTCAGACACGGCGCCATTACTAGTTGTAACTAGTAATGGCGCACCCGTCGGAAAGTGCGCCACTAATGTTGTTTTTTTATTATATTTTTTATTCCTTTTTTTGCAATACTACTAATGGCGCACTGTCAACCGTGCGTCATTACTAGTTTAAACTAGTAATAGCGCACTGTAGATCAGTGCGCCATTAGTATGTTTTTTTTTTTGCAAAACTACTAATGGTGCACCGCCACGGTGCGCCATTAGTAACCTGGATTACTAATGGCGCATTTAGTGCTGGTGCGCCATTAGTAAGTGGGCAGCAACAAGATATTTTGGACAGTCTCTCCTACCCACACTCACTTTCTCCCCACTTCATTCTCTCCACATCCTCCTTGTCTCGGGTGCCTCCTCTTTTTCACCTCATTTCCACCATAGATTCATTCAAATTAAGTGGTTAAATTACCTTGTTTTAATAGGTAAGTAAGGGGGGAAGCTATATTTATGTTGTTCTCCTACAATAATGTGCACATGCACTTTTTATGGCCTAGCTAGATCTATGTATGTTCTTGGGGTTGCATATGTTTGTGGTGTTGCATATGTGTTTGTGTTTGGAGGTGTACCGGTATTTGAAATGCGATAGTTGCCAATATTTTGCGAATGTTGATTCATTTCCGTTTCGGCGAGAATTTTGGCATTAAGCATTCTTTTTGGTCCTATTTTTAGGGAAAGTCATGCCAAATATTTTCTTGGTTCTAAAATATCGTTTTGCTCTACCTCAGCGACCATGGTCTGCACGATGACCGAAGGCATCGTGAATAGGTTTTTGAGGTCCGCGAAGGCCGAGATGCTTCAAAAGAACGAGATGGAGATAAGATGTCCGTGTCGAAGATGCAAGCTGAAGAGCCTTATTACGGACCCGGATTCCGGGCAGGTGCGGGACCACCTGCTCTTGCGTGGTTTCATCGATGGCTATTGGTGGCAAGGTGATGAAGATGACTACGAAGTCGTCCATGGGGGCCGGGCAAGAAATGAGGAAGGGCAGCAAGACAACCACCGCGCTCGGGCGGGCGAGAAGACGAAGAATCCCGGAGATGATCACGACGGTGATGTATACGATCATCATGTAGAAGATGCAGGACATGATGATGAGGAAGATGCCGGAGCGCACGACGGGCATGATCATGAAGATAATGATGCGGGCGGAGCGAACGCTGGACCATCGATGGGCTGGGTGCAGGACCCTCATATTCAAGAGCTGCTTCTCAAGCAGACGGATAACGCAAGAGCTGCCGCCCGAGAGAAAGCCAAGATGGATCAACTTGAGTTAGACGCGGTTACTCCATTGTATGAAGGATGCAGGCCCGAGGATACCCGCTGAAAGTAACGCTCATGGCTCTGGAGATGAAGGTAAAACACAAAATGACCGACGCATGTTTCGACGAGAACATGTCGTTCTGGCACGAACGTCTTCCCAAGGGGAACAAGTGCCCGACCAGTAGGAGGCGAAGAAAATCGTGTGTCCTCTAGATTTACCGCACATGAAATACCATGTGTGCATGAAAAATTGCATCATTTATCGGGACGAGCACGTGGAGTCTACCATATGTCCGGTGTGCGGCGTCACTCGATACAAGAAGAGGAAGAAAGCTCCTCGAAAAGTGGTGTGGTACTTTCCGATCACTCCTCGTCTGCAGCGGTATTTCGCGGACCCTAAGGTAGCAAAGCTCCTGCGTTGGCACGCCGGATAGGGAGGAGAAGAAGCGAGAAGATGACGCAAATGATCCGGAGATAGATAAAAAGACAAGATGCTGAGTCACCCTAAGGATGCGAGCTAGTGGCAAGCGTTGAACTTCAAGAATCAGAATTTGGGAGCGATCCAAGGAACATCGTGGCCGGGCGCGAGCACCGATGGAGTCAATCCGTTTGGCAGCCAGAGAAGCACACATAGCACCTGGCCTGTGTTTGTGTGGATGTACAACCTTCCCCACAGTTGTGCATGAAGAGGAAGTACATTCACATGAGTATGCTAATTGAAGGGCCGAAACAACCAGTGGAACGACATCAATCAGACCTGGAGCTGCTGAAAGAGGAGCTTGACACACTGTGGAAAACGCCAGCCAATACGTGGGACGCCGCAGAGAAAGAATATTTCCCTATGAGAGCCGCACTACTCACGACGGTGCACGACTATCTCGGTTACGGATATCTCACGGGGCAGGTAGTCCACGGATTTTCTGGATGCGTAAGGTGCATGGATGACACAACGTATCGCCAGCTAGATAGAGATCCCGGGTCTTCGAAAACCATGTTCATGGGACATCGAAGGTGGCTTCGCGACGATGACCCGTGGAGGAAACGCAATGATCTGTTCGATGGTGAAACCGAACCCCGAAAAGGTGCCAGAGCCGGGAAACAAGCAAAAGACGCCAGAGCCGGGAAAGAAGCGAAAGGCGCCAGAGCCACTGCTGAAGGTATGGAAAACGAGGTCTCTTTTCTGGGACTTGCCGTACTGGAAGATCCACCGTGTGCCTCACAGCCTTGATGTCATGCATATCACGAAGAACGTGTGCGAGAGTCTGCTTGGTACCCTGCTCAACATGCCAGAGAGGACCAAAGATGGGCCGAAAGCAAGGGCAGACTTGAAATCAATGGGCATCGGGCAGGAGCTTCACGCTAATGATGATGATGATGATGATGATGATGAGGCGAAGCAGGACACAGAAAGTCGTCGCAAAGGCAAAAAGGCCAAGAAGACCGGAAATGACTACCCTCCCGCGTGCTTCACTCTAAGTCAGGAGATCGAGCAGTTTTCACCTGCCTCCTAGGAGTAAAACTTCCTTACGATTCTGTGGGAAGATAAGAAGATACCTAGACCCAAAAGCGAAGTTCAGCGGGATGAAGTCCCACGGTATCCGCGTCTTGATGACGCAGATACTTCCGGTTGCAATCCAGGGATCATGGACGCGCACGTCCATGAAACGCTATTTGGCCTATGCAACTTTTTTCGACGTCATCTCTCGGAAGTCGATTGGCGTGAGGCAACTTCGAAGGCTCTGAAAGAGATCATGGTGATACTATGCGAGCTTGAGATGTACTTCCGCCCGCATTCTTGACATTATGGTGCATCTGCTGGTCCATATCGTGGAGGATATCATCCAACTCGGGCTGACGTTCCTGCACAGCATGATGCCGTTCGAAAGGATGAATGGTGTCATCAAAGGATACGTTCGGAACATGTCACGTCCAGAGGGAAGTATAGCCAGGGGCTTTCGGCGTAAGAGTGCATCTCCTCTGCACGAATTATCTAGGCATCGAGAACCCGTTGGTCGCCCATCAACAGGGAACCTCGGCTGGCTCGCTTGGATGGGGTCACCGTGAGGGTCGCCGCGAAATGCATGTCGACTTCGAGGGTCGACTTCGCCGACTTTGAAAGAGCAAACCTAGTCGCACTACAACACATAGACGTGGTCGATCCTTGGGTGGTAGAGCACAAAACCTTTATTGAGAAGGCGTACAATGACCGAGGCCAACAGAGGACGGACGGAGATATACTCAAAGAGCACAAATCATGTTTCACGCGTTGGTTCAAGCGAAGCTTCGTCGTACCCTTTACATGAAGATTCTTCCGCGGAAGAACAACTCATATTCACCTTGTCACAGGCGCGAGCACAACCTCGATGACCTATGAGGCGTCTGATATCAACGGCTACACATTCTACACCGAGGAAAAGGACATGAAGAGCGATGGTTATCGAACTCCGGGTAACGATGGAATCCTACACCTGAAAGGACAAGGACAGATACAACGGAAGGATTGAGGAGATCTGGGAGCTGAGCTACGCTCGAGAGAAGGTGCCGATGTACCGTGTCAGATGGGCCAAGAGCGACCTAAAAGAAGAACGAAATTTCACCACCATGGTTATACCCGAAGCCAAATCCAAGATCATGGGCATAAGCGTCACCTTGAAAAAATGAGCCATGGGTACTGGCTTCCCAAGTGGACCAATGCTTCTTCATTACCGACCCGCCAAAGCCCAGTCATGTTGTCGTGAGGAGAGGCAAAAGGAAGATCATCGGAATGGATGGAGTAGCCAATGAGCAAGACTTGACAAGTACGGCGACCGAGGATCGAACATGACGACGATGATGAAGTAGCAGCATACACCACAAGAAGAAGCAGGACCACCCTACCTAAAGGACGTCCGTTCCACGGAAGAACTCCATTTGCGAAAAAAGAAGGGCAAGAAGATTGTGAACAGATAGCTAGCTAAGATCGATTGTATTTAAATCGTAGCCTTTATTTCTCGATTGTATTTCATGGGCACTTTTTGAACTATCATGAATATTTTAAATTTCATGGACACTCGATCTCGATCCCTCCATCTCGATCGCTATCCCACCTCGCCAGATCCGGTCCCCCTCACCGCTGAGCACCCCGGTCCACCTTGGCCGTCGACCCCCGCACCCTCGATTCCCTACTCAACCGCCGCCGCCGACCCCCGCACACCCTCCCTAATCAACCGCCGCCGACCCCGCACACCCTCCCTACTCAACCTCCGCCACGACCCCGCACACCTCCCCTACTCAACCGCCGCACCCCCGCACCTCCCCGCTCCACCGGCATTACTGTTTGATGATATTTTTTAAAAAATTATTACTGTCTTATAAAAAAAAATATTACTGTTATGATTTAAACAAGTTTGAACATATTTAAACACAAATAAGTATCAAACAGCATTTTAAATGCATAAAAAAAATTGTGGAGCCTGGGAATCGAACCCAGGACCTCCTAGTGTGAGAACTGGCTGCTGACCAGTCGAGCTAGTAGAGGGAACTTGATGTGGATCAGGTCAGGTGGAAGATAACCAGGGCGAGGTGCGCCATTAGTATGGATGTACTTATGGCGCACCGAGGGGTGGTGCGCCATTAGTATTGTGCCGCCCCCATCCATATGCCGGCCCAAACCTATCCCCTTTCTCTCCCTCGCCCTCGCCCTCGATCCCCTTCCCCTCTCCTCTCTCGACGCAGCTGCCCCGCCGCCTCGACGCCGCCTCGACGCCGCCCCGTCGTCCTCGTCTCCGCCATGACGCCCGGCGTGACGCCTCCCTCCTCTCCCGACGCGGCCGCCCCGCCCGCCGCCCTCGTCTCCTCGGCGCGCCGCTCTCCCCGTCGCCCCACCTCGTTGGACGCCATCGCCCCGCCGCCCTCGTCGCCGGTGGCCCGGACGCCGCCCCGTCAACACCACCGTCGCCGGAGCACCACCACCACCCGGACCTCGTCGCCTCCCGGACCTCGTCGCACCACCACCACCCGGACCTCGTCGCCCCACCTCGTCGCCCCGTCCACACCACCGCCCCCGTGAGCTCCCCCTCCCCCTCCTCCTCTCCCCCTCTCCCCCTCCTCCTCGGATTGATGTACGTAGGTGCAGATACATCGAGCAGCAATGTAGGGAGATGTAGGTGAGAAGTAAGTATCATGTGCGGTGCTAGCATCATGACAAATCAACATTTTAGCAACGTAAACGTATGCACCGACGGAACAATTGGCTAGATAGAAGAAGCAATTGGTCATAGATAATTCAGTTGTTCGGTGTGACATGATCGGATCGATAGCGACACCCGATCTTGAACTTGAGCATGTGGAGTAGTGATGAATGTGGTAAGTGGCAGCTCCAAATGGCCATCAAGCAATGAAATTTCGCCAATACGATAAGTGGCATTAGTTCACAGTAGCACTGGAGGTGTTTGATTTGACATAGCACACACACTTTTCATCGACATGTGCATTTTTCAGATGTGCATGGGCAAAGCAAGTAGGTTCAGACTTGAAGCACCGTAATTAAAGCAGCAGAGTAGTAAGTAGACTAGTAGTGGTTTGTGTGAGGAAGAAATAGCTTTGACATGATCCATATATAGTGATAGATATTCAGTTTGTTTGGTGTGACATAGGGCCCTAGTGTGACACAATCAAATCGATGACTTACACCCGACACTGAACTTGAAACACGATGCTTTGAGCATGTGGAGTAGTGATGAATGTGACAAGTGGAAGCTCTAAATGGCCATCAAAGCAATGTAATTTGACAAATACTACTATATATGAGGCATAAGTTGACACTAGTCCGAAGATGTTTGATTTAACAGAGCATACGTTTTTCAACAGGATTGTGCATTTTTCAGATGTGAACCGGCAAGTAGGTTCAGACATGTAGCAGCAGAGTAGTACTACTTGATGCCATTGAACCTAAAAAATGTCTGAACCTAAGAAACTAAGAAAAACTGCACTTGCCAAACATCTCTATAGTTTTGCTAAAACTGAGAAAAACTACAGTTTTTAGAAACCAAAGTATTCATTGCCCACACATTGGAATACCGAGGTTTTCAATTACCATGGTTTTGGAAAAACCGTGTTGCCAAACTAGGCCTTAGCAGTTAAGTCTTAACGTGGTTTGCATTCATTTGCAATTACACTTTGCCGATCATGGGTACGGTGGCGACTTCATGGGGCCTCCTTCTCAAGAACCCAACCCAACAAAAGACGTGCGCGATCTAGCTGGTACGGCGGAGAAGCCAAGTTGCAACAGCGCCGCCCGCTGCTCAGCTCTCAGAGACGCCTCGACTGCCGACTTCACCGAGCCTCGATAGGCGAGGTGCGTAAATATTATCAGCCCCAACACACTCAAGAAGGCGGTCTGTGAGCAGAACTCTGTCCCATTACAGGAGAAGAAGAAGGCACGCAAAAGAAAGACTAACAAGGGTGCGGGCCAGCCCGGCACCGAGTACGATCCGTGCTCGGGGACGGGCCACCTTCACCGAGGATATCTCGAGGAGGGTGCATGTGGCGGGTAGGGCGATGCTACCGACAAATATGCTCAATGCTGCAACCGTGCTATGCGCGGAGTCTGCATGATGGTGTTCTTTCTTTGGAGAAGCGGCGTCTCGTAGAGAAGGATGTGGCATACCCGGTTTTCGTGGCCAAGGTGCGGAGGGCAAGGGCTTTGTGGATAACTCCATCGGGCGTACGATCGTCCTGCAGTTTGATGACATCCACGCTATGTTGAACCTTCATCCGCTGCACTACACCTTCGTTCGGATATCTTCGCTGAGTATGGAGATGCGGATCATTCGCGACAAGACCCCGGACATCGTGATAGTCGACCCCTTCTACATGCGTGCCAAGATCTTGGGCAGCGCTGGGGACCGGCAAGTCGCGAGTTCTTACCTCGAAGGCGTCATTCGGCAAACCAAGATAAGGATAACTTCCTCGTGTCTTACTTTCCCGAGTAAGTCCTCCCCTCAACCGCCCGTAACATATGAATTCTTAGATTTCGATCGCTTTTCTTTTAACATTCCGTGTTTCTGATGACACACATTGCACGCTCATCCTCCTAAGCCCCAAATATTCCATGGCCACGTATTTCGACCCGGACCGTCAATCAAACATAGACTACACAAATGTCAAGAAGGTTCTTGATGATGTTCTCCCCGGCTACGCCCAATCTGGAGGCACCTTCACCAGGCCTATTCGTAAGTACGGCAAGCACGTGTTCTCCCATAATCTGACGTTACGCTGCGTCAAGCAACCGCTGGCGGTCGAAGGGTGCCTACTCGCCATCCATCACATACGGCGATCGACGGGACCATCATCAACTTCGCTACCGAGTAAACTCAAAGATTGGGCCGCGGCGTGTCGGCAATCCAGACGCGGACATCGACAAGAATTCTTCGCATCCATGGAGTTTGCGGAAATCATCCATCAAGATGTCGCTTCGTACCTCGGGCAGTTCTACCTCGAAATCAACCGTCCAACAGTGACATCGACACAATGCTACAAATGCAGTCGACAACGCCCGTTATTTCATGACTCCCACGATAGACGGCGGCTTCATCCACGCTCCGGTCCGTTGAGTCGAGTCGAAAGCAGTGATCTTGTGTCTAGTTCTGAAACATCGATTGGCTCATGTTGTAATTAAACTTTAATGAACTTGTAGTATGTCTCTTTGGTTTCGAGAGTCGTTCAACTTAGATGTAATCGATGCTATTAATGTCTTGCTTTTCTCTTCCGATCGTTCTGTTGCATACTTATATATTGCTTATGTATTGTCTGTGAATTGGTACTAACGTTTCGTTTGGCTAGTGCATAGTGATGCCGTCGTATGTCGTGGTACAAGGGTAAGGGTCCCGGAGTCTATGACGACTGGGAGGAGTGTCGGAGACAGGTTCACCGATTCAGCGGTAACAGTTACAAAGGGTACACCACTAGGGCCGAGGCCGAATCTAGATACGCCCGCTATCTAGCGGGAGAGGGGAGGGAGCGTTGGAGGAACCATATGAAGACGAGTTTCATCGTGATGATGCTCATCGTGATGACCGCAGCTCTCTTCTATGTGATGGTAGTTTAGATGATCGATATCGACTTGTAATGTGAAGACAAACTCGCTACTCGCGGTCACGAGACTTGTAATATAATGTTCTATCTTTGTTCGGTCTTTTTAATTCGGAGACTAATATGATGAATTGTATTCAGAGACTAATATGATGAATTGTATTCAGAGACTAATCTTCTATTGTATTTGATGAATCTGTTGTTGATGTGTGCTGTCTATATTTTGTCCAATTATACATTTTGTAACCTGTGCAAAAAACAGAAAATAAAAAAATAAAAAATAAACCTAATATTCATACTAATGGCGCATCACATCACAGTGCGCCATTAATATGCCAAAGTATACTAATGGCGCATCATTAAACAGTGCGCCATTAGTATGCCGAAGTTACTAATGACGCATCTTGCTGTTGTGCGCCATTAGTATGCCAAAGCACCTGGGTATACATGGCCCCCAGGGAGGCATACTAATGGCGCACTGTTGGATATACTAATGGGGCATCCGGTGGTGCGCCATTAGTATCAGAGATACTAATGGCGATTAGTGGTGCGCCATTAGTAAAATATACTAATGGCGTGGCACTAATGGCGCACCACTAATGCGCCATTAATGGCCAAATTAGGTGCGTCATTAGTAGGCCTTTTCCTAGTAGTGTCTGGTTGATCTACTATAATAAGAGCTTAACTAGAGATAATCTTGCCAAGCGCAGGCATGTAGATGACATGTCTTGTGTCTTTTGCAGTGAGCCTGAAACTATCCAACATTTATTCTTTGATTGTATTGTTGCTAGACATGTTTGGGATTTGGTAGCTAATAGCTTTAATGTTACTGCACCTGATTCCTTTGTTCTGTTGGCTTCCTTCTGGAAGAGGAGAAAATATTTTGAAGCTTTAAACATTGTTACTGTTGCTACCTTGTGGAGCTTATGGTGTTTCCGAAATGACTTTATTTTCCAGGGGCGAAGATCGTAAAGTATACGATGTGTTTTGGACCTGGTGGGGGCAATGATCAGGCAATGGAAAACCCTATGTTCAGAAGCTCAGGGTGCGCTTCTTCTCCGGTGCTTAAGGTTGTTGGACCACCGAAGAGGGAAATTGCTTAGGATTGCATGGCGCTAATGCTGTCGTCGGGGGCATCGCTGGGTTGTGTTCTGCTAGCTTGCATTTCTTAGCTTTGATCTTAAAAAGTAAGCTGACATGTTGCCGCCTTGTTATGTATCCTGTCTAGATCTACCTAAAACTTGTAATGGGGCAGTTAAACCTTGCTTTATGTCTGTGGCAGCTACTCTCTGACTGCCGCCGAGCACCGTTAACTGTTTATATTGGTTGACTTTGCCTTGGCTTTATATAAAGTTGGGACGGGGGAAATCCCTTTTGGTTCAAAAAAGTGTGCATGCATGCAACTTGCTCAATGGATGCTTAGGACTAGCTAGGGTCAGGGCGCGAATCATTTGCATTTCTTTAGTACTCCTATCGCGACACACGAACCATATGTGCGAAACCGGTTGGTGAAATGGCGATACGGTCATCGGTGCTTTAGTCATGAGAAGACCATGTTTCATTTACACCAACGATCGAGCAAAAATATTCGCAGCAGTGGCAAAGAGGTTGGGTTGTAATCCGCCCACTGATTCTTAACGTTCCCCATGCTTTTTCAAATTGTGTTTTACACGGACTGTCTATCGTACAAATGGTATCATCGTGAAGCAATATGGTGGTAGTGGATGTCCAGAAAAGATCCATTTCCAGCCCGCTGCTAAAACGGTTGGGTGGGGCAGCCTCTCCTAGCTTGCTAGTTTTCTCCACTCACTAATGACGATCGACCATTCAATCACCACTGACTGATCAACTTGCATGTCGACGGAACCCCTTTTCAGTTTAACACATGATCTAGGAGACGCCTAGTGGAGCTTTCACAAACGAGGTTGGGTTACATATGCAAGAGCGTCCGTACGAATTGAGTGGGGGTGACCAACAACATTGGAGATGTGTCGATCTCGTGCATGAATTGATCATAAAAAAACGAATCAATTGTATCTCTATTGTTTGTCGGGGAACTAACAAATGATCTTGAGGGTCACCTTTGCGCTTGTGAATATCTTAGGCAAACTGATAATTTGCACATGTGCTGGTTGCCCGGAGTAACTGGTACCATGCCTTTGCCCCCGAAGTGATGTATCACTCCTATATAACATTAAGAATACACGCACTGCATGTAGACGGAAGCTGGCTGCTCGTCGCTCCGACTGCTTTCTGCCAACCTCTGAGTCAATCCGATCCATGAACTGTCGGCTGTTGGAGTTAATCCCGAGTCCGGCTAGGTGCAGCTATCCGTGTTCAAGTAGTATACGTGTTGGCCATCTAGTCCGTCTGAATACATGCTCTAGCTAGTATAAATATAGGCCATCGATCCACAAAGACAAGGCTCGAGACGAGCCTTTGGCTATCAAACCAGCGATTTATGTGCGTGCGTGTTTTGTACTTCCGGCCGGCTGGCCGTTGTGTACATACACATACATTGGTATTGTTTGCTGTGGCTTCACGTAGAATCGATCAGGAGCAGGACGGCTAGCTTGGGCTAGCTTTGCACTGCGGTTGGTGGATCGATCAAGAGCTGCTAGCAGAAGGCTAGCTCTGTACTGTGGTCCGTCTCGACATAAAGCATTTCGTCGAGTTCATCAGTGTTGGTTCGCTTCGTCGTCGTTCGTCGTCGGTCACTGTCGTCGCCGGAAAGTACTCGGTGTCGGGTCTGGGCCAACAATTGGTATCAGAGCAAGGTTGATCTTCTAATAACGGGAGATCATGTCGGACGACGAGGACAAGTCCAAGCAGCTGGTGGAGTACTCCGGGGTGGCTAAAGTAATTGCTGCTTCGGTGATATCGGAGTATCCACGATTTAACCATGGAAACTTCGTGGTGTGAGCGATCATGATGGAGTGGGCGCTCGAGGCCAATGAGCTCTGGAAAGCCGTCGACCCCGGTGGTGTGTTCGTGTTAGCTTCATAGTTGTCACCGGGTAAGATTAGGAGTTGGTAACCGTGTAGGTAAACTAGCTTGGTCCTAGCTTCTATATATATATATATGTATGTATAGCCCCTTGTAAACACCAGATCGTGAGTTGCAAAGTAATAAAAACACACAGGACCGACACGGCCCTGTTGCCATCAATCTTCTGTGTTCTCGCGTGTGCATCTCGTCAAGTAGCAACATCGATCGTCAAGCCGGCGGCTGGTTGTTTCCTACGTGCATGTGCTAATTATACGTGAAGATCAATCTACCCGCCTGTCTAGTTGCTTGTTGGGTACTAGGGTGCTACGACTCGATCGGCCAGAAAGTAATCGGCTGCTGTTAGCTCGTACGTGTGTCTCGCCTGAAAGCACTCGGCGGGTCGCAACGTCGAGGTCGGGCCTGTGCCAACATCGGCTGCGTGCGCAACTAACCGTGGCCAACAAAGGTTCAAAAAATAAAGAAAATCGTGCCCAACTACTTCTTCAGCACATCATCTCTGGAGCACAGGCCGGAGGATGGTCGTCAGTTCGTTCATGTCTTCACGCTCCGTGCAGTGCTCCACGGCCTTGCAGTAGTCCTGCACTTGCCGATTCATACGCGACAGAGTTGCCCATTTGTCATAATTCTTGGGCATTACCATCCGGTTCACCGAATTCTGAACTACTACTTGTAGCTCGCCGCGGGTCCTCATCATCCTGCTCCGCTCATGACTCTGCAGATACACGCAGAGGAGTGGGCATGGTGGATGGCAAGCAAAGGCTTCAGAACAGGATCAATGATCTCATACAATTTTTTGTCGCTGAGGAAGTCCTAGAGTAGGGGGTCCTCGGGCTGCCGGCACAATCCTCATGGGCCGGACAGTCGGGCCGCACTGTAGCTACTGGAAGACCGGACTATTTTACAGCGTCGTACCTGGACAGGAGATCCTGTGTACCTTGGTCTGTACGCCAAGACAGGAAGAGAAGAATCGGCATCGCAACAGCTTTCGTGCTCATCCCCTTCTTCAAAACTACAGGTTTTAGCCCATGCTTATCTTCTTGTTGTAACCGATATGTGTAACCCTAGTACCCCTGGCGTCTATATAAACGAAAGGGTTTAGTTCGCAGGGGAAGAACAACAATCATCCTATTAGATTAGGTTTAGTTCATCTGAACTCGTGGTAGATCGACTCTGCAATCCTCATATACACAAGCAATATAACCAAGCAGAACGTAGGGTTTTACATCTTCGAGAGGGCCCGAACCTAGGTAAACATCGTGTCCCTAGTCCCTTGTTCCCCATTGATCCAAGATCCACAACTCGGGACCCCCTAACCGAGATCCACCGGTTTTGACACCGACATTGGTACTTTTATTGAGACTTCTGCTATGGGATCGCCGCAAGGATTAATGGCTCACCTATTCATCGACCACACCGTCCATGCCGGGGACCTCCCTGTCCTCGGCCAAAATCTCTCGTTCTGCAGTGTCATACTACGTGCCGCTCCGACCGGCCACCTAGGCCAGATCGGAAACTTTGCCCCCGGCCAAGAGGTCAGGTTCGGGAGCCTAGAGTTCACCGCCACCCCCCTGGGAGACCTCACCCTGTCGAGGATCTCAGCTCCCTCAAGAAAACTTGCCAACCCTGATGCTTCGACGTTAAGGAAGGTAAACTCGCCAGGGGCCGACACAACATGGAGCTCGGCCCTGAAGCCAGACTCCGTTAGTTCAGCCGAGTTCATCCCGGCAGAACCCCGCCTGGGCAGAGCCTCGATTCTAAAAGAACTTCGGGGAAATTTGTACCTGATCCCGTCTTTCATCAACCTTTCTTAATATGTTACATTTCTCTATTCTTGTATATAAAAGTAAGGTTTGTTTCTTTCATTTGAGTTGATTAGGAACGATAAGGTAAACATAATTTGATAAATTCCATTGTTTGCGTAGATGTGAAAGACCATGCATCGACACTTGGTACTGGGATGATCTAATCATAACTGCCTTCTTTTATATTCCAGATAACAGATGGTGCATAAAATGTTTATAGGTGATGTACAATGAAGGCAACTGAGCGAAAATACACTCTCTCAATGGCAATATGCTGCAGCTTCCACAAACAATTTTGATGTTTCATGTGTACATATCGCCAGACATGATATTACCTCATAGTTTTTAACCTTATATAACATTGCTATGAAAGAACAATTTGTGCTTACTTCCAAATGCAGGTACTACTGCCTATCTATGAGGCGTGTGTATCAAGTAGCATAGGATAGTGGATTTCATCCGTAAGCTAAATTTTAATGGTCT
This sequence comes from Aegilops bicornis, assembly GCA_021605145.1. Taxonomy (NCBI): domain Eukaryota; kingdom Viridiplantae; phylum Streptophyta; class Magnoliopsida; order Poales; family Poaceae; genus Aegilops; species Aegilops bicornis. The sequence continues at coordinate 135,185,929 of CM038671.1, forward strand.
TTCTTTTCACTATTTATAGGTTATATTCAACTTAGGGTTGTAACTCTCTTTCCTTTAAATAAATTATTATACATAATTAACTTTTTCATATGTGTTGCTTATATATTTTTTGGTTGCATTTTCTATGATTCAATAAACTTTAGCAAGAGTGTTTAGTTTATTTTTTCACCTCTCACTTCTCATAAATGAAAAAAATTGTATGTTCAAAACCTAGAGGCCGAATCATGAGGGCATGCTTGCCGGTTGACGCCTGCCTACTAGACTCTAAATTGCTCTTGTGTATACTCCACTGTGTTCTATTCTTCAGAAGGCCTTAGCGAGTACGAATAAAATATTTCTAATGCTCTTTTCTGAAATGTAATCCTTCATAATTTTGTATGGAAATGTATAATGAGTTTTTCACTCTACATCTTATCTTAATAGATTCAATCCTCATAATTTTTGGTTTTCCTAATACTAGCTTTTAGTGTATCATCACATTCCTAATTCTACTATCTTATATTTAAAATTCTTAGAATCCTATGTTCAAACTAATTCTTTCAAAAAGATCTGTAACCTAGGTACATTTGTGGTTGGAATAATTTCAGAAAGTGGGCTGATATTATGGATAAATATGTATGTTTTTATGTTCTAATATATCCAAAAGATCATAAGCGTGTCGAGATGAGTGCATGAGAAATATCACTAAAGAGAGGTGAAAAAGTGCCCCAGTATTTGTTTGCTCACTTTCAACGAATAGGTCCTTTAATTCACATTAAAAGCCTGGAAAAAAAGTTCACAAGCAGCCATAAGATACTTAAAAGGCATTATTTCGAAATTTTGCATTCTAAAATTCATAGCCGTAAAATGAAAAGATAATTTCATATACAAATATAATATAAATACTACATATGTTACCATCTTCTCTACCCATTAAAATGATGCCCTCGCATTTTCGAGGGCCACTGTGCTAGTTCTAATTAAAGAGAAGGTGTACAACAACCCTGTGGACTTGTAGGAATGATTGTGGGTCACATAATCAAGCTCTTTTATAGTGCCATTGCTAGGGAAGAATGCATTAAGCTCCGCGTTCATCACAACCAGTATCATGGAACCCTGGCTTCTCATCCTCTTCATGTACAAGTCTTCCACGTTGATGCATGGCGGCAAGTGACTTGCACGCTACGTGTAGGCAGAACTTGCTCTGCCAGAGATGAAAATAAGCAACACCCATGTGAGCCAGGCATATGCACACACTATGAGGACCTTTTTGCCTATTCCCAAGCCCCTTGACTGTCATGATCGCCATCATCATATCTGATCTTAGAATTGGTGTTGCGGTCATAAACATACGAGCAAGTCCATAACTAGTTCATCTTTTTAATTATTTTGAGTACAGCTAGCAAAAAGGCCCGTGCATTGCAACGGGAGAAAAAAAAACATATCATATCTCTAGCTGAATCAGTTGAACAAACTGTGTGTGACAGATTGGCAGGTTATGAGATCGAGCCCTCCTATCGGCTATTTTATTTTTTACCAGCTCTCCGGACCTGGGCCACATAGCGCCGCTAGATGCGCTTCCTCCGTTGGGCTAAAACAGGTGACAAGTAACGAAACCAAATAGCATACGTGAAATTAATTAAAGTGGGATCAAACGAAGCGGGACGAAACCAAGAATATCACGTCCCTTTAATAGTATATAATAGGTATAGAATTCATTTTATTTAATCGCATACTTGACTACAATTTTAACACTATCAAGAAGGTACTCTCTCCTATTTGGAGGTGGTACACCTTAAAACTTATGTTCGAGTACCATATAAGATTGGCTACTAGATTAGGATGGATGTGTGGCTCATATCAATTTTGAGGTACTGTAAAAGAGCACGGTTCATATGGATTAATTAGAATCCACCAAAAGTCTTATTGTTAAAAATCCCCCAAACCAAAGAGAACCTAACGTGACAATGACATGCAAGATACTGAAGGAAGGAATTTTCTTTCTAGTTGAAGAGTCTTTCCCTATTCAGAATCTTTTTTGACCCTATTTAAAATGTGAGAATTTCACATGAATTCGGTAGGACAGTACAAGCCATAATGAACGAATCCAAGTCTTCCATTTTTCTTTTTAAGATTGTTATTTGCAAAGACACAAATTCTTTTTCGATGTGCAAATATGCATTGACATTATAGCTGTTTTGAAATCTGATGTTCATTTCATGTACTGTAGTCTAGTCTGAAACTTGTAGCTTTCACCTTGTCACGAGATGAGGGCGGAGATAAAACCTTAGGATGCTGCAGGGTAGATAGCCGGGGACAAAAAGTAGCACAAAAGGTTCGACCTATATATGAGAGTGCAGTCATTTTCTGCTCGGCCGCGGTCGCCTTTGTAATAAGTGGACCAGTATCAAAGTGGCGATGCGGTCATCGGTGCTTCCCTCGTAGAGAGGCGCATGGAATACATGCATGCATGCAGCTGAACGATAATCTAATGAGTGCAGTGCAAACGGCAGGAACGCGAGAAGCGTGTGTTTCATCTCACACCAACGATCGAACAAAACATATCACCACCAGCAGTTGACACTTGACAGTGGTGGCAGCTTTCGAAAAAAGAACCCATGATCCATCATCCATCTCCACCGCAGTGCAAAATGGTTGGGTTGCAACCCACCCACTGATTCTTAACGCTTTTCGGGTACTTTAATAAAATGTGTTTCACACGGACATTTATCGTACGAATGGTAATCATCGTGAAGCAATATGGTAGTGGATTATGAGAAAAGATTCATCTCCAGCCCGCTGCCAAAACGGTTAGGAAGGTAGCTAGCTGGTTTTCTCAATTCACTAACGATCGACCATTCAATCACCATTAACTGATCTACTTGCATGTCGACTGACCTGCTACCTTTTCTGTTTAATACATGATCTAGGAGAGGCCCAGTGGAGTCTGCACAAACAAGGTTGAGTTACACATGAAAGGGCGTACGTACAAGTCAAGTGATGTGTCGAGCTCGTGCATAAATCGATCATAAAAAACCGAATCAATTGTATCGCTTTTATTTGTCGGGGAACTAACCAATGATCTTGAGAGTCACCTTTGGCTCTTGTTCATATCTGCTCTGCAGCTCTGGAAAGCCCCGAGTAATTGGTGTCTTTCCTTTGCCGCTGCAGTGATTGTACTCCTATATAACATTAAGAATGCACGCACTGCAGCCAGAAGCTGGCTGCTCGCTCTGACTGCTTTCTGCCAACCGCTGAGTCGATCCGATCCATGTCAATTTGGCATAATTTCGCTCTGACTGCTTTCTGCCAACCGCTGAGCCAGAAGCTGGCTGCTGCTTTCTGCTCCACAGCCTTGCAGTAGCCCAACACTTGCCGATTCATACGAGACAGAGGAGCCAATTTGGCATAATTCTTGGGCGTGACATCCGGTTCACCGAATTCTGTACTATTACTGGTAGCTCCACTAATAGAAAAGGAGGCAATGGCCCAGACCGGGTCAGCCCATTAGTCCCGGTTCTGCCACGAATCGGGACCAATGAAGGTATTTGTCCTGGTTCGTGATCCCAGGGGGCCGGCCAGGGCCTCGTGGGCATTGGTCCCGGTTTGTCTGGCCCATTTTGTCCCGGTTGGTGGGACGAACCGGGACCAATGGGCCTCGCTCCTGGCCCATCACCATTGGTCCCGGTTGGTGGCTTGAATCGGGACCAAAGGCTCCCCTTTAGTCCTGGTTCATGCCACCAACCGGGACCGATGAGGTGCCTATATACCCCTTCGCGTGAGAGCAGAGCACACTGCTCTGTTTTTTTTGGCTGCCGAGGGGGAGAGGGCTTGGTGGTGCTCTAGCTCAACTCCTATGCACACAAGGTGTTTGATGGAATGCCCGAGCCACACTACTTAAGCTTTCTCCTCTCCAACCTCGACCTCCAAGCTCCATTTTCCTCAATATTTGTCTAGGTTTAGCGGTCCGTCACGCCCCGTCCCCGTCTTCACCGTCGTCGATCACCAGCGCCGATCTCATCGCCGGCACCACCGTGGTGAGCCTCTTGTTCTTATCTTCTTTCTGAAAGGAAAAATATTCTTACTTGTATGTTTAGATAGATACTTGTATTATTTTCTTACTTTTACTATTGCATCTTATATAGTGCGATGGTTTTGGTATCCGCCCCCGTCGGCCCTCGTTCTGTCTATGATTCGGATGTGGTATATATTATCTTTTCATAACTATTGGTTCATTTATTGTTTATGAAAATTATGCCGACCAACGTTACATAGATTTTATTTATCTAGGAGGTTGTTGAACCGGAAATTCCAACCGACCCTATTGTCGTGAGGTTAAATTTAGTTGAAGAAGAAAACAATTTCTTGAAGGAAAAAATAAAAAAACTTGAGGAGGAGAAGATGATATTAGAGTTGCATGTTGCGGATGTAAATGCGATGATCACAAGATCAAGATGGATGCAATGCGCTTGAAGATTAGAAAGATTAGAAAATATGCCATTCATACCGAGGCTTGGTATCATTATGCCGTTGGATCAGTTGTTACCTTGGTTGCGATTATGATCGCATTTGTTTTCGCATTGAAATGTTTTACATAGTTTCAATGTATGGTTTAATTAATTTAGATGCTCTGCAGAGCTTTATGTTGTTAGATGAGAACTATGTATGTACTTTGGTTTTTATGTGATGATGAACTTCTATTAATTTGGTCACTTAATTATCTATTCATGATGTTCTGTAATGATTTTTGACACATTTAATTATATATAATGCATGCAGATGAACCGGCAATGGATGTACGATGACAGACACACCTCCGAGTACATTAAGGGTGTGCATGATTTTCTCGAAGTGGCTGAGGCAAACAAGCAGAATGGTTTTATGTGTTGTCCATGCCTTATATGTGGGAATACGAAGTCTTACTGTGACCAGAAAATCCTTCACACCCACCTACTTTACAAGAGTTTCATGCCACACTATAATGTTTGGACGAGGCACGGAGAAATAGGGGTTATGATGGAAGACGGCGAAGAAGAAGAGTACGATGACAACTATGTGCCCCCTGAATACGGTGATGCTACTGAACATCAAGAGGAACCAGACGATGTGCACGATGATGCTGCAACGGGCGAAGCTGCTGAAGATCAAGAGGAACCAGACGATGTGCACGATGATGCTGCAATGGGCGAAGCTGTTGAAGATCAAGAGGAACCAGACGATGTGCCCGATGATGATGATCTCCGCCGGGTCATTGTCGATGCAAGGACGCAATGCGAAAGTCAAAAGGAGAAGCTGAAGTTCGATCGCATGTTAGAGGATCACAAAAAAATGTTGTACCCCAATTGCGAAGATGGCAACACAAAGCTCGGTACCGTACTGGAATTGCTGCAGTGGAAGACAGAGAATGCTGTGCTTGATAAAGGATTTGAGAAGTTACTGAAAATATTGAAGAAGAAGCTTCCAAAGGATAACGAATTGCCGGACAATACATACGCAGCAAAGAAGGTCGTATGCCCTCTAGGATTGGAGGTGCAGAAGATACATGTCTGCCCTAATGACTACATCCTCTACCGTGGTGCATACAAGGGTCTGAACGCATGCCCGGTATGCGGTGCATTGCGGTATAAGATCAAACGAGATGACCCTGGTGATGTTGACGGTGAGCCTCCCAGGAAGAGGGTTCCTGTGAAGGTGATGTGGTATGCTCTTATAATACCACGGTTGAAACGTCTGTTCAGAAACGGAGAGCATGCCAAGTTGATGCGATGGCGCAGTGAGGACCGTAAGAAAGACGGAAGTTGAGAGCACCACGACGGGTCGCAGTGGAGAAAAATCGAGAGAAATCTTTGGGATGAGTTTGCAAAGTACCCAAGGAACGTATGGTTTGCTTTAAGCGCCGATGGCTTTAATCCTTTCGAGGAGCAGAGCAGCAATCACAGCACCTGGCCCGTGACTCTATGTATGTATAACATTCCTCCTTGGATGTGCATGAAGCGGAAGTTCATTATGATGCAAGTTCTCATCCAAGGCCCTAAGCAACCCGGCAACGACATTGATGTGTACCTAAGGCCATTAGTTGAAGAACTTTTACAGCTGTGGAATGGAAGCGGTGTGCGACGTGGGATGAGCACAAAAAGGAGGAATTTGACCTAAAGGCGTTGTTGTTCGTGACCATCAACGATTGGCCCGCTCTCGGTAACCTTCGGGACAAACAAACAAGGGATACCACGCATGCACGCACTGTTTACTTGACACCGATAGTATATACCAGGAAGCTGCAGGAAGAATGTGTACACAGGGCCATCGTCGATTTCTTCCGACCAACCATTAATGTAGAAAGAAAGGCAAGCATTTCAAAGGCGAGGCAGATCACCGGAAGAAGCCCGCCATGCGTACCGGTGATCACGTACTTGCTATGGTCAATGATTTACACGTAATCTTTGGAAATGGTCCTGGTGGACTAGCTGTTCCGAATGACGCTGAGAATCACGCACCCATGTGGAAGAAGAAATCTATATTTTGGGACCTACCCTACTGGAAAGACCTAGAGGTCCGCTCTTTGATCGACGTGGTGCACGTGACGAAGAACCTTTGCTTGAACCTGCTAGGCTTCTTGGGCGTGTATGGGAAGACAAAAGATACACCTGAGGCACGGGAGGACCTGCAACGCTTGCACGAAAAAGAGGGCATGCCTCCGAAGCAGTATGAAGGTCCCGCTACCACGCTCTACGAAAAGAAGAGAAAGAAATCTTCTTTGAATGCCTGCTTAGTATGAAGGTCCCGACCGGCTTCTCGTCGAATATAAAGGGAATAATAAATATGCCAGAGAAAAGTTCGAACCTAAAGTCTCATGACTGCCATGTGATTATGACGCAACTGCTTCCGGTTGCATTGAGGGGGCTTCTACCGAAAAACGTCCGATTAGCCATTGTGAAGCTATGTGCATTCCTCAATGCAATATCTCAGAAGGTGATCGATCCAGAAATCGTACCAACGCTAAGGAGTGATGTGCGCGCAATGTCTTGTCGGTTTCGAGCTGGTGTTCCCACCATCCTTCTTCAATATCATGACGCATGTCCTAGTTCATCTAGTCGGCGAGATTGTCATTACGGGGCCCGTATTTCTACACAATATGTTCCCCTTTGAGAGGTTCATGGGAGTCCTAAAGAAATATGTCCAGAATCGCGCTAGGCGGAAGGAAGCATCTCCATGGGCCATCAAGCGAGAGGATGTCATCGGGTTTTGTGTTGACTTCATTCCTGGCCTTAAGAAGATAGGTCTCCCTAAATCGCGGTATGAGGGGAGACTGATGGAAAAGGCATGCTTGGAAGGGACTCAATAATATGCGAGGGACGGATATTCTTGGTCTCAAGCACACTACAGCTTCTGAGAACTCTACCTTGGTGACCCCGTATGTCGATGAACACAAGAACAGTCTGCGCTCCAAACACCCGGAGCAGTGCGACGACTAGATTACATGTGAACACATCAGGACTTTCAGCAGTTGGTTGGAAACACGTCTCAGAGGTGACAACCCTGTTTGTGATGAGCTGTATTTGTTGTCCAGGGGACCATCTTCGACTGTAATGATTTGGAAAGGATACGAGATAAATGGGAATACATTTTACATGATTGACCAAGATCAAAAGAGCACCAACCAAAACAGCGGTGTCCGCTTTGATGCAGCAACCGAGAGGGGAAGGACACATATTATGGTTACATAGTGGACATATGGGAACTTGACTATGAGTAGATTTTAAGGTCCCTTTGTTTAAGTGCAAATGGGTCAATCTGTCAGAGGCGGTATGCAGGTAGACCCAAGCATGCGGAATGACAACAGTGGATCTGAAAAATCTTGGGTACACTGACGAACCGTTCGTCCTAGCCAATGATGTGGCACATGTTACCTATGTGAAGGACATGTCTACCAGACTGAGAAAAAGAAAAGATAAGGAAGCGAATACATCATACGATGAGCCAAAGCGCCAAATAGTTCTTTCAGGAAAAAGGGACATCCTGGGAGTGGAGGGCAAGACAGACATGTCTAAAGAGTATGAAAAGTTTCATGAAATTCCTCCCTTCAAAGTCAAGGCTGACCCAAGCATCCTGATAAATGATGAAGATTATCCATGGTTACGGCGCAATAAGCAAATGACACAAGCGAAGAAAATTGAAGACTTTCTCCCGCAACTATTATGATGATACCATGCCAACTTTGTAACAGATGAGTATGATACCATTGTCCGTTTTGTACATGCACATGCTATGCCAACTTTTTCAGAGTTCATTTGAAAACTATGAATTTAGGTCGAATTTTCTCTATGGGTGCATCTATGTTCATTAGTCCTTGGCCCATGCGGCTCGCCCCTGGCCCATGATCATTAGTCCCGGTTTGTGCCACAAACCGGGACTAAAGGGTTGGTCCTCGTTGCGCTCAGAGTTTAGTCCCACCTCGCGAACTGAAGGGCGCTCACACCGGTTTATAAGCCCGTCCCTCTCCGCCTTGTTGAGCTCCTCTCAAAGTGAAAATAGATGCCCCTATACAGGGAATTTGAGCTAAATTCATAGTGAATTTCTCTGAAATTCATAGAAATTGATTATGAATTTAGGTCGAATTTTCTCTATAGGTGCATCTATGTTCATTTTTTTAGTAAAGTTAATCACAAACTTGTGATTCACACAAATTTCAAAGAATTCAAATTTTAACTATTCAAATTTGAAAACTGATGGAACTAACAAAACAAAAACAAAATAAATCAAAAAACCAAAAGAAAATAAATAATGCAGAAAACAAAACAAAAAAACTGAAAAAAAAATAAAAATAGCAAAAATAAGTATTTTGTTGTAAGTAGAAACAAAATAAAATAAATAAAGCAACAAAGAAAACAAAAAAAGTATTTTCAAATTTGAAAACTAATGGCACTAACAGAAAGTTTATAATTTTTCTAAATCTAAAAGCGAAAAGAATTAAAAAATAAAGCAAAAAACAACAAAAAATAAATAATGCAGAAAACAAAACAAAAAACTGGAAAAAAAATAAAAATAGCAACAATAAGTATTTTGTTGTAAGTAGAAACAAAATAAAATAAATAAAGCAACAAAGAAAACAAAAAAAGTGTTTTCAAATTTGAAAACTAATGGCACTAATAGAAAGTTTATAATTTTTCTAAAACTAAAAGCAAAAAGAATTAAAAAATAAAGCAAAAAACAACAACAACAAAAAAATGCAGAAAACAAAACAAAAAAACTAAAAAAATAAAAATAGTGCCGCCTACTGGGCCCCCACGGCCTGAATACGACTAGAAACCCTACATGGGCCAGGATTCAGGCCCACAGGAGGCCAAGTAGGCCCACAGGCACATAGTGATAGATTAGGCCCGAAAGCCTGCAGTTGAGAGGAGCTCGAGAGGGTGGACGCAGCAGCGCTTATAAACCACTCTCGAGCCCTCTCAACTAGCGAGGTGGGACTAAACTTTTGGGCGCGGGGCAGCACAAGGCCTTTGGTCCCGGTTGGTGCCACCAACCGGGACTAAAGGGCGCATTGGTACCGGTTCGTGGCACCAACCGGGACCAATGCCCCCCTTTAGTCCCGGTTGGTGCCACCAACCGGGACCAAAGGCTCGCTTCCCGCCCTTTGGGCTGCGAAAGAGACCTTTGGTCCGGTTGGTGGCACCAACCGGGACTAAAGGGTGCATTAGTCTGGTTGGTTCCACGAACCGGGACCACCGCTTCTTGCTATATAAGCAAGACTTAGCAGTTCGCCAAAATCCATCTGTTTCTTCTCCGCCCGACACCTTCTCGCTCCTCGTCCGCTGCCGCCGCTTGAGCCTTGCCCCGACGCCGTCAGTGGCCCACTCGCCGCCGCCGCCGAGCCATCGCTTCGACACTGTGCCGCGCCGCCCGCCGCTGCCCGACACCATCGCGTCGCCCATGGAAGCGCCGCTGCCCCGACTCGCCCGTCGCCCGTCGCTTGGCCACCCGTTCCCGACCCGTCGCCGTCGTGCGCCGCCCTTCCCGACCCGTCGCCGCTTGTAGCGCTCCCTTCCCGACCTTGTCGCCCGCCCGACCACGCCCGCCGCCCGGTCCATGGCGCCCTTTCCTCTCATTTTTTTCATTATTATAAAAATGTATATATATGTATATGTTCTCTGTGTATATATGTTCATATATGCAAAAGTTAGATTTTAGAAAAACTTTATATATGCAAAAGTTTATATATGCAATTTTTTTACATATATGCAAGTATATATGTATTTTATATGTGCAAAAATTTATATATCTAGCTAGGAAGAAGGAAGAAAGGAAGAACAAGAAAAACTTATATATGAGAAATGTATGTATGTATATATGAGAAATGTATGTATGTATAGATGTATGCATGTGGATACATGAGGGGGGGTCGATATACCCCCTCTCCGAGAGCATTTCCTTCTTCATATGTTGAGTTAGTTGATTTAGGTTAGTGCATTTTAGGTTAGTTGATTTATAGTGCATTTTAGGTTAGTTGTTGTTAGTGCATTTTAGGTTAGTAATTTTAGGGTAGTCTATTTCTTCTTCTTGAGCATTTTTGTGCATTTTAGGTTAGTAAATTTTTTCTGTTGTAATTTAGTTCGATGAATGTTTTCTATTAAAACTCGTCTTAAGTTAGATTCGATGAATGTTTCATGGAAGGGAGGGAGTAAAACTCATCGGACATGAGGGGAGGAGTCCCTCCGGTTCCTAACTCTCTCGGGAATTCAACATGAGGGGGGTCGATACCTCCCCGATAACTTTGACATGAGGGGGGTCGATATACCCCCTCCCTGATAACATTTTTTCCATGTATGTATATTGTCGTTGTCAATATACCCACGTCACTTGTGGGACATAGATGTAGTGTCGTCGTTGTTGTTGTTGATATACCCCCTCCCGATAGCTTCATGTATTTTTAAGAAGGAAAAAACAAGCATATTATTTTCCCATGTACGTATGTCGTCGTTGTCGATACACCCCCTCCCGATAGCTTCAACAAATGGGGGGGGGGGTCGATATTACTCCCTCCTTGAAGCGTTCTCGAGGCCACCCCTAACCCTTGAAGCGTTGTCGAGGCCACCCGAAACCCTAGAGAAGCAGCGTCGAGGCCACTAATTAATATGATTCATTATTGTGATTACCTAGCTAGTTCTACGTTTGCCACTTATATATCCATATCTGTCATGTTTGAATAATAATTGCCATGTTGTAAATATTTGTAGAAACTATGGACACCCCCCGAGACGAAGCACAAGAAGCGTTGTTGAGGGACATAATCGCAGAAGGAAGTGATGCCGTCTGCTCTTGATGTTTCTCAACGACACCGATGGTCTGGAAGGAGAGGGTGAAGAAGCAGCTGGCTATGATTATAATGGCTCCGATGACCCAATGCCGGTGCAAGAAGAAGTAGACCATGAGGACGACTCTGGTGACCGAACCGAGTCCGGCCAGGTATATATATTAGTTAAGCCTGAGTTGACTAGCTAATTGATGCATTCATTGTTTTGGTATGTACACATATTAATTAACTCTCGTCTTTGTTCTTTTTTCTAGCCCTCCGGATCGAGCACAACTTCGGTAAAGAGACGAGGCCCGTAGAAAAAGTTGAGCTCGGATGAAAAGTTTGAGAACATAGAAATCGCGCGCGACGGCCAACCGATTGAACCCATCCGGACAAAGAAGGCATTTGTTGCTCAGTGCGGGGTTCTCGTTAGGGACAAGATCCCGATTAGCATCCAGCAATGGTATAAGCCTAAGAACGAAGACCCTGAGGTGTCTTATGTCAATGATATGCAGAAAAAATGATCTTTGGACTGAGCTGAAGTCAAATTTCACCCTACCGCCAGAGGATGATCCGGAGAAGCCAGTTGAGCAATTAATCAAGTCTTTTGCTCTTAAGAAGATGGTAGACCTATTCAGGAATTGGAAGAAAGGCCTGAATAAGTTTGTCGATAAAAAAGAGACCCCAGAATTCAAGGGCAAATATGAGAAGATCAGAGATGGCTGGCCCGCATTTGTGGCCCACAAGACATCGGAAAAGAGTAAAAAGATGTCGGCGACAAACAAGAAAAATGTTGCGAAGAAGAAGCTTCACCATCGCACGGGTCGGTGGCTACCTCATAGCCCGGCCTAAGTGGGCCAAGGCTGAGAATGATCTCGCTTAATAAAGGGATCGAACCAGAGACAATGAATCGCCAGACCGTTGCGGACTTGGTTTTTCGGGCTGGCGGAACCTTGGACCTCAGTATCGTGGAAGTGCATTTGGACGGACGATCAATTGGACATACCACCAAGAGGCTTCAGCAATATATCGAAGCGGCGCAGCAAGGGGCGTTCTTTCGAGACAGAGAGAACGACGAGCTCACAATGGCCCTCAGGAATCCTGAGCACCCTGGACGGACACGAGGCACGCCAGGCTCCGTTTCGTGGAAGGCTGGATTTCCGGACGCAGGAGGTTACAAATGCCAAGAGAGGAGGAAGAAAGTGCAGCAGACGGAACTGCAGGCGCTGCATGCAAGGGTACATGCGATAGAGGAACGAGAAGCAGATCGCAGCAAACGACCTGCCGAAGCTTACCCCGAAGCTACCCCGCCATCTCAACGGAGAAGCAGCATGCCTTGACGGCTACTGCCAGCTATCCCGTGGATGCTATCACGGAGGCTGAAAATATCCACCTTATGGCGCAATGGATGAATTTGAAGGTCAAGGCGGCTATTGGCTCTGTTTATTCTACTAAATCCGGCGCAACTTTTCACTGCCGGCCGATTCCAGAAGGATATGCTAGGGTGATGGTGGATGAAATAACAGAGGGATTTGAGGACCTCCAGCTTGACCACCCTCTTTGGTGAAGGGGAGACTCGGTGGGTTCTCGCTCAAGACTCCATGCCTATGGCGGAAGGATCTCATCAACCTTCCGAACTGGACGCCTCCGCCTCCTCCTCCTACTCCTCCCGTGAGTCAGGGCACTCCGCCTCCTCCACCGCCTCCTCCTCCGTGAGTGACGATCAGGGCACTCGGCCGGCTCCTTCTCCGGCGTGGCGGCACTCCGCCTCCTTCTCCGCCTCGTCGGCAAGGGCGGAAGAGACCCGCCGCTCCGGCTGCTCCGGCGCGTCGTAGTCCTTCTCCTCCGCCTCGTCAGCAAGGAAAGAAGACATCCGTTCCGTCTGCTCTGCCGGCGTCTAGCAGTACAGCCAAAGGCGGGAGGACATACAGATTCGGTTCTTCTCTAAAGACTCCAGAGAAGTTACCATACGAGATGACCCTGGAGGAGAACGCGAAGATCGCGTGAACCGGAGTGAAGGACTGGTTTTAAGGGTTGAAAGCACAGAGACATCCACCTCCGGAGGAGAAGGTTGATCCGGTGAAAGCGAAGCGCACTCTGGCTGCCCTGACAAAACCACGCAAGTCTCCGCCGAAAGGAAACTATGAGCGCATTATTGGAAAGGAATTTGCCGAAGCGGAGAGGTCGGGAAGTACTGTCAGTGATCAAAGGATGAAAGAACGACGAGTTGGGAAACAAATTGCCCAGCTCGGCGAACAAGCGAAGCAATCGTGCCCCCCGCTCAAGGTTCCTGCTAGAAACATTGTCGATCCGAGGATGGTGCCCGGTTATAGCAATCCTGGAGATTACCTGCCCGACGATGTACATTATGATTTCTTGGAGGTGCAGATACAAATATACGAGTACGGGAAACCTCGCGTCAAAGATGAAAGATCTCTATGAACGACGATGCGAAGATTGCATGATTGGTACATGAAAACCTGTAGAGAGTCTGAGGGGAGGAGTACTTTGTATGTGAGAGTTAAAAAGGAGCATGACCTCATTGTAATTGAACTGTTGCCTATTCCATTTGAGGAGTTCTATCAGTTTTTCAATCAATTGGCCCTCGATAAAGCAACGGTCACCGCTCACATTCTGTAAGTAGTACTACTTACATCATTAAGTCTCTCTATATAACTCAGCTCTTCCATTGCATGTATTTATAATTATCCTCACTATATTATGCAGATTGAAGATCGCGAATTGAAGAAAAGACAAGTGGGTGATATTGGGTTCATTAACACATATCTCATAGATGCAATCGAGGTTAAATATCATGCCGAAAATACCGAGGCCAACTTGCTACAATCGCTGGTAATAAATGAACACAAAGATATAATACTCTTTCTTTACAACTTCGGTGTGAGTGTTACTGTCTTGTGGCATATTCGGTTTCCCTTATTAGTCCAGGTTATAGTAATGTAATATTGATGAGTTATGCATGCGTGAGCAGCTACCACTATATTCTCCTAGAGATTAAGCTTGAGCAGGGAGTAGTAACTGTCTTAGACTCCAAACGAAAAAATCCGGAGGAGTATGCGGACATGACTGAAATGTTCGAGAAGTAAGTTAAATCGATCATTATCCACCATATCAGCAACTTTGTTCGTTTCTGATATCAAGTAATTGTTTTCTTTGTATGGCAGGGTTTGGAGAAAATTCACCAAAAAGCTCCGGACTGCCGAAGAAGCTGCAATTTAGACACCCGAATGTAAGTACTATAGTAGCATATTCCACGCATCTCCTAGTGATTCAAGCGCTAGTTTCATCAATACCATTTAGCATGCTTGCTAATTATCAGTTTGATTGACCTTTATTTCTTGTAAAGTGGTTGTGGCAGAAACAAGGGAATGATTTCTGTGGATACTACATTTGCGAGTCCATCCCCCACACGACATGTGAGCGGGGCTACTCTGACAAACAATATGAAGTGCGTAAATAACAATATTCACAATTTTATTTTATTACCATCATTTGTGTTGAGTTTCATTCATTCATATATATATGTATTGACCCCCTTCTTAAAATTATAGATGTTTCGGATGCAGGATGAACTCCTAGCACCAGATCGCATGCGAGCAATTCAAGAGGAATTAGCGGCATTCTTTCTTGACCATGTGATCGCTGAAGACGGAGAATACTATGTGGACCACGCGTCCGTATGTTAGGAGATTATAATTGTAAATGATAATTATTGTATATATGTAGCAGGTAGTGTCGGATAGATATACGAGAACTTGTTGTTTGACCAATCTCTTGGAGAAGGAGAGGTGGTCGATATCACTTCTCTCTGTATGCATATATGTTCATGACGATATTCTGTTTCCTTCGTAGCGTGTCTAGCTAGTCCTCTCTATACGTATGTATAGTACGTAGCGTCGACCAAGCACGGACAAAAGAGATGACACTTTTCTCTATTAATTAGCTAGCTAACACAATATATGAAACACCTAAATTAAACCCCCGAAACCCCCAACCCCCCCTCCCTTTAAAAAAAAACAAAAACCCAAGCCATAGAAATGCTGACGCGTGGATGCCTATTGGTCCCGGTTGGTGTCACCAACCGGGACCAAATGCCCCTGCTGGGCTCGGGCAGGCCACGTGGTTTGATCTGTCCCGGTTCTGGACTGAACCGGGACTAAAGGGCTAGGGCATTAGTACCGACCTTTTAGTCCCGGTTCAGGAACCGGGACTAAAGGCCCTTACCAACGGGGCAATAGGCCCTTATTCTACCAGTGCTCGCCGCACCGCAGGTCTGTGTCATCCAGATCCGGGCATGACTCTGTAGGTGCACGCCCCGAGAAGTGTGTGTGTGTGTGGATGGCAAGCAAAGGCTCCAGAACAGGATCAATGATCTCATACCAGTTTTTTTTGCCGAGAAGGATCAACGTAAAAGCTATCTCAATGAATGGCACACTCACACGATCAAATGTTACAAGACACACAAAATTCTTGTGCGGCATTCAACTAGGAGATTTTTAGTTTTTGCTTTGTCTATTCATTTGACCACTACTTGAGTCGTTCAGGAAAAAATAGGAAGGGAGAAAGACATGAGTTTGACCGAGCTTCATGGCATTGCCATCCCAAAGCCACTCACTTCACAACCCCAACATTGCTGCCGCAATCGCTAGGTCTCACGCATCCCATATAGTAACCACAACAGTCTACATAAAGAAATAAACCAGCAGCCAAGTCGTGTACATACACACACGACATGGCGCGTTATTTGCTGGCCGAGGAATAAAGCGAAACTAGGGTTCATGTGACGTTGACTAACACAGAAGACGCTGTGCTTAGTCGCGGGTAAATTGGGGCCACATGCCTTTGCGGTAGAGACCCTTTTTAAGATAGGCGGTGGCACGGCGGAGTTCTTCCTTGAGCCTCATATTCTCTGTACAGAGGCGTTGGTGCTCCGAGGTATCCTGAGTTTTTAGCATCACCCCTACACATTTGAGGCATGTCTTGTGTTCAACAACCAACTTGATGGCTTGGTTTTCATCTTTTAGCATCTGGTTCTCTCCTTGAAGATTCTTAGTGTCCTGTAGTTGCCTCTTGCCCTGCATTTATTAATTTCAAGTATGAGTCATTTAGTGGTTAGCAAAGTATGCATGCTACCATGTTCACGAGTGGATTATAGTACTAGTAATATTAGATGACCAATAATGCTACTATTTTTAGTGGAGTTTGTACTGTTTAAGAGTAAAACTTGCATAGCTGCATGTTTTAGGTGACCCATGCGCCCAAATGTCATGTAATTCACTGTGGAAAAGAATGGAATATATACCTTGCTGGAGGAGCGTTTGTTTTGGAACCAAAACTTGACCTGCAGGGCACTCATGCAAGCCTCTCGCTAAGGTCTTTTCGGAGTTTTGCATCTGGATAACGGCTTTCCTGGAATACACTACATATCACGTTAATGAAAATGGATTAGTACACATCTTTTTTGATAGGTAAGAAACATTAATTGAGTATCTATTGTACACTTCAAG
Organism: Aegilops bicornis; assembly: GCA_021605145.1. Classification (NCBI taxonomy): domain Eukaryota; kingdom Viridiplantae; phylum Streptophyta; class Magnoliopsida; order Poales; family Poaceae; genus Aegilops; species Aegilops bicornis. The sequence goes on from CM038671.1 coordinate 135,202,729, forward strand.
TTGTTGGATTTGTTCTCCACGAAGACGGTTATAATTTGCATGCCTTGTCACCATTCTCTGCTCACTATTGGTCTCCCCATCGTTATTGTTGCCTTTGTCTGCAGCAGCTGCGTTGGCATCGTCAGTGTTGCCCATGTTGGTAGTGGCTCCCAGCAGGCCATGCATCTCATCACCATTCTCGTGTTGGAGTAGGTGGCCCTGCTCGCTTGTGATGAAGAGGTCCAACATATTTTGCACATCACTATCATATTCCGGCAACTCCCCATCCATGGTGATCTGTTATCATGAAACAAAATATTTATTCTCATGTGTAGACTTAAAGATAGCAATGAACAAATATCTTAAGAAAAAAGAATGCGGTAGTGAAAAATGAAATCAAGTAGACTTTAGTTGCCAACGTAGTACATTTAGATTTAGATTTTAATTTCCAACATAGTTGGATGTTACTCCACATTAAGAATACTTAAAATTCATCTGTATGAGTTTTCTAGACCGAGATGTAATCAAGTAGACTTAAATTACTCTCAAAAAGTATATTGACATAATTTCCTGAATTCACTATCACATATTCATGATTATCTACCGTTGATTACTTCAATAATTTCTAAACGTATACGCCCTACATAGTAATGGAAAAATATTACTTTCTTATCTCATCGTGTTCTTTTATATGTATCAGAAAATCCTTACTCTATCTATATATACATTGGTATCTATCTACAGATTCCATATGTGATATATATAAACAAGGCCCTACATACAATAAGATAAGTACCAACTACTCCTACAATTGTAGAAGCAAGATATTAAAATATACTATGCGAGGGAAATCATATTAGCCATATATAATAGCATCATAGGCACGATAATAAAATCAGATCTATGAATATATACAATCAGATCTATGTATAGCAAGATCCTAGCCATCTCCCAAGCAAAGTGATGAAATGCTACTTTCTTTGTGTATCCACTCACTCCATGGTGGACCTACCTTTTTTCCAAGAATACAAGGGATGAGAGATGTCACGGAGTATTCCTTCTCAACATTAGAAGCTATATATCCAAGGATAACTAGAGTAGAAGGGTATAAACATTACTAGACGAATGGCTTAAGGAAATACCAATGGCTTCGGTTGTCGTCCTCCGTAGAACTTCAGTAGGCGAAAAAGTACACGAATCTATTTTGTTCTTACATACTGATATATCAAACTCATTCAGCAAAGTAGCTATGACCATCCGAATTTAAAGCCATGAGCAGCATGCGTATTTTTTGCCATGACCCATGATTAATGCAACCAATTATTTGTATCCAAATATAAGGCTCATATATCATGGATTTTGCATTGGCCTATATATAGGTCATATTTAATACTCATTAAGCATATTCGTAGAGTGAATATAGGCATATTGATATAATATATTATCCTATTAAAACAATATAAATTGCTTCTTCAGACAATCAGTAGAAAAGAACCACATTGATCGATAATATATTGTAGATCTATATGATATACATGGACATAAAGATTTCTTCAATCAATAATACATATAGAGTATGTTTTTCTTGGAAGAAAACTTCCTATGTACACAATAGAAAAGAACACCACAAATAACTTGTATCCAAATATAAGCCTCACATGCATGGATTTTGACAGCTGCGGCATGTCATATATATAGGGCATAATTAATACTCATTAAGCCTATTTGTGGAGTGAATATTTCCATATTTATAACAATACATTATATGATTAAAACAATAGAAAAGGGTGGTTCTGATTATCGAGATACGTAATATACATGGACATAATATACATGGATACAAACGGGTGCTTCTGATCCATTACATGTTGTAGACCAACATGATATACATGGACACAAAGAATTCTTCAACCAATACAACATACAATATATGTCATTTTTTGGGGGGAAAAAACTTCCGGTTTATTCATCCACTGTTAAGGGAGCACAAAGAATACCAGGACTAACAGAAATTAAATCTAGGTCAGCGACAACAACAAGCACTGGAGTGAGCTGAAGACGCGCCACCATCAGCGCCCCTCTCTCACTGATGTCGTCCAAACCTTGTTGTACTAGTTAGATGGGAGTCCTCATGGCAAGGCCTCGTAGGACCACTACACTAGAGCACCAACCATCGTCAATGAAGAGAAACGTAGATCATGATTCACTAATCAATTTCTAGCACATTTCCCTCCCTGGTCGCACCTCCAGTGTTAATGTTCAAGTCACTCAAGAAAACCATCACCAATGACGGTGGCCCTGGATGCACTGGAAGGTCCACCTGTCATGGACTTACCAGCCGATTCACCCGGGCCTGCCAGTATCTGACCCCAGCAACGTGGATTTCGCCCGGTGGCGGGCCCCAGGCTCCCGCGCACTAGCAAGAAGCGATGGGCACCGCCCAATGAGAGTGGCGTCGGGCAGACTCGGAGGTCCACCTGTCATGGACCTCCGAGCCGAGTCTCTTGGGTACGAGCCGTCCGGGCAGATCGGATGAATCGGATCATCCGCTAGAGGCTCCCGTCGCATGCCAAAAGCAACCGATGGCACATATGATCTCATAGCCCATGGATCCCTCATGTGCTCCGACCCCAATGACGATGCTTCCTGGCGCACTGAGCGGTCCATCTATCGTGGACCATCCAACCAACTTAATCGGGTCAGACGCTACCCGACTCAGCCTCATGGCTTTGGCCCGACGCGGGGTATACACACGGCAAGGAGGGTCCGGATGTGCCACCACGCGGGGGTGGGTGCGCGTCGAGAACTACCCAAGGGCGGTGGCCTCGGGATGACACACGGTCCATCCGTCATGGACCCTCCAGCCAGGTCGCGTAGGCGCAAGCTGTCCGGGCAGATCGGATGGCTTCCATCGGTCCTGAGAGGCTCTAGCCACAAGCCAAACGGTGACTGGCGACCAGGGGCCTCTCTTCTCTGCGAGGAGCCCAAGGATGCGGGTACTCCAGCATCCTTTATAGGATTAATGACTATGATCATTCAAGGAATGATCTTCCATAGGCATTACGTCTGTGATATGTAGATCGTTATCCAACTGCATCTTCAACTAAAACTTCACCACAAGCCTACTATCCAACATTATGTTTTTAATAAACAAAGCATTGCAATAAGTATGATGGCATAGTGTAGACGGTAAAACTACCATATGTATGTGATAAAGAAATTCATTTTGTCCTTAATGGCGACAATACAATATGTGTCCAATCCCTTATTGTCAATAGGATAAAATTCACCGCAAGGTTGAACTCACTACCATGCACAAATATCTATGAAGCACTACATACCAATCAAGGCCAGAGACGACAAATATATTGAAAAGCATACACTTGTGGAGCAAATAAACTTCATAACATTCAATATAATTCAATGTACAATATGATAATAAAGTGACAATTCATCATATTCTAAGAAACATAACCACCGATTACATCTTATTGATGACGATCATGCGAGGCACCTCATGAGAACTTTGCATTGAATCACTTGAGAGAGAGAGGATGCCATCTAGCTACGGCTATGGACCATAACGTCCTAAGGAAACTACTCTTTCTTGGTCATAGCAAGGTTGATGAGATGGCTCCAGTAATGGATTCACCCTCTGGCAGGATGCCGGAACTGGCCTCCAGATTAGATCTCCCCGGAACAGAAACTTGTGGCGGCGTAAAAAATCATGGAAAATGGTATGGATGTTTTCGAAAAATATGGGGTTTATGGGCAAATGAATCAACGCAAGGCAGTGCTAGGGGGGCCATGTGTCTACTCCACGAGGGTCGGCCCCTGGTCGCATTGCTTGGCCGCATGGAGGGCTAGGGGTGCCCCCCTGGCCTCTCCCATCACTTATTGGTATCTTCTATACTACATCTGTCCTGGTTTATTAGTCCCCTATGTAACTTGTGCTAAATTTTGACCAAAAATTTAACTTACAAAATATCAGTGCATGTCAACAAAAATTATATCGTTGGATTCGTATTTGAAGATAGTTTTCAATGTTATAATTTTTTGTGACACGCATGAACATTTTCTTACTTAAATTTATGGTCAAAATATGGCATAGATTACAATGGGGACCAATAAACCAGGTCAGAGGTAGTACTTGCAAAAAAACATGCAGAAATGGGTTACTTGCTCTGTGCACTAAATTAATAGGTTCGTCTGGATTTTTTTGCTATAATAAGTATTCAGAAGTGATATTATAACAGCATGAAATTAAAAATAAAAATTATAGATATGTTCGAGATGTATTAGTACCGTAAATATCTTGTAGTCCAAAGGCGCCAGTAATGTATGCAATTTGTCGTGGGTAATGTACACTTTTCTTTCGGGTCGAATCCATAGTTTTCATGTCAGCAGACCACAAAAAGTGTTGTTTTTCTTCCTCTCCTCTCGTGATCTCAGCACCTTTATCATCAACATTGTTAGCTAGCCCCCTCGTGTTGTGGCATTCTATTTTGCAATACATACAAGAAAGCATAATTAATACAACTCGCCGCATCATTGCATGAACAAGTTAAATCGAGAAACATGTCTCTGCACATGAGCATTCATATTCATACATTCATGTGAATTGGGTATTTATATGGTTATTCATGGTCGTTACATCATCATGGCACATTGCATTGTATGAAGGTGTTAATACGTCCAAAAACAATCATGTCTTCTTCTATCTTTATGATGTCTATTAATGTCATTTTCACCAGAAATTCGTAGGCGCACACACCTGCCGGGTCGGTCCTCACCACACAATTTCCTCTCGATACACAAACTTGTTTGACTCCTCGTAGTTCCCTCCATGTTTTTGGGTTTTAGATTCTGAAACTTAGTGAATTTATCATTGATTCCTACCATGTGAAACGTAGTGAAGTTGTAGAAACATGGTATAACATATTCATAAGTGATTTTATTTCAATGCCCTCATTACTAGGACCCAATATGCAACTGAAACATAAATTGTACTTTTTCTTCAAAAGATATAATAGATTCAAATTGGAAGTCCAAAGAAAAAGCATGAGGTGGGGTTGGTTCCCCCGCACATGTGTGCCACTATATGTCTTTTTTATCAGTTACATTACTTTGTTTCCAATTTTGCTTCCAGACATGACAGTTTATATCATCTCCCTTTTAGAGAAAAGTCAAAGAATGACGACAATAAATAGAAAAAGCCCAAATATAAAAGAATAGGAAGACCAAGAAATTCATACAAAAATTACATGCATGGGGTGTAGCAAGAGGGCATGATAGGGCTTGTAGGGCCCACCAGTTGCCCCACCCCTTTCATCCAACCATTATCGCCACCATTTTGACCCTAGATTGCATCCGTCATCGAATTTTATTTATTGGTGTATTTATAGAGGAACGGAGGAGTACGAGCCACCGCAAAGAAAAATTATTCGGGGCCAAATACTGAACTCTCTTCTGCACAAAATCCATGATAGATTGCGAAGGATTGGTTAATACTCATGGTAATGGATCCAATCCACATATCCTCCACAATGATCCCATAAGGTGTGAGTAGTATATCAAGGCTATAGAGGTTGTGTAGTAGTAGATATGTCAATTTCTCCCTCATCTTCTTGGACCTAGGATGGTTTTGTGATTTCACTGAAGTAGTACCATTATGGGTATGCGGTAGAGACATCTTAATTTGTTCTAACAAGGATGTGTAATGATGATAGTTACATCTTGGTCCTATCATTGAGTGGTATACACTTTACAAAGACATTGGACGAGTGTCCATTAGTTGCTCTGTCGTGCTCTAATCTAGGATGTTATATTATGTGCATGTATTAATGTATTAGCATTGGCATAGGGTTTCGTGGACTTGGTTGGCCCCTCATTTTTTGTAATTCATGAATGCCCAAAGATGGACACAGTTGTGTGACAAAAGCTATGCAATATTTCCTTTTGTGGTTATCACTAGTAGTACATGCCAGCATCTTTGCTGGTTAGCCAACACCATAAAGAGCATAAGAGAGAGAGGATTTCATTTATGGGTGTATTTATAGAGGAACGGACGAAGACGATCCAGGGACAAAGAAAATAAATTCTTTGAGACCAAAATACTGCCCAACTCTCTTCTCCACTAAAATCCATGATGAATTTCCAAGGATTGGTTTGTACCCTGGTAATGGATCCAATTCACATAACATCCATAGTTATTCCATATTGTGTGAGTAGTCCATCAAGGCTATGGTGGTTGTGTAGTAGTAATAGATATATAAATTTCCCCCTCATTTGCTTATTATTCCTAGGATGATTTTGTGGTTTCATCGAAGTAGTGCCATTATGGGTATGACGTCGATGCATCTTAATTTGTTTTAACAGGGGTGTATAATAATGACAGTTATATCTTCATCCTATCACTGAGTGGTATGCGCTTTATAAATACATTGTACGGGCATCCATCAATGGCTCTGTCATGCTCTAATATGGGATGTTATATGATGTGCATGTATTAATGTATTTGCACTGGCATAGGGTGCATGGACTTGGTTGGCCACTCATTTTTTGTAATCTGTGAAAGCCCAAATATGAGCATAGTTGTGCGACAAACGCTATGCGATTGATCCTTTTGTGCTTATCATTAGTAGTATATTCCATCATCTTTCCTGGTTAGCAAACACCACCAAGAGCATAGGAGAGAGAGAGAGAGCTCGCAAAAGAGTTGAACTCCTTGTTGCTTATGTGTTAAGTGTTAATGTTGCTCTTTACTTTACATGCCAACCCATGTTTGTAGAAGTCAGTTAATTGAGAAACGGATAGCTGAATCTTTTCCATGCACACCAACTTTTTGTTTAGCTTGTTTAGGTTAAAAGAAGAAATGTCAAGCGACACTCTCATATGTGCAACACTCATTGTCGTTGTATTTTCGAAACAATAATAGTTTGGGGCTGCATACGTGTCGGTCATCCGAATTGTGCACACGAGAAGAGATTTACCCAGGTTCAGGCCCTCGGTTCGAGGTAATACCCTACTTCCTGCTTTTCTAGAATGATTCCCTTAGCTATATATTAGAACTACATTTTGTGTCCACAAAGTGGCTCGATCAGTAGATCGATATCGTATGTGGTGTACCCTACCACACCTTATATGCTTGGTCCCTTCTCAGCCTCTTCGGGTATAATAAGTCTTCCAAGCCAATGCATGGTGACAAGTGACTTGCATGTTATGTGTGGCCGAAACTTGCTCTGCCATAGATGAAGCCATTAAGCAACACCCATGAGAACGAGGCGCATGCACACACCATGAAGCCCATTTTTCCTATTCTCGAGCCCCTTGCCTGTCATGATCGCCATCACCATCTCTGATCTTGGGACTCAGCCTTGTAGTCACATGTGCGAGAAAGTCCAATCCTAGTTGATAACTAATTATTTCAGTATATGTCAGAGATGGGGCTTCGCAGACCCAAAGAAAGGTTCAAACTCTGGGGCGCACACGAAGGACTTGGCAACACCACTTCTTGCCGCTCACGATCTCACAGCCTCAACTTGCCGGGCTCGGGAGAGAATGGAAGGAATGGAACACTTGGATTTACCCAGTTTCGGGCCACCTTGCGGTGTAAAACCCTACTCCTGCTTTGAGGTGGATTGCCTTGCGAGGAGATTGAGTATGAAATGGTACAAGGGATGAGCTGCCTCATGAGGGCTCAGGGGAATGAACTTTATAGTGCCCTCGGTCCTCTTCCCTCATGGCTTAGGAGGGAAGGGATACCACAGTGGCAAATTTTGAAGGGGGACAGTAGTACACTCTATCCTGGCTGAAGGTGGTCTTCGCCTGCAAAGCTTTTGGTCGTGATGAAGTGGTAGGCTCGGTGATGACCTCTGTCATGCCGAGCCAATGGCCTTGGTCTTGTGCCACTGGAATGGAAACCATTGGGGGATTCCTTGGGAACCCGCGTACGTCCTCGCCTCATTAGCACCAAAGAGGAAACTATCCTCTCCTATGCCCGCTGGCGCCCTTCTGGTCTCGGTCGTCATGGCTCACGTCATCGTGAGCCTGCTGAGGTGGGTGTAAGCCTAGAGATGTCCGCCCCTCAGGAGGCCGCTCCCTCAGGGGTCTTGATGTCGTTCACCTCATGAGGTGGGGGCCCTCACAAGGGTCTTGCTGGCGAAGTCTTGGAGTTGGGCCTTGCTGGGCCGTCGATAGAGCCACGCTACTGGCAAGTGTGCAAAGGGTCTGGTACACCCATTCCCAGAACTCCCCCAAGAGTAGCCCCCCTGCCCACACAACAAGGCCGGCCTGGCTTCAAGGCGAAGAAAATGAGGGGAGGGCGAAGCGATGTGAGCCCTAACCACCTGCGGGCCAGGCTTGACGCGTGGCGCGTGACGGGGTGCGGATCCCTCCACTTCCCCACGTCCCCTCGGCAACTATCCAGGCTAACAAAAGCCTGGCGCACGCCACGGGGCTATCATTGCTCCTCCTCACCTTGCTCCTGATCCCCTACTCTCACAAGAAGCTCCCCCAGATCTAGTCAGAGCATCGTCTCTTCCTCTCCCTTGCCGGCACTAGCGATCCCTCGAATGTCGCCTGCCGGGAAATCTAAGCCTGCAGCACCGGCCGCGAGCCCCTCCTCCCTTTCGTCGGCACTCTCGACTTCCTCCGTCGCCAAGGAGGAGGACCTCCACCCGGTGCTCCCATTGGTGGCCAGCGACAGCAACGAGTGAGGTAAGACCCAGATCTGGTCGGTTCTGCGGAGCGGAGCATCCTAGTGAAGACGGCCTACCCCTTCTTCTTCCAAAATATCTTCGCAGGGCTCGTTTCGCCCTTCTCGGAGTTCTTCTACACCATCCTCAGGCACTAAAAAATCCATGCTCTTCATCTCCATCCTAACTCCATCCTCCTCTTGTCCATCTTCGCCTTCTACTGCGAGGCCTTCGTGGCCGTGAAGCCCTCGGTGGCGCTCTTATGCCACAACTTCAGCTTGCGGTTCCATATCCGGACCCAACGATCCGCATGCATCTCCTTTGTCGCTGTTCAGAGCGAAAAATCGGTCCTGAAGGCCAGGAAGAAGGTGAAGGGCTTTCGGCACCGCTGGGTTTTCCTGGACGTCTGTGGCTCCGGCCCTTGCTTGGCGCCTCCGGTTGTGCTGCCTGAGCACGCCCCTTAGTGAGGCTCTGCCAATCTTACCGGCCCCGAGCGAAGCCCATCCGAGAGAAGATAGACTCGAACATAAAGGCGGAGCAGCTAACGGGGGCGATGATCATGGAGGAGTTCCTGACGCGGCGCCTCGCGCCGCTCCAGTCGCACTCGAGGCCTTTGTGGGACTACAAAGGCGGGAGGGATGCGATGAGGCTGCACGCCACCAGCCTGACATGCGAGGAGCTGGACATGGCCTTGGTCGCCCTGCTCGGCTGCTTATTGGGGAACATCCCCGAAGCCTACGCCCTGCTATACAGCCGCGACGACATGGAGGATATGGTCACCGCCATGCCCACCACTACAAAAAAAGACACATCCGTGACATTTTGGGCCGAACAAATTTTTTCTTTCCTGCTTATGACACTTCTATGACGATAATTGTGACAAAACCAAGTATCATCATAGATGTGGTGGGCTCCTACTTCTAAGTGAACCCGAGCGATTGCACTAGCTACGTTATTCAACCCCGATCGATACCTTGATGTTAACTGAATCTGAGTGATTCCTTCGCTACTGCAGCTAACTGAAGCTGATCGATGATGCCTCTTGATGAACAGTGAGCATTGTTGGGGGGGGGGGGGTTGGATGAACAGTTATTGGTGGGGGGTTGGATGAACAGGACCGCGTGGTAGTAGAGGCTGTTGCCGCTGGATGAACATGACCCTGATCGATCGAGCCGGTTCGGGGTGGATGAACAGGACCCCGTGGAGGGCTGGTTGAATGGTAGCCTGTGGAGGTCCGGATGAACAGTAGCCCGTGAAGGGGTGGTTGAATAGGACCCCGTGGAGAGGGCTGGTTGAACAGTAGCCAGTGGAGGAGCGGTGGAGGCTGGATGAACAGGAGCCCATGGATGAACAGTGGCAGGTGGAGGCTGGAGGAGGTCGACGATGGATGAACAGTAGCTCGTGGAGGCTGGAGGAGTCGGTGGAGATGATCAGTAGCCCGTGGAGTCCTGTTTTGCGGTACGCCACACCCCTCCCGATCAACAGGACTGCGGTTTCGACCGTAGTGCTCCAACACAAGTCTGTTTCCTCCGTTTTGCGGTACGCCACACCCCTCCCGATCAACAGGACCCCATTTCGACCGTAGGAGGTCCAAGAGAAGTCTGTTTCTTTTGTTTTGCGGTACGCCAGACCCTCCCGATGAACATGATCCTGTTTCGACCGTGGACGGTCAAACACAAGGCCGTTTCCACCATTCTATGGTACGCTAGGCCTCGTTTCAATCGGCTGTTCCGTCCAAGCCGGTTGGCTCCCGATGAACAACACGCGTTCCATTGCCTCCGAGTGAACACGACGCATTCCGTTGCCTCCCCATGAACACGATGTACTTTCTCTGTTTCGACCCAGCCGGTTGGCTTCCGATGAACAAGATTAGTCGTTGTACGCGTTAGAGAGCCCACCCATATGTACGTGCGTAGCCGTATTTACTATCTTGAAGCGTGGCCGTACGTACGTGTACATGATATAGACGGGACTACGTGCTACGTCGGCGCCTCGACTTCAACACGTGCCGCTCCTTACTCGGCCACGGTACATCACTGCAGAGACACCGATCGACCACTATGTACATACACGTTCGCGGCTGGACAGATAACCCTACCTGTGCTTCAACCTGGTGGGTCCCAGCTGTCAGGGGGTAAGAAGGAAGTTCGTTCCATGCGAAGATAAATTCGGTGGGTCCCACATGTCAGGGGGAATGTTTTTTTTGCGAAATACAGAGGCCCTTCCGGTAGGTCCGAGGTGTCAAGTGGAGGAATCATTATTTTGCGTGTAATAAGGAGGCACTTCCTTGCATGCGGCCATGGACCCAACTGTCAGCCTCTTCTGATGGTTGTCGTTCGTTGACCGCATTGACGACGCCGTACCGCCCTAGAGCACCAAGGTGGTGGAAGACGGCGCGAATTAGGAAGGGAACGACCCGGAGCCGGGGAATACACAGCAGTGTATGCCCACGCGGAGGGGAGTACGAGGGTTGACTGCTTCGGCTGCGGTCTGAGGCTACCGTCTCCGGAGAATAACAGGGGGCATGGGTGACTAGAGGGAAGGCCTGGCCAGTAGTAGTATGGTCGGGCGGTGAGGCTGCGTTGTCAGAAGACACCGGCCACGACAGTGGAGCAAAGCGGTATGGCGCGAGTTTGGGCGGCTGGAGCAACAAGACCAGAGGTTGAAGACGCAGCTTGGCCATTGGATTAACATCGAACGGTCAGTGCAGCTATAATTTTTTTATTGACTAAGTTGACAAAGCCCTGCATACATGTTAACTTAGTAGGCCCACAAGTCAGCCTCCAAATCTGGTGGGTCCCAGCTAGCAGGTGGTATCAATTTGTTTTTGCGTAATAAGGTGGCACTTCCTTGTGTGCGAAGATGTTTTATGGTTTCTTATTTCTTCTTTTTCGAGTTAGAATAAAAATAAAACAATTTAGGGTCTTCGGTACAATCTATATTTTCACGAAAAGGATCATAATAAAGCTGGTGGGTCCCAGCTGTTAGGGAGAGGAAACTTTTTATTTCCACGTAATAAAGGAAGCACTTCCTTGCGTGCGTAGATGTAGCTGGTGGGTCAAACCTGCCAGGGGGAGAAATTATTTGTTTTCGCATAATACGGGGGCACTTGCTGCGTGCAGCCATGGGCCATGTGGCTCCCTACTGTTAGCCAATCCACGTACATGCCTCATCCGATAGCTGTCGTTTGTTGACAAAGTTGACCAAGCCGCGCCGAGGGAACCAACGCAGTGAATGATGGCGAGTATTACAAAGGGAACGACCCGGAGCCAGCGAAGACACAACAGTGGATGCCCATGCGGAGGTGAGTACGAGGGTTCACTGGTTCGGCTGCGGTGTGAGGCTGCTGATATGTCTCCAACGTATCTATAATTTTTGATTGCTCCATGCTATATTATGTTCTGTTTTGGACGTTATTGGGCTTTATTATTCACTTTTATATTATTTTTGGGACTAACCTATTAACCGGAGGCCCCGCCCAGAATTGCTGTTTTTGCCTATTCAGAGTTTCGCAGAAAAAGAATATCAAACGGAGTCCAAACGGAATGAAACCTTCGGGAACGTTATTTTCAGAACGAACATGATCCAGAGGACTTGGACCCAACGTCAAGAAAGCTACCAAGAAGCCACGAGGTTGGGGGGCGTGCCTACCCCCCTGGGCGCGCCCTCCACCCTCGTGGGCCCCATGTTGCTCCACTGACGTACTCCTTCCCCCTATATATACCTACGTACCACCAAACGATCAGATACTGAGCCAAAAACCTAATTCCACCGCCGCAACCTTCTGTACCCGTGAGATCCCATCTTGGGGCCTATTCAGGAGCTCCGCTGGAGGGGGCATCGATCACGGAGGGCTTCTACATCAACATCATGTGAGTGTTATTCCTTACACTCTATATCAAGAAATTATAAAAGACATAGCACCTACCGAGTTAGAAGACATAGATGTTACTACTAAACTTGCAAATAGAGACACCATATCACCTTGTGGGATTATTAGAGATGTTGAAGTATTGTGTGGGAAAATAAAATATCCTACTGATTTTCTTGTTCTTGGTACCCCGCAAGATGACTTCTGTCCCATTATCTTTGGTAGACCTTTCTTGAACACAGTAAATGCTAAGATAGATTGCAAGAAACAAACTGTGGGTGTTAGCTTTGGTGATGAGTCTCACGAGTTTAATTTTTCCAAGTTTAGTAGAAATCATCATGAAAAACAATTGCCTAGTAAGGATGAATTAATTGGTCTTGCTTCTATTGCTGTGCCACCTACTGATCCTTTATAACAATACTTGCTAGACTACAAAAAAATACACTTCCGTGATGATACGTGTTTGTCACAGTAGGTCGCCTTTTTTGTCATGCATGTACATCCATGACGATTTTATGAATGAATCAAGATAGTCATACATGTGATGTCGTACAAGTGTTCCATGACATTACCAAAATTATCATCATGGAAGTGTCCACTTCCATGACGATAAATCATGGCCACGTGAAGTGCTTTCATCAAGGGTGACCGACACATGGCATCCGCCGTAACGGAACGTTGTTACGCTTATCAGTCCGGTTTTGGATCCGATAACTGCAACAGCCTGCACCAATGGGGATTTTCCACGTGTAAAATCATCATTGGCCGGAGGAAACACGTGTTGCCTCACCGTTGGGACATATGTCATCCACTCATTGGTCAGGAGGCGCCTATGATAGGTCGACACGTGGCACGGCCCAACAAAGGGCCCATTCTCGGTGAAAAAGGCCGCCCAAGAAAATTAGCGAGCCGCCCATATAAGGCCTACTTGTGTCAGTCCATTTAAGCCCACGACCCATACGAGATGTGCCAATTCGCCCGTCGGCGACCGTTAAAGATTTGACACCATTGCAGCCCATCGTCAGTTCTAGCCCGTTAACAGCCCGCTATATATTTGGGCTAAATATTGGCCCGATGAGATTTCGGCCTGTTAACGGCCCATTCAATGGATGGGCCAATTTTCACGATGTACATATTTCGTCCTTTTAGCGACCCATTTAAATGTTGGGCTAATTTCCGGCCCGGTGTGTCTTTCAGCATGTTGATGGCCCATAAATCAGTTGGGCCATTTGTAGTCAGACCTGAGTTTTGGCCTTTTAGCGACCCATTTAAGTGTTGGTCCAATTTCCGCCCGGTGTCTTTTCACTGCTGACGGCCCATATATCAGTTGGGCCATTTGTAGTCGGACCTGAGTTTTGGCCTTTTAGCGACCCATTTAAGTCTTGGGCCAATTCTCGGCCCTGTGTGCCTTTCAGCCTGTTAACGGACCATAAATGAGTTGGGCATTTGTAGTCGGACCTGAGTTTTGGCCTTTTAACGGCCCATGCCCTTCATGGTTCAATACCAGCCCAGTTTCTCTTTCGGCCTGCTAAAGGCCCACAACACAGTTGGGCCATTTACAATACGACATGACTTTCGGCCTCTTAGCGGCCCATGCTCTTCATGGTCCAGTACAAGCCCGCTGTCTCTTTCGGCCTGCAAAAGGCCCACAGTATAGTTGGGCCATATGTAGCCCGAACTTTGTAACGGCCTATTAACGGCCTGTGAAATCAATTAGGCCCACCTGTTGCCCGATTCGATGTTGGCCTGTTAACGACCCAGGAGTTAAGAGGGCCGACCATTAACTTTCGGCATGGTAATGGCCCATTAACTTAATGGGCCCACTAAAGTTCATACATGTCTTTAGGCCAAATTAGATAATTTGAGCCCATTACGACGAGCAATTATGCATGTGACCAAAACCGTCAAGCAAAGGTATCGCATACAGGGAAAAACGTTGCACATCCAAAGATATATTACAGGAAATTACATCCACTAGGCAATCAAAGTTTGATGCCAGTGCAAATAAATGAACAGAACCTAACGATCTACAACGTCACAATCTGCAACCTCAGCACGAATGACGCCCATAAGCATGTGGGCAAGTTCTTGCTGCTTTGCTACACTGTCTCTGAAAACATTGATTAGTTGTTGTGTCGCACGACTCTGCACCTATGATTCTTCCACAATTTCCATCATTTCTTCAACCATTAATTAGTTCACAAACATACTTTTTTTCCGTTGCATTCGAGACAGAAGATACTGAACAGATTCAGATGGCGAGTTTGGCAGGCTTGTATTATTGATAGTGGAGAGTGTCTCGACCACTCGATCATAACATAAATTAGGAGGGGAACAAAATAGATTAATCATGAGTTATTGACATATTACCTGGCCTAGATTTATTGGAAAGAAACAATGGCACTACAAGAAATATGTCAACTAGTGACCTTCTGTCAGTGACCCTGGAAGAATTGGTCATAGATCTATGACCATTTCAGACCAATTGGTCAAAAGCTGTTCGGGGGGCTCCAAACCCTAAGCTATAACGACCATTTTGGTCAGAAAGGTCGTAATTTCCTTACACGAAATGGTCATAAAGCAGATAGCACAGGTCCGCTGCCTTATTTCTAGCTGATCATGACCAATATAGATGGTCATAACCTTGTAAATTGTGGTGGGTTGCTATGACTAGGTGCCACCTCATCAGTTTTACCTATGTGTCATGTCCATGTGGCAGTTTTTGCCCTAGGTTGTGAAGCAACCTATATTTCATCATTCCCAAAATTCCCAAAAAATCTCATAAATTCTTTTGGGTCATATCTTCGTAAAATATGTAAAAACCTTCCTTGCCTAGTTAAAAATAATTCAAAAATATTCATTTTCCTATTACATTCAGAAAAACACTTTGTGAAGGAAGTACCACTTTGGCATGTCCAAATGGTATCCATTTTCTCTGATGCTTTCCTATGCCCAAATAACCATCCTCCACCAAATGCCAGCTCAATCCATTCATTATTTTGAGCTTAGCTTCAACATTGGTATTTATGTCCAGTGTGGTACTTTGCAAAGCAAGTAGCACCTAGGCTTCTCCTTTTGAGCTGAAAATTTGTGAAGACGGTCTTCTTAGTAACTGATCATCCTCAGCCAAAACTCATGCCCATTAGCCATGTGCATTTCCTGTACCGCTAATCAAACACATGGCTGCTTATTCATGTTTGAGCATCGATTGGTCTCCTCGTGAGAATCTTATGTTGTGATTTTCTTCCTAGCACCTACTTGGGGAGTGCCCAACCCACTAGACATGCCTAGGCTGCCCAGAACACATGGCGACGCCACGGTCACGCGGTGACCACGCAGCGGCCATGCGAATTTACGCGCTCTAGAGTTGGGGCCCTCGACCACCGTCCAAACCTCGACGTATCGCTACCAAACAATGTATTTATGATTAAATAGGTACTTATGTAACTAGAAATGATTTTTGGAAAAATAAATAGCAACCTATGAGGCAGCTGCAGTTCAAATTTGACCCGCTTCCCTCGAATCGTGAATTTGTCTTTTTCACCAGAGGTGGATCAAAACTTTTGACACCCAACCATTTTGTCAATTGTGCATTAAATATAGCCTAGTATTTTAGAAAATTGATTTGGTCCAATTTTGCAACAAATATATGGTAGGTCCTTCACAAAAAAACCTCATTTCGGGCACTCGAAAAATGGAAATGAATTTTCTGTGCAAAGAAAATGAAAACTCCCTTAGGCAACATTGTTTGGAATTCCAAGATGCACCCTTGTGCACAATATGATATCATTTGGACAAACTATGCCATGAATGTGGCCATAAGATTGATCATTTGGCTTGAAAGCCATGAATCTTCACGCATGATAGCCCATTTCTGAGAACACTTTTTAAAATAATTGCCGTATTAAAAGTTTATAATTTTTTCTGGTAACTTGGGCACAAATGATGAAACAATGCGAATGTTTTCTAATTTTTTTATTTTTTTGAATTTTTTATGCCCGTTTCAAAATGCGGTCAAAACAGCTGGAATGACCGTTCCTAAATAGTGGTTGAATCTTGGAAAACTTTTGACGTTTCTCTGATTAAATGGATACTTATGTACCTAGAAATGATTTTTATAAAAAATAAAGAGCAAACTATGAGGCAGCTACAGTTCAAATTTGACCCGCTTCCACCTGAATCGGCAGGAATTTGTCTTTTTCACGAGAGGTGGATCAAAACTTTTGGCACCCAACCATTTGGTCAATTGTGCATTAGATATGTCCTAATATTTTTAAAAAATTATTTGGTCCAATTTTGCAAAAAATATATGGTAGGTCCTTCAGAAAAAAAACCTCATTTCAGGCACTCGGAAAATGGAAAATGCATTTTCGGTGCAAAGAAAATGAAAACTCCCTTAGGCAACATTGTTTGGAATTCCAAGATGCACCCTTGTGCACAATATGAGATTATTTGAACAAACTATGCCATGAATGTGGCCATAATATTGATCATTTGGCTTGAAAGCCATGCATCTTTACGCATGATAGCTCATTTCTGAGAACACTTTTTTAAAATAATTGGCGTATTACAAGTTTATTATTTTTTTGGAAACTTGGTCACATATGATGACACAATGCGGAGGTTTTCCAATTTTTTAATTTTTTTTGAATTTTTTATGCTCGTTTCAAAATGCGGTCAAAACGGCGGGCTTGACCGTTCCTAGCTAGTGGTTGAAGTTTGGAAAACTTTTGATGTTTCTCTGATTAAATAGATACTTATGTACCTAGAAATGATAAAAAAATAAAGAGCAAACTACGAGGCAGCTACAGTTCAAATTTAACCCGCTTCCTACTGAATTGGCGGGAATTTGTCTTTTTCACGAGAGGTGGATCAAAACTTTTGGCACCCAACCATTTGGTCAATTGTTCATTAAATATGTCCTAATATTTTAGAAATTTTATTTGGTCCAATTTTGCAAAAAAAATATATGGTAGGTCCTTCACAAAAAAACCTCATTTCGGGCACTCGGAAAATGGAAAATGCATTTTCCGTGCAAAGAAAATGAAAACTCCCTTAGGCAACATTGTTTGCAATTCCAAGATGCACCCTTGTGCACAATATGAGATCATTTGAACAAACTATGCCATGAATGTGGCCATAAGATTGATCATTTTGCTTGAAAGCCATGAATCTTCACGCATGATAGCTCATTTCTGAGAACATTTTTTAAAAATATTTGCCGTGCTACAAGTTTATTATTTTTCCTGGCAACTTGGTCATATATAATGACACAATGCGAAGGTTTTCCAATTTTTCGTTTTTTTGAATATTTCATGTCCGTTTCAAAATGCGGTCAAAACGGCGGGCGTGACCGTTCGTAGCTAGTGGTTGAATCTTGGAATTTTTTTGGTGTTTCTCTGATTAAATAGATACTTATGTACCTAGCAATGATTTTTGGAAAAAATAAAGAGCAAACTATGAGGCAGTTGCAGTTCAAATTTGGCTTGCTTCTAGCTGAATCGACAGAATTTTGTCTTTTTCACCAGAGGTGGATCAAATCCTTTGACACCCAACCATTTGGTCAATTGTACATCAAATATGGCCTACTATTTTAGAAAATTGATTTGGTCCAATTTTGCAACAAATATTTGGTAGGTCCTTCACAAAAAACTCCTTTTGGGCACTCAGAAAATGGTAAATGGTTCTTTTTCGCAAAGAAAATGAAAACCCCCCAAATCAACATTGTTTGTCATCCCTACATACACACATGTGCAAAATATTGATTTATTTGAATAAACTATAAGAGGTTAATATGTTAAATGTTTATCCTGAATAAGAGGTTAAAAACTATAAGAGAAACAAAACAAAAAGAAACAAAATTATATAAGCTTAACTTTGATTGGTGGAATCAGGTGTGGCCTGGATTGATGACATGGCAAACATCTGTCCATCCGTACATACATCCGTCCATCCTAGCCCTGCCCTCTCTCTCTCTCTCTCTCTCTCTCCCTCTCTCTCTCTCTCAGTAAACCCCTCTATCAACCTAGCGCTTGCAGCCGCCTCCGCTCCCGATCCAGATCCGCCACCCACCACCATTTCCCCTCATCACCGGTCTGCACCTTCCCCTCCCCTCCCCTCCCTTTCCCCCACCTTTGTCGCCCATCCACCACCGCCGACCTCGTCTCCGCCATCCCCCTCCCCTCGCCTTCATCCCCCATCTCCACTAGTCCAGGCGAGGCCATGGCGTCCCCCTCCTCCTCCGCGATTCATTCCCCTCTCTGCCGCCGCCACCCAACCTCTCTCCCTCTCTATCCCGCACCACCACCGCAACGGCCGGCGCCACCCAATCTCTCTCCTGCACCGCCGCCGACCGCTTCCCCATCCGCGACGTCGCCTCCTTCTCCACGCCGGTAGGGGAGCCACCCTGCTCCGCGTGCGTGCTTATTCTCGGTCGATGACGCGGTTGTTGTTGGGGAACGTAGTAATTTCAAAAAATTTCCTACGCACACGCAAGATCATGGTGATGCATAGCAACGAGAGGGGAGAGTGTTGTCTACGTACCCTTGTAGACCGAAGCGGAAGCAATCACAACGTAGAGGAAGTAGTCAGACGTTCTCCTCGCGATCCAACCGATCCAAGCACCGTTACTCCGGCACCTCCGGAAGTTCTTGGCACACGTACAGCTCGATGACGCTCCTCGGGCTCCGATCCAGCAAAGCTCCGGAGAGAGAGTTCCACAAGACGACGGCGTGGCAGGACGATCTTGATGTTCTACCAACGCAGGGCTTCGCCTAAGCACTGCTACGATTTGACCGAGGTGGAATATGGTGGAGGGGGGCACCGCACACGGCTAAGGAACGATCTCAAGGATCAACTTGTGTGTTCTAGGGTGCCCCCCTGCCCCCGTATATAAAGGAGCAAGGGGGAGGCCGGCTGGCCCTAGGAGGTGCGCCAGGAGGGGGAGTCCTCCTCCTAGTGGGAGTAGGACTCCCTTTCCTAGTCCAACTAGGAAGGAGGAAGGGGAAGGAAAGAGAGAGAGGGAGAGGAAAGGGGGCCGCGCCCCTTCCTTGTCCAATTCGGACTCCCCATGGGGGAAGCGCGCGCCACCTCTGGCGCAGCCCTCTCTCCCCCTCTTGGCCCAATAAGGCCCATTACTTCCCGGGGTTCCGGTAACCCCTCGGCACTCCGTCTTTCTCCGAAACTTCCGAACCTTTCCGTGTCCGAATATAGCCGTCCAATATATCAATCTTTATGTATCGATCATTTCGAGACTCCTCGTCATGTCCGTGATCACATCCGGGACTCAACTTCTTCGGTACATCAAAATACACAAACTCATAATATAACCGGCCATCGAAACCTTAAGCGTGCGGACCCTACGGTTCGAGAACAATGTAGACATGACCGAGACACATCTCCGTCAATAACCAATAGCGGGACCTGGATGCCCATATTGGTTCCTACATTTTCTACGAAGATCTTTATCGGTCAGACCGCATAACAACATACGTTGTTCCCTTTGTCATCGGTATGTTACTTGCCCGAGATTCGATCGTCGGTATCCAATACCTAGTTCAATCTCGTTCCTGGCAACTCTCTTTAATCGTTCCCTAAGACATCATCTCACAACTAACTCATTAGTTGCAATGCTTGCAAGGCTTATGTGATGTGTATTACCGAGAAGGCCCAGAGATACCTCTCCGAGCAATCGGAGTGACAAAACCTAATCTTGATTCATGCCAACTCAACATATACTTTTGGAGACATCTCAGAGAGCACCTTTATAATCACCCGATTACGTTGTGACGTTTGGTAGCACACAAAATGTTCCTCCGTAAACGAGAGTTGTATAATCTCATAGTTGCAGGAACTTTGTATAAGTCATGAAGAAAGCATAAGCAACATACTAAACGATCAAGTGCTAAGCTAATGGAATGGGTCAAGTCAATCATATCATTCTCCTAATGATATGATCCCGTTAATCAAATGACAACTCATGTCTATGGTTAGGAAACATAACCATCTTTGATTTAACGAGCTAGTAAAGTAGAGGCATACTAGTGACACTCTGTTTGTCTATGTATTCACACATGTATTATGTTTCCGGTTAATACAATTCTAGCATGAATAATAAACATTTATCATGATATAAGGAAATAAATAATAACTTTATTATTGCCTCTAGGGCATATTTCCTTGATCTCCCACTTGCACTAGAGTCAATAATCTAGTTTATACAAAGTAATGATTCTAACACCCATGGAGTCTTGGTGCTGATCATGTTTTGCTCGTGGAAGAGGCTTAGTCAATGGGTCTCGCAACATTCAGATCCGTATGTATCTTGCAAATCTCTATGTCTCCCACTTGGACTTGGTCCCGAATGGAATTGAAGGCCTCTTGATATGCTTGGTCCTCTTGTGAAATCTGGATTCCTTTGCCAAGGCAATTGCACCAAAGATTGTCACAGAAGATCTTCATTGGTCCCGATGCACTAGGTATGACACCTAGATCGGAAATGAACTCTTTCATCCGCACTCCTTCATTTGCTGGTTCAAGCAGCTATATACTCCGCTTCACATGTAGATCCCGCCACGACGCTTTGTTTAGAACTGCACCAACCGACAGCCCACCGCTTAAAAATACGTATCCGGTTTGCGATTTAGAATCGTCCGGATCGGTGTCAAAGCTTGCATCGACGTAACCATTTACGATTAGCTCTTTGTCACCTCCATATACGAGAAACATATCCTTAGTCCTTTTCGGTATTTCGGGATGTTCTTGACCGCTGTCGATGATCCACTCTGGATTACTTTGGTACCTTCCTGCCAAGCTTATTGCTAAGCATACGTCAGTCTGGTACACAGCAGTGCATACATGATAGAGCCTATGGCTGAAGCATAGGGAACATTTTTCATTTTCTCTCTATCTTCTGCTGTGGTCGGGCATTGAGTGACTCAATTTCATACCTTGTAACACAGGTAAAAGTCCTTTCTTTGCACGATCCATTTTGAACTTTTCAAAACTTTATCAAGGTATGTGCTTTGTGAAAGTCCAATTAAGCGCCTTGATCTATCTCTATAGATCTTGATGCCCAATATGTAAGCTTTCACCGAGGTCTTTCATTGAAAAACTTTTATTCAAGTATCCTTTTATGCTATCCAGAATTCTATATCATTTCCAACAATATGTCGTCCACATATAATATTAGAAATGCTACTGAGCTCCCACTCACTTTCTTGTAAATACAGGCTTCTCCAAAAGTCTCAGATAAAACCATTTGCTTTGATCACACTATCAAAGCATTTATTCCAACTCCGAGAGGCTTGCACTGCACCATAAATTGATCATTGGAGCTTGCACACTTTGTTAGCGCCTTTTGGATCAACAAAACCTTACGGTTGCATCATATACAACTCTTCTTCTAGAAATCCATTCAAGAATGCAGTTTTTACATCCATTTGCCAAATTTCATAATCATAAAATGCGGCAATTGCTAACATGATTCGGACAGACTTAAGCATCGCTACGGGTGAGAAAGTCTCATCGTAGTCAACCCCTTGAACTTGTCGAAAACCTTTCGCAACAAGTCGAGCTTTATAGATAGTTATATTACCATCGCCGTCGGTCTTCTTCTTAAAGATCCATTTATTTTCAATGGCTTGCCGATCATCGGGCAAGTCAACCAAAGTCCATACTTTGTTCTCATACATGGATCCCATCTCGCATTTCATGGCTTCAAGCCATTTTGTGGAATCTGGGCTCACCATCGCTTCTTCATAGTTCGTAGGTTCACCATGATCTAGTATCATGACTTCCGAATAGGATTACCGTGCCACTCGGTGTGGATTTTATTACGGTTGATCTCTGAAGTTCGGTGACAACTTGATCTGAAGTTTCATGATCATTATCATTATCTTCCTCGCTAATCGGTGTAGGTGTCACGTAAACCGATTTACTGTGATGAACTACTTTCCAATAAGGGAGCTGGTACTATTACCTCATCAAGTTCCACTTTCCTCCCACTCACTTCTTTCGAGAGAAACTCCTTCTCTAGAAAGGATCCATTCTTGGCAACGAATGTCTTGCCTTCGGATCTGTGATAGAAGGTATACCCAATTGTCTCCTTTGGGTATCCTATGAAGACACATTTTTCCGATTTGGGTTCAAGCTTATCAGGTTGAAGTTTTTTCACATAAGCATCGCAACCCCAAACTTTCAGAAACGACAACTTTGGTTTCTTGCTAAACCATAGTTCATAAGGTGTCGTCTCAACGGATTTTGACGGTGTCCTATTTAATGTGAATGCGGCCGTCTCTAAAGCATAACCCCAAAACGATAGCGGTAAATCGGAAATAGACATCATAGATCGCACCATATCTAGTAAAGTACGACACTGACGTTCGGACACACCATTACTGTTGTGGTGTTCCCGGTGGCGTGAGTTGCGAAACTATTCCGCATTGCTTCAAATGTAGACCAAACTCGTAACTCAAATATTCTCTTCCACGATCAGATCGTAGAAACTTTATTTTCTTGTTACGATGATTTTCAACTTCACTCTGAAATTCTTTGAACTTTTCAAATGTTTCAGATTTATGTTTCATCAAGTAGATATACCCAGATCTCGCTTAAATCATCTGTGAAGGTGAGAAAATAACGATATCCGCCACGAGCTTCAACATTCATCGGACCACATACATCCGTATGTATGATTTCCAATAAATCTGATGCTCTCTCCATACAACCGGAGAACGGTGTTTTAGTCATCTTGCCCATGAGGCACGGTTCACAAGTACCAAGTGATTCATAATCAATTGATTCCAAAAGTCCATAGGTATGGAGTTTCTTCATGCGTTTTACACCGATATGACCTAAACGGCAATTGCCACAAATAAGTTGCACTATCATTATCAACTCTGCATCTTTTGGCTTTGACATTATGAATATGTGTATCACTACTATCGAGATTCAACAAGAATAGACCATTCTTCAAGGGTGCATGACCATAAAAGATATTACTCATATAAATAGAACAACCATTATTCTACGATTTAAATGAATAACCGTCTCGCATCAAACAAGATCCGGATATAATGTTCATGCTCAACGCGGCACCAAATAACAATTATTTAGGTCTAAAACTAATCCCGAAGGTAGATGTAGAGGTAGCGTGCCGACCGCGATCACATTGACTTTGGAACCGCTTTCCCACGCGCATCGTCACCTCGTCCTTTGCGGCTTTCGTCTATTCCGTAGTCCCTGCTTCGAGTTGCAAATATTAGCAATGTAACCGGTATCAAATACCAGTGTGCTACTACGAGCTCTAGTAAGGTACACATCAATAACATGTATATCACATATACCTTTGTTCACCTTGCCATCCTTCTTATCCGCCAAATACTTGGGGCAGTTCCGCTTCCAAAGGTCCGGTTTGCTTGGCAAAGAAAAACACTCGGGTTTCGGGCTTAGGTCCAGACTTGGGTTTCTTCTCTTGAGCAGCAACTTTCTTGCTGTTCTTTTGAAGTTTCCTTCTTCTTCCCTTTGCCCTTTTTCTTGAAACTAGTGGTCTTGTTGACCATCAACACTTGATGCTCTTTCTTGATTTCTACCTCCATGGCTTTTAGCATTGCGAAGAGCTCAGAATTGTCTTAGTCATCCCTTGCATATTATAGTTCATCACGAAGCTCTTGTAGCTTGGTGGCGATGATTGGAGAATTACATCAATGACACTATCATCCGGAAGATTAACTCCCGCTGAATTAAGTGATTATTATACCCGGACATTTTGAGTATGTGCTCACCGAGTAACTATTCTCCTCCATCTTGCAGCTATAGAACTTATTGGAGACTTCATATCTCTCAATCCGGGCATTTGCTTGAAATATTAACTTCAACTCTTGGAACATCTCATATGCTCCATGACGCTCAAAACGTCGTTGAAGACCCGGTTCTAAGCCGTAAAGCATGGTACATCGAACTATAGAGTAGTCATCACTTTGCTCGCCAGACGTTCACAACTTCCGGCGTTGTTCTCGCAAAGCAGTTCGGCACCCAGCCGGTGCTTCCAGACGTAATTCTTCAATGGCAGCAATGAGGATAATCCTCAAGTTACGGACCCAGTCCGTGTAATTGCTACCATCATCTTTCAACTTTGCTTTCTCAAGGAACGCATTAAAATTCAACGGAACAACAAAGACGAGCCATCTATCTACAAGAAACATAGACAAGCAAAATACTATCGGTACTAAGTTCATGATAAATTTAAGTTTTAATTAATCATATTAAATAACTCCCACTTAGACAGATATCTCTCTAGTCATCTAAGTGATTACGTGATCCAAATCAACTAATCCATAACCGATCATCACGTGAGATGGAGTCGTTTTCAATGGTGAACATCACTATGTTGATCATATCTACTATATGATTCACGCTCGACCTTTCGGTCTCCGTGTTCCGAGGCCAAATCGGCATAATCTATGCTCGTCAAGTATAACTCGAGTATTACTGCGTGTGCAATCTTGGCTTGCACCCGTTGTAGATGGACGTAGAACTTATCACACCCGATCATCACGTGGTGTCCGGGTACTACGAACTTTTAGCAACGGTGCATACTGTGGGAGAACACACACTCGTGGAGAACACTTCTTGATAATTTTTAGTGAGAGATCATCTTATAATGCTACCGTCAATCAAAGCAAGATAAGATGCATAAAGGATAAACATCACATGCAATCAATATAAGTGATATGATATGGCCATCATCATCTTGTGCTTGTGATCTCCATCTCCGGCACCGTCGTGATCACTATTGTCACCGCGCGACACCTTGATCTCCATCATAGCATCGTTGTCGCACGCCATCTATTGCTTCTACGACTATCGCTACCGCTTAGTGATAAAGTAAAGCAATTACAGCGCTTTGTATTTCATACAATAAAGCGACAACCATATGGCTCCAGCCATTGTCGATAACTTCGGTTACAAAACATGATCATCTCATACAATAAAATATAGCATCACGTCTTGACCATATCACATCACAACATGCCCTGCAAAAACAAGTTAGACGTCCTCTACTTTGTTGTTGCAAATTTTACGTGGCTGCTACGGGCTTAGCAAGAACCGTTCTCACCTACGCATCAAAACCACAACGACATTTCACAAATAGACTCGCTTTTAACCTTCTCAAGGACCGGCGTAGCCACACTCGGTTCAACTAAAGTGAGAGAGACAGACACCCGCCACCACCTTTAAGCACGAGTGCTCGTAGCAGTGAAACCAGTCTCGGCGTAAGCGTCTGGCGTAATGTCGGTCCGGCCGCTTCATCTCACAATACCGCTGAACCAAAGTATGACATGCTTTGGTAGGCAAGATGACTTGTATCGCCCACAACTCACTTGTGTTCTACTCGTGCAAAACATCAAACCATAAAAACCTAGGCTCGGATGCCCTTTGTTGGGGAACGTAGTAATTTCAAGAAAATCCTACGCACAAGCAAGATCATGGTGATGCATAGCAACGAGAGGGGAGAGTGTTGTCTACGTACCCTTGTAGACCGAAGCGGAAGCAATCACAACGTAGAGGAAGTAGGCGTACGTTCTCCTCGCGATCCAACCAATCCAAGCACCGATTACTCCGGCACCTCCGAGTTCTTGGCACACACAGCTTCGATGGCGCTCCTCGGGCTCCGATCCGGCAAAGCTCCGGGAGAGAGAGTTCCACAAGACGACGGCGTGGTGACGATCTTGATGTTCTACCAACGCAGGCTTCGCCTAAGCACTGCCACGATTTGACCGAGGTGGAATATGGTGGAGGGGGCACCGCACACCTGCTAAGGAACGATCTCAAGGATCAACTTGTGTGTTCTAGGGTGCCCCTGCCTGTATATAAAGGAGCAAGGGGAGGGCCGGCCGGCCCTAGGAGGTGCGCCAAGGGAGGGGAGTCCTCCTCCTAGTGGGAGTAGGACTCCCTTTCCTAGTCCAACTAGGAAGGAGGAAGGGGAAGGAAAGAGAGAGAGAGAGAGGAAAGGGGGCCGCCCCTTCCTTGTCCAATTCGGACTCCCCATGGGGGCGCGCCACCTCTGGCGCAGCCCTCTCTCTCCCTCTTGGCCCAATAAGGCCCATTACTTCCCGGGGTTCGGTAACCCTCGGCACTCCGTCTTTCTCCGGAAACTTCCGAACCTTTCCGTGTCCGAATATAGCCGTCCAATATATCAATCTTTATGTCTCGATCATTTCGAGACTCCTCGTCATGTCCGTGATCACATCCGGGACTCGAACTTCTTCGGTACATCAAAATACACAAACTCATAATATAACCGCCATCGAAACCTTAAGCGTGCGGACCCTACGGTTCGAGAACAATGTAGACATGACCGAGACACATCTCCGGTCAATAACCAATAGCGGGACACGGATGCCCATATTGGTTCCTACATTTTCTACGAAGATCTTTATCGGTCAGACCGCATAACAACATACGTTGTTCCCTTTGTCATCGGTATGTTACTTGCCCGAGATTCGATCGTCGGTATCCAATACCTAGTTCAATCTCACATCTTGGCAAGTCTCTTTACTCGTTCCGTAATACATCATCTCACAACTAACTCATTAGTTGCAATGCTTGCAAGGCTTATGTGATGTGTATTACCGAGAAGGCCCAGAGATACCTCTCCGACAATCGGAGTGACAAAACCTAATCTTGATTCATGCCAACTCAACATATACTTTTGGAGACATCTGTAGAGAGCACCTTTATAATCACCCGATTCGTTGTAGACGTTTGGTAGCACACAAAATGTTCCTCCGGTAAACGGGAGTTGTATAATCTCATAGTTGCAGGAACTTTGTATAAGTCATGAAGAAAGCATAAGCAACATACTAAACGATCAAGTGCTAAGCTAATGGAATGGGTCAAATCAATCATATCATTCTCCTAATGATATGATCCCGTTAATCAAATGACAACTCATGTCTATGGTTAGGAAACATAACCATCTTTGATTTAACGAGCTAGTAAAGTAGAGGCATACTAGTGACACTGCTGTTTGTCTATGTATTCACACATGTATTATGTTTCCGGTTAATACAATTCTAGCATGAATAATAAACATTTATCATGATATAAGGAAATAAATAATAACTTTATTATTGCCTCTAGGGCATATTTCCTTCAGTTGTGCCCTTTGTCGCCTCTCTTCCTCGTCCGGTGCCGGTCGTACAAGAGATGCCGGACTCCTGCCGTCGTCCGTTTGCACATGAACGCCGCGGAGGTACTCCCAGATCTCAGCCCTCAGATTTCTCTCCCCGCCCCCTTCCCCTTGACAAAGTTCCTCATAATTGATTCGATCCTGCAGTGCAGGGGTTTATTCGTTCGTTTGTTGTTGCTGCTCCAGGCAGCTCTATCAACCAGTACAAGACCCTGGGGTGTGCTACTCCAGGCAGAGTCCGGCCTTGAGCTGAAGCCGCTGAACTCCAAGGTCACTGCTTCCTTCTTGACCAGCGGGATCCCGACCGACCATGTGAGAGCTTTCAGGTAAAAATGGTAGCAAGTATGCTGGCTTGATCAACAGCGAAAAGGAAGATCATCTCTAAATCGCATGCATTGTGTAGCTCTGAAGCTCCTAAGTTAAAATTGTGCTGGTAGATTTTTCAGACTAAGAATAATTATCAACATTTGCTTAGTGGAAAGCTTGTCTGGAACACAGCCTGACCTATTGCACGTAAACAAAAAGGAAATCCTTGGCTAGAACTCATAGTCTCACATACATTTATGCGCCTCACAAGTCATACAGGAGAAAACTTAATAACCATGTTATTGTGTATCAGCTAGGATTATCGGAGCCAACAGAGCCCATGATTTAATGATTAAATAATGGCGTCGTGTAATGTTTTTATGCGCATGCATTGTGTAGCTTTGAAGCTCCTAAGTTAAATAATGGCGTCGTGTAATGGTTGTGAATTTGTGATAAGCACATTTCATATTCATAATTTTTGACACAAATATACCATTTGTTATGTTCTGACCATCAATTCTTGCTATGAAATATTGAGTAATTGAATGGAAATCATATAAAAGGATCATTTACTAGTCTTTGGTTTATTTTACAGAAATATGCGCAAAGGCACTGTAACCGTCAAGATTCCGTCTAGGTGGCAATCGAGAAGAATGAAGAAAAGAAGAGGAGGACGGCTAATGTGTAAAGTTTGCAGATCAGGGAGGGGATCAAAATCCCTAGATCGCCTCCATTCCCCATCGGCCTGGCACTTCTCTCTCTCCCTCACCACTTCTTCTTCCACCTCCGGCCACTGCCGCATCCAGGCCGGCATGGCGGCGCGCCACCGCATATCCATCCACCACTCCACACCCATCCAACAACGCATCCACCAGCGCCACCATTTCCAGCCACCGCCGCCATCAGCACCAGCACCACCTCACGCGCCCGACCAGACGAGGGGAGGCACGATTGTCTGGTGCTCCGCGCGAGTCTCTCCTCCCTGCTGCTCCTCACCACGCTGCTACTCTTCCCTCTCCATCTCTGCTGCTGCTCTTCCTTGCACCCATGTGCTGCTGCCTCTCCTTAGCTCCGCTGCTTGGTGCTTCTCCTTTGATCCCTTTGCTACTGCTCTTCTTCTCCCACGTCCCCTGCTGCACCTCCACTCCTTCTCTCTACTGCTGCTCCTCCCCTCGTCCCTACTGCTGCTCCTCCTCCGCTCAAGTTCTCCAACTTGCTGTTGCTGCTTTTCTCTCTCTATCTGATCTCAAATTTCTGTAATCTTGAGAAGTTTATTGTTCTGTACTTTGCAATATTCAGGATTGATATGTGTAGTACCTGAAATATTCAGATTTCATAAGATCTTGCAACTTGGCAATTGTTCAGTTTCGTACTCGCAAAATATAGTGCATTTTATTGTTTGTTCTGACTAGTTAATGTCTAGTTCTTTGAATTATATTTACTATATGTGATATGCTCTGTGATATAGTAATCTTCTAGCATATGTGTGTGATCCCCTATGTGTTCGTTTCTTGACTGGTGCTTGTTTAATACCACTCATTTTGTTGATCTGTGAGTACTAGAATTATGTCTTGTAACCCCCTGTTTGCATATGTGTGATGTGTGTTCTGTAGTCCTTGTGTTAACTATGTTCATGCGAGAATATATTTTTGTGTTGTGATATATTTCTGTCCTTGTCATAGTATTGTTTCTACCCTTGGTTTACTTTCTCAAATAAAACAATATACCAAAATGACAGTGAGTAAAATCTGAACCTCCCTTTGCTATTTTTCATTTTCTTTGTGGATTATCTTCGGGAACAACCTTGTTTAGATTAGGTTTATTTTCTTGTAGCCATATTCTGAATTCTGTCACCTAGCTTTAGCCGAGCATAGTCGCCATCGCCTAGTCCCTGTGGGGAACACGACACTTGCAGATTTGGGCGAAATACCCTACTGTACTTACAATCGATCAATTTGTATTGTAAACAGAGGAGTGACTTCATTCTTATCTCACTGACAAAGAACATATATTGTTCAATGATCAGTTACCGCTCAGATTTTTTGTAAAAGCCGCACAAATATATCTGTCAACGTGTTCCCGGTAGTGCCCAAACAACAGATAATGGGCTGTAGTGCTTTCTGTTCTACCTTAGTATGCTGTCACTTAGCATGGCAGATTAATCTTCCCTATGTATGTGTTTAATTATATTCATGGTTGCTTTATGTGTTTGTTGATTATGCAGGTTCCCTGGCTAGGCCTCTGGGTGAGTGCATCATCGGCTCCTGCTGCAGCTGCTCCTGCTGCTTCCAAGGTTTGCTCCTACATGTCCCTTTGAGAGTTTGAGCACTTGAACTGTGGCTTTATTTGCCCCTTGAAGGCTTTTATTGTTACGTTAATAACTTCTATAGTGGCTGCAGCATGTGCTATAAATCCAGATTGTACTTTAGTTCCAGATTTCTATGCATGCCACCTTGTTGTGATTAGTTAGGTTAGTTTAGTTCCAGATGTCTGAAATATACTCTACTTATTGTTCAGGGTTGATTGCAAATTAGTTCTGGTGCCTCCACTGGAGTAGAGTGTGGAGAGCTAAGAAGCTTTATCTCTTTAAATTCAGTTAATTTCCTTACTGAAATTAGGTTGTTGCCTTGATACAGTATTGTACAGTGGCTCTGCCTCTAGAAATTTTATTTGATTGTGAGATGATTGGATTTTGAAATGTAGGCATATGGTAGTGAACTATAGTACTGAACTGCACTATAGTAAAAAGAGTAGCTTGTTTTAATGCTTGTTGCTGCTGCAAAACTACCCTTCAAGATGAAATTAGTTTGCTGGTGTTTGCTCTCTACTAATGAGATATTAGTAAAGCCGTCGTTTGTGGTTCAATTCTGAATATATACTGATATATGAATTCTGAATATTACTATGTTCTAAAGAGATGTGTGCTGAACTGAAGGTTGTAGGCATTGATATATACTTTTTTTTTCCTTTGTGCTCTGCTCGAACCTGGCCAATTTGGTTGAATTGTCACTTGGGCCTGTACGTGGGCGTGTGATCCAAGTAGGGCTAAACGTGTTGATGCTACTGATCTCTCGGCTGTACCACTATGCATTGCCGTTGCTTAGGCAGCATGCTACAGGCACATCACAACAACTTGAAATTTGAGCCGCGTTGTAGTTGTGTTGTGGCTGCTGTTTATATGCTGCATCCTTTTGTTATGAGTATCAAAACCAATCAACAGATGTGTGAAACTGTTTATTCGGTAGCTTCTCGTAGAGCGAGGGGAATTGTCCAGATCCACACAGGCAAATCAGAGTGCCTCTCTGCTAGAATATGTAGTGTGATTCAGTAAAACCAGTAAATAAATAGCACTGGGGTTTCTGGACTTATCGTGCATATACAACATATTTCTGGACTTATCGAGCTATTGTAATATGAATGTATATTAGGACTGTATTGAACCCTTCCATGTTTCTGGACTCATGAAAATAAACTACATGCGATATACTCAAATAACTCTCGGGTTTGGGACTATTTTATGGTGTTGTGGATATACTTTGTGATTTAAAGTTACTAATCTATGGTCTGGTGTCATATCATGTTCTAATATTTTTTTGTTTGACTCTTTATTGCCAGGAAAGCGGTGAGTAGATGTCGATGATGTCTACTTGCTTGGCTGCTATGGTGATGCATGCACCGGTGAAGCACGCACACATGCAAGGCTTGCCCCATGTCTTCCTTGGCTGCGAACATCATCTCTGGTCTGACATTGTCCCACATCTACTGTCTTTGTTTTGCTCGTTCTTCTCCTTGCATCCGAGAAAATTGGCGCTTAATCTGCTATTGATTACAGTCTTTGTTCGTTAATACCAAGCACTCGAGGCTAGCGGTATGACCGGATGCGAGGACACGCTCCTTGACCAAGACAATCTATGAGCTCCAGCGCCTCACGATACAAAGGTGCGTTAGGGCCAACCTCTTAGGAAGAAGGCCACACTCGTAGCCCCTCCGGATCAAAATTGGTATCCCCGCCGCCTCTCCTTTTGGATTCACATGATTTTGCCTCAAGGATTGATGGATGTGTCTGTAATTGTAAAGTCTGGTCCTCGTTTACTTTCTATAATTTATTGCATGCTTGATGAGGCTATGTCAAGTGTCTAAATTTTGAATGCATGCGCTAAGGCATTTTTGAGCACTTCGCGTTGATTGGGCGCTAGCTCCTGTAATGGTCTTGAAGTTCATTGTTATATACTTCTTGTTGTAGGATGGCAAGTTGTCGCAGCTGGAGCAAGTCTCGCAAGAGAGAGCAATGACGTCCATTGTACTCTCCTGTTATATACTTCTTGTTGTAGGATGGCAAGTTGTAGGATGTACGTGTAAACCTGATTGTACTCTCCTGTCTAAACTACATGCCATAATTGTCTTATTGCATATTCCCTATGTTCCTTCTATATTCTGTGTAAGGAAATGTATTCTGAGATGATTTGTTATGTAAACCTGATGTGATGCGATGGATGATTTGAATTTCATATGGAGTTTTCCTGATTTGAATATGAAATAATGTTGGATGTACGTGTGTAATGGCGGGCTAGAGGCTGGTCCAAAAGGCTGAGATATAATACCGGACAAATAATTGGCTGAAGAAGGCCACAGCCCAACAAGCACTGGACCGTTTAAAAAATGAAACAAAATAAAATCTCAGAAAATAAAAAAGGGAATAGATTGCAAAAAGGATGAGGCCCAGAAAATGGAAGAAGCTCATGAAAGCCGAATTGTTGGGCCAGGCCCATGTAGCTAATCGAAGCATAGGAAAAAAACAACAAATGGGCTGAATTGTTGGGCTCGACCCATGTAAATCACCTAATCGGACCGGGCTGAATCTTGTCAGTGACCTTTTGAATTGGTCGTAATTTTGCCACGTCAGATTGCCACGTCGGATCTGACATGGCCTGGGCAGAGAGCTAGCGACCTAAACAGAAGGTCATAGAATTAACGACATTTTGCTTTGGTCGTGGAATTCCACGACCTTCTCACAGAGAAGGTCGTTAATTTCAGTTTACGACCGCCATCTTTGGACCTTCTGTTTTTGGTCACAAAAGGTCGCAAATGAAAAACAATGACCTTTCAGTAACCAATAGTCAAGGTCACAAGTTGACATATTTCTTGTAGTGTGGGGTTGCATTGCTCTTTTCAGAGTTTGTCTTCTTATCTTCAGCAGCCTGCACCAAATTAACACACTAGCATTGCTATCATTGGCCAAGTCAGATAATAGGAAAACAACATTGGCACAACAAACGTTTGGGCAACTAGCCAACACCAAATTAACACAATATGGCACAGCTATCATCGCCTAGGTAAGGTCTGAAAGCAACATTGACACAATGAATGAATGGGCAACCGTGAGTAGCACTACAATTCAAGAATGTGCATGATATGAGATAGTAAACGCATGCAACTCAGTATGCAAAACTACAAGGCAGTTTTCTTTACAAAAATCAACATTGGCGCCTTTAACATTTTCTACAACTAATTTTAGATCAGATAAAGGTTGGATTCATGCTGATTAACAAAATACATGCTGATGTAAAAATATAGTGATATACAACAGGTACTTACATCAGCATTGGAGCACAGAGAATTCCCGCACGATATTTTCCTCGAATACAATCCCAATGAAGGAAGTCTTCTATCATTTAACCTTACTTTCTAAAAGAGAGATGGGTAAGAAACATGTAGAAAATATGATCAGAATGCTATAAAATTTCATGATGCGAGGATACGCACACGCTTGTTAGAATGGAGTTGATATTCTTTTGCTGGACTGGAGCGGACTAGTTCTTTGGCCACTGGAATCTGCTTATTATCAATGGGAGTTGGGTTTCTACGTCTTTGGAGCAATATCTATGAAAAATGGAGTTGGTTTATTATCTCCTGGCATTTGGATCTTTTGCAAAGACCTGGTTTGTAACCCTTCAGATTCTAACATAGCCGTCTTCCCCTTGCATGCCTTATATAGAAGAAAGGTGCTTCAGTTATAAAACATGCTACAACAGAGATGGAATAGGTACTGGAGAATAGAAAGGCATGACATATTGACATGTATTCTCTCCATCCGGAAATAAATGGATGGGTCTAGGCGTATTTCAGTTCTAGATACATCAAGTTTTATCCATTTCTGCGACATGTAATCCGGATGGAGGGAGTATGATGTAAGAGCTAGGGATACGATAGGACAACACTGTAAAAAAACACTGAAACACACTACAGAAGAAAAGTATTCAAACCCACTGATATCAGATAGTACACTCATGCAGCTCAGGATGCAAAACTGCCAGGCAGTTTTCCTTACAAAAATCAACATTGTGGCCTTTAATCATACATTTTTCTACAACTAAATTTAGATCAGATAAAGGTTGGATTCACGCCGATTAACAAAATACATGCTGATGTAAAAATATAGTGATATACAACAGGTACTTACATGCCTTTGGAGCACTGAGAATTCTGCAAGAATCTTTCCTCACGAGACGATACCAGGCAGAAATTCTTCTATCTCATAAGCATATTTTCTAAAAGAGATGGGTAAGAAACATGTAGAAAATATGATCAACATGCTATAAAATTTCATGATGCAAGGATACACACACACATCTTAGAATGGAGTTGACATATTTTGCCGGAATTTGTAGCGGACTAGTTCTTTGGCTTTGGAATCTACTTATTATCAATAGGAATTGGGTTTCTCCGTCTTTGGAGCGGTATCTATAAACACCGGAGTTGGTTTATTATCTCTGGCGTTTGGATCTTTTGCAAAGACCTGGTTTGTAACCCTTGATTCTAGCATAGTCGTCTTACCCTTGCATGCCTTGTATAGAAGAATGGTGCTTCAATTATAAAACATGCTACAACAGAGAGATGGAATATGTACTGAAGAATAGAAAGGGATGACATATTGACATGTATTCCCTCCATCCGAAAAAAATGGATGGGTCTAGGCGTATTTCAGTTCTAGATACATCCTTTTTTATCCATGTTGGAAACACGGAGGGAGTATGGTGTAAGATCTAGGGATACGACAGGACAACACAGTAAAAAAACACTAGTTGAATGTAAAACTGTATGCTAGCGGAATACGTATAGAAAAAACTAAGGCAACATACACGTGTATGATTGGGAAACTAAGATGGCATTGCAACAGAGCACTAGAACAACACTTCAATGTAAAAAAACATGGTATGGTAGACAGATGAAGTACATACTGATGAATAACAATGCATAAGATAATCAGAAGCATGATGTCCAAATTAAGAAGATGGCATTGGGATAGAGTAGAATGACAGTACTTGAATTTGAAAACATGTTATCATGAATGAAATAGGTACTGAAAAATAGGAAGGCATGACATATTTACATGCATGATCAGCATGCTAAGCACATGGCATTGCAACAGAGTAGATACACTCCAGGACATTATATGCATGTTGTACCCATATCACGGGCCAAGTTAGAGCAAGGACCTTGTGGGCTGAAGAGGATTCAACATCTTTCTACAAGTCTTCGAAGAACGCCTTTACATGTTCCATCATATTGGGTATCATTGACATCAAGTTTATTGGCCTTTACATTGCTCCGTGAGGTTCTTGTGGATATATCAATGTGTGCAATTATATCTGGCATGCATGGAAGACAACTAGTAGTTAGATTTATGTAATGAGTGACTGTAGGAGACGACATAAATAGTAGGACTTGGGTTAACTAGCAGCAACAGGTCTCAAAAACTAAAAGGAGAACATAGATGAAAGCTACAGAATATGTATCATTTGTACTCGAGATTAACTAGATGGCACAAAAAAGTATTAAAGAACAACATAGGTAATACTAGAAGTGGTATAATATTATAATCACTAGCCTGTGGGATAGCATTGGCTGATGGAAGATAACTATGGAACAACGTTACCTAAAGAACAAGTATCTTAGCTTAACTATGGAACAACGTCAACTCCCGAACAAGACCCGTAAGAGATCAACATGAATATACAGTGAAATGTAATAATCTATTTTCCATGCTTAGATGAATAAAAAAGCCATAAATGTTGCACACAAGTAAGATGAGGGTACAACCTATCTGGCCGCCATCCATAGGAGTGAGCATCATGTGGTGACTTGTCGATGGCCCTGCAGTTGTTGTGGCTGTCCATGTCGGGCACGCGCATTCGATGCAGGGAACTGTTGAGTGCGGACTATAGCTCCCTTCTGGTGTATGCTTCCCCTTTTGGAGCAGCTGCGGTGAGTCGGAAGACGGTGTGGCTGAAGAAGCAGATAACACATAATGTTAAGAACGACACATCTCTTTGATCTGAAGAAATACACTAAGAGATCAACAGCAAGGTACGAGAGTGGTCACACGGCTGTTGACTGAAGACTAAATTGGGGTCAAATGATTTTATTTTATTTTTTATACTGTCCGATCTACGCCGGATGGCTTGATGGCCGTCTTGTGCCTCCCGGCTGACACTGTTAGGAATCTTCCCCGAAGAGCCAGCGACCAATGGTAGAGCAGCCTGCCTCCGCCGTCCGTGGCCCCAGCCAAAACCCCTCTCCCCGCCCCACCGCACTGCCGTGGTTGCGCCGCCCGGGCCAATCCACAAAGACTCCCCGTCATCCAGATACAGCGGAGGCAGTACCTTCAACCCACTCAACTCTAAGATAGCCATCTAAGAGCTGCTTCCGCGGCGAACTTGCGGCCTCGCACCCTTACGTTAGGCATCAGCCAACCGGCAGCCTCGGAGCTCCACCGCCTCGAGGGTTGCTGCTTCCCATTAAGAATCGATTGGCCCAGAATAAAAATTCAGACAACTGACGCCTAAATAAAGTGATTTGAGATGAGGGTGCAACCTATCTGATGGCATGGTGAAGTAGGCAGGCTCAGCTGCCGAGTCGGTGAGGCGGGCGCGGTTGCGGTAGCGACCGGCGGCAGGGAAACAACGATGTCATGACGGTCGACAACTATGGGGAAGCAGCGCCGAGAATCTAGACAGATCCGTAGTCGGAGCCGCTCCGACGCCGTGACCAACGGCGGGGGTGAAACGGCTCGAATGCAGTTCACGCGCCGTCGTCCGAGGCAGCTCAAAGACGGAGTAAGAGGCACACGCCCCAAAGGCACGGCGATGACAAATGGACAGGTTCTCCGGCATTAGGGAGGAGGGTGGCTGTGAAATTGGTGCGGTGGGGGCGCCATGGAGGAGGGGCTGAGGTTTCGCGGCTCGGGAGAAGGGAGCATCCAGGGAGAAGGTGATTTGGCGCCCACGAGGTATGAATGGGGAGGGGGAATTGGGAGGGAGTGGAACCATGTTTTACTGGACGCATTTATGCGAAATGTGAGGGGAGTTCTGGTTCTACCCCTGCCTTTAGGCTTCTCGGCACGGAGTGCGTGTCTTGAGGGTCGGGGATGGTAGAGTAACTTTGCTCCTCCCCAAATAGTGGCGGAGCGATTTGAGGCGAGGGCGTGTTTTGAAATATAGTGGGCCTTGAGCGATTTGAGGCGAGGAGAGCGTGTTTTGAAATAGTGGGCGCGAGCTATTTCAGGCGAGGAGAGCGTGTTTTGCCGACCATGGTTTATGAATTATTTGGCACATGTCATTTCAGCCTAGGAGAAGGAGCTCTTGGATGAAGTTATGAACCTACCCTCGATGTACAACAGGCTAATTGATGCGTGTCCCACATAGGTCGGTAATTTTGCGTCTCCCATTTATTTGCTCTGGCGAATTCCACTGAGAAGAGGATGTTTAACGCTTCGTTCAAATTTTGGGAGAACGAGCATCCACGTCTACCTTACCAAGTCGATTCGAATCAAATTTTCAAAAATTAGCTTGCCACTTCTTTTTTAGATGGAGAGATGATGCTCGGGAGTAATGTGTTTTTACATGCTCGTTGCTAGCGATTTACTATATGAAAAATAGTTGACCCACTCAAAAACGGGAATCAAACCCAAAATGAAATATCTCGATTCAATGAAATAGCTCGTTCACCAGGTCGAAATAGTGAACTAAATCCAAAATTGAACAGCTCAATCGTGTAGCATGTTGTACAATATTATGGTACTCCATGAACATGTGGAAAGTCATTAATGAACTTGTTTGATATACGCATATATCCGTTCATGTGTGGATTGCAGACAACATGTTCTCCAATTTAAATATTTGAAGGCAAGTTTATGTCAAAACATGGTTTATATCAATCTTTGATGCATAAAACGCGACCTCCCCCTCTCCCGGACTCCTGCTCTCTCTCTCTCTCTCTCTCTCTCTCTCTCTCTCTCATGACAATCTTCAATTACATGCGGGCATCCAACACGCAAACCTTGTTGGTCCCTCTCTCTTTCTCTCCATCTCTCTCTCTCTCTCTCTCTCTCTCTCTCTCTCTCTCTCTTTGTGTGTGTGTGTGTGGGGTCTTTCTAGTTCGCATGCATATATACTCCATCTATAGGTCTCTAGTCCAAGATACATATCTTGGGTGCACTCATTGTACGCACACAAATCTGCCGTGCGGACCGCCCTGCTCACCCGGCGGTGGTGCCCCCTCTGGCTCCGCGTCCCCCTCAACCTCAACATCGATAGCTGCCTCTGTGACGGGGATTGCAAACGCATGGAAGCAGTCTCCAAGATCATTTCATCGCACCCTGGGCCAGCCAGACGCCTTGACATCCGCATGTTCAGTACCAACTGCAAGGTCCAACCCAAGTTCGACGAGTGGTTCTTATCCCCCGCCCTAGATCAGCTCGAGGAGCTCAGCTTTGAAGCTGGACGATGTCGCTCTCTGCCGCCGTCCGCGCTCCGCCTCACCCAATGTTGCGCTGCGCCAGCTTCAGCTCCTGCTATCTTCCCCAGATTAATGACGCGCCCGCCCTTCTTCTCTCTCAACTCAAGCAACTCGACCTCTTTAACCTTGTCATGTTTTTTGTAACGCGCTACCGTTATTTTTGACTTAACCCAAAAACGGTTTCCCCCCGACCACCACTTATCGGGACCCCGATCCTAAGTCACACCGATCTAGCATTTAACACATCATATCACTTTGCAGCCTCACGCATGGTATTCCCACTGGTGCCAGCTTACCTGGCCCGGGACCGTTTGCGCCTTTTGGCTCACGTATATGATAGTGTCACAAGCATCCATATGACAAAGAACCCGGGCTGACATGACTAGTCGTAAACCCAAAGTGACACTAACTTACAGGGACAGGCATACATGACCCAGCAATGAACGTGTCGGTCATCAGCGAGTGAATCCGGCTGTAAATTGGGCTAGCAGGACTCCGGAGAATCCGGGCTGTAGCAGGCTAACAGGACTCCGGTAGACACCACGTGACATTTCCCTTAAGGGACAGACACAGGAATGAAGAAGGACACATGCCGGCCAGCCTAAGTGTTCCGGAGCAGTAGCAACTGGGCTAACAGGACTCCGGAAATCCGGGCTGTAGCAGACTACCATGGCTCAGTGGAAGCACTAGGAGACATTTCCTGGTAAGAGAGGCTACCAAGGATAAACAACTAGGTTGTCGGATCCCACACATAGCAATACACATTACACGTACACATAACATGCAAGTATGTGCTGTACAACATGGCATCACAACATAACTCGACAACTCATATAGATAAAGACCCAGAAGAGCCACATAGCATTCAAAACAAACAGGGGTCTCATGACCCATCATTCAGAGCATACAAGCAATGGAAGCATTACATGTCTGAGAACAGACAACTACAAAAGAAAAAGGCTGAGAAGCCTGACTATCTACAAGACCCTCCCAAGTGTACAAGATCGTAGCTGAGGTAACAAGCTACTAAATCAAGTCCAAGCGGAACTACTAGTGAGACAGATGTCTCATCTGCAAAACATAAATTAAGCAAACTTAAGTACAAAGGTACTCAGCAAGACTTACATCAGATCCTATCATACATGCATTAGTATCAAGGAGGCAATGTGGGGTTCAGTTGCAGCAAGCCAGCTTTGACACAGTGGCTATCCTGTTCTATGACTACGAGTAACTTCTTTGAGGTAGGAAAGTGCACACGAGTCCACTAACCACCACATCAGTACACTACTATGGATTCATTCCCATCTCCCTATAGGAAGGCCTTCCATAGCACTCACACTTGTCTTGAGCATTTTAGAGTATCCACTTCAAGTTGTCTATGTACCACATAAGTATCCAAGAAGTCCATAACCGTGGACCCGGCTATTCGAATAGATCATGTTAACCCTGCAGGGGTGTACTTCTTCACACACATGCGCTCGCCACTTACCGCCATGTACACGCCATGTATCTCGGCAACCTTCAAACAGAAGCCTGGCGAGGGTGTCAGCCACGACCTAACTAACCACACAAGACTCTAGTCTAGGTTTATCGCCTATTCGGGTTCCATCCGCAAGGAGATCCAGCCGGGGTGACGCTCACGGCCCCAAACGATGTGAGCAGGGTTCCCAAGCCCACCATCCGGGTGCCACTTGGTACACTGTGCCACCTGTGCCTAGTCTGTCCCAAGCCCACCCTGCCGGGTGCCACTCGGTAGAAAAATAGCACTACCTACAAACACCAGAAACTAGTATCAACTCCTGGCAGAGATCAAGTTGGTTAATAAGTCGAGAGGGGTCGAGTTACCGGAACCCAATGTGTGGTAGTAGCTAGTCATTGGACAACATACACAGAACTCAGTCCTTAAGGACGGTTCTAGTGAGACAACCCACCATGTACTCCTACATGGCCTCTCACCGCTTCCTTTACCAAATCATGTTCACACACTTAACTCTCAGCACCAGAACATATCGTAACACTCCAGTTCATTCCCAATGAATAGACCTGGCACAACTCTAAGCAATAGCGGGCATGGCATGGTAGGAACACAACATGGCTTCAATCAACTCCTACACATGCTAGTGGGTTTCAACTATTTACTGTGGCAATGACAGGTCATGCAGAGGAATGGGTTCAACTACCGCAGCATAAAGTAGTAGTTGAATCGTTGTAGTCCTAATGCAATAACAGAGAGTAGGAGCAACAGAGTGGGATTTTATCGGAATTAACAAGGGGGTTTGCTTGCCTGGTAGATCAACAGGGGGGCACTGCTCCTCTGACAGGTACTCTGGATCTGTCTCCGGAGCAGGACCTATCGAGAAGGAACAGTGTCGGCAATCAATACACAAGCATATGCAAC
This sequence comes from Aegilops bicornis, assembly GCA_021605145.1. NCBI lineage: Eukaryota > Viridiplantae > Streptophyta > Magnoliopsida > Poales > Poaceae > Aegilops > Aegilops bicornis. The sequence goes on from CM038671.1 coordinate 135,243,969, forward strand.
AATATGATGCATGAACATGGCATGAATATGTGATGTTGTTTGACCTAATGCAACTGACATTCATTTGGTTGAAGTCCATTTGAACCAAAGGTTCAAATGCATCTCCAAAATAAGCTCTTATAAATATCATTCATGTGTTTTCACCTATACAACAGGTATAAGTCGGGTTTTCATGCATGAAACTGGTACAGATGGATAGACTGAATTTTTCTGATAAATTTTCATATATAAATTATTTCAATCTGAGCTACGGTTGAATTTCTATGAATTTTTGAAGTTTATATGATTTTCTGAAATTCCTGAATTATTTTAAATCCAGAAAAAGATTAATTGCGTCGGCACTGCGTCATGCTTGCGTCAGCAAGTCAACGGTGCTAACCAGGTCAAACCTGACGTGTGGGGTCCACACGTCAGTGACTCAGTTAGTTAAAAGGGGGGTTATTTCTAATCTAATTAAAAGATTAGGGCGCCGGGGCCTAGTGTCAGTGTCACAGGGTGGGGGTTAATTAGCGCGAGTTGACCGGTGGTTAGTCGCCCGCGAGGCCGAACGCGGCGGAGCGCGTCGGGTTCGTCGCTCCGGCGACCATTTGGGCGGCGGAGGCCACGGGCGAGGAGTTAGGGCCCGTCCCCGTCGTCTGGAGAATGCGGAAGAGGCAGGGGTGGCCTGAGCTCGCTGGAGTGGAGCTCGCGGCGGCGGACGGAGCTCGGCTCGAGCATCAGAAGGGACTAGAGGGCGCAGGAGAGTAGGGGAGTAGGGGGAAACGGAGCAGGGCTCACAGCGGATCCGGCGGAGGCGTCAGCGAGCTCTGGGGAGGCCCGGAGCGTGCAGGGCGGCGAAGGCGATCTCCGGCGGCCCCGATGAAGCGGACGGCAGTGACGAATATACGGGGCATTTGGAGATGCCCGGCATGACGGAGAGGACGAGGACGATGGTGCGGAGCTCGTGGGCACGACGGAGGGGCGAGGCCGGGGCGGTTGGTGCGACAACGGCAAGCGGCGGCAACGCGCGTGTTCGGTCCGAGGAGAGGGAGAGATCCAGGGGAGGAGGGAGAGTGAGAGAGATCCAGGGCGGTGTGTGGCGCTTCCAGAGAGCCGCAGAAGGGAGCAGGGAGGCAGGAGGTGGCCGGGCGCGTGGCCCCGTGCGGCGAGCGCGTGCTCGTTGTCCTCCTGGCGCGGTGGAGACGACGACTTGCAGTGCCAGTCGGCTGGGCCGGCCTGTTGGGCCGCTGGGCTGCACAGGTAAGTGGCCCAGGTAAGTTCCTTTTTATTTCTGTTTTCTGTTTTTCTATTTTACTGTTTTGTAATTTGTTTCTGATTTAGTAAAAATACTAAATCAATTTATTTTATCCTAATAAACTTTGTAGGGACTATTGGATTAATCCAGAGCCCCTCACCAATTAACAGAATTATTGGAGCTAATAAATATTTTATATGAGTTATTAGCCCCAATTCAAATACATATGAATTAATTTAGAAATCCAAAATGTCAGGGAAAAATGTGCATCACCTCTGGTTACTGTTTCCAGCATTTTCCAAAAATGATAAACATTTTTTAAGGCCATTTGGAATTACTGAAAATATTTTAGTTGAACCTGGTGGATTCCTTTAGTTATGCTAGGGTTTGAACATCCCCCATTTCAAGTTCATTCGAAATTTAAACATGATGCACACATGAAGGGCTAGCCTAGTGCATACCAGAACTAGGGATGTGACAACTCGCTCCCACGCAAAAGAATCTCATCCCGAGATTCAGGAGTCGGCAGAAAGAAAGTGGGGTACTCAAGTCGAAGACGATCTTCTCGCTCCCAGGTAGCTTCTCTCTCAGAGTGATGAGACCACTGAACCTTGAGAAACTTGATGTTCTGACATCGGGTAACACGCTCTTCTTGATCAAGACTGTGAACCGGATACTCTCGATAAGTGAGGTTATCGTGGAGATCAAGCGTTTCATGGTCCACTCCACGGATGGGATCCGAGAAGCAACGCCGGAGTTGAGAGACGTTGAAGACATCGTGCACTCCGGAAAGATGTGGGGGTAGTTCCAATTGGTAGGCAACCTCTCCTCGTTTAGTGAGAATGCGATAAGGATCAATCTAACGAGGAGCCAACTTGCCCTTGATACCGAAACGATGGGTACCCTTCAAGGGAGTAACCCGAAGGTAAGCCTAGTCACCAACTTCATAAGCCACTTCCTTATGACGAAGGTCATACTGGCTCTTTGGCGAGATTGGGCTGTTTTCAAATTCTCACGAATGATGCGAACTTGCTCTTCTGCCTCCTGGATCATGTCCGGTCCAAAGAATTGTCTTTCACAGGTTTCTGACCTGTTCAAAGGTGTTCGACATCTTCGTCCATACAGAATCTCGAAAGGAGCTTTCTTGAGACTGGATTGGTAGCTATTGTTATAAGAAAACTCGGCGAAAGGAAGACACTTCTCCCAATCCATACCGAATGAGATAACACAAGCTCTAAGCATGTCTTCGAGAATTTGATTGACCCGTTCCACCTGACCACTCGACTGAGGGTGGAAAGCGGTACTGAAGGAAAGATGGGTGCCCATGGAAGTTTGGAAACTCTCCCAAAAATGAGAACTGAAAAGACTACCACGGTCTGAATTGATCTCTAATGGAACACCATGAATTGACACTATTCAAGAAATATATAAGTCAGCGAGCTGACTAGCAGTGATACTCTCTCGAACAGGTAGGCAGTGAGCCACTTTGGAAAGACGATCAATGACTACAAAGATAGCGTTATTCCCTTTCTTGGTCCTGGGAAAGCCGGTGATGAAGTCCATACCAAATTTATCCCATTCCACTCAGGAATGGCTAAAGGCTGAAGGGTGCCAGTAGGCCTTTGATGCTCTGCCTTAACACGATGACAAACTTCACAGCAATGAACTCAGCAATTTCTCTCTTCATCCTAGTCCACCAGAACCTCTGGCGTAGGTCCTGATACATCTTAGTACTACCAGGATGAATCGTGCGAGAGGATTCATGCGCCTCCTTAAGGATCAGTTGCCAAAAATGTTGCTTCTTGGGAACCACCAGACGGTTCTCGAAGAAAACAACACCTCGATGATCTATAGTGAAACTACCATCAATACCCTTGGCAATGTTTCTCTTGATCCGGGTAATCCCCTTATCATGCTTCTGGGCTTCTATGATATGATCCACAAGAGTAGATTTCGCCACCAAGGTAGAAAGGAATCCGTGAGGAGCAATGTGAAGGTTAAGCTTACAGAATTCCTCATGGAGAAGTGGTTGGCCCTGCTGCAACATAACACTAATAGGGAAAACCTTATACACAGAACTTTAGCAGCAGCGAGGGTCAAAAATGCACGCTGGTGCTAACTAGCAGTAGCGCGCCTTGCCAAACCGCGCTGCAGATAAAGTTCTAGCAGTAGCGCGTGCTGCCCTGAACATGTTACTACTAAAATTCCCACGGCTTAGCCGATAGGCTTCACATAGTAGTAGCGACCTATAACGAACCGTGCTACCGCTACATTCTTTGTAGCAGCGCGTTTTATATTAAACTCGCATCGCTAAAGGATATAAAATTAAATGGAAAGCAAATATAAAGGTAATTGAAAATGAAAGAAATAGAATAATGTGAAAGGAAAAAAAATAAAATGTGAAGAAAACTAAATGAAAAAGGGAAAAAAGAGAAAGGAGTAGCAGTAGCGTGTATCCCAGAAAGCGCTGTAGCTAACTTAGCGATGGCGCTCTTCCCGAACGCGCTCATCGCTACCTCTCGACTTAACCACGGGTTCGTCCTTCCCCACGGCCACTTCCCCAAATCCAACTGTCCACACTCCTCGCCCGCCGTCATTGGTCGGCCGCTTGCCTCTCACACCTCTCGCCACGCCCGACCCCAGATTCAACGCCGCCCGCCCCCAACCTCAACGCCGCCCGGACGCCGCCTCGACCCGACCTCGACGCCGCCATCCACCGCACGCCCGAGCCCCCAACCCCGACCTCTACGCCGCCTGCCCCTCCCTCGTCGCACGCACCCGAGGTGAGCACGCCTGCTCCTCCCTCTCCCCTACCTCTGCCTAGGTTTTTTTTATATTTTAGTTGCATCAAATTAGTTAGGGTTCATGTGAGAGTGGAAACAAATCGGATGCAGATGGGACAAATGAGTTAGGGTTCATGTAAGGGTGGAAACGAATCAAATTTCTAAGATGAATCATAAAACGAGTAAAATTTGACCACTTATTTCACTTTATAGTTGGATAATTGGAATATCCGCTACCACTTTCCACCCCTATAGGTTCATCAAATTAGATGGTAACTAGGGAGGTAGTTCCTAGGTACTAATTAGTTAGTAAGAACTAGGTACTAATTAGGTATTAGAATATTTTTATTTATAGTAAGTTTATTTTTAGTAAGAACTAGTTGAATTAATAGAACTAGTTAGTAAGAACTTGTTGTTATTTTTTAGTTAAAGCAATTTTTCCCGCATCGACGTAGACGATGCCTATCGCTCATCCTCGTCGTCGAGTCGGCGGAGGACGACACCTGTTTGACTAGATGGGCCATGTCCGGGGCTGGGCTCCGCCGGGGTGGTACTGGGAGGCGCTACCTACCGGGGGCGCAGGTTGGTGAGGAGCCAGCATGTCGTTGACCTGGACCTTCTTTGGTGGCAGTCGTGTGGGCCAGTGAAGGTCCAGAGGCTCGAGGACTCCGTGGAGGTGGTACGTCACCGTGTCAGTGAGGAGGACGCGCACGTCCGTCGCTACTTGTTTGCATTGGAGCACAGGTTCTCCAATACCTGGCAGGTTCTCCAGGGATCTCACTGGAGCTATGATCCCGTGATGGTTCCTTCTCTGTGGGTGTCCACCGCCGGCGCCGATACCCTTCGTGTGCTAGGGTTTTAGTTGTATTAGTGATGTTATATGTATGACACTATTCGTGATGTATTAGTGATAATATTCGACGATGTACGGACGCGTGAGATGATTTACTTTTGCTTATTGAATGCATGCTAATTTGAGTCCTATAAGATATTTTGAAATGTATATCTTGTATTGCTCAATATCCAAGTGGCCGGTCATGTTTGCAGGTTACACCTCCGAGTGGCCTATGTTTTACCGGAGTGTTGATTCATTTCCGTTCCGGCAAATTTCAGGTGCTCGATATGTCCTATTTTAGCAAAGGTCATGCCGGATTTTTCTGTGAATTTTGGCATGACTTGTGCCAGATTCTATGTAGGAAATATCGAGTGCCCTGGATTTGTGTGTTGAGTATCCTGGTAGTTGTCTTCGATCGATTTTCAATTAATGTTTTAAGTATGAACATAGGAAATGTCGATGACGAAAAGGATTTCGGTATTTGCAAATCTGTGAAGACGAATGGCGACACAATGCGACGGAATCTTCCTAGATGATGATAGGCGCTTGACATCAAGCTGGACGAGAACTTCAAGTGGATATGATGAAGTCATAACGACAAGTCTTTTTTCGTAATTAAGCATGACATCTGCTTCATTTGCTTCAACTTATTTTTTTTTACTATTCTACTAGCATCCCCTGCCATGCAAGAGCTTTTGTATTGGATAAGATAGGTTTCAGTCATACTACGGAGGTAAAGAAAGTTTATTTGAAGACCGAGCATGGTTATATTTTCCATGCAAAATTATACAATTCAGATGACTACACCTATTTTGGATGCAAAACATGGCGAGCACTATGCAAGACTTATGCATTTGAGCTCGATATGGTTATCACCTTTGATATTCATCCAGGAAGATGATATTGAAGGTAATACCTTATATCCGGGTCGATGTCTGGAACCCCTCCAGATATACCATTATGTAAGTTTCTCAACCATATTTATGTCTTTGATATTGTTTATTCAAAAATAGCTGACAACTAATTTGTATTGTAAGCTTATTTCGGTGCAAGCAAACATGTCCAGCGCTTGGTAGACAGGACCTACTAACGTCCCCGAGGCTGAACTAAAGCTATGAGGAGCTAAGTCATTATGTTTCATGGCTTGAGGATCTTGATTACTGTCAAGACAAATTTTCTTCTGGATTTAGAAATGTTAGTATCGAAAACGATGCGACCAATAGTGTTCGTAATGAACTATAGTCACATCTATTTAGGAAGGATGGTAAGATTTTTACTATTTTTCCTTAGTGCATCTTTTCCATACATTATTTTTGAAGCTAAACTTCATTGCTAAGTATGTTACCATACGATGTTCTTCAACAGGGACTCCCGATGAATGTTGTGCCTTATGGGATCGAGACTAAAGGTACCATGCGTATTATCACTTCTGCCAAGATATCCTACAGATTAATTTAGTGCATTCAAGATTAGCGACGGATGCATAATAGTGCAAGACTGGACCAAATATGTGATGGGGGAGCGCAGAGAAGTACTAGGGAGCAAACAGAGGCGCTACCCACGATTAGGAGACATGTTCATGTGCATGCTCCAACTTGATCAAGGAGGAGAGCTACACATGTTTTATGTTGTTTTACCTAAGAGAGAGTAGCAGGAGTGATTAGCTAGTTAGAAATGAGTTTCAGGATGATGATGTGCTACACTATTACTATGATGATAAAATAGCTAGTGTTGGTGGTAATGACTATGATGATTATTATTAGCTAGTGTTAGTGGTGATTAAATAAATACTGTTGGTAGTAATGACCATGATGATGATTATTTATCTTGTGCTGGCGGATTAGATTCAAGTGGAGGCAACATGTGGTGCACATCGAAAGTACAACTAGTCAGAACTAGATCAAGTTTGGATTAGTAGTATACTTTTGACATGCACCACATATTGTCTCCACTTGAACCTAATCCACCTTTATTTGACACTGTTATGGACATAATTATGTAAACCTCATAACTGCTATTGTATCAATATTTGTACGATGGCGAATAAATAATATAAAAATAAAAAAATAAAAAAAGAATACTAGTTGCGATCGAGAGAAAACACGCTGCCAGTAGTTGCATTAGTAGTAGCGCTGGAGTGAACAAACGCTGCAGCTATTCGTCCTAGCAAAGAGCGTCTGCGGCACGCATTCGCTAGCGATGAGTGCGCCTTATTAGTAGCGCGCCTACCCGCGCTACTAGTGAGCACAAAACCAGCGCTACTGCTAGGGTTCTCCCTAGTAGTGTAAGATTGTTGCAATAGGACTTATGACTTAGCGCATCGGCCATGACATTGCCCTTGCCTGGGCTATAGGTAATACCTAAGTCGTTATCTGAGATGAACTCCAATCAACGTCTTTGCCTAATGTTCAAATCTGGTTGGGTGAAAATATACTTAAGACTCTGGTGATCGGTGTAAATCTCGCAACATTTACCAAGAAGGTAATGTCGCCATGTCTTAAGTGCATAGACTACGGCTGCAAGCTCTAGATCATGTGTAGGATAATTCTCCTCATGTGGATGCAACTGTCGAGATGCATAGGCAATCACATGACGATCCTGCATAAGAATGCAACCTACACTACAAAAAAAAGACACATCCATGACATTTTGGGCCGAACGAATTTTTTTTCTGTCATACATATGACACTTCTATGACGATAATTGTGACAAAACCCGGTATCATCATAGATGTGGTTGGATCCTACTTCTATGACAATAATCATTACAGAAAATGGGATTTTCGTCTGGGCGGGCCGGAGACGCAGCTGCATGACATTCTTTGGGCCGTCCATGACGGAAAAACCGTGGTAGAAGCGAGGGGAGGAAAATTTCGGGAGTTCGGTTCACGGTGGGAGGTAGGGGCCGAGTGATGCGCGTTTTCTCGTGACACAAACGCTGCGTGTGTGTAGGCGTTGGCTCTAATCAACCCGGCGAGGCGTTGGGCTCTAATCGAATCCGAAGTTATTACACCGCAGGGCTACGCGTTCATCGAACCCGAAGCGATCGATCGATGGCTGTTAACTAAACCCGATCGGCGATTCCTTCGCCATCGCTGCTAATCGAAGCCGATCGATGCCGCCTCTCGGATGAACAAAGGGTGTTGCCGGGGGGGTTGATGAACAGCAGCGGTGGCGTTTGCCTCTGGATGAACAGGACCCGTGGTGTGGAGGGCTGGATGAACAGAGAGCGGTGGATGGGAGCCCGTGGAGGGTGGTTGAACAGACCCCGTGGTGTGGAGGGCTGGATGAACGAGAGGCGGTGGAGGGGTGCCCGTGGAGGGGATGGTTGAACAAGAGCGGTGGAGTAAGCGACGGTGGAGGCTGGATGAACAGGAGCCCGTGGAGGCTGGAGGAGGTCGACGGTAGCCCGTGGAGGCCGGAGGAGGTCGACGGTGGAGATGAACAGTTTCCGTGGAGTCTGTTTTGCGACACGCCACACCCTCCTGGCCGAACAGACCCCGCCGACCGTAGGGAGGTCCGTTTAAATCCGCTTTTCGCACGCCACCCCTCCCGATCAACAGGACCCCCGTTTCGACCGTAGGAGGTCTGTTTCCTCCGTTTTGCGGTAAGCCACACCCCTCCCAATCAACAGGACCGCCGTTTCGACCGTATGAGGTCCGTTTCCTCCGTTTTGCGGTACGCCACACCCCTCCCGATCAACAGGACCCCGTTTCGAACGTGGCTGGTCGAACACAAGGCCGTTTCCTCCGTTGTCTTGATACGCCAGCCTCGCTTTCCATCGCCTGTTCCGTCCAAGCCGGTTGGCTCCCACGCGTTCCGTTGCCTCCCGATGAACACGTCGCATTCCGTTGCCTCCCGATGAACACGACGCATTCCGTTGCCTCCCCATGAACACGACACATTCTGATGCCTCCCCATGAACACGGCGACGACGCTGTTTCTCCGTTCCAACCCAGCCATGTACACGAGCCCTCGCCGTACGTATGCGCGAGTAGGCGTTCGAGACCCCGCCCGTATGTACACATACGTGGCCGTATTTTCTTTCTTGCACCCTGGCCGCTGTACGTACGTGTACATGCTACGTGCGAGCCTGTACTACGACACGTACACGCCTCTACTACGACACGTGCGTGCATCTACATCGACCAGTATATATGTACGTACACGTTCGCGACCAGAATGAAAACGCTATGTACGCTTCAACCAGGTAGGTCCTGACTGTCAGGCACTTCCTTGCGTGCGAAGATGTAGCTGGTGGGTCCCAGCAGTTAGGGGGCGAATAGTTTTTTTTGCCCGGACGCACTTTGTTGCGTGCGAAGATGTAGCCGGTGGGTCCCAGCAGTCAGGGGGCGAATCATTTATTTTTTCCCGGACGCACTTCCTTGCGTGCGAAGATGTAGCTGGTGGGTCCCAGCAGTCAGGGGGCGAATCGTTTTGGTTTTTTTTGCCCGTACGCACTTCCTTGCGTGCGAAGCTGTAGCTGGTGGCTCCCATCAGTCAGGGGGGCGAATCGTTATTTTCCCGGATGCACTTCCTTGCGTGCGAAGATGTAGGTCGTGGGTCCCAGCTGTCTGGGGGCGAACCATTTTTTTCACGAAATACGGTGGCCCGTCCGGTTGGTCCCCGCTGTCAGTGGAGGAATAATTATTTTGCGCGTAATAAGGAGGCACTTCCTTGTGGCAGCCGTGGACCAAGCTGTCAGCCTCTCCACGTATAGTCCATGTCCGATGGAAGTCGTTGCTTGACCACATTGACCACGCCGCGCCGAGAGCATCACGGCGGTGCATGACGACGAGGCCTAGGAAGGGGACGATGCATAGCCGGGGAAGATGCGGCAGTGGATGCACACGCGGAGAGGAGTACGAGGGTTACTGGTTCGGCTGCGCTGACCTCGCCGTAGAATAACAGGGGGTGTGGGTGAGTGGAGGGATGGTCTGGCTAGCGGTGGGAGTAGTAGGGGGCGGTGAGGCCTCCTGCAGACCGCCACGAGAGGCGGGGAAGCGGCACGACCGGTGCTGCTTTGGGCGGCTGGAGCAACAAGACCAGAGGTTGAAGAAGCATGACGGCCGTTGGATGGACATCGTACGGTCACTGCAGCTAGAATCGTTTATATTGACTAAGTTGACAAATCCCTTGGTACGTCAACTTAGTAGGCCCACAGGTCAGCTTTTGAAAGGTGCACCCCAGATGTCAGGGGGAGGAATCATTTTTTGGGCGGGTGAAGCTAGAATATCCGAGATTTAAGAAGAAGCACGGCATCCGTTGGATGGACATCTAATTTCCACTGCTGATAGAACCGTGTGTTGACTATAAGTTGACAAAGCCTTGCATACAGCGTCAACTCTGCTTTTTTAGGGACGCATCAACTTAGTAAGGCCGAAGTGCGTGGCGAGAGAACTTATAGCCCATTTGAGATTTGTAAGAATGTGTAGCCCATTTTGAATTCTAATGGAATTTACTACAACCCATTTACGGTTTGTTAAAAGTACAGCCCATTTCAACCAACCGCTCAAAACAGAATTCAATAAAATTTCCCACATTTTGATGGGATCCGAAATATTTTTATCCCGAAATTTCTAGTCAGATTAAATACAATTTCAATATAAATTTATATTACGTAAAAATCCAACGAAACATTGCGCTCGCAACAAATAATGAAATTAAAATTTTCAATATCCAAAACTAATAATTTATAAAGTAATCACGTGTTTGGTGCATTTTTTATAGTTACTGCCCAGTTTTTACAATTACATCCCATTTATGATTTCTTAAAGCCCATTTTCTTGTTAAGCATAATGCATCCCTCGTAGGAAAGATTTGCAGCCCAGCAGGGCGGAGAATAACCACTTGACCTTGCCTGGGTATTCCTAAAAAAAGTATAGCTGGGCTAGCCATTTTCAGCTTGAAAAAAATTAATATCTGGGCTGGATATCTGGCCTGGGCTAGACCTGCCACAGCCCGCCAAGTTAATACCTGCAGCGATGTTTTCGTTGTTGTTCAGAGGAGAAAAATTAATATCTAGGCTAAACATTGAAAAACTCTGCACAACACTGCTCGAGCTGCTTGGTCCCAAATTGCCGGCCGCTTCTTGTGCAATTCTCTCGTTTATTGACTACTCCAGGAGGTTGACAATGGTGTGGGACCATGATGTCGTGAAACCGGGAGGAAGCAAAATAAATTATAGTTTGATATATATATATATATATATATATATATATATATATATATATATATATATATAATAAGGAGGCACTTATGTCACGTGAGGCTATGGACCTGTTGGATCCCCATTGTCATCCTCTCCAAGTAAAGTCATCTCCTCGCCTGCAGCTTTCCGCCGAACAGCCAAGGCCGCCCACCCCGCTTCCCGGTGCAGGCAATTGCTCCGCCTTCAAACGACACAAGTGCCGTCCGTCCGTCCATCTGCCGCCCACATTAATGGTACGCGGTTGCCGAGGCGGCTACTCCGGCGCCACACGCCTGTCCCTCCGCCCGCCACCATTGCTATATAAACTGCTGCGCCGGCCATAGCCGCAGTCATCCGCATCCATTCCCTTTCTCCTGTCCACACCACTATCGCCCACCATGGCTTCCTCGCGCTCCAGCGCTCTTGAGACGGGCGGACGACGGCCACAAGGAGATGGCAGCCATTGCTGCCGACCGGTGGCCGGCAGCCGGAGGACGATGACGTCCCAATGGAGAACATGGTAGTCGACGATCCAGCGCCAACCCCCTCCTCCGCGCCATCCTTGCCGGTGCATTGCACCATGACCATCGGCGAGGCCCGTGCCCAATATATGGACAGGGTGAGGCAGATGCATGAGGAGCAGTTCCGGGAGGCGCGGGCCGACGCCGCCTACAACCACCATCTCCTCCAGGAGCACCTGTAGGCGGAGGAGCAGATCGCCGCGGAGCAGGCGAAGCAGGAGGCGCTGCTCAAATCGTACCGCTCCGCCCGCAAGGGCCGCGTCGAGCGCTGGCGGTACCGCATGCGCATGGCGGAGGTTGTGGCCGCCTACAAAGAGGCTAGCAAAGAGGGCGATGAAGCGGGCGAGGCGCTGTTTGGCGAGACCGAGGAAGAGGCAGAGGACAATGCCGGCTCCGACGAGTCCCCGCTCCGCTGGCGTCGACGAGGCCCTGCTCCGCCAAGGCCTCGCGGCGCTAATAATGAGGCAGAGGACACCACCGGCTCCGCCGAGGCCCCGCCCCGCCAACAACGAGGCAGAGGACATCGCCGGCTCAGCCGAGGCCCCACCCTGCCGGCAATGTGGGCGAGGATTTCCACCGCTCCGCTGAGGCGCCGCCCGCCGGCAACGAGATAGAGGACATCGCCGGCTCCGCCGAGGCCCCTCCCCGCTGCCAACGAGGCCGCGCCACACAGAAAACGAGGAAGAGTAGAACACGGTAGGTCGCCATCGCTCGGGTCCAAGTAAGGCCACTGCTGCTACCCTCCGGTTGAAGCCAAGCTAGGCAGGTTGACCATTGACGGCCGGTTAGCTTCTTGTCGGCGACGTAGAGTCGGAGAGTTGCGCTGAAGAAGAACGCTGCTTATACTTAACTGCTGGTGCAGTATCGATCGACACGTGGGCCCAACAGGCCACATGTCGATTACGCAATCGCACTGGAGTTAAGTCATCAAGCTTCGCTCGCCTGGACACGATGGTGGGTAGCTTCGGTTAATTAATTATACCTCCAGCGCACCCCTTTTTAGTTGAAGAATGTATGAAATGTAATGAAATCCGGCATGTTTATATGAAATCCGACCGTGTATTAATGAATTTATTTTGATTAGTTCGAATTCCTGTATCACTGGCATTGGATGAACATGCAAAACAATACGTACTAGCATTATTCCCAGGGTGATCACCTCGTTTGCAGCAGTTTCACATGTACTCCCTCCGGTCCTTTCTAGTCTGCATACAAGTTTTGTCTGCAGTCAAAGTATCTCTACTTTGACCAATCTTATACAAAAAAGTATGCACTTTCACAACGTGCGAAGTAAAAAGGAATGTATGAGTACAAAGAGCTTGAGCAGCTTTTTAGCATTTCTGTACATTGCAATCAAACACATAGGCCTGGCAATTCATAGAGAACATTCAAAACAATCGATGATTATGCATCTCACCGACTCATGTCAGAGGCAATATTTACTTCACAACTAAAGAATAAAGAAAAAATTGATCGACGTCTTGACAAAGAAAGGGCGTCCCATTCAAAAATATCAAACGCATGTCTTGCTAAAATTAATGAGCAAAATTTGACAAGGTTGTCCCATTCCAAAATATCAAATGCCAATGATTGTGGAATGGGCAGGGTTTGCCATCAGTTCGGACATTGACATGGCACCTCGTGCTAAATAAACCAGCTGTTCTTTTTGTGCAGTTCGACCAAAATCAACCAAATTCGCGCGTAGCTTGTAGGATTTTGCCCTTATATGTTGCAACGCCTTGAACTTATTGGCACCTCCTTTCTTGTGGTGGAAATGAATGATTCGATGTATTCGTGAACATTTTGTGCAGTTCCCATTAAAATCAAGCTGAGCACCCCTGTTTGCACAAATACAAAAAAGTGATTAGTATAAAGCAAACTGTACTATGATTTGACAGTTTCAATAGGCACATACATGGTCCATGTAGAGCACACTTTTAGAAAAATGGAACTCACCAGAAAGAATCCTAGAACAACATTGTACTCAAGCATCACAAAGAAAAAAAATGGAGATTTGTCACCCTTCCGAAATTGAAGTTAGTTTGGTCTGTAGGGAGTAATGTAACCATCCTTCAACCGCTCCTTCTAATGAGAAGATAGACAGGCTTCTTCATCACAGCATAATCGGAACTAGTCACTTCACGTACTCCATATTCTTCTTCAGAGGAAGATGATCCTATTGTGCAAAGACAAGAGGACTACTAAATGCTAGCATCCATGTTTGCTCGAAAAAAGGAAAGGAAATATTTAAAACAACACAGATGAAGCACTTCTCAAGGACAATACCACTTCTTCATGACAGTATATAAATAGTAGCACAACACCAATAGAGATGACAAAGCTCAATCATATGGATGAAATCGGGCTTAGTACCAACCTTTGTCAGGAGGCTGATTGTGTAGAGCATACAGATGAAGCACATCTTCGGAACCATCTATTGCTATATACGGGGGTGGCCATGCTTACTATATAGTCCTCGATTAGTTTAATGTTTCCAACATCTTCTTGTGCAGTTCCACTGAAATATATGGTATCTTCAAAGAAGATCCCTGTTTGCACAAGTAGAGATAATTACGTATGGCATCAAATCAGTGGCAAAACAATTGCTCATTCCAGCCATAGCAATAAATTAAGATGCAAAACTATATCATTACTTGTGTCATCACAGCCCAAAGGCTTCATTACTGACCGGAGTTAATTTTTGTTTTTCTTCCGCTTGTTCTTCCCCTTCATCACTTGGTTCAATAACAGACAAGCTTCGCCTTCAATGTGAGAATTGGCATGTCAATTAGGGAGCACAAGTATAGTACTAAACTTAATTTTCTAATGAAAATGGCAAAATACAGGCAAGCAGTTGTGAAATATCCTTATCTTACCTCAATGGGATAGTCTGATTGCACATACAGATTGGAAGTCTTGTCTCCATTTGTGCAGTTCACTAAAATAAAGCAACATTATCATACAAGTAGCACAACATATGAAAGCACACTGCAGAATCATGTGAAAGAAGGCTAGTACTGACCTCCCATGATGGGTAATTCAAGCAACTCACAAGAAGAAGATCTGAACCAAATTCGCCTTAACGGATAGGAAGTAAGATCTCCTCTTGTGCAGTTCCACTAAGATCAAGCAATCAAGCAACGTTGTCGGTGTGACATTTTGGTTGAACTGCTCAAAACACTCTTAAAACAGAAGTGTTTGTGCAGTGCAACAAAAGGTCACAACGGCAACAAGGTGAAGTAGATAACCCTGTTTACACAGAGGTGCAAAGGAAACAATTAGTGGTCAATAACGGTGGATGACATAGAAGCCAACAAAAAGAAGCATCTACCTTATCTAAATGGGAAAGAAAGCAAGACAGTAGCATTTCTCAAATGGGGGCATTGATTAATATTAACATAGAGATTATATTAACAATAAAATTCGTTAAACATGTAATTTGGTTTTAACTGTGGCATTGCATCAATTTTCCAGCGGCATTATTAGAGGGTGTTTGTTTACAGGGACATTTTGGTGTAGGGACTAAAAAAACTCCGTGTCAGTCCCATCTAAACCAAACAGGAGGGACTTTTAGGGACTAAAAGTGGGCATTTGGGACTAAAGAAAGGGAAAACTTTGTTTTTGACACTCTAGCTTTTGACCACTTTACTTTTGCCACTCTAGAATTTGACATTTCACTTTTGCCACTCTTAGTTTTTGACAATACATCACAATTGCCATTCCATGGCAAAAACAATAATTTTTGAGTGGCAATTATGATACATTGTCAAAATGTGAAGTGGAAAAAGTGAAATGAAAAACTATTGCTTTTGCCACGAAATGGCATTTGTCATGTATTGTGAGAAGCTAAGAGTGGCAAAAGTGATATGTCTAATTCTAGAGAGGCATAAGAAAAATGGGCAAAAGCTAGAGTGACAAAAAAAAAGTTTCCCCCTAAAGAAAGAAGACCCCGAGGGAGTCTTTTTGGGACTTTTTCCAACAGTTGCCCCTGCCACGCATCGCACCTTGTTTCTATTAGTTCATTACTAGGGGTAACATGGTCTTTTAGCATGTCATTTAATAACCTCTAGTCCATGTTTAGTCCCCGGAACCAAGCGGTAGGGACTAGGGAGTTTTTAACCAAACAGGGCCTTAGATTAACAACAGCTAATGAGTTGCACGGGACGGTGGACGCACCAACACCATGTGCATCTACCGATGTCTTTGTGGTCATGCAGTCTGTTGCAACAAAGAACAAACAACCAAGGAGCATATTTGTGTAGGTCCCAGTTTTGTTATCTTTAGACACCTTTCCTTATGTGAGCTGCAAATCTAGTCATGCTCAAACTCTACCTTGTCCCTTCCTTTCCTTTTTGAACTAGTACTTTCCCCTTCCTTTCCTCTTTGAACCACGCCCTAGATTTATGCGATACAACTTTCCCCACTACTTTCCCACATTCCTTTCCTCTTTGAACCACGCCCTAGATTCATGCTATACAACTTTCCCCTTCATTTCCTCTTTGAACCACGTCCTAGATTCATGCTATATACTTCCTCCATTCCTAAATATATGTCTTTGTAAAGATTCCACTATGAACCACATACGGATGTATATAGATGCATTTTAGAGTGTAGATTCATTCATTTTGCTCCGTATTTAGTCCTAGTAAAATCTCTACAAAGACTTATATTTAGGAACGGAGGGAGTACAACTTTTCCCACTACTTTCCCCCACTCCTTTCGTCTTTGAACCACGTGCTAGATTCATGGTATACATGCAGCTAGAGCAATGCATGTGGAGTAAGTAAATTATACCTTAAGGTTTTTGGACGTGGTTCCGTGGGCGACGGACGGCGGCGAAGAAGAAGGGGTCGGAGGCCCTCCCGCGCCGCCGCTGGGTGGAAAGTGAACAGCTGCGCCGGTAGTGGATTCACTCCCTCGCCGACGGCGACAACGTTAAGCCTCCTTCCCTTCCCGGTGGACGGATCCTGCCGGCTCTTTGAGCAGCAGTGAGGGGAGAGAGAGAGAGGCCAACGAAGTCTTGTTTAGATCTGGAGAGGGCGAGAGAGTGTGAAGAGAGCAACTACAAGCGCTGAGGTTCCAGCGGGAGAGGGCGAGAGGGTGTGAAGAGAGCAACTACAAGCGCTGAGGCTGCAGCGTGTATATATATATTGGAGAGAGTGTGAAGCGTGCAAACACTAGAAAACATTTTGACCAGTCAAAGAATCCTCCTGGCAAAAATTATGCTCAAGTGTAATTATCAAACCCGAGACCTCAAGTTTGATGAGCGAACAGGCTAACCAGCTACACAACCGTCCCGTTATGTTCAACGAGAAGAAAATAACCTTTTATACATTCCTGCATTCATGTGACAAGCATGCCGTGTTTTTTTTTTGTGTGTGTGTGTGGGAGTCATTGGGATTTAAATCATAATCGTGTCATGTGGCTTTAGTGGTAAGACTATCCACATTGGTGCAGAAATAATGCAGCCTTAGTCACCTTACCTCTCTCCATGTAGTACGTTGGGTCCCACCAGTCAGAGGGTGAAACAAACAAATTAATAAGAAAAATTAAAAGCACCAGCGGTGTATCTTACCTCACACATCTCGCTACTACTCGGGAACACTGTCCAATTGATACCTCTGTTCGCTCACGTACTATTTTAAGTGAATCCTTATTATTGCATGCACGCAAATTTTGGGCACTTGTATTCGACTTAAGTCAGTGTGCCACCGTATCTCGTATACTTACTACTCCCTCCGTCTAGGTGTAATAAGTCACGTTAGAAGGTGCAACGGGACCAAGGTGCGTGCGTGTGCGTGTGTGTGTGTTTAACAGCATGTGTGTGTTAGAGAGTGTGACAGATCGACCTACTCCTAAAGAGAGATGGTGTGTAGTGTACGATTTTAGCCGCGAGAGTCGGTGCATCCTCTCGTTTCCGGGCGTGTCCGGTAGGGACATGTGGACAGCTGCCACGCTCGCTCCTGACCAGCCTGGCCCACCCAAAGCCCCTCCATCACCCCCGCGTGCTTCCCGCCCGAAACGGTCAGCGCCGCTCCAAATAATCGGTGCCGCATTCATGCCCGGGCAGAGCAGACGCGACCTCTCACTGGCGCAATAATGATGGTTGCTTCGTCCGTCCAACTTACTGCTGGGTCTATGTGATTCGACGGCTCATTGGTCTTTATTAGTGAGGTGGTAGGACTACTGGATGTCCCACGCTTTTGGCCAAAGAAGGTACTACTACTACTAGATTGCAATTTCTCCATTGAGGGAGTCCTGGATTAGGGGGTGTCCGGATGGCCGGACTATGACCTTTGGTCGGACTCCTGGACTATGAAGATACAAGATTGAAGACTTCGTCCCGTGTCCGGATGGGACTTTCCTTGGCGTGGAAGGCAAGCTTGGCGATACGGATATGTAGATCTCCTCCCATTGTAACCGACTCTGTGTAACCCTAGCCCTCTCCGATGTCTATATAAACCGGAGGGTTTTAGTCCATAGGACGAACAACAATCATACCGTGGCTAGATTCTAGGGTTTAGCCTCTCTGATATCGTGGTATATATACTCTTGTACTACCCATATCATCAATATTAATCAAGCAGGAGTAGGGTTTTACCTCCATCGAGAGGGCCCGAACCTAGGTAAAAACATCATGTCCCTTGTCTCCTGTTACCATTCGCCTAGACTCACAGTTCGGGACCCCCTACCCGAGATCCGCCTGTTTTGACACCGACATTGCTGCTTTCATTGAGAGTTTCTCTCTGTCGTCACCTTTAGGCCCGATGGCTCCTCCCATCATCAACAATGATACGGTCCAGGGTGAGACTTTTCTCCGTGGACAGATCTTCGTATTCGGCGGCTTTGCACTGCGGGCCAATTCGCTTGGCCGTTTGGAGCAGATTGAAAGCTACACCCCTGGTCATTAGGTCAGACTTGGAAGTTTGAACTACACGGCTGACGTCCGCGGAGACTTGATCTTCGACGGGTTCGAGCCACAGCCAAGCGCGCCACACTGTCACGATGGGCATGATCTAGCTCTGCCGCCGAACAGTGCCCTGGAGGCCGCACACATGTCCGCTTCGACCCTTAGCTCGGAGCCGACTGCGCCAATCGAGGACGTGGGGCTGGACGCAGCCTCGGGGGCTGCAATCTCTACGGCGATCGAGCCGAATACCAGCCTTGTCCTTTGCGAAGCTCGCGACTCCAAGGTGCCGGACTCCGGACCTGCCGCGCCCCTGCCAATCGAATTCGATTGGGCGCCGATCATGGAGTTCACCGCCGCGGACATCTTTCAGCACTCGCTCTTCGGCGGCATTCTGAATTCACTAAACTCTATCTCTCTCTATCAAGAGAGCCCTGGCCGGACTATGGTCAGCAAGGTTGGGATGCGGATGACGAAGAAATTCAAAGCCCACCCACCACCCACTTCGTAGCCACTATCGATGATTTAACCGACATGCTCGACTTCAACTCGGAAGACATCGACGGTATGGACGACGATGTAGGAGACGAACAGGAATCATCGCCTATAGGGCACTGGACAACCACCTCATCCCATGATGTATACATGGTGGACACACCTAAAAGAAACGATGACGAGGAATAAAGGGGCGCAACGAGGGATCGTTCCCTCGAAAAGCAGTCAAAGCGTCGGCGTAAGCACCGCTCCAAACCCCACCTCGACAGAGACAACAGCCATACAGACCCAGCCATAGAGCAGGGCGAACCAGCGGACGACGAACATGCCATCGAGCAACCGTCCGAACAACGCAACTTGGATAAACAACCCGTCCCCGGCGAAGAATAACAGTCCGGACGACCTCACGGCGGACAGATTGCTGGAGCAGAAGAACCTCCAAAAAAGGCTCATCGCCACTACGCCTAGCCTGAAAAAGCAGAAACGGAAGCTCAAAACAGCGGAAGACGCACTCAGAATTAGATGGAGCAAAGTACTCAACACCGCAGACAGATACGGCGACAGTCGCCACACAAAGAGTTATCCGAAGCGAAAATTACTGCCGGAATTTGATGAAGAAGCCTTAGAGCCTCCGCAATCAAAAAATAAGGAAGCCACCCGGTCGGATAAACGACCCCATGGCCTACATAGTGCGGAAAATGGCGCCGCACACAATCCGGCACGCGATCCGCACAAGGATTCGCATCAAAAAGATGGCCCAGCTAGATCTATCTATGGGCCAAGAAAGCAAGCTCTAGTAAGCAATGCAACACATCAAGTATCCGAACATCACGGTACACCCAAATATAGGGGTGCCGCACACCCCCTATGTTTCACCGATGAGGTGCTGGATCATGAATTTCCAGTGGGATTCAAGCCCATAAACATAGAGGCATACGATGGAACAACAGACTTTGAGTCCGGATTGAGGATTACATCCTCCACATACACATGGCTAGAGGAGATGATCTCCACGCCATAAAATACTTACCCCTCAAACTCAAAGGGCCAGCCCGGCATTGTCTTAAAAGCCTTCCCGGAAACACCATTGGAAGTTGGGAAGAGCTCGAGGATGCTTTTCGGGCAAATTTTCAAGGGACCTATGTCCAACCTCCGGATGCAGATGATTTAAGTCATATAACTCAAGACCCGGAGAGTCAGCCCGAAAACTCTGGAACAGATTTCTTACTAAAAAGAACCAGATAGTCGACTATCCGGACACCGAAGCCTTAGCAGCTTTCAAACACAGCGTTCGAGACGAATGGCTCGCCAGACACCTCGGCCAAGAAAAGCCAAGAACAATGTCCGCATTAACAAGCCTCATGACCCGCTTTTGCGCAGGAGATGATAGCTGGTTGGCAAGATGCAGTACCAGCGACCCAAGTACATCCGAAGTTAGGGATGGAAACGGGAAACCGTGACGCATCAAGGGTCAGCGCCGGACCAAGGGAAACAGCCCAAAGAGCACGGCAGTCAACGCCGGATTCAAAAGCTCTCGGCAGAATCACAAAAAGCTGCCCCTCAAGGATAACAGGGATGAGCTATATAACCTAAACAAAATCTTGGACAAGATATGTCAAATCCACAGTACTCCCGGGAAGCCTGCAAACCATACCCACAGAGATTGTTGTGTCTTCAAGCAATCCGGCAAACTCAACGCCGAACACAAGGGGCTCGACACACCAAGCAAGGACGATGACGGACCCCACAAGCAGAGCACCGGAAAACAAAAGAATTTCCCACAAGAAGTCAAAACAGTAAATTCACTTCACGTGACAAAAGGGAAGAACAGAGTGGCGCCCATAGAGATACGCGCCATACGGCCTATCCTAGAGGAGTCCCACCACTGGTTGTTAAAACCAATCACCTTCGACCATCAGGATTACTCCAGAAGTATCCGGAATGCAGGATGGACTGCCTTGCTATTAGATCCGATAATTGACGGACTCGACTTTACACAAGTCCTAATGTGTGACACCCCCGATTCAATCGTACACTAATCATGCATGCAAATGTGTACGATCAAGATTAGGGACTCACGGGAAGATATCACAACACAACTCTAAAACATAAATAAGTCATACAAGCATCATAATACAAGCCAGGGGCCTCGAGGGCTCGAATACAAGTGCTCGATCACAGACAAGTAAGCGGAAGCAATAATATCTGAGTACATACATAAGTTAAACAAGTTGCCTTAAGAAGGCTAGCAAAAACTGGGATACAGATCGAAAGAGGCGCAAGCCTCCTGCCTGGGATCGTCCTAACTACTCCTGGTCGTCATCAGCGGGCTGCACGTAGTAGTAGGCATCTCCGGTGTAGTAGGAGTCGTCGTCAACGGTGGCGTCTGGATCCTGGGCTCCAACGTCTGGTCGCATCAATCGGGTATAGAAAGGGGAAAAGGGGAAACAAGGCAACCGTGAGTACTCATCCAAAGTACTCGCAAGCAAGGAACTAATCTACATATGCATGGGTATATGTGTAAAGGGCCATATCGATGGACTGAACTGCAGAATGCCAGAATAAGTGGGGGATAACTAATCCTGTCGAAAACTACGCTTCTGGCAGCCTCCGTCTTGCAGCATGTAGAAGAGAGTAGACTGAAGTCCTCCAAGTAGCATCGCATAACATAATCCTACCCGACGATCCCCTCCTCGTCGCCCTAATAGAGAGCGATCACCGGGTTGTCTCTGGCACTTGGAAGGGTGTGTTTTATTAAGTATCCGGTTCTAGTTGTCATAAGGTCAAGGTACAACTCCAAGTCGTCCTGTTACCGAAGATCACAACTATTCGAATAGATAAACTTCCGTGCAGGGGTGCACCACATTACCTGACACGCTCGATCCCATTTGGCCGGACACACTTTTCTGGGTCATGCTCGGCCGCGGAAGATCAACACGTCGCAGCCCCACCTAGGCACAACAGAGAGGTCAGCACGCCGGTCTAAACCTAAGCTCACATGCCTCTGGGCCCATCGCCCTTAGCACACCTGCATGTTGCGTACGCGGCCGGAAGCAGACCTAGCCTAGCAGGCGTTCCAGTCCAATCTGGCGTGCGCCGCTTCGGCCGACGACGTCACGAAATGCTTGGCCGATACCACGATGTCGGTTGCCCATATCTTGTCCCACGTGGCGGTTAGTGCGTATAAGGTCAACGAACCAACTCAGATCAAATACCAAGATCTCGTTAAGCGTGTTAAGTATCCGCGAATGCCGAATAGGGCCAGGCCAACCTCTCACCCAGGTAGTCTCAACCTGCCCTGCCGCTCCGCCACAAAGATACACACAGAGGGCCGTTCATACAAAGGTACTTTCAGCCCCCAATCCGTGAATCACTCGCGGGTGCTCCATGTTTAATTCGACTTTAGTCACCACATGTATCATGTATAAAGTATATAGTATATACCCATGATCACCTCCCGAGTGATCACAGCCCGATAGTATAGCACAGCAGACGGATAAGAATGTAGGGCCACTGATGGAATAATAGCATCCTATACTAAGCATGTAGGATTGCAGGTAAAGGTGTCAACGGTAGTAGCAAGGACATGCTATGCATCAGGATAGGAATAACGGAAAGCAGTAACATGCTACACTACTCTAATGCAAGCAGTATAGAAGATAATAGGAGATATCTGGTGATCAAGGGGGTGCTTGCCTGCTTGCTCTGGCAAGAAGGAGGGGTCGTCAACTCCGTAGTCGAACGGGGCGGCAGCAGCGTCGGTCTCGTAGTCTACCAGAGAGAAGAGGGGGAAGAAACAATGAATACAATGCAAACAGATGCATAACGATGCATGACAAAGCAATGTGTGTTGCTAGGCGTGCCCTAACGCGGTAGTAGGTGGTACCGGCGAAGGGGGGAAACATCCGGGGAAAGTATCCCCGGTGTTTCGCGTTACAGACGGAAGGAACCGGAGGGGGAAAGTTGCGAGTTCGATAGGTTAGCGGTGTGTGGCGGACGAACGGGCTGCGTACCCGGATTCGTCTTGTCGTTCTGAGCAACTTTCATGTAGAAAGTATTTTCATCCGAGCTACGGTTTATTTTATATTGATTTTTAAAGATTTAAAACATTTTAGGATTTATTTAATTATTTAAATAAACATTATCGAGAATAGTGTACGCTTACATCATCATGACGTCAGCAGTTAACAGGGGTTGACTGGGTCAATCTGACGTGTGGGTCCCGCATGTCATTGACTGTTAACTGACCTAACAGATTAATTAACTAAACTAGGTGATTAGGTTAATCTAATCAGGATTAATTAAGTTAAATAATTCTTTAATTAATTAACTAATTTATATTTTGTTTATTTATTTATTTTATTAAATATTTTTTAAATTTTCGTTCTAGGGCCTGGGCCCCTCATGTCATAGGCACAGGGGGGCCTTCACGAGCGCTGGGCTAGCGGACGAGGGGCGGGCACAAACGTGCGATCCCGAGCGCGGCGTCGCCCAAACGGACGCGCACAGGGGGCTCGCAGTAGCCGGCGGCGAGGCCAGCAACTGCACGGGGTAGCAGGCACTAGGTGTGGCCGTGGCCGGAGAGAGCAGCAGTAGGGGAGCCGGGGCGCGGCATGGGGCGAGCGCGCGGGAGCGAGACGGCGCGAGGGGCCGAGCGGGGTCACGGCGGAGACGGCATTCTGCCGGCCGGCCGTGGTAGGCGGAGGCGGGCACCGGAGCTGGGAAGGCCGGCGCATGCGGTGATGGGCACGGCTTCGGGCAGGGGGAACGTGAGCTCAGTCGCGGGGGTTCGGCGGAGCGGTGAGTGCGTGCGTTCGGTGACGGGGGAAAGAGAAGAGGCCGGGGGCCTCACCGAGCAGCGTAGGGCACGGGGCAGTGGGGGTCGAGGAGGACGACGGGGACGGCGTTCCGGCGACGACGGAGGAGCTCCGGCGAATGGCCTCGGCGACGGCGGTTCGTGGTATCAGCCGAAGCATTTCGTGACGTCAGCGACTGAGCGGCGCGCGCCGGATTGGACTGGAACGCCTGCTAGGCTAGGTCTGCTTCCGGCCGCATACGCAACATGGAGGTGTGCTAAGGGCGATGGCCCAGACCCCTGTGCGCTTAGGTTTAGACCGGCGTGCTGACCTCTCTTTTGTGCCTAGGTGGGGCTGTGACGTGTTGATCTTTCGTGGCCGGGCATGACCCAGAAAAGTGTGTCCGGCCAAATGGGATCGAGCGTGTCGGGTAATGTGGTGCACCTTTGCAGGGAAGTTTATCTATTCGAATAGCCGTGACCTTCGGTAACAGGACGACTTGGAGTTGTACCTTGACCTTATGACAACTAGAACCGGATACTTAATAAAACACACCCTTCCAAGTGCCAGATACAACCGGTGGTCGTTCTCTCTCAGGGTGACGAGGAGGGGATCGTCGGGTAGGATTATGCTATACGATGCTACTTGGACTACTCTCTTCTACATGCTGCAAGACGGAGGCTGCCAGAAGCGTAGTCTTCGACAGGATTAGATATCCCCCTCTTATTCTGGCATTCTGCAGTTCAGTCCACCGATATGGCCCTTTACACATATACCCATGCATATGTAGTGTAGTTCTTTGCTTGCGAGTACTTTGGATGAGTACTCACGGTTGCCTTGTTTCTCCTTTTCCCCTTTCTATACCCGACTGCTGCGACCAGACGTTGGAGCCCAGGATCCAGATGCCACCGTTCATGACGACTCCTACTACACCGGAGATGCCTACTACTACGTGCAGCCCGCTGATGACGACCAGGAGTAGTTAGGAGGATCCCAGGCAGGAGGTATGCGCCTCTTTCGATCTGTATCCCAGTTTTTTCTAGCCTTCTTAAGGCAACTTGTTTAACTTATGTCTGTACTCAGATATTATTGCTTCCGCTGACTCGTCTGTGATCGAGCACTTGTATTCGAGCCCTCGAGGCCCCTGGCTTGTATTATGATGCTTGTATGACTTATTTATGTTTTAGAGTTGTGTTGTGATATCTTCCCGTGAGTCCCTGATCTTGATCGTACACATTTGCGTGCATGATTAGTGTACGATTGAATCGGGGGCGTCACATAATGGACGGCGGCAGTGATTGAAACCTGCTATATCAGGACACAATCCGCAAAATGGGAATAGACCCAACAACAATTCGCTATAGCAAAACTTCCTTTCAAGGGGTAACGCCAGGCCCAGATGCCCATTGTACGGGCTCTCTCCTGCTAGAAGTTATGTTTGGCTCACCCGACAACTTCCGCCGCGAAAAGCTAACCTTCCACATCGCCCCATTTACAAGTAGCTATCAAGCACCTTTGGGGCGAAGCTTTCGCCCGCTTTAACGCAATACCGCATTCACGCATCTCTTATACTTAAAATGCCCGGTCCACGAGGCATCATCTCATTAAAGGGAAATATCGAGTGCTCCTCGGCGCGGAAGATCAGCGGCTGCCTTAACAGCCACACACTAAACCGGTTTCACTAATCAAAGCACCTAAACAGGTCGTTTAGACCCCGGACATGGCTAGACGAGTCCGGCGTAAACATACAAGGGCTTACTAGCCGCATACCCCCGTTCATGGGGCTCCGTGCATGTACAACAAGAGACAATAAAGCTCAATTTTATTCATTTTTTAAATTGTACTTTGTTTATTTAATATAGCGTACATTTTCTCGCTATCTTTTTCAACTAAGTTACTCTCTTTTACAGATGAACACCGTGCTACACCCGTCCAGGATACAAAGACAACGGAGACACGAGTGCATAGACGGTGAGGGACCTGTTTCAAGGATTCTTTTCAGATTATGACCCTGTGTAAACCTTTTTTACTATCACTTGTTGATACACATCCCCCGGTTTCTTGCTATAACCGAGGTGCAGGCTGGCGTCTTGGCATGTGGCCACGTCAGAATTTTGCACGTACCTGGACACCACGGGCTTATTACCAAGGGCGTTCTTCAGCCCGTTTTCATAAGGACCGAATACCTTAGGGAGTGTTCGGCGTCGCGAGTTTGGCCTTATATGCATCAGCTCCGAATCATGTCTTTGGTCAAATGTTGGGTTTACCCGGCTCCTATGTTTTGCTGCCTTACGTTCCGCTCTATCGGCTAAGGCGGCACCGGGAGAACTACTGCGATTGTGCCCCAATTCGGCCAGGCGAGCACCTCAGTAGAGAAAGCCGAAAACTGGCTGTCATGATATAGCGTGAGACTGGTCAACCACTCGATGACCCACCGGAATGTTTAGGATTCCTTCGCATTAACGAAGGGCCGTTTCCCGGCCAGGCACACACGCACCCCAAATTCGGGTGAGCGCGGTGCCCCAGGGGCTATATAGTAGCCCCACTGTCAAACTCCTATGGCTAAGTGAAAGTGATAAAGCATTATAGTCCGGTTGCCTAGTTCGCTGCGCTATCACCTCCTTTATAGGACCAAGACGTTGGATCAAGTGTGAAAATGCACCTTCTGCGAACACCCCCGCATTATATGCGTGGGGGCTGAAGCCGACGAGTGCCATCTTTCAGGTTATATATACATATACATTAACAGCCGCACATGAGGTATTTTAATTCTTGAAGGCACAAGTATAAAAATCTCTTATATTCCCTCAAAACATTTTTTTACAATAATACATGTTATTCGAACATAATATCCTTCTAGCACTGCGTTTCTATTAAACGAGCGCCCTGCAGAACTTCCTGAAAATAGTGCTCGGCAGGTACTCGGCTCCCGTCCGAATCTTGGGATGCAACATCGGTGGCCTTCATCTGCGCCCAGTATGTCTTGACACGGGCAAGAGCCATCCGCGCACCCTCTATGCACGCTGACCTCTTCATTGCATTGATATGCGGCACCGCACCAAGGAATTGCTGCACCAAGCTAAAATAACTCTTCGGCTCGGGCCTTTCCGGCCACAGATGAGTCACGACATACTTATTCAGCTCCGGATAACCTATTCAGCTCCGTCCAAGCGGCTAAACGATCGGTTAATGGAAGTGGGCGCTCTGGATTGTGGAACTGCGATAAGAAAAGCTTTTCCACTTCTTGATCCTTTTGATCTTGGAAGTGTTCGGCCGCGTCCGCGGCACTCGCCGCCAAGTCCAGGTAAGTGTCCGCTGCACTCCACAACCGGTCCAACGGAGCATATTTAGGATCCCCGAACTTCATCCGCAGCATAAAGGGCTTTCCAGCCGCGATATCTCCTACCCGACGTAGCTCCTCCTTCATAGCTCTCATCACGGGCGAGCATCCTTGGCCTCGGTAGAGACCTTCTTCAGGTCCTTCATTCCGCTGATCTTCTTTTTAAGAAGCTCGCGAACGGTCGGCAGCATTCTTCAACTTCACAGCCATCTCGGCCATTTCCTTCTTGCTGGCAGTGAGCAGCCTGTTCGGCTTTCATCTCTTCAGTCGCCTTTAAGGCAGCCGCATCGCTTCTCCTGGCCTGCTCCTTGGCTCGGGCAAGTTACGCCCGAAGGTTCTCCATGGCAGCGGCACCATCTGCATCAAGCACACATGTTGTAAGGTATGGTCATCAAGCTTCTCTTACCGGGTGTCTTCGGAGAAATTACATACCTTGTGCCTCGTCAAGCCGCTTGTTAACAAGCGTGATGTCGGCATCTGCCACGTCAAGTTGCCGCTTTAGCTCGGCAAATTCATCAGTCCGGCTAGCCACCGGACACTTCTCCACCTACATAAGAACGGCGACATGTTATACCTGGGACTATGATCCTCGGCCTGCCGTCATTTTTGACAACGCACCGAGTCTCAGGGGCTACTATCTATACAGGGCGCATCTTTTATATGCGGAACTGTCAAAAGGTGCATCATTTCGCGTACTTCAAAACCTGTCAGTAAACTCCTGACGGCCTCGTGCAACCCGCTCTCATGGATGAAATCCTTTCAATCACAGTACCCATAAACGCACGGTGTTCTTCTGAGATAGACGCTCGCCCGAGCAGATTCTTCAGCTCCTCCGACCGCGCACCGGACGGTGCCGGACTCACCCGATGGCCTTTTTCGAAGGCCAGACACGGAGGGCTTTGGGGGGCCACATGACTACTTTCCGGCCCTGCTGGATTCGGAGAAACCCTCTGTGACGACACCTCAGGGTCACCAGCCTCGCACGACGGTACGGCAGGGGGAGGCGTTCCGCTCTCCATCATCTCCGGACAAAGATCCCCTGAAGATGAGCTCTGCTGAGAAGGGCTGAGATCCGAATTACAAGGTAAAATTTCGGTTATCTTCCTCACAAATAGAACAGGGATGTTTCTTATTTTCAAAACTCCCCTCTCTACTTACGGCTCGGTGGAGGGCTGATCCCCTTGGGGGCACAGTGTGGCCGAGGCATCTCTCGGCGCAGGACCCTCTGACGAAGATTTCTTCCCCCGCTTTGAGACCATGGTCTCCGGGTCTTCTGAGGCGGTCCTCTTCTTCCCCTGAATGGAGGGATTCTCGATCCCTCCTTTCCTGATAGCCTCCTTCGGGGAGGCGGTAGCTTCCTTGTTCCCCCCTTCGCCTTCTTCCAAAGGCGCAACCTCCAGCATCCTGGTTAACACGGGATCCGGCGTGGTCTCAGGGTGGGGGGCCGAACACCTGATTAGCTTTGCTTTCGCTATCCACTCCTGTTTAAGGGACATCTCTTTTAAGGGCAATTTTATGATAAATGTACGGATAGCGCGTCCGGGTACAAGGCTACTTACTTGAGTATCCGGGCGATTGCAGCTCAAACCTGTGTCCTCGGTCGAGTCCGGACACATTGCTTGTGATCCGAAGAACAATTTGTACATCTCCATGGGCGTCGCGCTCGTAAAATGTTCAAGAGCTTGTGGTCCCTCCGGATTAAACTCCCACAGGTGGAGGGGGCGGCGTTTGCAGGGCAAGGTGCGGCGAATCAACATGACCTGCGTCACTACGACCAGGTTGATATCTCTTTCTAGGAGATCTTGGATGCGGCCCTGCAACAAGGGCACGTCCCTGGACAGCCCCCAGTCAAGCCCTTTATTGACCCATGACGCCAGCCGCGGTGGGGGACCCGAGCGAAAGGCAGGTGGAACCACCCACTTGGTGCCCCTGGGAGCTGTGATATAAAACCACTCTCGTTGCCATAAGCTGAACTCCTCTTGAAAAAAGCCCTCGGGCCATGGAGCGTCAGCATTCTTGCTTATAACAGCGCCTCCGCACTCCGCGTGCTACCCCTTGATCATCTTCGGCTCTACTTTGAAGGTCCTAAGTCACAATCCGAAGTGAGGAGTAATGCGGAGGAAGGCTTCATATACGACAATGAACGATGAGATGTGGAGGATGGACTCGGATCCAAGTCGTGAAATTCCAACCCATAATAAAACATGAGCCCCTCATGAAGGGGTCCGTCGGGAAGCCTAACCCCGAAGGAAGTGAGACGCGAACACCACGCTCTCGCCAAAGCTTGGGAGTGGGAATAACCTGCCCTTGAGCAGGCAGCCTATCTGAAATTTCGCGATTAAATACAGCATCTCTTAGCTTTAGCACGTCTTCTTCCGTAACGGAGGAAGGCATCCGTCGGCCTTGAAGGTTGGAACCGGACATCATTGAAGGTCCGAAGCGCCTGAATCTGGAACTTCGGGTGTTGGAACTCGAGGCGAGGGGCGGATTGGATTGAGATTGAAAGAAAGGAGTAGAGCCTTGGTCTCTTTGTAAAGAGGTTGAATACCAAGAGCCTTCCCCATGACCGTTTGGGACTCACCTTCGATAGAGGAGACGTGCCAACGGGCACGATTGGGTTACCCATGCCCGTATTGATGTGAATCCCGGAATAAGGGGACACGATCTCTGCTTCAACAAGACGTGCCAAGGAAACCGCCTCGCTAAGTGCGCTGAGGTGGGACAGTAAAAACGATTCGAATAAAGGCTTGGCCATGGTGTGATATCACGCTGCGAAATACGTCACCAGATTGGATTTGTGTAAATATTATTCTCTCAACGGTGGTATGTGGAAATTATTTTGCAGAGCCGGACACTATCCTTGTGTTCAAAATCTTCTATGAAGTATTCGGAGGAGGAACCCGCCTTGCAATGCCGAAGACAATCTGCGCGCTGGACTCGTCGTCATTGAAGCCTGGTTCAGGGCTACCGAGGAGTCCTGGATTAGGGGGTGTTCGGATGGCGGACTATGACCTTTGGCGGACTCTGGACTATGAAGATACAAGATTGAAGACTTCGTCCCGTGTCCGGATGGGACTTTCCTTGGCGTGGAAGGCAAGCCTGGCGTCTGGATATGTAGATCTCGTCCCATTGTAACCGACTACTGTAACCCTAGGCCTCTCCGGTGTCTATATAAACCGGAGGGTTTTAGTCCGTAGGACGAACAACAATCATACCGTAGGCTAGCTTCTAGGGTTTAGCCTCTCTGATCTCGTGGTAGATCTACTCTTGTACTACCCATATCATCCATATTAATCAAGCAGGAGTAGGTTTTTACCTCCATCGAGAGGGCCTGAACCTGGGTAAAAACATCGTGTCCCTTGTCTCCTGTTACCATCCGCCTAGACGCACAGTTTGGGACCCCCTACCCGAGATCCGCCGGTTTTGACACTGACACCCATCATCATTTAGATCATCCCACGTAAGGAAAAAAGATCAGCCAACTCCTACTGCATAATGGGATTATATTTTTCTTTTTGACATGTTAATGGGACTTAAAAGATCACTTACATGCATGCTACGGTGCATGCTTGCATGCAGACATGTTGATGTGATTTAAAACCCACTCACATGCATGTGCCATGGTATTTCTGCATGCTTGCATGTGGCTTAGTGCGGAGCCTCTCAACGTCTAGATCAGACGGCTATTATGGACTAATTTACTTCATCTAATGGCTACATCAATTTTGATGATGTGGCTCAAGGAGAGGATAGAGAATTCCTAGTAGTGGGGGCTAGCTATTACTAGTAGATAAGTCTTTGTAGAGATTCCACTAGGTGAACTAAATACGGAACAAAATGAATGAATCTACACTTAAAATGCATCTATATACATCCACATGTGGTTCATGGTGAAATATCGTCAAAGACTTATATTTAGGAATGAAGGAAGTATTAGTATAGTATGTACTGTAATTTATCAGCGAGATAAATTTGTACAATGCTATGAAGCTTCCAGCTTCTATTACATGTATCTTGCGTCCAAGGTTGCCCGTTGCAACATTTCATCAAATACAAAGGAGACTAACATGCATGCTATTGCATCTCATTGATTAATGAGATCATAGCAAATATGTACTCCCTCCGTTCCAAAATAAGTGTCTCAACTTTGTGCAAACTTTAGTACAAAGTTGTACTACTACTAAAGTTGACACTTATTTTGGAACAGAGGCAGCTAAAGAAAAAAACGATCCATGCAGTCCCTAGCCCTTGAGCCATGAACCCTGACCAGGCTTCAATTTGCTGGCAATGTTCGAGCTTCCTAATAAATGAAGTTTGCAACCTTTTGACCATCGGATCATTTTGTGCAGCTTCGTAATAAATCGAGATGAGCATCCCTGTGGCAAAGAAATTGAGGTATAAACTCATCACAAATACAGTACGTAGAAGCCAGTAGAGGTATGTGCGGGGCAAAGAAGTAGAGAAATATCCACAGGGAGTGATGTGGGCATTTGGAGCGATGGTGCAAGCCGGCTGTAAAGGGAGTTGTACACGAGGGACGTAGCTCAACCTTGAGGAGGGCGGCAGAGGCGCCAACCGCCCACGCCGCGCAAAGGAGCAATGGACGAAGGAAATTTCACGGCTTTGTGAGAGAACGGTGGGGACCCTGATCGGGACATGCCGACGGTGGGTTTTCGCCGTCGACGGCAACCACCGCATCTACACTAAGCATCCACCCCTTCCCCAAGCGGACGTGATCCGCCGGGATGTTAGAGATGTGGCCATAGTCGTTTTGTGCGAGAGTGTGAAGAGAGCAACCCTAGCAAGCAACCGTGTAGGCTGGCCCGTCCTGACTATGTATATAGTGGAGCGGTTTCCTTTTCTCTCCAATATGAAACTATCATATTGCGACGTGCCCTTTGAAGAAAAAAAAAACAATTTATAAATGACGCGGCACCTACTACTTGTTCTCCTATAACCTTGCGCTTGGCATCTCCAAAATATTAACCTTGCGATTGGATCTTCGCCTCTTCGGGAAGTCGAGCAATAATGGTAGTGGAGTATATATTGTTCTGGCTATATGAGACTGAATGAAT
This sequence comes from Aegilops bicornis, assembly GCA_021605145.1. Lineage (NCBI taxonomy): Eukaryota > Viridiplantae > Streptophyta > Magnoliopsida > Poales > Poaceae > Aegilops > Aegilops bicornis. The sequence continues at coordinate 135,276,144 of CM038671.1, forward strand.
TGCTCCACGTCCACCATGTGGGCGAGGGTCGAGGGGCGAGGGAGAGTGCTACATACGGAGCAAAATGAGTGAATCTACACTCTAAAATACGTCTATATACATCAGTTTTTGGAGTATGTACTAGTAGTTCATATTGAAATCTACTAAAGGACATATATATTCCAAACAATATGATATAATCTCTATAACCAAGGTAGTAGGGACGAGGAGTAAATGGAGGGAGTAGTAATTTTTTCTCCTCGTCCTGCGAGCCACCGCGCGCATGGGCGAGGGAGCGGCCGTAAGGCGGAGCAAGCTTCACCTCATCCTGAGAGCCACCACACCCGTGGGCGGGGGAGACGGCGTACTAAGCAAGCTTCTCCTCGTTCTGCGAGTTGACGGGTCACATCAAAAGTCTTGCCTCTAAGGTAGGCCCCACATGGTTTGCCTCTTTTTGAACATAACACGTCAAGTCGCAATTTGTTTGTTCACCCGTGGTAGACGATCCTCCCTCCACCAAGTGGACAACCAGTACACGCGCCAAATTACCAAGTGGGCTGCCTTTTTCATACATAATTGAGCTCCACCGTGTACCCGCGCGGGTGTGGTTGGGAAAGAGACGGGAGTACGTGCGTGGTGCATGCACCTCTTCTCTTCCTGCACGTCCCCCACCTACGTGGGTGTTTGTGAGAGATACAAACCGCGTTCGTGAGTGTTTTTTGTTTTAGGGTGGGGGTTGATTTCGTGAATTATTTGTGGGAATATGTGTCGATGACATCGCAAACAAAATTTTGCATGCAATGTGTGTGAAATGGAGGCCTATCCATATCATACATAGAGGGTCGGGCAATCCAAGAGAAGAGAGGGAGGGTTCATAGCTATCGATAGAGTCGAAGAGAGGATCAAGTGGGTGGGTGCAAGATCGATGAAGAGAGCCATCGAAATTGTGTGTGTGTTCAAGTCAAAGATATAGGGCGACTGGCCTACCGGAACGTTAGAGGGCACATGTCAAGTTTGTGTGTGGCAGGGAGACATGACTAGAGCGCTCGATGTATCAGTGTGTGTGGGGGGGAGGGGGTGGGGGGAGGGGTAGGGAGAGGCCTAACTATAGAGGTAGAACGACTCGTATATGTGTTGAGAAGGCGAGACCCAGCTATGTCTTGAGGGAGATCGATCGACATCCATACATAACTGAAGGACGGGAAATATGATGGGACAGAGAGAGACAGGGAGGGAGAGGGAGGGAGAGGGGTAGAGTGCTGGATGGGTGATGGAGTTGCTTCTCGAAGATGGTGGGAGAGGCCTACTAGACAAACTGGGGTTGGAACTGCAATGTTATCAATAAGAGTGGGGATGTGTTTCTGAGTGTGCCTGTGCGTCATAGATCTGTCGGGACGCATCCTTGGATAATGAAGGGGAACCATGTATTTGGTAAGCAAACCTAACTAGATTGGTAGATCAATTGTTTATTGTCGGAGGAAGGGTGAGACACAACTAATGAGGTAGATCGATCGACGTGTGGGTAAAAACGAGTTATAAGGACCTAGCTAGCTATATGTATAGCGAGAGACCGGTCGGTGTACGTCCATTTGTTAGAGGCAAATAAGGCCCAGTGAGACGGATAGACAGAGAGAATGGAGCTAGGAGGTGGTGCAGACGCCCAACTACTAGCTAGATAGGGGAGGAGTGTGCGGTTGTGAGATCGATGAAAAGAGGGGCGAGAGTTTACACGTGTGTCTGACCGTATGAGAGACACGAGGTAAGGACACATAAAGGAGGAGATTGAAGGTGTGTGTGTATGTTGTAGGCAGGCATCGTTGGAGAGGTTTATCGATCGGTTTGTGTCGGAAAGGAGTTGTGGAGACTCTGGGAGAACGACCTAAATAAAAAAATAAATGTGCCCGGTGGATAGAATGCTGAGGGAGGGGGAGGGCGAGGAGGGCGTGTGCATGCATGAGAGAAAGTTAGTGGTAGCTACAAAGGTTAGAGGATTGTGTGGGTGTAAGAGACTAACAAAGATCATAATTTGATATGAAAGCGGATTCATATATTTGAACAGGAGATCATAGTGTTTTAAACATTGCATGCATGAATATAGCGGTGATACACGTGTTGTGCACATGTTATACCATAATGTGATAATGCATGCGTTTGCAACTCACAACTAAATGCCAAACAATCTAAACCATACTATACATCAAACAATCTCACATTTTATTTGAATTTGTGATAATGTGTGGCGTTTGCAGCTTACAACTAAATATCGAACAATCTAAACAATACTATATATCAAACATTCTCACATTTTATTTGAATTTGTGGTAATGTGTGGTGTTTGCAACTCACATCTAAATACTTGTAGCGTAGGGGGCGGGGCACCATACATAATATGATAAACACAATATACATATGAGACATGGTTTAGATTATGAAGATCTAGCTAGAGCTAGAAATGTAATGTGATTTGAAATCAAAATAAAGTGGATTCAAAAAATCTAGTTCGAGTTCATATAGTACACATAGTTCATATGTAACTCGAGACTAATCATGTGGTGTGCTGTGAACATAATACACAAACGATGGTTTAACTTGACATTAATGATGGTTGTAGATCTTATTAAAACAGTGAAATGAATTCAAATGCTTTGACTTCACAACAATCATTACTGTAGATCTTATTCAAATAGAGAAACGAATTCAAATTTAGTTCATATTGAAGCGGTAGTATATACGTTTGGAATGCACTAAAACGTTCATTTGAGTAGTAGGTTGCATGCATTATACACGTAACATAACATGACTTCAAAGTTTTGAATGACATTTGTAGTGCGCATTGATTTGGTACAGTACACGTTAGGCTTGTTCGGAAATTTCAACTCGTGCCTTGTTAGCCCGAAATATTTAAGATATATCTTTGTCTCGTTGTGCTCCGACAACTCCCTCCATCTCAACCAGCGCCTTGCTATTCCGAAATTACAACGCGCGCGAAAACTCCCACCTCTTGTGAGATCCCGACACGCGAAATGCACGTGGTACCCCTGAACCGTAAGAACCGCCTCAAATCGGTGGGGGTACTTTCGTAACTTACCCAACATTTTGGACAAGCGCTTCTCTAAGCCATGGTTCCCCACTGCCATCCCATCCGCCCACCCATTCGTACCCCGAGGCCGCGAAAACATGTGACAAAACCCCACACCCTGCTCCATCCGCCACCCAGCCGGAGCCTCTTCTCCGACTACGTCGTCCACAGCAACACCTCGACGTCCCTCATCCACCGTACTGGATGAGGATCCGTCATCGATCTCATCGTCCCGCTGGTTCAGCCACCCTATCCTCCACCTCCAAGGAGCTGCCCCGACGTTCCCCTCGTCTTTTGCACCACCTCCATTCCCACACCGCCGTCTTTACCTGCACCACCGGAAGAGCATCATCATCACCGTTTCCTCGGATGAAGCTGCGGCCTAATCGGCGCCACCAAAGAGGTTGTACACTAATCGCCGCATTTTCTTCTTGAGTCGATCTCACGGTGCTGCCGGCGCTTGGTCCCGAGCCAACACGGCGCAGCTCCTTCCACGGCGGCGTCACTGGCCACTTCCTCCATGACGTCGCTCCCTCGGCGGCGACGTCCACATCAGTAGGAGCTGCTGCTGCTTTAGCTCTCGCTCGCGCTGCTGCTCTACTCTTGCTCTCGGTACCCTGCCTGGTCTGCTCTTGCTATTGCTCTTGCTTTCGCTGCTCTCGCTCTTGCTCTTGCTAGCGATGCTGCTCGATTTAGCTACACTTGATCGACTTAATCGACTTTTGGGTCGATCGATTTTCAGGGGTGGGGTGGGGGCTCACGGGGTGAAGGAAGAACCAGCCGTGGGTACGGGGCTCGCCGGAGAGGTACCCACTATCTATCTTAGGGTTCAGGATGGGGCGGTGGTTGCGGCGGTGGCGAAGCGTTGGCGGGCGGTGGCGTGGGGATCATCGGAGAAAAAGCTCGGCACAGGGGGGGGGCTACAGGGATGGCCGGGGCGGCGGCGGACCGGCGGTGGGGAGTGTTTTCGGGGCGGGCGGGGTGGCGCACCGCCGGCCGCGGGCGGCGGGGGGCTACTGTTTGGCCGGTGGTGGCTGGCGGCTCAGGGGGGTGGAGGTTGAAGATGAACCGCATGCCCTTGATTTTGTATCCAACGGCTGCAAAATCGACTGACCAGAGATGAAAAAGTCAGTCGACCGACGTGTAGCCTCACCTTGCTAGTGCGTTCAGTTTCGACAGCAAAATTCAGTTTCGACAGCAAAATTCAGTTTCGACAGTTAAGTTTAGTTTCGACAGTTAAGTTCAGTTTCGACACTTAAGTTCATTTCAACAGTTAAGTTCAGAGATGAGCGGCTGATGTATTTTACATCTAGCACTTTGTGGTTATGTATTTTACGTCATGTATTGGAGATGCTATTAGAATTCCACTCAGGTTAACGTTGTTTGTTGTCTCTCTTGTCCTTCTTCAGCCTCGGCGTCGTACAACTCACCGGAGTTGCTCCAATGACGAAACCCTCCATCACAGCGGAGCAGTACCTCGGGCTCCATCTCCAGACGCCTAAGATCTTCTTCCCCTCCTCCGACAGCAAAGTCAGCCGGAGCATCCTCACCGGCCAACCCAATCATGCTGAGATCGACATGGCTTCGCCAAAGAGGTTGTACACTTGTTTCATCTCCTTTTTTACTCTACATGTTATATATATTGTCCACGGAGCACACGGATTTGTTCCTTTAGTGTCTCCTTGAAAGAAAAAACGTAGGAATTTTAATTTTCACATGTCCTCCTTTTCAGATTCCTATTCATGAAGCAGAAGACTAAGAGATAGTAGCATAATAGCATTATAACAGTACATTTTCTTGTGGTTTGACTTAATCTCACCATGCTTCATTGCATCCTGTGATCTTCCAATTTTTGTGAATCAAACACCCAGATTGGCAGAAATCCTGTGTTTTCAAATTCTCTGTTTTGCACGTGCATTCCTATCCTATTCCTGTCTATTTCCTATCCCTGCATTGTTAGAATCCTCCAATTCAAACAAGCACTTACAGAATTACTTCTCTTACAGATAGTTGTCAGAGAAAACCTTGCGTGGTTTGTCCCGCTCCTGCTGCGCCGTCGTCCACCCCAGCTTAGCTGCTACAATGATAGAAGGGTCCAGCACCGCAGGGATCAGGCCTCCAGACTGTCTTTTCGCCGCCTCAGATCTTCTTCCCAGCCGCTGGCAGCCATGAAAACTGCATTACTGTCGGTGTCAAAATCGGCGGATCTCGGGTAGGGGGTCCCGAACTGTGCGTCTAGGCGGATGGTAACAGGAGACAAGGGACACGATGTTTTTACCCAGGTTCGGGCCCTCTCGATGGAGGTAAAACCCTACTCCTGCTTGATTAATATTGATGATATGGGTAGTACAAGAGTAGATCTACCACGAGATCAGAGAGGCTAAACCCTAGAAGCTAGCCAATGGTATGATTGTTGTTCGTCCTACGGACTAAAACCCTCCGGTTTATATAGGCACCGAATAGGGTTAGAGTTACACAGAGTCGGTTACAGTGGTAGGAGATCCGCATATCCGTATTGCCAAGCTTGCCTTCCACGCCAAGGAAAGTCCCATCCGGACACGGGACGAAGTCTTCAATCTTGTATCTTCATAGTCCAGGTGTCGGTGTCAAAACCGGCGGATCTCGGGTAGGGGGTCCCGAACTGTGCGTCTAGGCGGATGGTAACAGGAGAGAAGGGACATGATGTTTTTACCCAGGTTCGGTCCCTCTCGATGGAGGTAATACCCTACTCCTGCTTGATTAATATTGATGATATGGGTAGTACAAGAGTAGATCTACCACGAGATCAAGGAGGCTGAACCCTAGAAGCTAGCCTATGGTATGATTGTTGTTCGTCCTACGGACTAAAACCCTCCGGTTTATATAGACACCGGATAGGTTTGGGTTACACAGAGTCGGTTACAATGGTAGGAGATCTACATATCCGTATCGCCAAGCTTGCCTTCCACGCCAAGGAAAGTCCCATCCGGACACGGGACGAAGTCTTCAATCTTGTATCTTCATAGTCTTGGAGTCCGGCCGACGGTGATAGTTCGGCTATCCGGACACCCCCTAATCCGAGACTCCCTCAGTAGCCCCCGAACCAGGCTTCAATGACGATGAGTCCGGCGCGTTGATTGTCTTCGGCATTGCGAGGCGGGTTCCTTGGCTTTTACGCCCAATAATGGCCATCTTCCACGTGTTTGAATGAATGCGAAAAGCGAGGGTATTTTTACAATTACCCCCCTAGCTGCGCAAATGAGCTGCCTATAAAGGGGGCGAGGTCCTAGATATGAGTCACACCATCCCCCTTCATGAAGCTTTCATCGGAGCGCCTCGACCAAAGCCCATTCCATCATGGACGGTCGACGCGGCTCCTCCTCTCGCGCTCCCAGTCCTCACCGAAATTGGGAGAGATGCTAAGTCCCGCATAGCGAGCTAGTTATACTCCAAGCCAAGGGATTTCTTCCCGCGGCCTTCATGGTTCCGGTTCGAGCCGAACTTGCCACCTACAAGGGCGGAAAGCAAGCGGAGAGTGTCCCCGATCCCTCTAAAGGAGAGCGGGTATGCTTCATCTCTTATCTAGTAAGAGGACTCGGATTTCCAATCCACCCGTTTCTCCGGGGGCTCTTGGAGTTCTACGGCCTCCAGTTGCACCACCTTACTCCTGCCTCCATCTTGCACATCGCGGGCTTCGTGGCCCTTTGCGAACTGTTCTTGGGCGTTGAGGCTCATTTCGGGCTGTGGAAGAGATTATTCTGCCTAGTACCCCGTTCTCATGAGGGGTCAATATATCAAGTGGGCGGAGCCGAGCTATGGCGCATCGCCGGGACCGGATACCTATCCGGAACCCCAAAGAAGGTGTCCAAAGACTGGCCTTCGGAATGGTTTTACATGGAGGATGTCCCGCTGCCGGACCCTGTTCGGATCGGCCTTCCGGAGTTCAGCAATGCTCCTCTGAAGAAGCGCCTAAGCCGGGCGCCTCGGAGCCCCAGGAGGGAAAATGACCGGATGTCCTCTATTTGATGAGCCGAATAAGGTTATCGCTCATGCCGGATTGACCATGATTGGAGTCATGGCAACTGCATTATGAGGAGTGCAACCGCCCAATATAGGGGCCACCCCATGTGGGACTTCAAGGACGATGCCACCCGCCATGGCCGCAAAGGGCCGGATCGGTCACCGAACCGGTGAAGATCTTGTCTCGCCATGTATAAAGGGGAGGAGGAGGATTTCCTCCGCGTCAATCCACTGAAGGAGTTTTCTTCGAATAATCCTCTAAGCTGGGTAAGCAAACATCTTTGTGACCTGTCTGATCCATGTTCCCGTGGTTAAATATCTCATTTCATGGTTTCTGTGCAGGAACTGCGCCGGACTGTGGAGAAGATACACAACCCGCCCCCACAACCCGAGGGTCCGGAGCGGTCCCTCGATCCGACCTCCGAAGAGGATCCAGATATAAAGGTGGAGTTGATCAACGAGGTATTCCACCAACTTAGCATCGACAACGATTGCCCCGGAATACTTCCAGCCTCGCAGGTAACTGAGACCAAGGTCCCAATATTCTGATAATGACCCATCTGTGCTTATTTCTTGATCACCGTATACCAATGGTGTTTCGCAGGGGGTACCTTCGAGGCAGGAAGCCGAGCCCGCGGCGGCTGGCCAACAAGGGGCAGTACGGCCCCGCAGACTAAAAAGGAGTGCGGTCCGGATCGAGACTCCGCCGCAACGGTATGGCATGTCACCATGTTCCTAGGACTGATTCCTCGAAGGCGTACTAACGCTGACGCTCTTTTTAGGAAAAAGAGCGCTCGCCGGACTGAGTCCGGAGAGGTTGCCGATCGAACCTCCACCGGCCAGGCTCCAAAGCCGGGTCCAGAAGCGGAGGCGAACACGAGGCGTACGTCGGATGCTCCTCCTACAGAGGATGCCGATAGATTGTCCGCCACCAACTCCGAGGTGGAGAGCGCCTTGAATCATGGCGCGCCGGACAGTTCTTCGTGGACGACATGTTTCTCCCAAGAGGCCTTGAATGCCTTCAATTCGGGAGATGCACACCTCCGTGCCGCCAAGATGGTCTAGCGAGCCAAGGAGCAAGTATGTAAAGGACATACGGGTAAGGAAATTTGTGATTATATATGCCAAGAGTAGCACCGAGACTTAAAATAGTTAGAATAACTGATTTAAGGATCATTTGTTGCGCGGATCTTACAAAAAGAGTACCCGACTGTCCCAGGAGCTTGAAGAGTGCAAGGCCCAACTTGAGGCCGCACTAGCCGCTACAGGGGGAGCCACAGAGACCCCCTCTGGTAATATACGCTTCAAAAGATAAATAGTTTATGAAGTGCGGCGGGTGTGTAAATCTGACAAAAACATTGCAGATGGCGCCGGACTAGATCCGGACAAGCAACAGCTCTTGCGCCAGCTAAAGGCCGGCGAGAGCGTGCTTACGAGGGTGCGGCAGGAGAAAAATAACCTCCAAGATGCCAACACCAAGCTGGGTGAGGAACTAAAGGGTGTTCGTGTCCAGTTGTCTGACTCCGTAAAGGAGAATCGGCGGCTTCATCACGGCATTTTCAGTAAGTGCTTGAGTGAACTTTGAAAGAGTTCGGCAAGGAAGGCGACTAACATAAACATGTATGTAGGTTTTCTCACAGGTCGTCCTGAGGAGGAGATGCCCAGTTCTTCGGGTGATCTTCTTCCCGAATTGCGTCAGCTGCACGAACGAGTCCGGCAGGTGATGAAGGGTGTCGCCTGTGCCTTGTGGCTATCTATCTCCCCGCCCAAGGCATTGGGGAGCTGGGCAGAGCGGCTTCAAGGAGCACGGCGGCGCTTCCGACTATGGAAGATATCGGCTGCCGTCAAAGGCGCCAGGGAGGCCTGGGCCATGGTAAAGACGCGGTACACGGTTGTTGACCCAAACCACATGGCCGAGGTCGGACCTGTGGGGCTGATGGGATGGAGATCCTCAGAAGTTTAGTGTACGACCAATTAGAATTGGCCGCCAAGTATTCCCAAAGCAAGATTGTAAATTAGATAGCCTATTAGATTGCATTGAGGAGGAATACGATGAGTCGAGTTGACTATGTAAAGATATGACATGAAAAAATGTCTTCTAGCCGGATTGTAGATCGCTTGTCATAGCGGACCTTTTCGCCGACCTCGTGACCCAATAGTCTGGAGTGTGTCCGAATACCTTCGTGGTTATGTAAGAACCGGGTATGCATGGAGACAAGGCGTAGGGTCATTATTGTCATGTCGTATAAGTGCCCAACTAGTTATGTTATATTACATGGGTAGTAAGAAACATCTTCCGGGAGAATAGTTTACGTTAAGGGTTCCTTTCTGGGATGCATGCCCTAAAGTGCATGTCAAAAGCTGCTATGAAAGTAGAAAATCATCCGGGGCAGATGGGTAAATAATTAAAATCATCTTTCAGTTCACCGACCGAATATTCCCTTAAGAATGCTAGCTTCGGCTTCACCCGGTCTGAGGTACACATCCGGTGACCGGCAAGAATAACCGCAGAGGTGCTCCCTTTACCACCTAGCCGAACAATCGGGAACGAGGGGTAAGCACAGAGCCAGCAACCCAGCTTGGCCAAAACTTAAGTCATATCGATGCATATAATGGTGAATAAAAGGTACATGCGGAAGTTTAACGCATGTGTTGGGCATGAAGCCCGTATAAATAAGCTTCTGTTAAAGAAGCCCCCAAGTATAACGAGCGCGGACAGCGCGTCAAGTATGTGCGGAAAAAGCGCAAACGAGCCTCTAGAGGCTTCAAGAAGAAGGAGGAGGAAGGAGAGAAATAAAAGACAGCAAAAATAGAAAATGTGGACGGAGGAAGGAGACGAACTTGGAGTCCGGCGCTTAGGCGTAGAATCTTCGTAGACGGGCTGCGTTCCATGGGTTCGGCTCGAGTCGGTTATCCGATGCGTTTCGCAGAAGGTATGCTCCCCCATTCAGGACCTGGTCGATGATGAAGGGACCTTCCCATTTGGGCTTGAGTTTGTCCTTTTTCTTGTCCGGTAGGCGTAGAACTAGTTCGCCAACGTTATAAGCTTTGGCCCGTACGTCCCTGCTTTGATATCTTCGAGCCCGCTGTTGATAGAATGTGGAACAAGCTTTTGCCACGTCGCGCTCCTCCTCCAATGCGCCCAAACTGTATCGCCGATCGAGCTTGGCTTCTCTTTCTTCATACATGCGCATTACGAGGTGAGTCATGTATTATGTCGTAGGGCAAGATCGCCTCTGCTGCAGTACACCATAAAGAATGGTGTGAATCCGTAGTACGATTCGGCGTGGTCCGCAGCCCCCAGTACGGAGTCGAAGCTCCTCAACCCAAAGGCGTGTTAGATTCCTTGAGGGACCGCACTAGTCTGGGTTTAATGCCGCTCATGATTAGACCATTTGCTCGCTCGACTTCACCGTTGGTTTGAGGGTGATAGACTGAGGCGTAATCGAGCTTGATGCCCATGTTTTTGCACCATAATTTGACCTCATCGGCCGTGAAGTTGGTGCATGGATCTCTCAAAATATGTTCAAAACATCCTTACTGAAGTAACTCAAAATATGCATGGATCTCTCGGTAGCATCAAGTTTACATGGCATAAAAATATCAGCAAAACAGGGGTTGAAATCAGCAACATCATGAAGCCTAGTTTGCATGCTTGTGCTAGTCGCCACAGAGATCACAAAAATACATGGCATACACCCCTGTAAAGATGGCATGGCATATTACAAAACACATGTAGGACTCAAGATCATAGGATGCACACATCAATCATGGCAAAAATGACAAAAGTGCATGTTCTGATAAGAATCTGAAACTAACATCACATAGCCCTCTTCTACCAGCATTTCGGGCATCAAGATGAGCTCAAATGAAAATGATGCAATGAGATGCAATGATGTACTCACCGATACGAACATTTCAGTATGCTACACTCCCGAAACGGAGCCATGGGTGCGAAGTTATGATGCGATGAATGTGCAAAAAATAATCTGCAGAACAAAGACTTAGAGGATTTTTCGGGGGAGAAGGAAAGTCAACCGAGATCGGATCCGGGCGCGGACTTCGAGGCAGGCCGGATCCTCGCCGGAGTTGGACGGGAAGGCGGAGAGGAGGCTCGGGCTGGCCGGGCGATCGGAGGCGGGGCTGGCGGCGGGCGGGCAGCCAGCCGCGGGCGGTGAGGCGGCGGCCTGCCGGGCAGTCTTGGGGCGGCGCTGGGCCGGGAGGCCTCAGACGGGCTCATGAGCCCGCTGGGTCGGCGGCGATCTGGGACCGCCCGGACACGTGGCGGCTCCAGTTGGTCCGGGCGGCGGGCGGACGTGTCCGCCCAAATCGGACACGTCCGTGGCGGCGGGAGAGGAGCGGGCTAGGGTTAGGTGGAGTTGATCCGAATTTCGGGGAGGTGTTGGGCTGCAACTTAAAAGAGGCCTTCATGGATATGCGGATAACCGTTGAGTACCAACGAGCTCCAAATGACCCGAAACTTGACAGGTGGTCTACCGGAGCTATACCAGGGCCACTTGGCAAGGCTCGGTCCATTCCGAGAACGTTTAACACCCGAACACGAAAAAAATGTAAAAGGGACGCCGGGGGACATAGGAGTGCCGGATTGCAAAACGGACAACGGGGAAAATGCTCGGATGCATGAGACGAACACGTATGCGAATGCGATGCACATGATGACATGATATGAAATGCATGACAAGAACAAAATGCAAAACAAAAGACAAAAACCCAACCACGGAGGGAATATCATATCACAATGCCGAAAATGGCAAGAGTTGGAGTTACAAATATGGAAAGTTACATCCGGGGTGTTACAACACTCCACCCCTACACGAGGATCTCGGCCCGAGATCTAGGACTGAAAGAACTCCGGATATTCGAACGGAGGTGATCCTCGGCGGCCCTGTGTGGCTTCTCGGTCGGAATGGTGTGACCACTTCACTTTGAGAAATTTGATTGACTTGTTGCGAGTCTTGCGCTCGGTTTCTTCAAGAATAGCAACGGGGTGCTCATGATAAGAGAGATCTTCTTGGAGGTCAATCTCTTCGGAGTTGATAGTGCGCTCAGGAGTCTTGAAGCACTTGCGAAGCTGTGACACGTGAAACACATCGTGCACGTTCGCGAAGTTGGACGAAAGCTCAAGTTGATAGGAGAGGTCGCCTCTTTTGCCAATGATCTTGAAAGGACCCACGTATCTAGGGGCAAGCTTCCCTTTGATACCGAAGCGACGAGTGCCTTTCATTGGAGAGACGCAGAGGTAGACATGGTCTCCGATTTCAAAAGCCACATCACGGTGCTTGTCATCATAATAGTTCTTCATGGCGATTGCGGCGGCTTTGAGATTCTCACGAATGACTTTGCACATTTCTTCGCTTCGTGATCAAGTCGCTACAAGAAGTTGGCGTTCACCTGTCTCGGACCAATTGAGAGGAGTACGACACTTTCTGCCATAGAGAATTTCGAATGGGGCCTTGCCCGAACTAGCTTGGAAGCTGTTGTTGTAGGAGAACTCGGCATATGGAAGACAATTCTCCCACTTCATACCGAAGGAAATGACACAAGCCCTGAGCATGTCTTCGAGGATTTGATTGACTCGCTCGACTTGGCCACTTGTTTGAGGATGGAAAGCTGTGCTGAAACAAATGTTGGTGCCCATGGCCTTCTGAAAAGAATCCTAAAACTTGGAGGTGAAGATGCTTCCACGGTCTGAAGAGATCAATTGTGGAATGCCGTGCAAGGAGACAATCCTGGAGGTGTATAGCTCTGCCAACTGAGCTGCTGTGATGGATTCTTTGATAGGAAGAAAATGAGCCACTTTAGTAAGCTTGTCAATGACAACGAAGATAGCATCATTTCCACGCTTGGACTTAGAAAATCCAGTCACAAAGTCCATTTCAATATGATCAAACTTCCATTCTGGAATAGCAAGAGGTTGGAGGAGACCAGCTGGTCGTTGGTGTTCTGCTTTCACCCTTCTGCAGACATCACACTCATTCACGAATTGAGCAATTTCTCGCTTCATTCGAGTCCACCAATACGATCGCTTGAGGTCATGGTACATCTTCGCATTTCCAGGATGAATGGATAGAAGGGAATTGTGCGCCTCGTTCATAATGACTTTACGTAGATCACCCTTTGGAACCACAATCCGGTCCTCGAAGAAAAGAGTATCTTTGTCATCAATGTGGAAGCACTTGTACTTGGAAATGCCCTTGTCGATACCACGTTTCACCTTTTTCACCATGGTATCCAGGAGTTGAGCCTCACGAATTTGGTCTTCCAAAGTAGGAGAGACTATGAGGTTGGCAAGAAAGCCTTGAGGAACAACTTGAAGATTCAGCTTGCGGAAAGCTTCACAAAGATCCGGTTGGAAGGGCTTGAGAATTAAACTGTTGCGAAGCCTTCCTGCTCAAAGCATCTGCAATCACATTGGCCTTGCGAGTATATTCAATACTTGGGTTGTACTCTTGAATCATTTCGACCCATCGAGTTTGTCTGAGGTTGAGGTTTGGTTGAGTGAAGATATACTTGAGGCTCTTGTGATCGGTGAATATGTCCACTTTCCTTCCCAACAAGAGATGTCCCCAAGTTATTAATGCGTGGACAACTGCCGCCAACTCAAGATCGTGAGTGGGGTAGTTCTTTTCGTTGGGCTTCAATTGACGAGAGGTATAGGCCACAACTCTCTTCTCTTGCATTAACACAGCACCGAGACCTTGAAGAGAAGCATCACAGAACACTTGAATGGCTTGGATTCATCGGGAGGAGTCAAGACAGAGCTGTGACGAAGTTTCTCTTTGAGAGTATTGAAAGCAACATCACACTCTGGGAGACCGGACATACTTCACATGCTTCGGAGGAGGTTGGAAAGAGGCTTGGCAATCTTAGAGAAGTTCTCAACGAATCTTCGCAATAACTTGCAAGTCCAAGAAAAGCGTGGAAGCTGCTTGACATTCGAGGAGGTTCCCAATTCACAACCGCAGACACCTTCCTGGGGTTAACAGCGATGCCCTTGGCGGAGATGATATGACCAAGGTAAAGAACTTCATCAAGCCAAAATTCACATTTGGAAAACTTCAGATAGAATTGATGCTCTACGAGCTTGTCGAGCACCAATCGCAAATGTTTGGCATGATCCTTCTTATTCTTGGAGAAGACCAAAATATCATCAAGATAGACCAAGACGAATTCATTGGTGTAGGGGTTGAAGATGAAGTTCATCATTCGAGAGAATGTTGGAGGAGCATTGACAAGGCCGAAAGACATGACAGTATATTCATAAGAAACCAAAGCTTGTTCTGAATGCTGTCTTGGGAATATCTTGTTCACGAATGCGAATTTGATGATAACCCATACGAAGGTCAAGCTTGGAGAACACTTTAGCACCTTTGAGTTGCTCGAAAAACTCATTGATGTTGGGAAGTGGATACTTGTTCTTGATAGTCTTCTTATTCAATGGACGGTAATCGACGCAAAGTCGGTCCGTGCCATCCTTCTTCTGGACAAAGAGAACACCACAACCCCAAGGAGATGAACTCGGTCTGATCAGACCCAGACGCTCTTGTTCATCGAGCTGCTTCTTCAATTCCTTCAGCTCATTAGGTCCAAACTTGTATGGACGCTTGCAAACGGGTTCCGTGCCAGGCTCAAGATCGATAACGAATTCAACTGGCCGATGAGGAGGCATTCCTGGAAGCTCTTTTGGAAAGACATCTTGGTACTCACAAACGACTGGAATCTGAGAGATAGCATCCAATTCGCCCTTCTCATTGAGAGAAAACAACCGAATGGTTTCATCACGAAGCGGCATAGATGATCACATCATTAGAAGAGTGTGTCAATTGAATTTCCCCGCAGCACAATCAAGCTGAGCTTTGTGCTGAGAAAGCCGATCCATCCCGAGAATAAGATCAATATCCGAGTCACCAAGAACAATTGGTTTAGCCGTAAATCTATAGTCGCCCATCTTGATAGAAACATCCGAGACGCAAATATTAGATGTCATTTGCTTACCCGGGACACAATCTTCAACGGAATAGGAATCTTTTCCGTCACAAACTCATGCTTGGCAACAAAAGGTCTCGAAATGAAAGAAAGCGATGCACCAGAATCAAATAAGACTTTTGCAGGAATATCATTAACTGAGAGATTACCCATTATCACATCAGTAGATTCCTCCGCTTGAGCTGCATTCATCATATTCACCTTGGCATGCTTTGGATTATGCTTGACCACTGCATTGCTGGAAGATCTCACAGGAGGAGGAGGCGGAAGGCGCCTTTGGTTGAAGCACTTGTTCGCATAGTGACCTTTTCACGACATTTGTTGCAAGTCACCGAGAGCGGACGGTGATAAGGAGCATTTGACCTTGGAGCTTGAGAATTAGACTTGTTACGATAGCCTGGGTTGGGTGGGTGGGAAGATCCACGACCACCTGAGTTCTTCTGCTGATAAGGCTGACGGAACGGAGGAGGAGGAGGCAACCAGAACTTCTGCTGCTTAGCTGCCACTTGAGAGGAAGAAGAAGACTGAACTGCATCCCTGATTCTCTTCTTAGAAGCCTCACATTTCAGCTGGGCAGCTTCTTGCTTCAGTGCCATGTTGTAGAATTCAACATACTTTTCTGGCTCAAAAAGCACGAGAGCTAATTGCAGATCTTCTCTGAGACCACCTCTGAATTGATAGATCATACTCTTTTCATCGTGGACGTCTTGCTTAGCGAAGCGAAGTTCTCGAACTGGATATTGTATTGGTACACAGACATGTTGCCTTGCTTGAGATTGCGGAACTCCTCACGCTTGCTCTCAACAACACTTTTCAGAATGTGGTGAGCTTTGAAGTCTCGGCGGAACTCATCAGGTAATGACACGACCTCCTCTGGAATCTTTGTATTCTTTGGTACCACTCGGCAGCTTGGTCCTTGAGTTGAAACGAAGCAAACTTGACAAAGTCCTCAGGTCCGACATTGCTACATTCAAAATGTTTGCAGATGTCCACAAGCCAATCGTCGGCGTCCTGTGGCCTCGACACGTAAGCTGAAAGACTTCGGCTGATTAGCGAGGAACCTGATCGAGGGTAGCAAAGTGCGGCTGGTTGTTGCCTTGGCCTTGATTTCCTTGGTTGCCTTGCCCTTGGGTACGCTCTTGCAAGAGTTGCAAAATCATCTGAGCATTGGCATTGGTGGCTGCCATGATAGCTTGCCATGCCTCCGGAGGCGGAGGTGGAGGTGGAGGGTTCGACTGACTCCCATCATTGCGTTTCGGATTCAGACGCGTTGGCGGAGCCATCCTGAAGAGGGTGACATCCGTTAGCACTTTGATAGACAGCTATTCAAGTTGAATCAATAGATAGAAATTGCAACATATAGTCTTCACAATAAACATTCGAACAAGGATGAACGAATGAATTCCAAAAGCTAACATCACATGTCCATTGAGGTGAGAAGCCACTTGATTAAGGGTTGATGAAAAAAATAACAAGGTACGATCGAACAAATAAGTGGTAAGGATTACCCAATCACAAACCAAATATCTGCGGGAAGAAATGCTAAGAGCTACTTGAATCCCACCTATAAACTCCCGAAACTTTCTGGTTATGCAATCTGGTGTTGGGGATACAGGGGACACAAAATATATCACCCAAACTAACAATACCTAGATCCAGCTATATCCATCCGTCAACACATAACCAAGAAACCTTGGAAATCGTGTACCTCGACCTTCGAAAAGCATCCGTTATACGAAGTCATGGCAATACTCGAGCTCGCCTCCGATCGGGTTATCGGGGTTATCTCACCAACAACTGCATAAAAGAGATTTTCGATGTCGGCAAAGCTCAGTATTCCGTAATCGCAACGAGAAAATTGTGACAACAGCACCTCGGAGCTCAACTCCCCGGGACACTGCCACAACCCCTAAATGTCAGGAGGCACCAAGAACAATGTTCTCGTCACAAAACCATCGGAACGATTCCAAGAAACCCGCGTGATCCTAAAATTTTTTAGTGAAATTTGAGGAGAGGAGAGTCAAAATTCTCGTCAGGAGACCTCACCAGAGCGATTTAAGGGACTGGGGAGTAAAAAGAATCCTACTCTTTGATATATATAATCCTAAGACTCAAAACATTTTTGTTCTAGACTCAACAACGCCAGCAAACAATCAAGCAGGGTGCTCCTAAGTCGGGGATGGCTCTGATTACCAACTTGTCACGCCCTCGATGCGGCTATATCTCCCACTTGTCGAAGCATGACTTAGAGGCATAAGCGCATGGAAAGCAATGTCGCAAGTGAGGTAATCTTCACACAACCCATGTAATACATAAGGGAAAGAGATACATAGTTGGCTTACAGTCTCCACTTCACACAATACATAAATAAACATCCATCATCCAGATTACACTCAAGGTCCGACTACGGAACCAAAATAAAAGAAGACTACCCCAAATGCTTAACATATCCCAGATCGTCCAAACTGGGCTCCACTCATCGATCATCAGGAAAAAGACACATAGTAACGACCACGTTCCTCGTCGAACTCCCACTTGAGCTCGGTTGCGTCATCCGTGACCGCATCATCGGCACCTGCAACTGTTTTGGTAGAATCTGTGAGTCACGTGGACTCAGAAATCTCACACCCGCGAGATCAAGACTATTTAAGCTTATAGGAAGGACAGAGTTGTGAGGTGGAGCTGCAGCAAGCGACTAGCATGTATGGTGGCTACATTCGCAAAAGAGAGCGAGAATAGAAGCAAGGCACAGTCGTGAAGCTAGTAGCGATCAAGAAGTGATCCACAAAACTACTTACGTCAAACATAACTCCAACACCGTGTTCACTTCCGGACTCCGCCGAGAAGAGACCATCACGGTTACACACGCCGTTGATGTGTTTTAATTAAGGTCAACTTCGGGTTTTCTACAACCGGACATTAACAAATTCCCATACGCCTCATAACCGGCAGCACGGCTTTCGAAAGATAATACCCTGCAGGGTGTCCCAACTTAGCCCATTATAAGCTCTCACGGTCAACGAAGGATATTCCTTCTACCGGAAGACCCGATCGATCTCGGAATCCCGGACTACAAGACATTTCGACAATGGTAAAACAAGACCAAAGAAGCCGCCCAATTGTGCCGACAAATCCCGATAGGAGCTGCACATATCTCGTTCTCGTGGCACATCCGGATGACCACTATGTACGGCAACCGAGGATACCCCAAGTTGCCTCAGGGCGGCACCGCAAGTGGCTCTAGTTTGGACCAACACTCAGAGGAGCATTGGCCCCGGGGGGGGTTAAATAAAGATGACCCTCGGGCTCGCGAAAACCCGGGGGAAAAGGCTTAGGTGGCAAATGGTAAAACCAAAGTTGGGCCTTGCTGGAGGAGTCTTATTCAAAGCGAACTGTCAAGGGGGTCCCATAAATCACCCAACCGTGTAAGGAACGCAAAATCAAGGAACATAACACCGGTATGACGGAAACTAGGGCGGCAAGAGTGGAACAAAACACTAGGCATAAGGCCGAGCCTTCCACCCTTTACCAAGTATATAGATGCATTAATTAAACAATAGATATTGTGATATCCCAACAAGTAAACATGTTCCAACAAGGAACAAAATCTCCATGTTCCAACAAGGAACAAACTTCATCTTCACCGCAACTAGCAACGCTTATAAGAGGGGCCGAGCAAAGCGGTAACATAGCCAATCAACGGTTTGCTAGGAAAGGATGGTTAGGGGCTTGACATGGCAATATGGGAGGCATGATAAGCAAGTGATAGGCATCGTAGCATAGGCATAGCAAAAGAGCGAGCATCTAGCAAGCAAAGATAGAAGTGATTTCGAGGGTATGGTCATCTTGCGCAAGGTTCTCGGAGTTGTCGAAAGCTTGATCCTCGTAAAGCGTTCTCAACAGGTTCCTCGTTCACGTACTCGTCTCCGGCTCTACCCAAAGCAAGAACTCTAACAATGGAACCACAATAAATCACGGTGCAATGCACAAGCAACATGATGCAATACATGGCATGATATGCGAGAGGTGAGATGCAATGCATATGCGTGCTCCGGAAGGAAAATGATGAACAAGGCATCAACTTGGCAAACCAAGTATGCCGCTGGAAAGTTGAGATGATTTCGGTTGAAATCGATATAAAGATCACCGGAATCGGATGCACGGTTTGCAAATGACAAACAAAACAAGAATGGCACAAATCTGCCATTAACAACACGATGCCATATACCAAGCAACAAGAAATTAAGCTACTGCACCCAAACGTACCAACAAAGCATATGGAAGTGATCTACGGAAGATGCTTGACAAAAGATGAACAATGAGCTACGGTTAAATCACAACATAACAAGTCCAAAAAAGCATGGCAAAAGTGCAATATATATCAGCTTCACAGACTTAGAGAAAATACTAACATGCCAGAAATTAACATCCGGAAGGCATGTTTAGAGCAAGCAAACAACCTGCTATAGGAATAAGACATAGGAAAACATGGCATGTCATGAATCTACTAAAAGCACAGAACAAAAGTCCCTTACTGATCATGAGCCAAAAGGGATCACAAAATTTAATAGCACCCATGTCAATATAGCAAGTTTCGTTAACAGATTCAGCAAACAGGGCATGACATTGACAGAATTATGAAGGCATCTTCGCGAGCTCGATGCACTCACTACAGAGCATCTCATGATAAACTAAGCATACGTACATCAAGAAGTCATGGCATAGAAACCATACACGTCAAGAACAACATCATAGCATACACGGTTCAACTACAACACCCTTGGCAAAGTTGAATAACATGTAAACAATCTGCCAGGAAACATTTTATAGCAAAAGTAGAGCTCGATTGACTCAAGATATGGCACTCCATAATTGCAAACAAGGGCATGGATGGATATATCATAACCATGTGTTCAAAACATCCTTACTGAAGTAACTCAAAATATGCATGGATCTCTCGGTAGCATCAAGTTTACATAGCATAAAAATATCAGCAAAACAGGGGCTGAAATCAGCAACATCATGAAGCCTAGTTTGCATGCTTGTGCTAGTCGCCACAGAGATCACAAAAATACATGGCATACACCCCTGTAAAGATGGCATGGCATATTACAAAACACATGTAGGACTAAAGATCATAGGATGCACACATCAACTCACCGAGACGAACATTCCGGTATGCTACACTCCCGAAACGGAGCCAATGGTGCGAAGTTATGATGCGATGAATGTGCAAAAAATAATCTGCAGAATAAAGACTTAGAGGATTTTTCGGGGGAGAAGGAAAGTCAACCGAGATCGGATCCGGGCGCGGACTTCGAGGCAGGCCGGATCCTCGCCGGAGTTGGACGGGGAAGGCGGAGAGGAGGCTCGGGGCTGGCCGGGGCGACCGGAGGCGGGGCCAGGCGGCGGCGGGCGGCGGCGACGCGCGGGCTTGGCGGGCGGCGACGCGGCCGAGGACGAGCGGAGGCAGGCGGGCGACGGGCTGGCCGGCGGTGAGAGCGGCGGCGCTGGCCGGAGGGGGCAGACGGCCTCGGGCCCGGGTCCAGCGACCGGGGAGCGGCCCGGGACACGTGGTGGCTCCCGGTTGGTCCGGGGCGGCGAGCGGACGTGTCCGGCCCAAATCGGACACGTCCGGCGGCGGGGAGAGGAGCGGGGCTAGGGTTAGGGGTGGAGTTGATCCGGAATTTCGGGGGAGGGGGTGTTGGGCTGCAACTTAAAAGAGGCCTTCGCGGATATGCGGATAACCGTTGGAGTACCAAACGAGCTCCAAATGACCCGAAACTTGACAGGTGGTCTACCGGAGCTATACCAGGGCCACTTGGAAAGGCTCGGTCCATTCCGAGAATGTTTAACACCCGAACACGAAAAAAATGTAAAAGGGGACGCCGGGGGACGTAGGAGTGCCGGATTGCAAAACGGACAACGGGGAAAATGCTCGGATGCATGAGACGAACACGTATGCGAATGCGATGCACATGATGACATGATATGAAATGCATGACAAGAACAAAATGCAAAAAAAAGACAAAATCCCAACCACGGAGGGAATATCATATCACAATGCCGAAAATGGCAAGAGTTGGAGTTACAAATATGGAAAGTTACATCCGGGGTGTTACACCATCTCTCTCTCCTCTCTCTCTCTCTCTCTGTCTCTCTCTCTCTCTCACACACACACACACCCCACACACACACTAAGACTCCATCTCACACACACATGCTCTAGGCGGAGCATTTGTTCCTACCACCCTTCATCCAACCTTACCCGTATGATAAACAATCACCTTTATTTACTTGCATAACATGGACAGATTCCACTTTACTTTAGTAGTCAGCAAACTTATCATCTATACCCTTATAAAAAAACGAGTTGGCGATGATGGTGTGCCTGCCATCTTGTAATATAGACCGTATGATCTATATCTGACGGATAGAAAGCAAACTATGATAATTTTACAAAAGATACCCGCACCTCTCTCCACATCATTATCTCCCGCAACCTCATTGCTCAGCAATTAAAAAAGGAATAAGTCTCTGGAACAATCTAGCATGCATGGTGGACGTTGCCACGCCGGGCGCCTGGCCCATCCCCATGCCTTCGCCCATTCCGACGACCAGTCACCACCACGCTCCACTCCTCCTCGCCTTATCTCTCATCTTTCATTTTTCGATGACATTCTCGAGATACCAGTTTTCCTATAAAATTCTCAAGATATCATTACTTTTTACACATGGGATTACTCCTGCATGGGTCAATCACAACATGTGTTTTGTAAAAGAATGCATATTGATGTTCCGTGCAATGCACGAGAATCTTTCTTGTAATTATATAACGCAAATCACGAGCAGGAAGTGACATTTTTTTGACACAACCACGTTAACATGGCCACGTAAATCACGAGCAGGAAGGAGAAGGGAAGCGGGCTGTGGAGTAATGTTTTTACCACAATTTGTTAGGAAACTCAGTGCAATAATTGAGTAGTTTTGCAAACTACCATTACTACTACACCTGAAACGGTTCAAAACCTATATTACCTTGCCAGCGCGCGCTTCCCGCGTGAAAAGGTCAGCGTCGCCCTGGAGCGTTAGTGCCGCATTAATGCCCGGCCAGAGCGGAGGCGACCTCTCACTGGCGCCGGCTTTGAAGTGGCGCGACGGCCGAGAGAGCGCCGCTTCCCGGTGCACGCGACTGCTCCCCATCGAGACTGGCCATAGGCCCTGTTTGGATCCATGGGTTAGAGTTAGTTTGCTCTAGTTGGGGCTTAAATAGCCCTAAAGTATCCAAGCATGAGGGTTTAAATTGGAGCAAGTTGCACCGAACCCACCAAAAAAAACTATCCCACTCAAGAGGTGCTAACTAGAGATAGTTCTCATTGGGACCACTAAAAAATCACTTTTCTCTCTCCATGAAGTGCATTTATTGTCAATCTAACCCTGTCACCCAAACACCTCTTTGGCTACAGTTAGTTCAGGGTTAGTCATGAGTTAGTCTAACTTCTAGCTAAGTTAGAGTATCAAACAGGAGCAGTATAGGACATGCAAGTTGCTCAAAGCATATAGGCAAATTCGTACGTGAAAGGATTTTTTTATTAAACGGAACGTGAAAGGAATTTTTTTTAGAATGCTCTTGGCATGTCGCTAACATGTGATAGTTAACCGACCTCAATAGACGGCAGAAACGCCAGCCCGCCGCACTTTGATAGAGACGAGGAGGAGAAGCGACACAGGCTTTGGATTACTAGAGATAGGTGTCGACGGAAGCCAAGAAATATGGTGATAGCGTGGGTTAGCCATGTACTAGTATGATGTAACTACACCGGGCTGCCGTGTTTCGTACTCTTCCAAATTAATCGTGGAGATGATTGGTTAATTTTATATCACTGAATAATATTAAATATTATGAGTGCAGACGCTCCACCACAAGGTTCCTTGCTCCTTCTCGGTCGTCCGGAATCTATTGTTCTTCCACTCTATTTTTTCACTGAGCTTTGTTCATCCTTTTGCCAACAGGAGAGACATCTAGCATCAAGGTGCACGTGTGATGCAACGATCGTTCCATCTATATGAAGAACACGTGGGACTGGAACTACGAGACAGACATGTACCCAGGAGTGGACGTACGAACCTGAGTAATGTAGCGCAGTAAGTGAAGTAGAAAGGCACAAATGGTATGAACATGTGTGGCATACAGGGTGTGTTTGGTTGCGTTCTCGTCTCAGCATAGTTGTTCCCCCTTCATGCATGCTCAACTCAACACCCCTCTTCATGCATGCTTCTAGTGTATTTGCGCTAAACTAGTGTGGAGTCATGCACCCTCCATACACTCTACCAAACACCCAAAAGTAGGTCGAGAAGGGAACTCTTGGGCGACATTTGTCTCTTACTACGTAGTACCACTAAATGTTGTACGTGCAATGCATGGTGATGTTATGGAGTACGTGCCTAAGTACTCTACTACTACTATATTAGTTGGAGGCACATATTAACTTTTATATTTGTTTACGTGTATGCCTCGAGACCTTCCAACTAGACGTGTCTTTCTCTCCAGGTCGCACTTTGTATCGTTCATACCACTAAGTACTACTACGTGTGGTCTCCGACCCAAAAGTGGAAGAAGTGGAGACGCTCTACCACGCTGTTTTTTTTTTTTACTTGGGCTCTACCACGTTGTTCATGTCCCACTCCTTTCACCGACGCAGGGACATCCGGCACATGCCGTGTTTGGCACCCTTCGTCAGAAGAGTTGAAATGCTAGCATTCATCATAAATAAAAAATAATTATAAATCGGCAGTGATACTATTTTTTTTTGCGAACCAATCAGCAGTGATACTATACCACGCGGTTTCCTTGCTCCTCGATATCGGAAAGAATACTTCCGTTCGCCAACATGTGGGACGTCGACCATCCTGGTATTCTTGCCATGCACACAGAACTCCAAGGGAGAGTCACCCAGGTCGTCGTGCCGCAGTAACAATGACTAATGAGCCGTCAAATCACAGGCCCACTTCCAACTTTGAAGTTGCTCGGACGAAGGAACCATCATGACTTTGTTGAATTCCGCTTCTTGAAGAAAACTCATCGTACTGTGAGTACTACTAGCTACGATTTACTCCAACAGAGGCCTCCTTTCGCTCATAGGATAGGAATATGAAAATCATAGGAAATGAGATGACATGCATCTCAATTCCTATAGAGAAAGAGATGCCATTTGATGCATAGAATAGGAATGTTTCCATTTAGTCTAGGCTAATGTCTTTGGTAATTTGCTCTAAAAACTACAAAGAGTAACTAGTACTAATCTTTGGTACATGCTCGTACTCAGACAGACACACACACACACACTAACTACTAGTACTACTACTTCTCACATGCTGGCCAGACGCTTTGTCATTCTCCTTCCGGCTTTGTCGTGACACCCCATCGTGCTTGGATCTCGGTCGACCTCTCCATGAAGTAGCGTGCATCCTTTTCTTTCTTGCGGTGGCGGGCCTCTCTTTTCTTGAGTGCTTTCTGACTTTTCCGCTCCCTCTGTGCGGCTTTGGCCGCCTCTTGCTCTATTGCCCATTCGGCCTTGGCATCTTCAAATTACTTCCACATAGTTTTGAGGTCGCGAGCGGCGATGAACTCGGCACGGCGGGATGTCATCGCTTCCCTACCATTTTGTGTGCGTTCGTGGGCGGCGAGGAACTCAGCGCGGCGGGATTCCATCGCTGCCTTACCGGTTAGTGTGCGGCGTGGTGGCATGAACGACGCTTGGTGAGAGCTCTGGGGTGGAGTGGCCGGACAACCGTATAGTGCATTGGTTTGTCAAGAGCTCAAGGACAAAAGACGAAGCAAATTAGGATTCCCCTTCAATCCTGGTCATTTATTATCGAGTAAAATGCATTGGCGGTCATCGAACTTGTCTTGATAGCTCACTTTGATCATTGTATACGAGATATGGTGATTATCTGATCACTGGCTCAGCGTATAGCTCCGTATTTGTATGGTTGACCAGTCAAACAGTCCGCATGCGCCTCATCAGCTCGTCTTCTTTATCTATCTACGCGGGCCTACCTGTGAATGGAGAAAGAAATACTGTAAAAACCAGAATTATGTGTATGTGGGGAATCAAACCACGGACTCGTCGCTGCAACGCACCCTCGTCGGCCAAATGAAAATGAAATACTTCGCGTCAGACACTCACGCTCACGCTGTCAAAGCATGCTAATGCATGCACGTTGCCCTCTAAATCAAAGTCCTGCTCATGGCGCAACGCAAACGGTGTGCCCATCACCTGTGCGCCCCGGCGTTGCATGACATTACTATTTAGACGTTTGATGGAGGCCTACGCAAACGCCGAGCATGTATTCACCTGGCTCAACACCAACGGTCATACTCGGACCGCCTTGCTCATGTATATCGTCCATCACAACGAAAATCTATAAAATAGCCTAAGCTAGAGTGGGTACTATGGTAGTATGGTACGAAGTATGTACTATCGTGAGCGGCCGATCTTAGTGCCACTGCACACCGAAACCTATTCCATCGCTAGCGCGCACTTCCAGCCTGAAACGGTCACCGTCTCTCCAGAATGTCAATGCCGCATTCACCGGACTTAACTGCATGTGCAATTGGTGTGTCACTGACATGCGGGCCAGACGCCCGTTCTGCCCACATGTCAGTAACCCAAACGCATCTGCAGTTAAGTCACTGATGTAGCGTCCCCATTCACGCCCGACGAACCTACTCCGGCGCCAGTTGTCCATCCGTCTGCCATGGCTCATTGCCATTCGCCCGCTATATTAACTTGAGCCCCAGCTCCCAGCCATAGCCAAAGACCCACGCTTATTCTCCTCTGGTCCCTTCCTTCTGTCGGCACCACTTCAACCATGGCCTCCTGGCGCTCCGAAGCTCTCTTGGACGTACTGTCGCAGGAGCAGATGAGGGACATCTGCGGCTCCACTCCGGGTGCGCTCCAAAGCTCTCTTCGACGTACTGTCGCAGGAGCAAACGAAGGAGATCGCCGGCTCCCCCCCCCCCCCCCCCCCGGCCGCCCTCCGCCACCACGACCACGGCAGCGAGGAAGAGTAGTACACGGTAGGTCGCCACTGCTCTGGTCCAAGGAAGGCCATCGCTCCTCCACTCATTCGACGCCAAGCTTCGTGGGATAAAAATCAGTGGCCGATTAGCTGCTTGATGGTGACGTGGAGGCGGAAATCTTCATAACCTTGAGCTTCGGAGGAGGAGGTTATCGACGCGGATAAGGAGGAGGCAAAGGCAATGGCCTGATTTCTCGGGTTCATGGCCGGACATGGTGGTCGGGGCCCGGCGATCGTTTAGATTAGGGTTACAGTAGGTTTTAGTACGGTTTGTGCGAAATATGTAATGAATTTCATCCAGTTTATAGGAAAAGGTCTCGAAATGTAATGAATTTCATCCGGTCAATTTGAGATTTGCTTTGTTTGCACGAATTTCGTCCGGTTAGTTCATATAGTTGTTGAAAGGTATGCGGGCAGCATCGGATGGCATCCATCAGTGTCCTCGGACGAATCTTGGTGTGTAAATTTGTGGGCGATTACGGAGATGCCCTAACTATCATGATATAATTGCTAACAATCCTCCATTATTTGGCAGGGAACAGTTATCCCTCGATCAAAATCAGATCCGCGGTGTTTCGCACTCCTCCCACGTAAGGGTGTAAACTCTTGCTTACATAAAAATGGAGCAAGTGGATGGCACTGTAGCACGTCATATCAATCGAACTAGCCCGCCTAACGAGCGGGAAAGCACCGCCCTCGTCATTTTGTTCTGGATTTCTATCGATGATCGCGCGAAAATGTTACGCTTCGCAAGTTCTAAATGAAAAGGCGGCACACTTACGACTCGTACGCGTCGCAACCCCGACAATCCGGCTCGCACGCCGCTCACGAGAGGGGACACGCGTTGTCTTGCAATTTCAGTGAGATGTGGGACCGTAATTGAATAAACCGTCGATAGCCGAAATCTAATCGCTCGGCGGGCGTCGGCTGAGAAGAGAGAAACGGGGGAGGGAGAAGAGATCGCCCGCCCGCCGCGCACAGACTTCAAGAAATATATGGTGATAATGTGAGGTGGGCCATGCTGGAGTCCGGACCGCTTCTGGAGCCCGCTCTCACCACCCTGGACCCTCAAGATGCCAGCTTCCCACTGCATGCATAGCAAGTAGTCCCCGCTTATGTGGAGGAGAGAGAGGCATTGACAAAGTCAAGGAGTAACAGTGGAGACAATAGCTTTCATCAAAAATAAACAATGAATACTCGTTGCTCGTCCTCTATATCGGAAAGAATACTTTCATTCGCCGACATGTGGGACGTCGACCATCCTGGTCCACCTGCCATGCACAAAATTATCCTGGTCTACCCCGGTCGTATCGCAGGCCCAACCTTTCCCACTGTAAGTTATTCGGACGAAGAAAACTTATAGTACCCGCAATACTGCTACCACACGCGAAGACTGGACGACACTGTACCACGTCATATCATTGAAACCCACTAGGCCAAACTAGCCCGCCTAGGTCATCTATTTTGGAACGGAGGGATGACGTCTCTGCACTGCTATGATTTTGGTGTTGCACGTTCTCTGTACTTTTGCTATGATTTTCCTACCCTATGAACCAAATGAGGCCTGAATGTATGTCGACTATTGTCTGATCGATCGCTAAGCCTACAATTTTAGGAGCTAGGGCTATTGGTCGATCGACGAGGGATAAGTATAAGCGTACCACGAGCTCATCAGCCCCAACGCTTTCTCATCGGTGAGTGTTTTGCAAGTACTATAGCTCGCATAAAGTAGCTAGCCTACTAACACCAAGAATCATCAAACAAGCCCTGCTAATATGATAAACAGTTCAAAATTACATCTAAGCATGCCATATATTACATCAAAAGCTGGTGAGGATACATCTGTTTCCATAACTCGGAGAGGGTTCGCATGATTCATCGCATGATTCACTATCAAACAAAAGTAGCAAGATCCGCCCACACAAGGCAGTGCACTAGCCCTAAGATGGTTTGAAAACACGCATCGCTACGGTAATTTAACACGTGGCAATGCAAACTACCCTGAAGGATTAGCGCGACCAACTATTTCTTGTCATCGATCTCTCGGGCAATGACCACAGCACGGACAACGGCGTGGGAATCGATTTCTAGGGCGATGTCCACAGGACTGACCGCGACATCGGAATCGATCTCTGGGGCGATGTCCACAGGATGGACAGCAGCATCGGAATCGATCTCCGGGGCGATGCCACCAGGACGGGCCACGACATCGGAATCATCAAGGACAACCACCGGCACCTACACAACCCTAACATATTAGCAAGCACATTGCAAATAATCAAAAAGCAAGCACATTGCAAATAATCAAAAACCACAACTATGGTAAAAAGCCATTATTTTTTACCTTGTGCAGCTCACCAGGGGATCTCATCCCTCCGGGGGCCATCTCCTCGTCCTCGATTGGGGCTGAATACTGCTTCTCAACGGCGACTATCTCCTCAAACTCGGTCTTGAGCCTCACATAGGTGGCAATCAGAGTTCCTGGGGTAGGCACGGTGGGGCCCTTGCTGTTCTTCCAACTTTCTTTGAGGAGTTCGTCCGCCAACATCCTCAACTCTTTGGCCAGTTCTTGGTTCTTGGAGTTCTTCGTCTCCATGGGTTGGCCCGCCAACATGGTCAACTCGTTGGTCGGTGCTCGCTTCCTGGAGATCGCTGTCTCCAGTGGGTTGTCCGCCGGCAACTCTTTGCCTAGTGCTCCAGGATCCATCAATGATATGACAAACAAAAAGCAATCGAAAGGAAACCACAATCGCATTGAAAACGGGAAAAGAATAGGATGTGAGAATCGGTCGGTGCTTCGCAAAAAGAAGATTATTGGAATGAAAATATAGCAGCATAACTGATTCGCCCACCTTTCCTTCGTTGGTAGAGAAGAAAAATGGCAGAAGTGAGTAGCCTGGAGTGAGGTTTTCTTCAAGAAAGGGAAGAAAGGGCTTGAACGAGCGTTCCAATGAAATGATGGTTGCTTCGTCCAGTCCAACTTGGAGGCCACCTTACCACTGCTAGTAAAGGTGTGGGTTTTGTGATATGACGGGTCATGACGGCCTCACTAGGGTGATAGGTGAGTCTCGACTGTAGCACCTCGCTGTGATTTGGTGGATGGCACGCGGGCCCAGATGCTTTGAATGTCCCGCATGTAGATAGAGCGTCTAGTCATATAGGAGTGCTCAATATTGTGCACCGCGACCAAGGAGGAGAGGAAAACAAGAGAACTACGTAATTAATGCATGAGTTTAATTATGGTAGTTTTGTAAAGTACGAGATACAGTTCATTCCTCCAATCGCAAATGCCTTGGTTCATGAGATTTGAGATTTGAGCCCTATAAATCGGAAGGGAGGGGGTACTGCACATGGTGTAGTCTAGTCACTTGTTGAAATCTCTAGAAAGGCAAATACTCCTTTCCGGTTTACAGGTGTATACTACTCCCTCCATCTAGGTGTGTAAGTCATCTTACGAAAACCAAATAGTCCCAAAACACTTAGGCACGGTGCATTAATTTCTACCTTGTTTCTTGTTTCTTGACATACGTATCAACCAATAAGAGATGAGAGGTGTGCATGCTTTTAATGACTTGCAATGGCTAGTACATTGGATGGAATGCTATTAATTAGCAACTAAACATTGGTGACCCCAGGAGGAAACGGTGCTAAGCGCGTGGACCTATGCAGAATGAGTATCAACCAATGGATAATGGAGTTTAATTGTTAAACAATAGCAATTTTGTCTCATGCAAGAGCCTGGCTAGTACTCCAAGGAACCGCACCACGCGAGCTGCTCATAATCGCCACATTTGGTTTGCGCTTGGCTCTGCGCCTCTTCGAGAAGACGAACAATGATGTTACTCCTACTTCTACAGTATCTAATCCACTGCTGCTTGTCCGTCCACCTTGTGCGGGAGAGATAGCGTGTAGCGAAAGCTTCTACTTACTGCTCCTACCTTTGCGTCTATGACAGGTGGTCCCAACAAGTGGTTGGCCCACCTGTCATGCAGCCAAAGGCAGTGCAGTTAAGGCACCGGAGCTCCTCCGTGAGGGAGAGGGCATCGTAGTAATCAAATTTCTCGGTCTTGTACGAGTTGCCGCGACACATCAAAGCACTGCACTCGATAAAAGTCTTTTTACACATTTCAAATGGGCTACTTCATATGTAGGAGTAGACATATTCTGCTTCGTATGTAGTCACTTGTTGCAATCTCTAAAAAGACTTATATTTGGAAACGGAGGGAGTACAACGCATGCATGCATGCCGTGACTTTCCTTTTGACACTTGCATGTGTTGACTTGATGCACCTTGCCAAATTTTGACTATAAATTTAACTAACCAAATTTTCATGCATGTCACAAAAAATTACGCGGCTGTTTGGATTGTGACTATGTTTGTCTTATGTTGCCACATTATTTTTCCCACACTTGCCACACTTGCCTAACCTGAGTTGCTCAAACTGTTAGACACAGTTTGGCTTGCCTAGGGGAATCTTGCCACAATTTTTGTGTCTATGACATGTGGGGTTCACTGCTAATAAAATAAATTCTTGTCTTAGGTGTGGCTAATAAAAAAGACTTATATTTAGGAACGAAGGGAGTAGAAAATATAAATAATAATGCATGTTGGGGCAACCCACGTTTCCGCTAATTTTAGCCGTGGGCTTGTGTCAGGACCCCGATCCTAAGTCACACCGATCTAGCATGTAACACATCATATCACTTTGCGGCCTCACGCACGGTATTCCCACGGGTGTCGCCTTACCATGGCCCGGGACCGTTTATGCGCTTTTTGGCTCACGTATATGATAGTGTCGCTAGCATCCATATGACAAAGAACCCGGCCGACATGGCTAGTCGTGAACCCAAAGCGGCGCTTAACCTATGGGGATAGGCATACATGTATCACATCGAACATGTCGGTCATCAACGTATAAATTCGGGCTGTAGCATTGGGCTAACAGGACTCCGGTATCCCGGGCTGTAGCAGGCTAGGCAGGACTCCGAATAACACCGCGTGACATTTCCCCGAAGGGACAGACATAGGAACGAAGTGAAACACATGTCGGCCAGTCAAGTGTCCAAGCAGTAGTGCTGGGCTAGCAGGACTCCGGTGAACCGGGCTGTAGCGGACTACTATCGCTCAGAAGCACGAGACTACATTTCCCCATATGAGAGGCTGCCAAGGATAAACAACTAGTTTGTCGGATCCCACACATATCAAGCATTTCAGACATACACACATTATGCTCGATATGCGTAGATACAACATGGCATCACAACATAACTCTACGACTCAAATATTTATCAATAGGCTCCGAGGAGCGAGATATTACAAACATGGGTCTCATGACCCAACACTCAGAGCATACAAGTCAAAGCACAAGCGGAAGCTAATCATGTGTACGCATAGACAACTATAAATGAAAAAAGGTGAGAAGCTCGACTATCTACCGAGATCTGCCGAGGGCACAAGATCGTAGCTGAGGTAACAAGCTAAACGTCGAAGCCCAAGCGGAACTACTAGCGAGACCGACGCCTCTCTCGCAAAACATAAAATAAGCAAACGTGAGTACAATTGTACTCAGCAAGACTTACATCGTAATCTAACTACATATGCATCATTATCAAAAGGGGTTGGTGGAGTTTGACTGCAGCAAGCCGGCTTTGACTCGGTGGCTATCTGAACTACATTTGCAAGTAACTCTTTTGAGGTGGCACACGCAGTCCACATATTCACCATATCAATACACCACTATGGACCCGCTCCCGTCTCCCTCACGAGAACGCCATCCATAGCACTCACGCTTATCTTGCGCATTTTAGAGTATCCACTTTCACTTGTCTATGAACCGATATAGGCAACCCAGAAGTCCTTCTCCGTGGACACGGCTATTGAATAGATCATATTAAACCCTGCAGGGGTGTACTTCTTCACACACGCTCTCTCCACTTACCGCCGTTTACACGACATGTACTCGGCAACCTTCAAGCGGAAGCCCAACGTGGGTGTCGGCCACGGCCTACCTAAACACTCAAGTCCCTATTCCAGGTTTATCGCCTATTCGGGTTCCATCCGCAGGGAGTCCGGCCGAGGTTTCCCATACAGCCCCGAACGATGTGTGCAGGGTTCCCGAGATACAAAACCGCCACTCGGTACACCGGGCCACGGTACCTACCGCAACACAACCCACCCCTAAGGTCAGCGTTATGCGCCCCAAAGATGCTACAAACACGAAACTACTTGCAACTCCCGGACCGAGGACAAGGGTGGTCAAGAAGTTTAGAGGGTCCATTGGTTTCGGGCCCAATGCGTGGTAGTAATCGTATCATGGATCACAAACACAGAACTTCAGTTCTCGAGGACGGCTGCAATGAGACAACCCACCATGTACTCCTACATGGCCTCTCACCGCTACCTTTACCAAATCGTGTTCACACACTTAGCTCACACACAATAGGACATGTTCATAACAATTCCAATTCATTCCCGATGAATCAGAACCGACTCAACTCTAAGCAGTAGCAGGCATGACAAACAAGCATAAATGAGTAGGCACAACATGGCTCAAACAATTCCTACTCATGCTAGTGGGTTTCATCTAATTACTGTGGAATGACAGGTCATGCAAAGGATCAATGGGTTCAGCTATCGCATCTAGTAACTCATGAGTCGTTGTTGTACTAATTCAGTTAATTAGAGCTGGAGCGAGAGAGTGGGATTGTATCGGAATGAACAAGGGGTTTTGCTTGCACGATGGAACTGGGGTAGAGAACCGCCCTTCAGATGGGTAGTCGAGGTTATCTTGAAGCGTAACCTATCATGAAAGCACACCGAAAGTAAACACACATGACAATATGCAACAATATGATGCATGCTATGACATGGCAATATGGATGTGTGTTGGCCTAATGCAAGCTTGAAGAATAGGGGATGAACTCATTTGAATCAAGGATTCAAATGATAGCTCATTTGAGTTGGTCCTAATGGTGCAATATCTTATTCTGGTTATTCAGCATAGTTAACTTGTTTTAACATGCATGAAACCTGTACCAATGGATAGAGTGGATTTTTCTGATAATTTTTCATATATAAATCTTTGCATTTGGAGTTATAGAATAAAAGTTATAAGCATTTGAAATTTGAATTATATTCTGGAATTTGCTATATTAGAATAAATCCAGAAATTCATTTATTGCGTCAGCATGAGGTCAGCGTGACGTCAGGGGTCAACGGGGTCGTCCAGGTCAAACTGACCAGTGGGACCCGCATGTCAGTAATTAGTTTAACTAATTAACTTTAATTAAAACTAACCGGATTAGTTAACCGAGGGGGTCCACCTGCCGCTGACTCAGAAAGGTCCAATCAGGGCCCACTACCAATCGGTCGAGGGTCAACTCGTGGCGTCTAGCCGCCGGGCGAGGCCAAAGGCTGAGCAAAGTGCTTTTGCACTTTCGGGCACCAAATGGAGCGCGGGGAGGTTCTACGTGGAGCTGGAAGTGAGCCGCGGTGTTTGGTGGGGTCGGTTGGGTTAGGGGTGGCCGGAGTGGGCGCCGGCGACGAGTCGGGCGGCGGCCGGGGCTCGGGTGATGTCGGGTTTGGTGTTAGAGGGCTCGGCGAGGCGCGGGAAGTGCATAGCTAGGCCCAGCAGAACTCGGTGAGTGCGATGGACAGTGGCGTGGCCGTTGGGTGGGCTGGAGCTTCGTCGGCTGACGAGCTCCAGCGGCGATGCGTTCGGGTGATCGGCGGCGCTTCGTTGTGGTGCAAGAGGAAGAGAGCGGAGAGGACGGGGAGTAGCCAGGCTCACGGTGAACCCGTAGAGAGCCTCGTCGGGTCGGGCGGTTCGATGCGGCGGCGACGGCGATGGGGATCTCCGGCGGCTTCGAGCTCGGTCGAGGTCGGTGTAGAGGCTTGGGTGCTTAGAGCGAGCGGGACTTCGGCTAGCTAGGGGTAGTGGGGTGCGGCGGAGCTGCTGGACATGGTGGGGAGGAGCATGGACGGCGGGGAGCACGGCGTCGACGTGGTGGCGTCGGCGATGGCGCTCGCCAGAGTTGGGGAGAGCGAGAGAGAAGGCAGGGGGAGAATGGGGTGTCCAGGGGGTCGAGGCGACGACGCGGAGGTCATCCAGGGCGGCGAAGCGGCGAAGGGGTGAAGCAGGGCGGCGGCCAGCTGCGTGGCGCGCCCTGCGCTCACCGGCCGGCAAGAGCTGCCTGCTGGCGAGCCAAGCAGCTGTTGGCCTTGCTGGCTGGGCAGCGGAGTGGGCAGGCGTGGGCGACAGGTAAGCATTTCCTTTTTTTTTAGTCTTTTCCTATTATTCTGAACTTTGTGGGGTTTAATTAAAATACCAAAACTATTTTAAAAATCACCAAAATGATCCTGGTCACTTGTTAGAATATTCCCAACATGAAACATTTTGGTTTGGTAATTTTTGAACATTTAAAATATTTTATATAATTTAAAATGCTCAAGTTCAAAACTTGTGGATTAATCCTAGAACCTTTAGATGACCTAGAAAATGATACACCTCCTTTGACATGGGTTATGAACCGGAGCAAAGAGGATGAACATTTTGAAGGGCATTTCAGGTTCATTGAAATAATTTTTTGTAAACCCTAGTTGTTTTAAGGGGGGGTGTTCTGGGGTTTCCTGCCTTCCCCATTTCAAATTCAAATGAAATTTAAACATGATGCACACCCTAATGCATGGTCTATCTGGGATGTGACAGCTTGTTCACAATTTTTACGAGGGGGTGGTTGTTCATTTAATGGAGGGGCTTGTAGTACCAGACTTGAACGATACAAAGTGCGACCTGGCACACCGTAACACCACTTGGAACAAGCGGGTAGCTATCTCAAAAAACAATCAACAACTAAAAAACCGCGACCTGGCATGTAGTAGTACACAATTTTAAACGATTGTTTTGATGGAGTGAAAAAGGAAAACTACTCCACTACTTATATATAGGCCGGAGCCTCCGCGCTTGCTTGCTAGGGCTGCTCTATTCACACACTCTCATCCTCTCCAGATCTAAACAAGATAGGGGTAGTAACACCGTCTTTCTCCCTTCAAAAAACACTGGCTTTCTATCCTCACCGCTGGTTACAGATCCGGACGTATCCCCCTCCGTTGGTGAAGGGGAGGAGGGGCAGTGTTTAGGCCGTCGTCGACAGCGAGGGAGGAGACCCACTGCCGGCCGCACCATTATGTCTGGCCTAGCACCGGCGCGGGAGGTCCTCCGATCCCTTCGTCGTTGCCTGTGGGCGGATCCGGCCTCCCGCCGCCCACCTATCCACATACCGACGACCTTCAGGTATATCTTTGTTCGAAACCGCCTTAGCTCTACTTTCCCAGCTCGCTACATCGCTGCATGTGCATCATTTTCTACCTCTCAGCCCCTCTCGATCGGATGGTCCAACGTCACATATTTTTTTTCTTCTATTGTTAGAGGTAAAGCTACTTCATGCAGTCGAATCTTGTACTTGGTTCAAACAAGAAATAAAGTGGGGTGGGGAATTTAGTATGTACATCGGACTTGGTACAAACAGGAAGGAAAGGGGGTGAAAGTAGTACAGACTGGTCATCCAACCAGTCTCTTGGTCAAAAAGGGAAATATAGGGGTAACGCTGTACACAGTGGTATGACCAGGACTAGATTTGCTATCCACACATAGGAGTAGGTGGCTAGAGTGAACAAAAATGGGACCAACCCAGATATGTTTCTTGGATATTTGTTTCTCGGGGCAACAAACTATGAATCACCACTTTATGCCCCTGTTTACGTACATGGTGCTGGACTGCTGGTGCACCCACTGTCCCAGCTGTTCTTAATCTAATGTCCCTGGTAAAAATGAAGCCATGCCACTGTTATAGGCCATGACAAGTTTAGCCAAATGTTTTTGCCTGTA
The DNA here is from genome assembly GCA_021605145.1 of Aegilops bicornis. Classification (NCBI taxonomy): domain Eukaryota; kingdom Viridiplantae; phylum Streptophyta; class Magnoliopsida; order Poales; family Poaceae; genus Aegilops; species Aegilops bicornis. The sequence continues at coordinate 135,312,180 of CM038671.1, forward strand.
ATAGACTACATTTGTTTCCTCTGTGCCTTTTTGTGCAAACAGGGATATCCAATTCACACAGTTCTTTGTTGTGACCTTTTGGTGCCGCATAAAACTCTTCTTAAAAGAAGTGACTTTTGTCTTTGTTTAAGCTGGAATGTCAGAATGGAACAGTTGGTTCATTTTGGTGGAACTGCACAAAGGGAGATCCGTGTTCCAATCCTCATCATCCATATTGGCGCCATAACCTTCCTATAGGTAAGAATGATATTTAATGCATGTGTTCATCTCTATTTTCCGACTGCCATGAGAAAATAATGTTCTTTTTACTAGTACACTTGTACTCCCTCAACGACAAAAACCAATTTTGAATTAGAAGGCCAATCATGTACTTGGTTTCACCAACTGGTGAGGAGAAAGAGAAACAGAGCATGAAGAGGAAGAAGAAGAAGAATAAATAGTGCCAAGGCGATCTTGCTGAAGCCAGAGGCCTTAGTCGAGGCCATTCAAGGGCTCTGGCAATGACTACCTTACATGTGAGACGATCCTCCAGGGAGCCCTTCCACTTCTGCTGTCTCACTTAATTAATTAGGAGTACTTAAGTACCACTAATTTATTACTGCCTAATTTTCCTATTGGAGTTAAACCAATCTTTAGTAGGACCCTATGATGAATCATGTACGTGTATATGTTTTTCTATGGAGGTGAATCATGTGGTGGAGCAGGGAGGGAATATTATTAGTGTCATGACATAATAGTGCTATTGTTTTGGATGTCCATTTATTGCCATTGGTTCAATGAGACAATGTTTTGCGTATTGTGATATTGTCTATCATGAATTTGATGCTACTGTTTGAGTAATATGCTAATGTCTTCCTATCCTTTCTCACTAAGCTAATGAAGGTTTCACCTTGTTCCTACTTGTGCAAACAGAGATCATGTTGTGACAATCATACATTTTAGTAGAACTACACAAGACAATACAATGAACTGTATCCCAGCTAGTGCTTTAACTCTGCTGGAAGTTCTTGATAATCTTCGATATAATCCCAAAGACCTTTGGTAAACAAGAGTGATTTCAACCATACATTTGAAGTGCACAAAAATATATACTATTGTGTGATTCCAGTGAGTGCTTTATCATCTCTTATGGGACTACATGAATAAGCTTTTTTTCTCAGGTTGGTACGGGCCTAATGCCTTCATCCATATTAATTTCCTGTCATCTCTATTGTATCGTGCTACTGTCATGAGAAACTCCTTTATCTTTGCACGTTAAAGTTTTGCAACCTATGATAAATGCCAATGCTTTGAGTGTTGAGTTGAGCTAATTGGCACTGATTTAATAAACTAATACCTCTCTTTAAGCAAGACTACTATGTTGCTAACTTTACCTATTAAGATAATGAGGGTGCTTCTATTTGTTAGTGTATGTTTCATCAACTAGTCCCACTATTACAGTAACCTCACTCTCTCAATATATGTGCCAACAGGGATGCTCGATTTTGGTGGAACTACACAAAAACTTTAGGTGCTTCATTGCCTCGACAGCTTCCATCCTTTCCTGTCAGTCGCTAATCTCCGCTTGCTTTCTTCCTTTGTTGTCAGTCGCTTGGCTTATCTCGGCTTCTAGTCAAAGGAAATAGTAATTGATATGCTACCTCACACAGGTTGGTACTGGTCTTTATCCTGATTATTGTTCCTGTCATATGTATTGGTAATTTGGTGTTGTGCTACTTTTCCGATTTCTTAAAGGAGTAATTTGGAGCCTGAACTCGCAGGCAAATCATTACATCGGGTGATTTCAGTAGAACTGCACAAAATGATCAGATGGACAGGTACTTATGCTGTTGCTATGTACACCAAAGTTCACTCAGACAACCAGATCGACTATGGAAGCAGAACTCACAGCATTAGACACATCATGCGTCGAAGCAGAATGGCTTCGAGAGCTTTTGATAGATTTGCAGGTGGTTGATAAACCAGTGCCGGCTGTCCTTATGAACTGTGACAATCAAACAGTGATTGCCAAGGCTAAGAGTTCAGAGGACAACATGAAATCCACAAAGCACATAAGAAGAAGATTTAAATCTGTCAGAAAATCAAGAAACTCCGAAGTAATAGCGTTGGATTATATCCAGACGTCTAAGAATCTGGCAGACCCTTTTACGAAAGGGCTATCATGGACGATGTTGACAAGAAGTGCCTATATTCATTCGAGTATCAACCGGCGTCAACCAATTGTCAAACTCCAAGTATTAGGAGAGTGAACGCCAAAAGTATTGCTTGGTGCATAGCCCAGAAAAATGCTGTCCAGTCTTTGGTCCCAACATGTGCCTTTTGGTTATCGACACATATGGTAGCGAACTATATGGCATGGAGTCTAAAGATTGCAGACAAGTTGGCTGACGTGTATATTCAGCTGGCACTTAATCAGTCTGCACGCCAAGGATGCTCCATTTCAGTTGAACTGCACGAAAAATTTGGGTGGTTCATTTTCTCAACCGCCTCCTTTCTCGTCTGCAATGTAGAATTTTGGCGAGATCTGAGGACCAAGATGAGCCAGTAAACTAGTTGGATGAAAGTAGTGGCCAAGTTGCTCAAACCTCCCTCAGCACGAGGCCACTATTTGAGGATAAACCTACAAGCAAAGTTCAGATTGTCTGTGTTGCCTCTTATGTACTCAAAAGTTTACTCATACAAGAACTAATTTTAGCAAGAAGTACCTCCGATTGAACACCATTTACCAGTCTGTACCCTAGGTAATTAAAGTTCGTCCATGGATCATACTGGCTGTGATCTCAATCATTTGGATGCATAAACATACTGAACATGTGTATATTTGTATCTTTTTGTGAATTATGTATGAATATTGTCGTGTGATCTATCAATCATTTGGATGCATTGATCTGCTGAGCTTGTGTATATATGAATCTTTTGAGTTGTTGATAGTGAATGTTGGCTATGAATATGAACGTGTCCTGTGAACCTGAGTTTGATATGAATGATTACCTTTTCTGTTGTATTTGTGTGTGAACTTGTTAGTATGCCTACTGTCGGGTATATAACGCAGGTCTCTTATAAAACTAATGCTGTGTCCAATTTATGTTTTACCTTCTAACCACATTTTATATATTTATATTATTACTATTATCAAATATTTTATAGAGACTTATATATACATTATAAAAACATCCCACGTGTTATTAACTTATAAAAGTAAATGTTTAACGGAAACTCCTGGTTGTTTTTGACTCACAGGCAAGGAAAATCCTGGTGATTGCGTATAAAAGCTTGCGAAGATTTTAAGGACCAAGTTAATAATAATGCGCTCATTTTTATTTTGAGCAATAACTCGCTAATTTCTTAATTATATATATACATAATGTGCCTCTCCGGTTTATTCTTTGATATTAATTGCTCCTTCTAACATAACATTATATATATAACGAGCCCACCTAATACGTTTATTTCAAGGAAGTGCAAATGGGCTGGGATTTCTTAGAAATTATAAATGGGCCTGATTGACGTGAAATTATTTGTTCACCCAGCCCAGTAAATGGACTGTAGATTCTAGAAAACATGGGATATATGCCACATTTTTGCAGGCTGACATGTGGGCCAATAGGTCGAAGCCTACGCAGGGCGTTGTCAACTTGGTCAACAAATGATTGTGTCATTCACAGCCATTGGGTTTATATCCAACGGCCGGCATGCACCTTCAATCTCTCATCTTCTTCCTCCAGCGTCATCGGGACCGCCTGGTCCGGCCTCCGTGACTAAGCGGCTCTACTTATACGCATCGCTGCGAAGCGCTACCCCACCGCCAGGCTATCCCTCCACCCCTCGACACCTCCTGTTATTCTCCACAGACTACAGCCCCACGCCGCAATAGAACCAGTTATAACCCTTCTCCTCCTCTCAATCTGCGACTCCACTGCCCCGTTTCCCCATCTCCGAGTCGTTCCCGTCCGGGGCCTCGCTGTCGTCCAGCGCCTCGCTGTGTTTAGTGTGGCGTGGTCAACAAACGAGTCATCAGAAGAGGACTGTACATGGAGAGCCTGACGGCTGGGACCCACGAGGTCCTTGGTCGCACGCAAGGAAAGTTCCTCCTTATTAAGCTGAAAAAAAATGTTTCCTCCACCTGACAGCTGGGACCCACCGGCTGTATCTTCGCACGGAAGGAAGTGCCTCCTTGTTTTGTGAAAAAAAGTATTCATCCCCTTGACAGCTGGGACCCGTCAGATTTGGTGACTGACTTGTGGGGCTGCTAAGCGGACATGTACGTACGACTTTGTCAACTTAATCAACAAATGATTCTAGCAGCTAGACCATTGGATGTTAATCCAACAGCTGTTCTCCTTCTTCAACCTCTGTTCTTGCTCCTGTCTCCCGTGCATCATGGCTGTCTTGCCGCACACCAACCATGAAGTTTCCCACTCCTCTCCATCTGCGACTCCATCGCCCCATCTTCCCCATCTCCGGTCGTTCCGATCTGGAGTGCGCTTTCACGCAGTGTGGTCAATGTGGTCAACAACCAAGAGTCATCGGAAGATGACTGTACGTGAGAGGCTGACAGTGGGGACGCACCACGCCCATGGACGCATGCATGCAACGGAACGCGGCGAGGTCAACGTGGTCAAGGAACGACTTCCATTGGAAGTTTACTATACGTGGAGAGTCTTAGTTGGGTCCATGGCCGCAGCAAGTAAGTGCCTCCTTATTACGCGGAAAATAATGATTCCTCCAAGCGGCGAGGGACCTTGGGCCGGGCCATCGTATTTTGCGAAAAAAGCGTTTGCTCGACCGGTGGGACCCACTGACAGCCACCATATTTCGAAAAAACGTCCCCTACTGTCATTTCGGACCCAACGGAAGTGCCTCCTTATTAAGAACTAAAAAATGAATACTCCCACTGCTAGCTGGGACCCACCTTGGTGGGAGGCTGACTTAATGGGCCTACTAAGTTGACGGGACGAAGGGCTTTGTCAACTTAGTCAATATGAACGATTCTAGCTCCGGTGACCGTGACGATGTCCATACAACGGCCGTAGTGCTTCTTCAACCTCTCGTCTTCTTGCTCCGGCCGCCCAAACCAGCGCGGTCGTGCCTCATGCTCCTGCCTCCGTGGCGGCTGTCTTTGCCATGGAGGTCTCACCGCCCCTACTATTCCCACGCGGCGGGCCCTTGGCGTGACGGCAGCCTCACACCATAGTCGAACCAGTGAACCCTCGTACTCCTCTCCGTGCGGGCTTCCACTGCCGCGTCTTCCCCGGCTCCGCGTCGTCCCCTTCCTAGGCCTCGCCATCGTCCACCGCCGTTGTGCTCTTCGCGCGGCGTGGTCAACGTGGTCAAGGAACGACTTCCATAGGAAGAGTACTGTATGTGGAGAGGCTGACAGCTGGGTCCACGGCCACAACCCAGTTTTTTTGTTATTTGCCAAGTAAGTCGCTTTGTCGGGCTGTTGGGCTGCAAATCTTTCAAGACGAGGAGAGCTTTCATTCGGTGGCCGAGAAAATGATTGTCGAATGAGAAATGGGTTGTACATTTTTAAAACACATCAAACCGGCAATTAATTTCAAATATCTTTTTTCCATTTCGAGATTTTAAATTACATTAATTTTTATGCGTGAAGAATTTGTTGGATTTTATATTGATATACATTTATTTTTAAAATCAGTTTGAATGTGAGTCGAAATTTCGGGATTAAAAACAGTTCGGACCGCACCAAAATATGCAAAGTTTCGTATAATTTTTTAACCGTGGCCACAGTATGGGCTGTAATGCTAACAAAAACAATATGGGCTCCAAAAAAACCTTGAGAATTAACAAATGGGTTGTAAATTATTAGAAATAATGGCAGATGGGATGTATGCTGTTTTCCACAGATTTGAGGCTTTCCTAAAAAAAGGTTGGCCTTTAAGCGATGGCTGTTGGATGGCCATCGAACGGCCATCGTGCTTCTTCAATCTCTGCTCTTCCTGCTCCGGCCGCTCAAACAAGCGCGGCGGGACTGCTGCTCCCTCCTCCTCATGACCGGCTGTCTTGCCTTGTGAGCCTCACCGCCCCACCGTACTCCCATCCCTGGCCTAGCCATCCCTCTACTCACCCACACCAGTTGTTATTCTCTGGCGACGGCACACGAACCAGTAAACCCTCGTTCAGTCGTACTCCCCTCCGCGTGGGAAACAACTGACGAGTCTTCCCTAGCTCCATGTCGTTCCCTTCCTAGACCTCGCCGTCGTCCACCGCCCTGCTGCTCTCGGCGCGGCCTGGTCAACATGGTGAACGACCGATATGCATCTGAAGTGGGTATGCGTGGAGAGGCCGGCTGGGTCCACGGCCGCACGCAAGGAAATGCCACCTTATTACGTGCAAATTAATGATTCCTCCACGACATCGAGGACCCACCGAAAGGGCCTCTGTATTTCGCGAAAAACGTTACCGCTAGCGACGGCTCGGACCCACCGACTATATCTTCGCACGCAAGGAAGTGCCTCCTTATTACGAACAAAAAATGAATACTCCGCTTTGTTAGTTGGGACCTGGTATAGTGGCAGGCTGACTTGTGGGCCTACTAAGTTGACGGGGACGGAGGGCTTTGTCAACTTAGTCAATATGCACGATTCTAGCTCCAGTGACCATACGATGTCCATCCAACGGCCGTAGTGCTTCTTCAACCTCTGGTCTTCTTGCTCCAGCCGCCCAAACCAGCGCCGGTCGTGCCTCGTGCTCCTGCCTCCTGTGGTCGGCTGCGATGCGGCGGAGGCCTCACCGCCCCCTACTACTCCCACCACTGGCCAGGTCATCCCTCTACTCACCCACACCCCCTGTAATTCTGCGGCGACGGCAGCCTCACACCGCAGCCGAACGAGCGAACCATCATACTCCTCTACGCATGGGCATCCACTGCCGCGTCTTCCCCGGCTCCGCGTCGTCCCCTTCCTAGGCCTCGCCGTCGTCCCGCGTGGTCAACGTGGTCAAGAAACGGCTTCCATCAGACATGGACTGTACGTGGAGAGGCTGACAGCTGGGTCCACGGCCACAGCAAGGAAGTGCCTCCTTATTACGCGCAAAATAATTATTCCTCCACCTGACAGCGGAGACCCACCGGACGGGCCACCGTATTTCACAAAAAAAACGTTTCCCCCCAACTGCTGGGACCCACCAGCTACACCTTCGCACGCAAGGAAGTGTGTCCGGGCAAAAAAAGCAAAACGATTCGCCCCCCTAACTGCTGGGACCCACCAGCTACATCTTCGCACGCAAGGAAGTGTGTCCGGGCCAAAAAAAAACGATTCGCCCCCCCTGACTGCTGGGACCCACCAGCTACATCTTCGCACGCAAGGAAGTGCCTGACAGTCAGGACCCACCTGGTCAAAGCGTACGTAGCGTTGTCATTCTGGTCGCGAACGTGTACGTATATATATATATATATATTGGTGGATGTAGAGGCGCGCCCGTGTCGTAGTTAAGGCGCGCATGTAGCATGTACACGTACGTACAACGGTGAGGGTGCAAGAAAGAAAATCTGACGCGCGTGCACGTACATACGGGCAGGGTCTCAACGCCTACTCGCATACATGCATATGGCTGGGTCGGAACGGAGAAACAGCATCATCGTCGTGTTTATGGGGAGGCAACGGAATGCGTCGTGTTCATGGGGAGGCAACGGAATGCGTCGTGTTCATCGGGAGGCAATGGAACGCGTGGGAGCCAACCGGCTGGGTCGGAATGGAATGCGTGGTCGTGTTCATCGAGAGGGCTTGGACGGAACAGGCGATGGAAACGAGGCCTGGCGTACCGCACTGAAGAAAGCGGCCTTGTGTTCGACCGCCACGCTCAAACGGGATCCTGTTCATCCGGAGGGGTATGGCGTCTTGCAAAGCGGAGGAAGCGGACCTCCCTACGGTAGAAACGGGGTCCTGTTGATCGGGAGGTGTGGCGTACCGCAAAAGCGTAGGAAGCGGACCTCCTACGGTCAAACGGGAGTCCTGTTGATCGGGAGGGTGTGGCGTACCGCAAAAGCAGACGAAAGCGGACTGTGTTGGAGCGCTACGGTCAAAGCGGGGTCTGTTCATCGGGAGAGGGTGTGGCGTACCGCAAAACGGGACTCCACGGGATACTGTTCATCTCCACCGTCGACCTCCTCCAGCCTCCACTAGCTACCGTCGACCTCCTCCAGCCTCCACGGGCTCCTGTTCATCCAGCCTCCACCGTGCGCTATTCAACCGGCTACTGTTCAACCACCCCTCCACTGTAAGTGCATCTAGTGCCCCTTAGTGATTTTGGTGTATTGAAGACTTATAGGTTAAGGGACTAATGTGTTTATGAGTGTACACAGGTCTATTTGTCTATGAGGAGTTTGATATTTACAGAGAAAGTCGACCCCTAAAAACAAAGTTCTTGTTGAAGACTTTGATATTCCAAGACTTTCTCAAGACTTTGAAAGTGAAGAAATTGGTGTGACCTTGAAGACTTGGTATTCATTTGAGGAACATGAAGCGTGAAGACTTTTGTTTTCAGAGATTCATTTTCTCTTTCTTGAGTCATAGGAAACACCGCATCGTTAAAGGGGGTCGAGGAAATACCAAGGAAAAATTTCCATGTGATGCTCAACTCAAAATCCTACACCTACCAATCCCTTCGAGTGAAGCCTTTGGAAATCTCATACAGTTCAGAGATGAAGTTCTTCTGGTCGCTGAGGAATTTGTTCTGACTGAGGAGTTAGGAATTCGCCAGTGCGGATTGCCTACACAGTGAGGAACATGATAGCCCTGAGGAATTTGAGAGTCAAATTTCCGACCGTTGTTGTGCTACGCGCCAGCTGTCCCAAAATATCTTATCTACCTAACGGTCATATCATTGAAGGGCATTTATGTCTTATCATGTCGGGCTGCTCCCTAGGCTATAAATAGCCGCTCCCTACAACCACTAGCTGGTTGGCTGCTCCGAGAGAACTTGACACTTGTCATTTGAGAGCAACCCATCCTCCGAGGACTTTGAGCGAAAATCATCAAGTGAGAAAAACCCAAAACCAAACCCCTACAAACCCAAAGTGATTGAGCATCACTGAAGAGATTGATCCTGCATGGATCCGACGCTTTTTACCTTTGAAGACTGTGCTTCTTCCAAACGGTTAGGCGTCATGGTCTAGAGCATCCAAGAGGAATTGTGGATCACCAAGTGACCGAGTCTGTGAAGGTTTGGAAGTCGCTTGAAGATATACCACGAGTGATTGGACGAGGTCTATGTGATCTAAGTTCAAGGAGAATACGGTGAGGACTTGGTGTCCTGAGCTGCGCGTTTCAGCGATCGGGTGTCCGGACTGTGTGTCCTCGAGTTTAAATACTCAGCCGCTTCAACCAGACGCATAACCGAGACAACAGTTGGAACTGGTCTACCAAATCATTGTCTTCACCAACCTAACTGGTTCTATTTCCTCAACTCTTTCATTTCCTCATTCTTTGTGTTGAGTGTTTGTTCATATCTGTGCTTGAAGTCTTTGATCAAGACTTTCTCAATTTCCTCAGTTCAATTTCTTGATCTGTTTGTCTTCATCTTGTGTTATCCTGTGATTACGCTTTCTGTACTCTGTGATTGTCTTCATTTCATCATGATGACCATGCCCGCATTCTGTTATGCTTACTTCTGTGTACTTATTCCGCTGCAAGTAGTTCTTCGCTAAGGAATTTCCTCACCGGCAAATTCCTCAGTGAAGAATTCATAAAAATCGCCTATTCACCCCGCCCCCTCTAGTAGATATAACGCACTTTCAATTGGTATCAGAGCAAGGTACTCCCTTGTTCTGTGTGATTTTGGTTTAACCTCCTGGAGTTTTAGTTATGTCGACCGCAGGTATGAAGAAAGTGACATGCCCTATCTTTGACGGTCATGATTATCCCAAGTGGAAGGCCATGATGAGGAAGCGCCTCATGGCTATGAACAGCGAGCTGTGGACCGTCACTGAGATTGGTCTTACCGATCTATGTAAGAAGGCGGGCGCTGATGACATTCGCAACTACACTCGACTTGACATTACGGTGAAGGACATCATCTGTTCCTGCCTATCCAGAGATGAATTCAAGCGCATTATGCATCTTTGCAATGCGAAGCTTATCTGGGACCGAATCTCTGACGTCTATGAAGGTCATCGAACCCGTCATGATCCTTGGTTTGAGGACTTCAAAGAATCTCTCAATACGATGACTTTCGAACCAGAATCATCATCTTCTGCATCATGTCTCATGGCAAAGGGTGACAAGGTAACCGAATGTTCCTCATCCGAGTTTAGTGACTATGAATTTGATGATGATGGATCTGATGATGATATTGAACCTAGTTATACCAAACTTATTTGCATTGCCACTAAACAACAAACGACCTTAGAAAAGGTTCAAAACATGCTAGATAAAAGTGATGATATGTTGGGTGAAGAAATGGATCGCACTAAAGCCCTGACTGAAAATCTTCAGAGACTTCAGTCTAGGTTTGACAGCCTTCAAGGTCATCATAACACTCTCTTGTGCGATCATGAGAAACTTTCTTATGAATTTATTCAAAGAAAGCAAGATCTTGAGAAGCTAAGAGTGAGTTATGAAGATCTTCGAAGGAGCGGATTCATTACTTGCTCAACAAATCAGCGCTTCTCGTGAAGAATTTGTTCCTCCATGCTTAAAGTGCATTGAACATGAATCGCTAATTCTTCACCTGAATGTTCAAATGCTTCAACCGTTAAAAATTCTTCACCTTCCTCTGCTATCACTAATTCCTCATCTCGAGGACATTGCTAGTATCCTTGACGATGCAGGGCTGAAGGAATTGTACATGACAGACATGTACAAAAGCCTCAAAGGGCATCAGACTCTTTGTGATTCGCTTAAAAAGCAGATCCTCAACAGAAACTCTAGGAAAGAGGGTATTGCCTTTGAGAGGAAACTCAATGCTGATGGAACATATTGGAAGCCTGAGAAGTACCCCAAAACCTCATGGGTTGCTGCAAAGGGACCTCCAGTTGATCCATCTAACTTATCTGGCTTTACATGTGAATCTCCTCATTCTTCTGATGAGTCATTTGACTACAACTATAAACTGTTCAAAAATCAGAATGGTGAAGTATTTGCTAGATATGTTGGCACTAACTGTAGGAACGGTTCTCCTATGAAGAAAATATGGGTTCCCAAAAGGTGCCTTGAAAGTCTTCAGGTGAATGTCCTCATGACACCACCTGTGAAAAATAGGAACCCCAGATCAAATTCTTCATACGGACCAAATTCCTCACGTGGATCAAAGTCCTCATATGATTATCATCGTGCTAACAACTCTGTTTCGCAGGGGTAGAGCTAAGGGCTATGAATATGTGCATTATTCTTCAAACCAATATGTTCATAAGTCCTCGAAGAATTTATCTTCTTATTCATATGCTTACCCTAACCCCTCTTATGTGAAACGAAATGGATTGGCATCTATGCCACAATTCTCATATGGAGCTCGCAGAGTGATGAACTCTTTGCCACCCCTTCAGATGTGGGTGGTGAAGAAAAATAACTAATTTCCTCTGCAGGGTCAGGTCTCCAGACGTGCTTTAACGTCTGAAGAATTTGCTGGGGACCTGACAACATTGCATGAAAGGACGCAGGCTAGTCATGAAGAAATGAACTTTCATTTCACACGTCCTCATACTGCTATATCTGTTTAACTGCTTAATGAAATTCATCTGATGAAATTGATATCATATTCTTCACTGATGAAGTATATGAGATCGTAAGTTGCACTAATTCATATGCAGGATGATCAACCCAAAGCCAATGAGTGGGTCCTCGATAGTGGATGTACAAATCACATGACTGGTGACAAGAATCTATTGATGGATGCTCCCTTATCACCGTCACATCTGAAGCATACCATCTTTGCTGACAAAGGCAAAAGTCAAGTATTGGGTCTTGGTAAGGTTGCGATCTCTAAGGACATACACATGGACAAAGTCATGCTTCTTGAGTCCTTAGGATACAACCTCATGTCAGTCTCAATGCTTTGTGATCTTGATATGTTTGTTGTCTTTGGCAAGTATCGTTGTGTTGTGATTATGAAAGCTGACAATTCCAAAGTCTTCGAAGGCTTTAGGAGAGGAGACTTGTATATTGTTGATTTCTCTACAGGACCACAACCAGCCGTGTGTCTACTTGCAAAAGCTTAAGAAGGCTGGCTATGGCATCGACGACTTGGTCATGCAGGCATGAGGAATTTGGACACGCTTGCGAAGAAGAAGCATGTCATTGGCATTGAAAATGTCAAATTCCTCAAGGATCACTTGTGTGGAGCCTGTGAAGCCAGAAAAATGACCAAGGCCAAGCATCCAACGAAGACTATCATGACCACTACTCGTCCATTCGAATTGCTTCACATGGACCTCTTTGGTCCTAATCATTACTCAGCAGTGACTAATGATGCATCTCTTTATGGCTTTGTTATTGTTGATGATTACTCTCGTTACACATGGGTACACATTGTTACTTACAAACATGAAGTGCAGGAAGTCTTCAAACGATTTTCCTCGAGGGCTTCAACCAACTTTGGTGTGAAGATCAGGCACATTAGGAGTGACAATGGAACTGAGTTCAAGAATTCCGGTCTTGGTGACTATCTTGATGAACTTGGTATTAATCATGAGTTATCTGCTCCTTATACTCCTCAGCAGAATGGCGTCGTGGAGCGCAAGAACAGAACTCTTGTTAAGATGGCTCGCACTATGCTTGACAAATACAAAACGCCTCGTCGTTTTTGGATTGATGCAATTGATACTGCGTGCCACATCATCAATAGAGTATATCTTCACAAATTCTTCAAGAAGACTGCCTATGAACTCCTCACTGACAAGAAACCCAATGTGAGTTATTTCAAAGTCTTCGGTGCTAAATGCTGGATTAGAGATCCTCATCACAATGCTAAATTTGCACCGAAAGCACATGAAGGTTTTATGCTTGGTTATGGAAAGGACTCGCACACCTACAGAGTCTTCAACAATGTTCTTTACAAGATTGTTGAAACTGTAGATGTGTGGTTCGATGAAACTAATGGCTCGCAAAGAGAGCACCTACCTTCTGTGATAGATGAACCAGCACCTGAGGAATCTATCAAGTTCAAGGCAACTGAGGATGTCATTCCTACTGAAGAATCTGCTGAAGAATTCATTCTTGAACGCGAAGAACGTCGAGCTGATGCACCTGAAGATAATCTTTGAAGAAAATGGTCTTTGAAGAAAATGCTGATCAAATTCCTCGACGACAACCAGCTCATCCTCGCGTTGCAAAAGAAGTGCAAGTTGACAAGATCATCAATGACATTGAAGCACCAGTCCTCTCACACGCTCAAAAGCTTCACATTTATCTAACTTTTGTGGGCACTATGCTTTTGTCTCTATCACAGAGCCCACTAAGGTAGATGAAGCATTTCTGGAGCCTGAGTGGATTCAGGCCATGCAAGAAGAATTACATCAATTCGAGTTCAACACCGTCTGGGAACTGGTCAAACGTCCAGATCCTCGCAAGCATAATATCATTGGCACAAAGTGGATCTACCGCAACAAGCAAGATGAAAATGGCCTTGTTGTGAGGAATAAGGCACGACTTGTAGCTCAAGGCCACACACAAGTTGAAGGAATTGATTTCGATGAAGCTTTCGCACCTGTTGCTAGACTTGAGGCTATTCGCATATTACTTGCTTATGCTAACCATCATAATATCACTTTATATCAAATGGATGTGAAAAGTGCATTCCTCAATGGTAAGCTTGAGGAAGAAGTATATTTTCCTCAACCCCCAGGTTTTGAAGATCCAAAGAATCCCGACAAAGTCTTCAGACTCAACAAGGCCCTTTATGGCCTCAAACAGGCCCCACGGGCGTGGTATGATACATTGAAGGAATTCTTCGTGAAGAATGTCTTCACACCCGGTTCACTCGACCCTACTCTCTTTACTAAATCATATGATGGTGAACTGTTTGTGTGCCAAATATATGTTGATGATATTATCTTTGGCTGTCTTGACCAACGTTATAGTGATGAATTTGCCTATATGATGAGTGAAGAATATCAAATGTCTATGATGGGAGAGTTGAAATTCTTTTTAGGTCTTCAAATTAAATCAACAACACAATGGCATATTCATATGTCAGGAGAAATACCTCAAGGATGTTCTCGAGGAAATTCGGCATGCAAGATTGCAAAGGCGTCAAAATTCCTATGCCCACAAATGGCCATCTATGCAATCGATGAAAATGGTATTGACTTTGATCACAAGGTATACCGCTCCATGATTTGTTCTTTATTGTACTTATGTGCATCTAGGCCAGATATAATGCTTAGTGTTTGCATGTGTGCCCGATTTCAAGCTACACCGAAGGAATCACTCCATAAGGCTGTGAAGCATATTCTTCGATATCTAGCTCACACACCAACACTAGGATTATGGTACCCCAAGGGCTCTACTTTCGATCTCATTGGATATTCTGACTCTGACTATGCTGGTGATGGTGTGGACCGCAAGTCAACATCTGGTACTTGTCATTTCCTCGGACGATCTTTGGTTTGTTGGTCCTCGAAGAAACAGAACTGCGTATCACCGCTCATCTGCGAAGCTGAGTACATTGCTGCGGCTCTTCTGCTCAATTACTATGGATGAAGCAACTCTCAAGGACTACGGCATCAACGTGAACAATGTGCCTCTCTACTGTGACAATGAGAGTGCCATCAAGATTGCTCACAACCCAGTTCAGCACTCGAAGACAAAGCACATTCAGATTCTTCATCATTTTCTTCGTGATCATGTGTTGAAGGGCGACATTTCTATTGAGCATGTGAAGGCGAAGAACAGCTAGCCGATATCTTGAAAGCCCTTGGATGAGAAGAGATTTAGCAAGTTGCGGTGTGAGCTAAATATCTTAGAATCTTGAATGTTCTTTGAAAAGGACACACATCCGACACTTATGCAAAATTGATGACTTAGATGTGCAACACATGAAGAAACGTTTTTCTTCAATCAATGAAGAATAACACTCTAAGTGTGAAGAAATTAATGAAGAATTTGATTCTCAGAACCCTACGACAATTGTACGTGGTTTCTGAAATTATCATTCTTATAAGGTGGGACACGCCACCACCAAAGTTGAAAATCTTAAATTTGAGTTTTTCCTCAGTTTTGAAATTCTTCAGTTTTTCAAATTCGTCAACTTTGCAAAATCTTCACTGTTTCCATTGTTTATCTTCATTGGCTATATATATATATATATATATATATATATATATATATATATATATATGGGTCTATGTCCTCTGACATTCACTTATGGCTATTTCTTCAAGTTGCTTTTACGCTAAGTGAATGTGATCGGACCCTTCCCCTCTATGCTATACTCAACCCAATCTATTCACAAATTCTTCATGTGCGTTCTATTTGAAACTCGTTCAAAATCTTCAATGTGTCCTTGTCAGCTGAAGAAATTCCGAACGGAACTTTTAAACTAATCTTATCCAAGTTTTCGGCTTTGCCGCTCAAACCGTTCCACTTCCTACGTTAGACTTATCTATTCACCCACGATCTAACACGATCTCCACTTTTTAGTACGTGGGTGACACATGTCAAGCGAATGAGAAGGGTCAGGGGCACGTTCATCCATAATCTTCGGGTGAACAGTTTTTCACCGTGGCTATATATACCCCCTCTCCCCTTCCTCACTTCCTTTACTCCGCTCGACCGCTCTCTCTCTCGCTCGAGCTTCTCAAACCCTAGCGCCATCGCTACTCCATCGTCGCCGGTGTGGAAGAGCTTCACTGCCTCGACCTCGTCGCCGTCGTACTCACGCCGACAACGGAAATCTTCACTCCGCCGCCGCCGTAGCTATCTTCCTCCGCCGAGTTAGGGCGTGGAAGATCTGAACTGACGAACTTCTAATCTACACTTCCCAGCTCGTCGTGTCCTTCAGTTCAGGTAATTAAAAGTTACTTTTATTACTCGCTTTGATTCTCAAACCTTCCTGAAAATCTTCAAAGGTGTTTATTTTTTAAATCTTCACACATAAGAACACCTCAAACGAAATATGCTCTTGATTCGTTTCTCTAAGCAATGATTTTTCCTCAAGATTCCTCAATTGTGTGGATCCTCGATCTATACAACTCTGGAACCTAAGACAAAGAACGCTTAGTGAAATTCTTCAAGGCTCATCTGGTCAATCCTCAAACTTTTTTTTTGAAAAACCTTCTGAGAACGTATATGACCTCTCCAAATTCCTCGCAACTATACTCTGTTCATAGGTACTCATGTCCGCTGCTGAATCACTAGGTTCTCATCAACTTAACTCATTTGCAGCGTTCCTCGAAGAAAAGTTGCATACTTCTTCAGAGAATTCGATTGTTCAAATTCCTCAGCTGAAGAATATGGCAGAAGGAAAAAAGCCACCGAAAGGAGGAAAGAGGCATGTGATCATGACTGCTTTCGAGATACCTGAGGACATCTATGCTGACTATTGCACACCGGATGAAGCCAAGTTTGGCAAGGAAAACAAAAATCAGCGCAAGGTGCGCATTCAGATGATTGAAAGGAGATGGGCAAGGGAATGGAGGGAGTACAGGTATGTTACTCCAAAGTACATGAAGAAATTCACACTGAATCCTCCATGCCCAAGAGCTCCTTTGGCACCTGGCCAAGAAGCTGACCCCACTAGCATCAAACGTGGTGAGGACTTTTCTGAAGAATGGGCCAAGCGCCAAGCCAAGATGGCGAGACAAGCCAAAGAAGTAGTGAGGAAATTCAATGAAGACTCTGCTACTGCTGCTGCCACTGAGGCCCCTGTTCAGCCCAGAAAATCAATGGCAAGGAAGCCAGCACACAAGCCAAGTGCTTCACCAACAGTGCCCTCACGCCCAAAATCCTCAGCAATGCCCTCACGGCCAGTTTCTCATGCTGCTCCTGCTCCTCCCAAATCCTCAGCTCCTACAAAGTCCTTAGCAGCTCCTCCAAAGTCCTCAGCACCTGTGCATCTGGCCACGTGCCAAAGGACTGCAGGCATCTCCATTGCCTCTGGTGTCTCAGCAAGTTCCTCAGTTACACCAAATTCTTCATCAGACCCCCACTCTGCTGAAGAAAAAGACAACTGCTGGACGAGGTCCTCGGCCAAGTCCGAAGAAGAAACAGGTTGCATTCCAAGTGCCATCTGATGATGAAGCTGATGATGATGAACTTGCAGAAATCATCAGAGACCGACAAGAAAGGGCCGCTAGAGCCAAAGGCACACCTGTGCCACTGCTTTTGGATCCAAGGGCGATCCTCGAGTACATTGATCTCTGGCACAAGGATCCAGAGACACCTATGCCTGATTTTCATCGACTCACAGGATGAGTCACATGCTGACCCATTTCATCTCTGAAGAGAAATGGAAATTTGAAAAGGCTAGGCAGATCAAGAAGGCTCAGTTCAGGAAAGAGAAGTTCCTGAAGAAAAACCTTGTCAGAATGATAACTGAGGAACTCCTCAAGATCCAGTCTGAAATCAAAGCCCTCAGTGATAACTTTGATGCCTATTATGCTGATTGGCAAGGAGCCAAAGTCAGATTTGTTTATCTGACAAAGAAGTTCACAAATGTTGCAGCCCCAACGCAACAAGAAATTCCTCAGGCTGGAGCCTCTGCTCAGCCTCTTTGAAGAACATGCCAAGACATCGGCGATGATTTTCAACTGCTGAAGACAATGCTAGTTCCAGGGCTGATGACTCCATTCGATCATTGAAGAAATTGCTGTGGCATCCACTAGTGGTGCGCCTGAAGAAACTAAAGAAGTCAGGGCAACTGCATCAGTGGCGGCTGAGGAAATTCAACCAGATTCCTCAGCTCCTCCTGCGCCTACACCAACTCCAGTCCTTCCATCTGCATAAGATGTGAAGAAGACCAAGGCTGCAGAACGAGCTGCAGTGAAGAAAAAGAAAGCATATGTTGCTTCAAATTCTTCAGCCCCGAAGAAGATGAAGACAATGACCAGCTCATTTGAAAATCCCATTGATGCTGTTCCGATTTCCTCCATGCCATCAAAGGACATTATTCCTTTTGGTGAAGAATATGAGATCCCTAGCGGATCTGATGAAGAAAATCAATCTGCTGCTTCGTCAGAGCAGATTGATGAAGAAATTGAAGTGGATGCGATCCCTTCTACTCCTGTTGTATCCTCACCAATGCCTTAGTTCACAGCTGAAGAGGCTGGTGTTGAAGAAATTGAAGAAGAAGATGTGGATATTGGAAGCACAACGCCAGTGATGAACGATGACTTTTGGGACAGTCAGCATCCAAATTCTCCTCTCTTCACCCCAATACAACAAATTCCTCAGTCCCCTGCACCAACAGTTCAAATGGGCTCTGAAGAAACTCATCCCAACTCATCCGTGCATGAAGAAATACCAGCCACTAGTGCTGAAGAACCTACTGCTGCTGATCCTATGAACACGCAGACTGCACATGAAGAGGAACCATAAAATCCTCAGCCCGAAGAACCTGAGATTGCGATTCCAGAGGTCGTGATGCAACTCACTGACACTCTACTGCCAAAGCCAAAGAATCCATTCTCAACAAAGCAAAAGTTCAAGGCTGAAGATTTCTTCGACGAGCATGTATTCTTCACTGACTACAACCCTTATGACTCTGCTCGCATAAGGAAGAGGCGTTTCTGGACTGCTAGTCAAGCCAACTTCTATTCCTCTGTGCTATTCAACAAATACAAAGTCTTCGATTATGCACATATTCCTCACATGGACATGGAATCTCTGCCAGGCTTCGAGCCAGTCCTCAGTGTTCTTCACAATGCAGGATTGCTGAATTTATGCACTGACATCTGTGATTGGAATGAAGAACTCATTCTTCAATTCTATGCGACGCTGCACATCATCGGAGACTCTGAAGATGTGAACTCATGGGTATTGGACTGGATGACGGAAAATACTCATTACAAGGCACCAGCAACTGAATTGCTTCGTGCCCTCCCACTCAGTCCTCCCCTTGATGGTGCTCGTTGCATCTACAATGAACCTGAGCTTTCAGATAATTACATGCAAGTGCTGATGAAGCTTTTGAAGCCAGGGCTGGCACCACGAACCAAATTCTTTGTCAAGGAATTACTGTATGTGCCTCGGACTGTCTATCGCATTCTGACGAAGACAATGAGTCCTATCAAAGGCCACGACTCAAATGATGAAGAAGTCGTTGGCATCATGAAGAATATGCTTTTCAACAGCATTCATGGCGTTCCCGTCAACTTCCATGATTTCTTCATGAGGACTCTGGCGAATATTGCTATGTCACCATTTGAGTTGAAGCCTTATGCTCCTTGGATTATGAGGTTCATCAGGACAAGGTCTTCACTCAATTACAAGGCTGATACTTTGAACCACTGCAGCTACTTGCCTCCAATAGAAGTCCTCAAATGGACATTCGTCCATTGGATGGTCAATTTCGCAAAGCTGCATCCTACTCCACCAATGATGACTCTGCCACACATGACTCTGCCGCCAATACCTCGGCCAAGCAAAATCCTCAAGCCACAACACCTGTGGAGATGGTGATCGTGAGTTACTCCTCGCCTTTCATCAGAAGGTTGATCGCAATCATAAATGGGTCAAGCGTCAGTTTGGTTCAATTCTTCACAACATGACCTCAACACACAATGCAGTGAAGAAAAACCAATACTACCTCCTTGAAACCTTCAACCGCACCTGGGCTGTTCTTTCTCATGTCTACAACGCCGAAGAACTGAAGACAATGGGTCTCAAGGAAGAATTTGACTGGTCTGCACCTCTGCCGAAGAAATTCAAGAAGTCAAGGTTCCTTCCTTGGTGGCCAGCTCCTATTCTTCATCGCGCGACACTGATGAAAATGAAGACTTGAACGACACTGCAGCAGGCCCTACTACGACAACCGACCCCGACAACGCTGGCGCTCCTCCATCAACTTGATATTCTTGAGCGTTAGTCCCGGCCGATCCTTTTGGTCATTCGATGACAAAGGGGGAGAAATTTGAGTTAGTCTTCAAATGGGTCTATTATATGGGCATTTTTTTTGCTAAGTTACAACTCTCGTTCTTCTGAAACTTTTATTGGATCGAGTTGTAGTCTTAAACCCGATGGTGCTCTGATACTTTCGATGTGTTCCTCTGCATGCTTATTCTTCGTTATGTGTTAATACACGCATGCTGAATTACATCATTCACCATATTTCATCATGCATTTCAAATTCTTCATATTATATGTCAAATGCGTGTATGAATTACAAGATATAGGGGGAGATCTCCATGATTCAACTCTTCAAATGTGCATTGCTTCAAAAGCAAATTCCTCACTATGCACATCTTCAGGGGGGGGGGGGTTCTTCTATATCTTGCAATCAAATTCCTCAATATCAGTATTTACACTTAATATATTTATCCCTGTTGAAAAATTAACCTATATTGTCATCAATCACCAAAAAGGGGAGATTGTAAGTGCATCTAGTGCCCCTTAGTGATTTTGGTGTATTGAAGACTTATAGGTTAAGGGACTAATGTGTTTATGAGTGTACACAGGTCTATAAGTCTATGAGGAGTTTGATATTTATAGAGAAAGTCGACCCCTAAAAACAAAGTTCTTCAACTGAAGACTTTGATATTCTGAAGACTTTCTGAAGCCTTTGAAAGTGAAGAAATTGGTGTGACCTTGAAGACTTTGTATTCATTTGAGGAACATGAAGCGTGAAGACTTTTATTTTCGTAGTTTGATTTTCTCTTTCTTGAGTCATAGGAAACACCGTACTGTTAAAGGGGGTCAAGGAAATACTAAGGAAAAATTTCCATGTGATGCTCAACTCAAAATCCTATACCTACCAATCCCTTCGAGTGAAGCCTTTGGAAATCTCATACAGTTTAATCAATTTCTTCAGTACAGAGACGAAGTTCTTCTGGTCGCTGAGGAATTTGTTACGACCGAGGAGTTAGGAATTCGCCAAAGGCGGATTGCCTACACAGTGAGGAACATGATAGCCCTGAGGAATTTGAGAGTCAAATTTCCGACCGTTGCTGTGCTACGTGCCAGCTGTCCCAAAATATCTTATCTACCTAACGGTCATATCATTGAAGGGCATTTACGTCTTATCATGTCGGGCTGCTCCCTAGGCTATAAATAGCCGCCCCCTACAACCACTAGCTGGTTGGCTGCTCCGAGAGAACTTGACACTTGTCATTTGAGAGCAACCCATCCTCCGAGGACTTTGAGCGAAAATCATCAAGTGAGAAAAACCCAAAACCAAACCCCTACAAACCCAAAGTGATTGAGCATCACTGAAGAGATTGATCCTGCATGGATCTGACGCTTGTTATCTTTGAAGACTGTGCTTCTTCCAGATGGTTAAGCGTCATGGTCTAGAGCATCCAAGAGGAATTGTGGATCGCCGAGTGACCGAGTCTGTGAAGGTTTGGAAGTCGCCTGAAGACTTACCACGAGTGATTGGACGAGGTCTGTGTGACCTTAGTTCAAGATGAATACGGTGAGGACTTGGTGTCCTGAGCTGTGTGCTCAGCGACTGGGTGTTCGGGACTGTGTGTCCTCGAGTTTAAATACTCAGCTGCTCCAACCAGACGTACAACTGAGGCAACAGTTGGAACTGGTCTACCAAATCAATGTCTTCACCAACCTAACTGGTTATATTTCCTCAACTCTTTCATTTCCTCATTACTGTGTTGAGTGTTTGTTCATACCTGTGCTTGAAGGCTTTGACTGAAGACTTTCTCAATTTTCTCAGTTCAATTTCTTCAGTTTGTTTGTCTTCATCTTGTGTTATCCTGTGATTACGCTTTCTGTACTCTGTGATTGTCTTCATTTCATCATGATGACCATGCCCACATTCTGTTATGCTTACTTCTGAGTACTTATTCCGCTGCAAGTATTTCTTCGCTAAGGAATTTCCTCACCGGCAAATTCCTCAGTGAAGAATTCATAAAAATCGCCTATTCACCCCCTCTAGTCGATATAACGCACTTTCATCCACGGGCACCCCTCCACCGTCTACTGTTCATCCAGCCCTCCACACCACGGGGTTCTGTTCAACCACCCCACCAAGGCCACCCCTCCACCGTCTACTGTTCATCCAGCCATCCACACCACGGGGTCCTGTTCATCCAGAGGCAACGCCACCGCTCACTGTTCATCCAAACCCCCATAACGCCACTTGTTCATCCAATCGCTCGCTTGATTAGCAGCAGCAGCGAAGCGAATCGCTCCATCGGTTTCGATTAACAGCCATCGATCGATCACTCGGGTTCGACGCGTAGCCTCGGTGCAATCGCCGGGTTCGATTAGAGCCCAACGCCTCGCCGGGTTCGATTAGAGCCAACGCCTACGCACACATGCGGCGTACATACGAGAGAACGCGCATCGCTCGCCCCCGACCTCCCACCGTAATCCGGCAACTTCCGTAAATTTTCCTCCCTCGCTTCTACCACAGTTTTTCCGTCGGGGACGCCCAAAGAATGTCATGCAGCTGCGTCTCGGCCCGCCCAGACGAAAAGCCCATTTTCTATCATGATTTTTGTCATAGAAGTAGGAGCCCACCCCCTCTATGATGATACCGCGTTTTGTCACAATTATCGTCATAGAAGTGTCATATGTATGACAGAAAAAAAATTCGTTCGGCCCAAAATGTCACGAATGTGTCTTTTTTTTGTAGTGTGAGGGGGATTCAGAAGGAGAAGACAACTCCTATTTACCCCCTGGGGTCTTCGCTCTAACTTGGCATGCTGATGTTGGTTATATCATGCATATGGTGTCTTACATTGCTTACTTTATACATCAAATATGTCATCTGCTTAGTTTAGACATCCTTTGTGTGAATACCATCTGTTCAGTTTATTCATCATTTATCTAAATTATGCAACGCCATCTTGTTTAGCCAGGCATCATATATGTGTATTTTGCAATGCCATCCTGCTCAGCCAGTCATCTTATATGTAAATTATATCAGGCCATCCTTTTTTTGCGTTACATATTACATTTGTCAACAATGTTAGTACATTCAACTTCTCTTCGTGTGCATCAGCCATTTGACACGGTGATGGCAAATTCTGGAGTGAAAACAAGGTCTTCGTGAGCAGACTATGCTATCTCGACGAAGCACATATCTCATTGGTTACGGATAGCTCCTCGAGAGGAGGATTCATAGAGCAGATGACCAGTCCTATCCCCGAGGTGTATGCTCTAACTTGGCGTGGTTCACTACTAGGGAAAAGCCTAGCAGAAGACGGTTTTGGGCCTATTAGTAGCGCGGGGCCGGGCGCTACTAATTAGGCGCCACGTCTAACGATATAGCAAGAGCGGGTGCCACGCGCTACTACTACGCCCTTTAGTAGTAGCGTGGTAAAAACCCGCGCTACTACTACCAAATGAGTTTTTTATTTTTTCGAAAAAATATTTCGATTTTTTCCTTAATTTTCAAATTTCTGAATTATTTTAACCTCAAATCGCTAATCACCCCTCATCGCTGCTCAATTTAATCTCTAATCACCCCTCATACTACGTCCTTTAGTAGTAGCGTGGGTAAAAACCCGCGCTACTACTACCAGCGCGGGTTTTTTTTTATTTTTTCGAAAAAATATTTCGATTTTTTCCTTAATTTTCAAATTTCTGAATTATTTTAACCTCAAATCGCTAATCACCCCTCATCGCTGCTCAATTTAATCTCTAATCACCCCTCATCATTCCAAATCATCTAACTTCCCGGACGGTCACCCATCCTCTCACTACTCCAGCCTGAGCACGCTTAACTTCCGGGTTCTATTCTCCCTCGTTTCCAAGTCTGCACTTGTTGTTTTCCTCAATAGTAAGATGTCAATCCTATTAACCTCAGGGATTTAGCTTGAGCATGAAGTCACACATTTCACTATTTGAGTTTGAAACTATTGTTCTAAAAAATTAGTAACACTAATATTTCTTGAATAATTAGTTTGACCATAGTTTGACCACAGTTTGACCAGATTTAACCAAAATTCAAAAAAACGAAAATAATTATTTAGTAACACTAATATTCTAGAATAATTAGTTTGACAATTGTTTGACCAGAGTTTGACCACACAGTTTGAAATTTTTTCGATTTTTTCCACTCTAGATCTTAAAAGCCCCGTAACTTTTTTCTGTTTGGTTTTTGAGGATTTTGAAAATGTTTAACGGGGTTCCCCCGATTAAATTTGGATGTAACTTTTTGAGTAGATGATTTTTCATATAAATAACTTTTTCATCCGAGTTAGTATGCAAAAGTTATGCTCATTTTTACAAATTCTCGAGAGATTTTGCAAATAAAGTCGAAATTCATATTTGCAAATTTTCCAACAACTAGACCACATATCACATGGGAAACTTATTTTATTTTATTTTTTTGACATTTTCATCATTTTCCTTTATTTGTTTTAAAACTGAAAAGGCGATCCACTTGGGGGGGTAGAGTTTGAAAATGGGACCTTTAGTAGTAGCGCGGTTTTTTACCCCCTCGCTACTACTATGGCACCACTTAGTAGTAGCAAGGGCTAAAAACCAACGCTATTGCTATCAAACTTAGTAATAGCGAGGTTTTAAAAACCCGCGCTACTACTATGGCATGTCCCGGGGGCACGGTAGAGACCGCTTAGTAGTAGCGAGGGTTAAAAACCCGTGCTACTGCTATCAACTTAGTAGTAGCGAGGTTTAAAAACCTGCGCTACTGGTAAGTACCCTCGCTACTGGTAACTTTCTGTGTATAGGCTTTTCCCTAGTAGTGGTTATGTTTCTCATATCGTGCGTATGGTGTCTCGCATTGCTATGTCATTTGATTAGTTTAGACATGCTTTGTGTGAATGCCACCTGTTCAGTGTCTAATTACCATATATGTGAATTATGCATTGCCATCTTGTTGCAAGACATTATATATGTGAATTATACAATGCTATCTTGTTGCAAAGGCATTATATATGTGAATTATGCAATGCCATGTTGTTTAGCCAATCATCATGTATGTGAATTATATCATGCTATCATTTTTGTATTACGTGTTCCATTTGTCGACAACATTTGTATATTCAACTACTCTTCCTGTGCATCAGCCATTTAAAGCGGTGATGGAAGTATCTGGAGTGAAAACAAGGTATTCAGAGCAGACAATGCTACCTGCTGAAGCAAACATCTTGCTGGTTACAGAGAGCTCCTCAGAGGAGGATTCAGAGACTGATGACCAGTCCTATTTCCCCCCTGAGGTCTATTCTCAAACTTGGCAGGGTTATATTACCCATGTCATGCATGTTGTCTTGCATTGCTTAGTTTTTACATCATATATGGATTGCCATCTACTTACTTGCTTACTATATAAATCATATATTTGAATTATATCATGCCATCATGTTTACATAGTACATACACATCATCTATGTGAATTATGGCATGGCAACCCATTTAATAAAGACATCATATACTTATATCATCTCATCCTATTTAGTGTTTACAGTCATCATATTTTGAATTATGGCATTCTATCTGTGAATGTATGTGAATTATGGCATGCTAACATATTTAATAAACACATTATATAATTATGTCATGTCATCTTGTTTACATAGTCTCATATTTTGAACTATGTCTTTCCATCTTTTTTAGTTAGCCATCATAATGTGAAATTGTGTCATGCTATCCTGTTTAGTTAGCCATCATATATGTGAAATTGTGTCTTGCTATCCTGTTTGGTTAGACAACATAAATATGAATTATTTCATGCCCTCTTTTATTCCCCACTACCCATTGCACCTGTCTATCATACAATGTCTATACTTTCAATTACTTTTCTTGTTTATCAGCCATTTGAATTGGAGAGCGTGATGGCAGTATCTAAGGGAGTAACAACACAGTCTTCAGAAAATATAGTGCTACCAGTTGATGCAGATAGAACCACAGTTGTACTTGCCCAAGGACCAGATCCACCAGACATAACCCAGACTCTCGCAGATTGTACGCCTACCCAGTTGGACAGAGAACCAGGTACACCCCTTCTAACCCCAACCCCGGAAGATAGTAACCCAGTTCCAGTTGACACAACACCGTCTCCACCATAGAGCACCCAAACACGAGCAGTTAGTAAGGGAACTGCAGTGCCCAAAGCACGAGGACCACCACTCCGAATCCCAACTCAACGCTTAAAGGAGAAGAAGATTTTTTTCTCAAGTCAGGTTCTGTAGCTATGGTTCATACTCCTTTGCTGTTGCATTACTGTATTTACTCATACTAACTATTTTCAAATTTGAAGGATGGAATCGAAACTCCAATGGCGCAACAGGTATGTTTTAAACCTGTTTCTTTAACTGGTTTCTTTGTTGTAACCTGCTCTATGTTGATTTCAGTTTCAATTGAATAAACAGTTATGTTCTCATATCATGCACATTACAAGTGTTGTTATTGCTCTATAGTTACCCATACTTATATTCTGTCTATTCTGCTTTGTCTTGAACAAATATTATTTGAACTGTGTCTCTATCTTGATTTGGCAACAAAAACTAGAATGATGTAGACCATAAAGTGACCATGGTACATAGATATATGTTTGTTTCATGCTGTTATCCTATCCACTTTACTACTGAACTCACTTACCAAAATGAGTTTCATATACAACATGGTAAACATGTGATGTGTGTCTGCTTGTTTCTCTTTTAGAATGCGGACAAAATATTGGAGAACAATACTGCGTTATCCAATGGTAAAGGAAGTAATGCAGATAAGGTTCAACATAGTGAGACATCCCTGTTGGTCTAGAAGAAAGCTGATAAAAACTATCTTGACGACAGTGAGGGAACCCAAAAGTCATGTCTTGATGTAGTGTTCGAGTTACTGGCCACTATTGCTGGCACAAGCTCTTCGAACTCGCTGCTGAATCAGTTCATCTTCTTGAGTCTCAACTTCAAGTTGAAAGACATCGATCGAGATGTCAGAACGGGAAGTCAAGGACCGAGGAAGTCCCTCGCAGAATTCAGATGCATATTTTCTCGGTGCAACAATAAGTTACCGGAGGATGTAAGCGCCAAACAAGAGAAAGTTAATAAGCTTGCTAAGAATCTTGCCAGCATTATGGGTACCCAGGATATTGTTTCTTGAGATCTTCTGAAGTGGTTTCTGTTCCGGATTTGTTTTGCTGCGGCGTTTATTTGCGCTGGTCGTCAAGTTTGACAACCAGTGTATATGATATGCTGCTTTGTTCCCTATATTTGCACTGGTGGCGAACTTTGATGCCCAGTGGATGTAATATGTGTAATAGCCGTGATAGCCTAGCATTAGTTGCTTGCTTATTTATTTCCTTGTTGTCTTGTTTATTTGTTTGCTTGTAGTCATTGCAGTTCTTTTTCACGATTTACAAGTGGCTGCAATAACCTATTTTTTAAAACTAGGCCACAATAACCATGGGCTAATGTTTACTGTAGTGACACTGCGCCTCCTACTGGCCGTAGAAACAGTGGGCCTTCTACAGGCCGTAGAAACAATGGGCCTTCTACGGGTCATAGAAACAATGGGCTTTCTGCGGACCGTATCATCAATGGTCCTTATACGGGTCGTATGATCGATTGGACAAACAGGGGCCAAACAGACCGCATTATGGCCGTAAACGGGCTAGAGTTGGAATCGTCCATTCATGGGCCGACCATAACGGGCCATCCTTAATAGGCCGTATTTGATGACGCTATGAAAAAACAGCCCAACATATTAACGGATCACAAACGGGCCGACTGTAACCACGGGCTGAATTTGGCCCACAAGCAGAAAATGACAGTAATTGGCCATAAGTAAATGAATGCTGGAAACGATCCGAAGAACAAATGGGCTCTGAGAAGGCCGAAAGATAACATGGGCTGGTGTCGGTGTCAAAACCGGCGGATCTCAGGTAGGGGGTCCTGAACTGTGCGTCTAGGCGGGTGGTAACAGGAGACAAGGGACACGATGTTTTTACCCAGGTTCGGGCCCTCTCGATGGAGGTAAAACCCTACTCCTGCTTGCTTAATATTGATGATATGGGTAGTACAAGAGTAGATCTACCATGATATCAGAGAGGCTAAACCCTAGAGGCTAGCTTATGGTATGATTGTTGTTCGTCCTACGGACTAAAACCCTCCGGTTTATATAGACACCGGAGGGGGTTAGGGTTATATAGAGTCGGTTACAAATGGGAGGAGATCTACATATCCGTATCGCCAAGCTTGCCTTCCACGCCAAGGAAAGTCCCATCCGGACACGGGACGAAGTCTTCTATCTTGTATCTTCATAGTCCAGGAGTCCGGCCAAAGGTTATAGTTCGGCTATCCGGACACCCCTAATCCAGACTCCTCAAGAGCCCCTGAACCAGGCTTCAATGACGACGAGTCCGGCGCGCAGATTGTCTTCGGCATTGCAAGGCGGCTTCCTCCTCCGAATACTTCATAGAAGATTTTGAACACAAGGATAGTGTCCGGCTCTGCAAAATAAGTTGCACATACCACCTTAGAGAGAATAATATTTGCACAAATCCAATCTACTGACGTATTCCGCAGCGTGACATCACAAACACGGCCAAGCCTTTATTCGAATCGTTTTTACTGTCCCACCTCAGCGCACTTAGCGAGGCGGTTTCCTTGGCACGTCTTGTCGAAGTAGAGATCGTGTCCCCTTATTCTGGGATTTTCATCAATACGGGCGTGGGTAACCCAACCGTGCCATTAATTTACGGCGCTTGGGAGATAAGCGAGTTTTACCAGGCTGGTGGGGGCACATAGTTTCGTCCGCCCATATAAGGGGGTAAGGATCCACCCTTTCCATCTACGCCTTCTTCCTCCTTTGCTTATCCATTTTCACGCCCAAGTCCGCACATCCCACCTCAACCCTCTCCAGCAATGTCCGGAGCGGGAGGCAAGTGGATGGTCTCCTCCGCCACGGAGGGACACATCAAGAAGCTGAGCGAGGCCGGATACTTGTCTAACGACATCGCACACCGGCTCCTAGACAAGGGGCAGCTCATCCCCACCCTAGGCCCCATGAGAGGGTGGTGTTCCTCACCCATTTAATCCGCGGACTAGGTTTCCCACTTCACTCATTTGTCCGGGGGCTCATGTTCTACTACGGCCTGGATTTCCACGATCTGGCCCCGAACTTCGTCCTCAACATCTCGGCGTTTATCATCGTGTGCAAGGCCTTCCTCCGCATCAAGCCCCACTTAGGCTTATGGCTGAAGACCTTCAATGTCAAGCAGAAGGTAGTGGGCGGCCAGCAAGCGGAGTGCGGAGGCGCCATGGTGGGCAAGATGCCCAACGTCAGGGCTCCTTCGTGGAGACCATAAAGGGGTGGCAATCGGGGTGGTTCTACATCACCGAGCCGCGTGACCCTGAATGGGAAGCGGCCCCCGAATTCCGATCTGGCATCCCCACACGGCTCACCTCCTGGAAATAGAAGGGCCTGTCTGGGTAATTGAAGAGCGGACCGGACTCCAAACCTGCGTCCAAGACCTGGTGGACAAAAAGGTTAAACTCGTCAACGTAGTCCAGGTCATGCTCATCCGCCAGATCCTCCCGTGTCAACGACGGGCTTTTAACTTGTGGGAGTACAACCCGGCCCAGCACCAAATTCTGACTAGGCTCTTTGACACAACGCACGAGGATGCTTGTACGGTGCTATTCAAGGGTGCCGAGGTTCCCCCTCCCATCACCGAGGATCGCGGATTCCACGCGAAGCGCCAAGCCAGCGTAGTAAGCTTATTTTACCCTTTATGAGATACTTGTTTTTCATAGTTTGACTCTATGAGGGATCTAAGCTCCCGTTCCTTTGACAGGAATGGCAGAAGAAGACCAGACAGATCGACTGTCCGGCTCCTTTGCCCGAAGATCCAGCGGACGTTCGCTTGACAGAGTTGCTGGTTCCGGCACCTTACGTGGTGCCGGAGAAGAAGGCCAAGAAAAAGGCCACGGGAACTCGAAAGAGTTCCCGGCGCTCGGTGGTGTCGGATTCATCGTCCGATGACTCCGATGTGCACTCCTCCCACGAAGATGAGGACGAGGAAGAAGAGGCCTCTCCCCCTCCAGCGGGGGGAGGACAGAAAAGGAAGGCCACCCCAACTGGGGGGGCCGGAGGGTCCAAGAAAGGAAGGAGCCTTCCTCCGGACTACTCCACCAACACCGATTACGGCGAAGAGGAGTGGCCATCCTGGGCCAAGCCCCTGGTAAAATCGTAAGTATCCGGATACCAGAATAACTCATGGCGTTCCTTTATTGCACAGTATATCCTGACGCCGAATATAATCATGCAGTCCGCCCGCGGCCCAGCTCGATGCTTCGTCGAGCGGATCCCTGGATTCGTCGAATGTGAATAGCCTTTCACTTCTGACTGCTACCTCCCCTCGTCCTACGGACGATGCCGAGGTGGAGTCCCAAAAGGGTCCAGGCTAGGAGAAGGTGGTCCTGGAGGCGCCGCAAGGCGACCTCCCGGACTCCAGGCGCAAATGGGATAAAACCCCTAAGGGCTCCAAGTCCGGCCCTGGGCCGGACACCGCACCGGAACCTTCAACGGTTCCGGAATCCGCAGCGGCCCCCTAGTAAGAAGGGCAAGCCTACGACACCGTGAACTCCGTCCCAACCGGGGCACTTGGATAATTCTTTGGAGGTGCTTAACGGCGCCTCCATCGACGAGGAGCACCGCACTATTATGAGTGTGGTGATCCAGAAGGTTCATTCCGCCCAGAGCGGGCTGACCTGAGCCTGTGCCAGCCTTCTAACAGGCTTTGAGGTATGTATTTAAGATATGTAAAAATATTACCGCATAGACAGTAGCCCCTGATGCTCAGTTTGGTGTTAGGAAAGAAAAGCCGAACTGAGGATCAAAAAGATATACACAGGAGTCTAACATAAGTATGTCAATATGGGAATGCAGGCTGCTCTGCTTTCCTCTGCCGCACTGAATGCGGAGGTCGATGCATTGAAGCAGAGCCTCGAGCGGTCCGAGAACGAGCTCGGCCTTGCCAAGAAGCAGCTCGAGGACAAGGAAGGTAAGTAATACCTTATTTAAGTATATATAAAAAAGATGTGGTTGCAAAAATGATAGGACCAACGTGAGTATTACAGGGGCCACAACCGAGGTGGCGACCCTGAAGGAAGCGTTGTCCAAGGCCGAAGACAATGCGGCCGTGGAGCGCACCGAGCGAGAAAAGCAGGAGGCGCGGGTGGCGGAGGTACAGCAAGAGCTACAGACTCTCGTGGAAAAACAAGAGAATTTGGAGCTTGACTCAAAGACTCGAGAGTCCGAGCTCGCCTCGGCGCTTGAGAGCGCCAAATCTGCCAAGGTCGAAGCCCAAAAAGCCCTCCAGGAAATTGAGGCGATGAAGAAGATAGCGGCGGGGAAGGCATTCTTTATGCAAAGCAAGCACGTTAAAGTGAATTAATTGTTACTTACCCGAGTCCGGAGCTCTCCAGGAGCATTTGCGGATCTTCCCCGCAGTGTGTCCAACGCTGCCGCATTCTACCGGGCCGAGGAGGTGAGCTCGACTGAGAAGGTGTTCTGGTCTTAGTATGCTGAGGCCAGACACCCGGTGCCCTTGAGCGATCAACTAAAGCAGCTGGTCGAGCTCCATAAGGTGGCCGAACAGGCCATGAAGGGTCTCATAGTCCGGCTGTGGCCTGGGGAAGCCATGCCTGGGAGCTACTTGAGTGGTGAGGCGGCTGGTGGATGCCTGTCCATGGCTTGAAGTCATCAAGCGCTCCGTATGCATCGAAGGTGCCCGTAGGGCCCTTGCCCGTGCTAAAGTGCACTGGGGCAAGATGGACACTGAGAAGCTTGTGACGGATGGACCACCGCCGGGTAAGGAGCATCGCAATTCCGAGATGTATTATGAGGGCGTCTTGAAGGGTGCCCGCCTTATAGCGGATGAATGCTCCAAAGATGTAATATTTGAGTAAACTCGCATTTGTGATCCTGTACGCTGAAAACTTGTTCATATGCGCTAATAAACGCTTTTGAATTTAAAATATTACCTTCTATGCGGCCGTTTATTAAACTTGAGAGATGGTGAGTCGTCGGCTTCAGCCCGCGTGCCACGAGTGCTGGGGTGTTCGGGATAAACTTGAGCGCTCTTTTTCCCATTCTTGGGTCCTTCGAGGGAGGCGCTCAACACAACGAACAAGGCAATCGTACTATAATGCTTGAACACTCTCACTTAGCCATTGAATTCTATAATTTTAAATTTCGGCGAAGCCCCTAGTATTCGGAAGACCCAGTTCGAGGCGCTATCCACGCCTAGGCCGGAAAAAGCCGACTCCTCGCTCTAAGCGGCATAAGTCTTTAGGGACTCGAAAACCTCTCGAACATCGACCAGCTCTCGCCCTATCATGATGGTCAGTTTTAGCTTTCTCCACTGAGGTGCTTAGCCCAGCTCAACCGGGGCACAATCGCAGTGGTTCTCCCAGCGCTACCTTAGCCGATATAAAGGAACGTAAGGGACCAAAACATGGGAGCCGGGCAAACCCAACTATTGACCCAAGACATGATTCGGAGCCGATGCATATAATGCTATAAGTTTGGGGTGCCGCACTTGTGAAAGTGTTCGGACTTATCACACCGTATGTTGGGTACTTAAGCCCTCAGGTATTTGGCCGTACCAAAGTGTACGGGTGCAACATGTCATTAATGAACATATATAGATAAAAAAAGGGAATGCAATAATAGACAAAAGCTATGTATTGTTTATTTGAAAAAGTTGCGGTAAAAGCAGGATGATACAAATAGTGCGATAAGCAAGAGATGGGACTATTTGACATGCACCCTCCAGGGGCGAGCTGCGGGATGATATGTGAAACAAGTATACTGCTCGTTATAGAGACCACCTGGACACTCGACGTAGCTTTCTGCCTCCCTGGTTGTTGCATCATGTGCTCGGCGATTGTACTGCCAGACAGGCCTTCCTTAGAGTGGAGTCCTGAAAGTAAGAAAACAAGAATGACAAAATCGGGAGCCCCTGGTGCGGTTGAGCCGCATTTTGGGCATGCCGTGGTCGTGCCCCTCCCCCTATGCCCATGGTATTTCCAGAGCGTAATTATGTACGCGTAGTACTAGTTTCGCAATTTTGCGAGGGCTGGGGTTGGGGCCGCATTGCTACGCGTTCTCGGAACGGTCCAGGCGGTCTTGTTGTAGGTTACTCTGGGCGCGCTTGACGGTGTCCAGACGTTTAATAGCCGTACTCGAGAATTGCCTTGAGAGGCTGCTTTGTACTTCCGCCGCGAGGGCCGCCGTATGCTCCTCCATTCGGAGAGAGCGTTCGGTGTTTCCATTGACCGTAATGACTCCTCGAGGGCCTGGCATCTTGAGCTTGAGGTATGCATAGTGCGGCACCGCATTGAACTTTGGAAATGCGGTTCCGCCGAGCAGTGTGTGATAGCCACTGCGGAACGGGACTATGTCAAAGATTAACTCCTCGCTTCAGAAATTATCCGGGGATCTGAAGACCACCTCAAGTGTAACCGAGCCTGTACAGTTGGCCTCTACACCTGGTATGACGCCTTTAAAGGTCGTCTTTGTGGGTTTATTCCTTGAGGGATCTATGCCCATCTTTTGCAATTGTATCCGATAAAGGTGTTCAGTTGCCGCCGCCATTCATAAGGACTCTAGTGAGGTGAAATCCGGCCAATGATTGGGTCTAGAACCAATGCGGCGAATCCGCCATGGCGGATGCTAGTGGGGTGGTCCCTTCGATCACAAGTGATCGGGCAGGAGGACCATGGGTAGAACTTTGGGGCGACTGGCTCCAACGCATATACGTCCCTGAGTGCACGCTTCCGCTCCCTTTTGGGGATGTGGGTTGCGTATATCATGTTCACCGTCCACATTTATGGGGGGAAGCCCTTCTGTCCCCTATTGTTCGGCGGCCGGGGCTCCTCCTCATCATCGCTATGCAGCCCCTTGTCTCTGTTTTCGGCGCTTAACTTGCCTGCCTGCTTGAATACCCAACAATCCATGTTGGTGTGATTGGCTGGTTTTTCGAGGGTGTCGTGTATCTGGCACGAGTGATCAAGTATTCGGTCCAAACTGGACGGGCCCGGAGTATTTCTTTTAAATGGCTTTTTCCGTTGATTGGGTTTAGAGCCTCTGAATCCGGCATTAACTGTCGTATCCTCAGCATTGTCGCCGCACGCGGCGCTTTGTGCTTGTTACGACGCCGACCGCCATTGCTGTCCTTGGTATCCGAATTACCAGGGCTCTTGGTCATGTTATTACTACGAGCTAGCTAGATGTCTTCTCCCACGCAAAAGCGGGTCATGAGTGTTGTGAGGGCTGCCATGGATTTCGGCTTTTCCGGTCCTAGGTGCCGGGCAAGCCACTCGTCACGGATGTTATGTTTGAAGGCTGCAAGGGCCTCTGCATCTGGACAGTCGACTATTCGATTTTTCTTGGTTAGGAACCGTGTCCAGAATTGTCTGGCCGATTCCTTTGGATGCTGAATTATGTGGCTTAGGTCATCAGCGTCTGGTGGTCGCACATAGGTGCCCTGGAAATTGTCATGGAATGTGGCTTCCAGGTCCACCCAACAACCAATTGATTCTGCTGGCAAGCTGTTAGCCAATGCCGAGCTGGTCCTTTAAGCTTGAGCGGGAGGTATTTGATGGCGTGTAGATCATCACCGCGGGCCTTGTGGATATGAAGGAGATAATCCTCGATCCATACCGCAGGATCTGTTGTGCCATCGTATGATTCGATGTTTACGGGTTTGAAATCCTCGGGGATTTGATGATCCATTACTTCATCTGTGAAGCATAGTGGGTGTGCGGCACCTCTGTACTGGGCTATATCACGATGTAGCTCAAACGATCTTTGTCTACTTTGTTCGGCCCGGCCGGATTTACCATATCCGGCATGACGGTTATTGTCACGTGTCGTGGGGCGCCCATGCGATCCATAGATCGATCTTGATTTCCTTGCCTTGTCCTCCAATATATCTCGCAGGTCTGGCGCATTTCCCTGTGCCTTGGTATTCTTTGAGCGACGCCGGGGTGCGGCTTGAGTGGAGGGCCGAGAGGCCTCTCTGTCTCGGCCACGAGGTGGCCGGTCGGCCGCATCATGCGTTGGTGATGTAGGTCTAGGTGCTTCCTTCTCTAATCGGGGTAGCAGCCTGAGTTTTGGGTAACTCTTGGAGGGGCGTTCGAGTTCGTACTCTTCGGCCGCAAGGACTTCAGTCCATCTGTCGGCTAGCAAGTCTTGGTCAGCTCTAAGCTATTGTTGTTTTTTCTTGAGGCTGCTCGCCGTGGCCATAAGCCTGCGTTTGAAACGCTCTTGTTCGACGGGATCCTCAGCACGACAAATTAAATTGCCGTCGAGGCTTGCCTCGTCTTAGGAGGGAGGCATGTAATTATCGTCCTCTACCTCTCTGTCTGCCGCTCTCTCATGAGTGCTGGTTTCTCCATCCTCCTGCGCCGAATCCTGTTGGAGGGGGTTGTCTTCGGCACTGTCCGGGGTGTTATTGTCTCCCGTGTCGGAATCACCGTTTTTGCTTTGGCGGGATTTAGAGCGGCGCCGCTGACGCCGGCGCTTAGGCTGCTTCTTGAAGGGGTAATCCTCCGTTGTTCCATCGCCGTTCCCTTCTTTTGGGGTGTCCGGCATGTATATGTCATACGATTTAGGTGGCCTTCCAAAGCGTCCTTTTAGGCGCTGGTTCTTGGTCGCCTCTGCATCGGCGCCCTTACCGTCGATGTCATCGTAGTCAAGTCGAGCATGTTGGTTAAATCATCGACAGTGGCTACGAAGTGGGTGGTCGGTGAGCTTTGAATTTCTTCGTCGTCCGCATCCCAACCTTGCTGACCATAGTCCAGCCAGGGCTCTCCTGATAAAGAGAGAGACTTTAGTGAATTCAGAATGTCGTCGAAGGGCGAGTGCTGAAAGATGTCCGCGGCGGTGAACTCCATGATAGGCGCCCAATCGGATTCGATTGGCAGGGGCGCGGAAGGTTCGGAGTTCGGCACCTTGGAGTCACAAGCTTCGAAAAGGACAAGGCTGGTGTTCAGCTCGATCGCCATAGAGATTGCAGCCCCCGAGGCGGTGTCCAGCCACCCGTCCTCGATTGGCGCAGTCGGCTCCGAGCTGAGGGTCGGAGCGGACACGGGTGTGGCTTCTAGGGCAATCGCTCACGGCGTAGCTAGATCATGCCCATCGTAATAAAGGCGGGCGCGCTGGCCGCGTGGCTTGAACCTGTCGAAGATCAAGTCTCCCCGGACATCAGAAGTGTAGTTCAAACTTCCAAATCTGACCTG
Organism: Aegilops bicornis; assembly: GCA_021605145.1. NCBI lineage: Eukaryota > Viridiplantae > Streptophyta > Magnoliopsida > Poales > Poaceae > Aegilops > Aegilops bicornis. Next base: position 135,348,466 of record CM038671.1, read on the forward strand.
ACGGCCAGGGGCGTAGCTTTCAATCTGCTCCAGATGGCCAAGCGAATTGGCCTGCAGTGCAAAGCCGCCGAATACGAAGATTTGTCCGGGGAGAAAAGTATCACCCTGGACAGCATCATTGTTCATGATCGGAGGAGCCATCGGACCTAAAGATGACGACACAGAGGAACTCTCAATGAAAGCACCAATGTCGGTGTCAAAACCGGCGGATCTCGGGTAGGGGATCCTGAACTATGCGTCTAGGCGGATGGTAACAGGAGACAAGGGACACGATGTTTTTACCCAGGTTAGGGCCCTCTCGATGGAGGTAAAACCCTACTCCTGCTTGATTAATATTGATGATATGGGTAGTACAAGAGTAGATCTACCACGAGATCTAAGAGGCTAAACCCTAGAGGCTAGCCTATGGTATGATTGTTGTTCGTCCTACGGACTAAAACCCTCCGGTTTATATAGACACCGGAGGGGGTTAGGGTTACATAGAGTCGGTTACAAATGGGAGGAGATCTACATATCCGTATCGCCAAGCTTGGCTTCCACGCCAAGGAAAGTCCCATCCGGACACGGGACGAAGTCTTAAATATTGTATCTTCATAGTCCAGGAGTCCGACCAAAGGTTATAGTCCGGCCATCCGGACACCCCCTAATCCAGGACTCCCTCAGCTGGAAACGGCCCGACGGAATAACGGGTCGTTAATGGGTATAAAGTGATACACTGTTCATTACGGGCCAGTTTCACCACGGGCCGTTAATGGGTGTAAAGTGATACACTGTTCATTACGGGCCAGTTTCACCACGAGTCGTTAATAGGCCAAGAGTTACATAGGGCCTCATATGGGCCGAAAGACGTCATGGGCCATACATGCGCCAGAAGTGAAAATGGGCTGGAATCATATTGGATGACCCAGATGACGCTACTGGGCCTAATTCGGATAGGGCATAATGGGCCTTGGGTTAGCGGGATGTGAATGGGCTATATGTGAACAGGCTGTTAACAGGCTTTCCATGGGCCGGCCCGCCACCTTTTGACCAAGTCAAACGGGCTGGCCTTTTCACAGGAATGGGCCTCTGTTGGGCCGTGCCACGTGTCGACGTATCATAGGCGCCTTACGTCCAATGAGTGGATGACATCTGTCCCCAACGATGAGCGGACATCGTGTTTCCTCCACCAATGATAATTTTACACATGGAAAATCCCCATTGGTCGGGCCGTTAACGGGTTATCGGATCCAAAACCCGACCCGATAGCTTAACGGCATTCCGTTACGGTGGATGCCACGTGTCGGTCACCCTTGACGAAAGCACTTCTGTGACGCACGATTTATCGTCATGGAAGTGGACACTTCCGTGATGATAATTTTGGTAATGTCATGGAACACTTCTACGACAGCACAGGTATGATTATCTTGATTCTGTCATAAAATCGTCACGGATGTACATGCATGACAGAAAACGCGACCTACTTAGACAAACACGTATCATCACGGAAGTGTATTTTTTTGTAGTGCTAGTCCCTGTCGTGAGGCGTCGCAGTAGATAACAAAGTCTTTTGTGAAATCCGGTGGCACAAGTATGGGAGCAGAAGTCAGGCGTCTTTTCAGTTCCTGAAAACTGTACTCACACTGTGGGGACCACTCAAAATTTTTATCTTTCTTGAGAAGTTCCATGAGTGGTTTTTCCACTTTAGAGAAGTTTTCAACAAAGAGGCAACAATAACTGGCTAGACCAAGGAAACTCCTAACTTGTTTAACCGATTCAGGTGGAGTCCAATCAAGGACGGCCTGAACTCTCTCGGGATTGACAGCAATGCCCTTACCAGAGATCACGTGGCCTAGGTAGGTCACTTCTGGCAACCAAAATACACACTTGGAGAACTTGGCATAAAGGCGGTGCTCTCTGAGTTTTTCTAACACAAGTGTAAGATGTTCGGCATGCTCTTCCTCGTTCTTCAAGTAAATATGGATATCATCGAGGTAAACCACAATGAACTTATCTAAGTACTCCATGAAGATCAAGTTCATAAAGCGGGAAAATGTAGCTGGAGCATTGGTTAAACCAAAGGACATGACGGTGTACTTGTACTTGACATAACGAGTGACAAAAGCCGTCTTAGGAATGTCCCCATTTCCGATCTTGATTTAGTGGTAGCCTAACCTCAAATCCATCTTGGAAAAGACCGAGGATCCAGCGAGTTGATCATACAGGTCGTTGATCCTAGGGAGCGGATACTTGTTCTTTATCATGACCAAATTAACGGGATGATAATCTACAACCATCCGGTCCGTACCATCTTTCTTCTTGACGAAGAGGACATGACAAGCCCAAGGAGAAGAACTAGGACGAATGAAACCCTTTTGCAAGGACTCATCAAGTTGTTTCTTAAGCCTAGCTAGCTCTAAGGGTGCCATCTTGTAACGTCTCCTAGAAATTGGGGTGGTTCCTGGGATAAGATCTATGACAAATTCTACATCCCTGTCAGGTGGAATACCTGGCAGTTCCCTCTGGAAAGACATCAGGAAAGTCACGGACTACTGGGATATCTTCAAGGTCTGGAAGAGGGCTGGCATTAAGAGAATAGAGCTGACGCTTTGCAACTCTAGTGGAGACGGTGACTATCTTGCCAGATGGATGTGTATGTTGAACAGACCTAGTGTAACAATCAATCTTGGCATAATGAGCTTTCATCCAGTCCATACACAAGATGATGTTAATATCTGTAGACTTGAGGGCTATAAGTGATGCAAGGAATACAAGTCTATCGACAAGGATTTCATTACCATGGCTTACAATAGAAGTTTGCCATTTGGATCCAGGTGTTTGAATGACTAGTGGAGAGGGCATATCACAAAATGATATGTTGTGCAAGCTGGCATAGCTTTCAGAAATGAAGGAGTGAGATGCTCCAGTATCGAACATAACCGATGCTGGATGAAAGTTGACAAGGAGTGTACCAAGAACGACATCCGGATCATCATGAGCGTCTTTAGCTGAGTCGTGATGCACACGTCCACATTCAGTGTGAGCTGACTTGACACTGATCATCTTGCGTGATGGCTTATCACGGCCAACAGACTTCTCGGGCTGGGGTGGAGCATAGTTGGTTTGAGAGCAGTCACGTGCATAGTGTCCTGGCTATCCGCATGTGAAGCAAGTCCCTGAAGTAGGACATGGACCCGCATTGACAAGCGGTCTACCAATAGGCCTGGGTGGAGCATACTGCTGAACTAGGTGAGGTGCCACATAAGATGGCCTCGGTGAATATCCGGGTGGAAGAGCGGAGTTCGGAACCCAAATCTGGCGCTTCTGAGAACTAGAACCAGAGGAAGAACCCAAATCACGGGTGTGATTATGAGACTCCTCGTAAGTAAGCTGATCTGTCTCTACATTAATAGCCTTGTTCATAAGAGCCTGGAATGTATCACAATGGTACAAGTGAAGATCACGACGCAACTTGGGATTGAGACCCTTCCGGAACCTAGCCTGCTTCTTGGCGTCTGTGGACACCTCCTCTGTAGCATAATGGGCGAGGTTCTCAAACTATCTACTGTAAGCATCAACAACCATCTTATCCTGGGTGGAACTACAAAACTCTTCTCTCTTGCGGTCAATGAGAGCTTGAGAAATGTTATATTCACGAAAAGCTTCAGTAAAATCTCTCCAGGTAGGTATCTGGCCGGCTGGAAGCATAGCCTCATAGTTCTGCCACCAAAGACTAGTAGGACCTTCCAGGTGATATGCGGCATAGGTGACCTTGTCACCTTCAGCTACGCTCGCGGAATGCAGCTTGTGTGTGATACTACGGAGCCAGTCATCTGCATTGAGTGGTTCAATGGAATGATGGAAGGTAGGTGGTTTCAGACCAATGCAATCATAGATGGTCGCTGAATCTTTGCACTGGGGTGCGGTGTTCTCCTCGATACGTGCTAACAAGCAGTTAGACTCATGCTTGTTCCTCTCCATCTCTAACATGAACTCTGCCAACGAATACTGGTCAGGAGGATCCTCATCCCTACCATCTCCATGGTTCCGTCTACAAGCAACAGAACTTCGGTTAACCGGCAACATCCTGAAGAATGAATCCAAGGGAAACAAGGATGGATTCAGCATCAACTATAGGATGCAGAAGGTAGCACAAGAAATTAGTATCTCTCGAACTCCCAGGACAATTCCGGCAGCATAACGGCAGTAAAATGCTCAAAATGAGACATCCTGCAAACGATGGGGTAGTACCATACTCAACATTATCACTCAAGGTTCGGTGATAGTACTAAACAAACTACACCGGAAGTACTTGAAAACTGGAATATGACTTTGATCAACCAATCCTAAGAGACTACGGAGTAGTAACTCGTGATCCTGATAGACAGAAGAGAAAGCCTAGTTCCTTAACCCCATAGGAAAGATAGGATGACTCACATCTGAAGAGAAAAAGGTATAAGGAGTAAAAAGAGCCTTACGCTCCCTTCCACAATCAATTCCCTTACATAACTCAACTTCGACCAGATTGGCTTGGTAATCCTACAGGCTGGTCGGGACCCCGATCCTAAGTCACCGATCTAGCATGTAACGCATCATATCACTTTGTGGTCTCACGCACGGTATTCCCACAGGTTCCACCTTACCTGGCCGGGGACCGTTTGCGCATTTTGGCTCACGTATATGATAGTGTCGCTAGCATCCATATGACAAAGAACCCGAGCCGACATGACTACTCGTAAACCCAAAGTGGCACTAACTTACAGGGACAGGCACACATGACCCAACAACGAACGTGCCGGTCATCAGTGAGTGAATCCGGGCTGTAGCAGCTTTGCTAACAGGACTCCGGAGAATCCGGGCTGTAGCAGGCTAACAGGACTCCGTTAGACACCGCGTGACATTTCCCCGATGGGACAGACACAGGAACGAAGAAGGACACATGCCGTCTAGCCTAAGTGTTCCGTAGCAGTAGCAATTGGGCTAGCAGACTACCGTGGCTCAATGGAAGCACTAGGAGACATTTCCCGATAAGAGAGGCTACCAATGATAAACAACTAGGTTGTCGGATCCCACACATAGCAATACACATTACATGTACGCATAAAATGCAAGTATGTGTTGTACAACATGGCATCACAACATAACTCAACAACTCATATAGATAAAGGCCCAGAAGAGCCACATAGCATTCAATACAAACAGGGGTCTCATGACCCATCATTCAGAGCATACAAGCAACGGAAGCATTACATGTCTAAGTACAGACAACTACAAAAGAAAAAGCCTGAGAAGCCTGACTATCTACAAGACCATCCCAAGGGTACAAGATCGTAGCTGAGGTAACAAGCTACTCGTCGAAGTCCAAGCGGAATTACTAGTGAGACAGATGTCTCATCTGCAAAACATAAATTAAGCAAACTTGAGTACAAAGGTACATCAGATCCTATCATACATGCATTAGTATCAAGGATGCAATGTGGGGTTCAGTTGCAGCAAGCCAGCTTTGACTCGGTGGTTATCCTGTTCTACGACTACGAGTAACTTCTTTGAGGTAGGGAAGCGCACACGAGTCCACTAACCACCACATCAATACACTACTATGGATTCATTCCCGTCTCCCTACAGGAAGGCCTTCCAAGCACTCACACTTGTCTTGAGCATTTTAGTGTATCCACTTCAAGTTGTCTATGTACCACGTAAGCATCCAAGAAGTCCATAACCGCGGACCCGGCTATTCGAATAGATCATGTTAACCATGGAGGGGTGTACTTCTTCACACACGCTCTCGCCACTTACCACCATGTACAAGTCATGTATCTCGGCAACCTTCAAGCAGAAGCCTAGCGAGGGTGTCGGCCACGACCTAACTAACCACACAAGACTCTAATCCAGGTTTATCACCTATTCGGGTTCCATCCGACAGGAGATCCGGCCGGGGTGTCGCTCACGGCCCCAAACGATGTGAGCAGGGTTCCCAATCCCACCATCCGGGTGCCACTTGGTACACCGGGCCACCTGTGCCTAGTCTGTCCCAAGCCCACCCTGCCGGGTTCCACTCGGTAGAAAAATAGCACTACTAACGAACACCAGAAACTAGTTGCAACTCCTGGACAGAGATCAAGTTGGCTAATAAGTCGAGAGGGGTCGAGTTACCAGAACCCAATGTGTGGTAGTAGCTAGTCATTGGACAACATACACAGAACTCAGTGCTTAAGGACGGTCCTAGTGAGACAACCCACTATGTACTCCTACATGGCCTCTCACGGCTACCTTTACCAAATCGTGTTCACACACTTAACTCTCAGCACCAGAACATATCGTAACACTCCAATTCATTCCCAATGAATCAGACCTGGCACAACTCTAAGAAATAGCAAGCATGGCTTGGTAGGAACACAACATGGCTTCAATCAACTCCTACACATGCTAGTGGGTTTCAACTATTTACTATGGCAATGATAGGTCATGCAGAGGAATGGGTTCAACTACCGCAGCATAAAGTAGTAGTTGAATCGTTGTTGTCCTAATGCAATAACAGAGAGCAGGCGCGAGAGAGTGGGATTGTATCGGAATGAACAAGGGGTTTTGCTTGCCTGGTAGATCAACAGGGGGACACTGCTCCTCTGAAAGGTACTCTGGATCGGTCTCCGGAGCAGGACCTATCGAGAAGGAACGGTGTCGGCAATCAATACACAAGCATATGCAACAATATTATGCATGAACATGGCATGAATATGTGATGCTGTTTGATCTAATGCAACTAGCATTCATTTGGTTGAAGTCCATTTGAACCAAAGGTTCAAATGCATCTCCAAAATAAGCTCTTATAAATGCCATTCATTTGTTTTCACCTATACAGCAAGTACAAGTTAGTTTTTTATGCACGAAACTGGAATAGATGGATAGACTGAATTATTCTGATAATTTTTCATATATAAATTATTTCAATCTAAGCTACGGTTGAATTTCTATGAATTTTTGAATTTTATATCATCTTCTGTAATTCCCGAATTATTTAAAATCCAAAAAAAGATTAATTGCGTGGGCACTGTGATAACCCACAAGTATAGGGGATGGCAACAGTTTTCGATAAGTAAGATTGTCGAACCCAACGAGGAGCTAAAGGTAGAACAAATATTCCCTCAAGTTCTATCGACCACCGATACAACTCTACGCACGCTTGACGTTTACTTTACCTAGAGCAAGTATGAAACTAGAAATACTTTGTAGGTGTTTTTGGATAGCTTGCAAGAAAGAAAAGAGCGAATAAATAAAGACTAAGGGATGCTTAGATAAAAACACAACTAAAGTAAATATGGCGAGTGTGTAAAAGTGGTGGTAGGAGTTGTGGAATTGTCCCTAGGCAATTGACTATGTTACTAGACCGGTAATCACTATGGCAATTCTATTTGAGGGAGAGGCATAAGCTAGCGTAATTTCTCTACTTGGATCATATGCACTTATGATTGGAACTCTAGCAAGCATCCGCAACTACTAAAGATTCATTAAGGTAAAACCTAACCATAGCATTAAAGTATCAAGTCCCCTTTATCCCATACGCAAACAACCTACTTACTCGGTCAAGCTTCTGTCACTCACGCCACCCACCTAAGCAAATCATAAACATATTGCAAACCCTACAGCGGGAATCCCTCACGCTTGCGCGACACGGAGGGCACAATAGGACAGCACCAATAATAAAATATGCAACTCAAACCAATCATAGCAATTCATCAATAACCGATAGGACAATGGAAATCTACTCAGACATCATAGGATGGCAACACATCATTGGATAATAATATGAAGCATAAAGCACCATGTTCAAGTAGAGGGTACAGCGGGTTGCGGGAGAGTGGACCGCTGAATATAGAAGGGGAAGGTGATGGAGATGTTGGTGAAGATGACGGCGGTGTTGGTGAAGATCGCGGTGATGATGATGGCCCCCGACAGCGCTCCGGCGCCACCGGAAGCAAGGGGGAGAGAGCCCCCCTTCTTCTTCTTCTTCTTCATTGACCTCCTCCCTAGATGGGAGGAGGGAAACTCTCTGGTCCTTGGCTCCCATGGCGTGGGAGGGGCGAGAGCTCCTCCGAGATTGGATCTATCTATGTTTCTGCGTTATGTTCTGGCTCTGTTTCGCCGTTTCGTGTATATATGGAGATCCGTAACTCCGATTGGCCTGAAACCTTCGCCGTGATTTTTTTTCGAAAATTAGCTTTCTTGCGGCAAAAGAAGAGCATCAACCGCCTTACGGGTGGCTCACGAGGGTAGGGGGCGCGCCCCCCTACCTCGTGGCCACCTCGGGCACCGTCTCGCGTGGATTTTTCTTCCGGAATTTTCCAAATATTCCAAAAATAAGCTCCGTCCGTTTTTATCCCGTTTGGATTCGGATTTATATGGATATTCTACGAAACATAAAACATGCAATGCATGTGAACTGCACCGGGCAATCGGATCAATATGTTAGTCCCAAAAATAGTATTAAAAGTTGCCAAAAGTATATGAAAGTGGACTAATATTGGCATGGAACAATCAAAAATTATAGATACGACGGAGACGTATCAGCATCCCCAAGCTTAATTCATGCTCGTCCTCGAGTAGGTAAATGATAAAAAAGATAATTTTTGATGTGGAATGCTACCTAGCATAATCTTGATCATATGTCTAATCATGGCATGAATATTGAGACACGAGTGATTCAAAGCAATAATCTATCCTTTGACATAAAAACAATAATACTTCAAGCATACCAACCAAGCAATTATGTCTTATTGAAATAACATAGCCAAAGAAAGCTCATCCCTACAAAATCATATAGTCTCGCTATGCTCCATCTTCACCACACAAAATATTCACATCATGCAAAACCACGATGACAAGCCAAGAAATTGTTTCATACTTTTGACGTTCTCAAACCTTTTCAACTTTCACGCAATACATGAGCGTGAGCCATGGACATAGCACTATAGGTGGAATAGAATATGATGATGGGGTTATGTGGGGAAGACAAAAAGGAGAAAGTCTCACATCAACTAGGCGTATCAACGGGCTATGGAGATGCCCATCAATAGATATCAATGTGAGGAGTAGGGATTGCCATGCAACGGATGCACTAAGAGCTATAAGTGTATGAAAGCTCAAATTGCAAACTAAGTGGGTGTGCAACCAACTTGCTTGCTCATGAAGACCTCGGGCATTTGAGGAAGCCCATCATCGGAATATACAAGCCAAGTTCTATAACGAAAATTCTCACTAGTATATGAAAGTGAAAGCATAGGATACTCTCTCTATGAAGAACATGGTGCTACTTTGAAGCACAAGTGTGGTAAAGGATAGTAACATTGCCCCTTCTCTCTTTTTCTCTCATTTTTATTTTTTTATTTTTTTATCTTTTGGTGGGCTTCTTTGGCCTCTTTTTTTATTTGGGCTTCTTTGGCCTCTTTTATTTTTTTGTAAAGTCCGGAGTCTCATCCCGACTTATGGGGGAATCATAGTCTCCATCATCCTTTCCTCACTGGGGTAATGCTCTAATAATGATGATCATCACACTTTTATTTACTTACAACTCAATATTACAACTCGATACTAGAACAAAGATATGAATCTATATGAATGCCTCCGGCGGTGTTGGGATGTGCAATCATCTAGCGTAGCAATGACATCAAAAAACGGACAAGCCATGAAAACATCACGCTAGCTATCTTACGATCATGCAAAGCAATATGACAATGAATGCTCAAGTCATGTATATGATGATGATGGAAGTTGCATGCCAATATATCTCGGAATGGCTATGGAAATTCCATGATAGGTAGGTACGGTGGCTGTTTTGAGGAAGATATAATGAGGCTTATGTGTGACAGAGCATAGCATATCACGGGGTTTGGATGCACCGGCGAAGTTTGCACCAACTCTCGAGGTGAGAAAGGGCAATGCACGGTACCGAAGAGACTAGCAATGATGGAACACTACTAGGGAAAACGCTATACACAGAGGTATAGCAGTAGCGTTGGTCAAAACTCGGCGCTAGCGCTACTAGGTGCGCTTGTTGCAAAACCACGCTGCAATCATTATTTTAGCAGCAACGCGTCTTCACAGAAAAGCGCTACTACTAAAATTCTCTCACTAGTGCCGGTAGGCTAGGAATAGTTGCAGCGCTTCTCCCAGAAGCACGCTACTGCTAAAAACATTGTAGCAGCGTGTTTCTTCTTTACTGGCCATCGCTATGTAAAAGAAAATAAATAGAAAAATAAGTATAAAAGTAAATGAAAATGAAAGAAATAGAAAAAGGAGAAATGAAAAAATGAAAATGTAAAGAAAACAAAATAAAAAGAAAAAGAAAACAGAAAGGGTTAGCTGCAGCGTGTTTCTCTGGAACACGCTATAGCTATCTTAGCTATAGCGCTGCTTTCAAAGAAACGCTAGCCGCTTAGTTTGACTAAAATCCCGGCCCTGGCTCAAAATTTCGCTAAGTCCATTTCCCCACCTCTCTACTCCCCCCTGTCCCCCAAATGCTCCATCGCTGTCTGTTCTGCCGCAGCCGACCACACCGCCGCCTCACGCCCGAGGCCGCCGACCACACCGCCGCCTCGAGGCCGCCTCGACCTCGACCACGGCCGAGGCCGAGGCCGTCCGACCTCATTGTCGCCTCCTCGAGCTTGCCGCCGCCTCGACCTCACCGCCGCTGCCCGAGCCAGAGCCTGCCATCGCCACGACCGTAAGGCTATGCCTCTCCTGTCCCTACCCTAATATTTCTCTCTAATAGGGCAATTATATATATGTGTTGATACTGTGTTGATGTTCATATGAACCCTAGGTGTTCATATGAACCCTAGATTTTTTTAGGGCAGTAGGCATTTTATAGCATTTAGGAAAAATGATTTGCAATTTTTTTAGGAAATTACCTAGGGCAATTTTTATGAAAATTCCTAAACAGTAATTCCATTTAGCTTTAAACTAATAGAGGCTATATAAATAATAGTAGCATTTAGATTTAAATTAATAAAGGGTATAAACAAAAAACACTTAGCTATAAAAAAATATTTTGACTACGGACCTGAATTTGTTCCATATTTCATTCAAATGAAATTTGAATTATTTGGACTATGGACCTGAATATTTTTGAAGAAATTGGGTGTAGGTACTAAGGTCTTCCGTGGAAATTCTGGTGAGGTCAAAAGGGTTAGAGAAAATGTAGTTCCTAGACTTATAGCTTTAGAAAAAAAACAAAAGTATTTAGCTATAAATAAAAAATATAGCTATGGCATTTAGCTATAAACAAAAAACAGAATTGTTTTTCTTTTCAAAAACTTGGTCAAACAGAACAGTAGCTATAAATACTTTTAGCTTTAGACAAAAAACAAAAGTATTTAGCTATAAATAAAAAACAGTATCTATGGCATTTAGCTATAAACAAAAAACAGAATTGTTTTCTTTTCAAAAACTTGGTCAAACAGTAACAATAGCTATATGTCATTGATGTTCATTTGCATATTCCATTATTGTTGATTATATCTTTTCATTGAAGTGGCCATGTTATATGCAAATTCCTCAATAGTGTTTGCTCATGTTATATCTTTTCATTGAAGTTGTTCGATTGTGCCCAAGTGGCTTTGTTGTTTCCAGGGAATGATGTTGAGTGGCCTATGTTTTGCCGGAATGTTGATTCATTTCTGTTTCGGCAAATTTCAGGTTCTCGATTTGTCCACTTTTTAGCAAAGGTCATGCCGAAATTTTTCGTGAATTTCGCATGACTTGTGCTACAAACTAGGACATATCGAGTGCCCGGATTTGCCGCACTGTGAAGGAGTCAACATTCCTGCAAAACAATAGTCCTTTTATGTCATTATTCATTTTATTAGGTCTAGTATTAATTGACTAGATTTAATCATAGGAAACATGGCTAGCAACGATGAAGGACAGGGTTACGGTGATTATGACGATGTCTACCCGGGCGGCGCATTTAATATTTTAGCCGTACGGACGATCAACCGATGTTGTTGCTGGGCCCACCGGTGGCATCGGGGACTGAGACCGACACGCAGACCGGTGCTGAGACTAAGACCGGCGCTGAGATTCAGACCGGCATCGAGACCGGCGCTGAGACCGGTGCTGCCTCGGGGAGCGGAGCGGTGTAGAACCGAAAGCAAAGAGGCAACGGGTTCCTAACAAACTCAGAACTACTAGACTGGTGGTCACGGAGGAGGACGACGGCAATTTTGAGCCAAAGGCGCCCGAGGAAGCGCGCGCATGCTACGGCAATCAAATTGGCTGCATCATACGGACAACCGCCACCATCAATGATGAGAAACTACAGAAGATAGAAAATATGAGGAGCTCCCTCCTAAACAAGTTTCACCAGATATTCTTGTTCCCGGGCCGGAATGAGAAGGATTATGAAGATCCAGACGAGGACCCGGCAATGAAGAAGATAAACAAACACGCCATGACCAAGTTTAGCGACGCGTTGGCCGCCTGGAAAAATCGAGTGAAAGAAAAGATCAACGACGGGGAACCCTACTCCGAGATTGTAAAGGATAATCCGACAATCACGGAAGAGCAGTTTCAAATATTCAAGGAGGCTTGCGAGGCCGAAGCTGCCAAAAAAGGTCTAAGTACATGAAGGGGCTTCAAAAGAGGAACATTGGGAGGCACCACCTCAGAAGCCGTGGTTACGGCGGAAAGAGGTCCAAATGGGCCAAGGAGGACGCGGAAGCCGCGAGTCTGGGCATCCTGCACTTTGGCGGATTTCACCGTCCGCAGGAGCGTGACGCCCCGAGGGCCCGGCACCGTTGGGACCCACTGAAGAAGATTTACGAGACAACACCGGTCATTACGGAGTTCATGAGACTGCTGGTAATTTTAGTTTCTAATCAATTCGACTGTACACGTTAGTCATATTTGTAAACGATCCTTGTGCCTTTTGCAGAGAGAGCAGCACCGGATTGCGGCCGAAAGCGACTCGCCATCTGAGGCATTGGTGAGGCCCAAGTGGGACACTCCATTCAACCGGGAGTTGAACATATTGAAATGACAACCGGTGGATACTCGACCGTCGTATGGACGCGTGCACGGTGTCGGAGACGGCGCCACGTGGAAGAAGTACTACCGTGAGACCACGGAGGAGAGAAAGGAAAGACTGAGGTTAACTGAAGAAAACATCGACAAGAAGGTTGAGATTGCGGTTGACAAGAAATCATCTCAGACAGTCGCAACAGCGGTAGCTGCTGCAAAACAGGTGGTTGTAGATTTTTCTACTTCCTTGGTGACGGGCGTTATCACTTGGACAAGGAAAAATCCAGAAAAAAATGCAGAGGACTTTCCCAATGCTGACTTCTTGGGAGCACCGGCTCGTGACCGCTTACCGCACCTGCTCCTCAAGATCGGCTCCCAGACCGGACGTGCTCGGCGGTGCTTGCCTTTTGGATGAGCTCGACGCCCTCACGATATCTGTCACACCGGCCCCCTTCAATATAAATGTATAATCTCCCGTTTTCGTTGCCTTTCGGATGTCTCACGTCGCAGACTTTTCTTTGCAGGCCGATGAAACCCCGTGCACCATATTGTACACCATCGGCGACCAGAAGGTGGACGTGGGGAAGGCGACGATAATGAAGCCGAAGGAACCATTGTTCCACAGCCGGCCGATCCCCCCGAACATCTTCAAGGTTTCCATGGCCAGTGTCAAACCGGGCCACGAGAATTTGCCTCCTCCAACACTACTGGTGGATGACGAGGAGACATCGCGAAGGCTTGTTGATTGTTGCAATGGGTGGGTCCTGGTGTGGCCAAAGAGTCGGCTTCGTCTGGAGGCGGCAGGGAGCACACCCATGAGCACGCAGCCTCAGCAAGGTATGAACATCAACACCCCACCTACCCAATTAGCGTCGGGTGTCGGGTTGGGTGATAACGGACGGGGTAAGGAGGAGGCTCCATTAGTCACTGATGACGTCGCCATGGATGAGGATGAGGATGACGATGGCGCTGAACAGTATGTCTATACTGGCACCTCCTCAGGGTTTGAGCGTCATGAGTCGGTGCCTGAATTACCGTCTCAACGTATTATTGACGACCTTCCGGTAGTAAAGAAGTCTAGGAAGAGAGCGAGGAAAGGCAAAAGATTCTATGATCCAGCCGCCTCAGCTTTAGGACCGTATAGTTATCCCCGATGCGGGTAAATGGCATATCCCCGGTCAACCCATCCTACCTGCAACAGCGCTACGGGCCAGATTCGGCGATCTAAGGAGACTTCATGATGATGTGTTGCGGGTAGAGAAATGCCTCATTGCCTCGAAAGATCCAGGATACCCACTGTACGTGGTTAACGTTCCGCGGCAAATGTCGTACGTTGACAGCTTCCCTGCGGATAAGTTCTTCCTCCGATTCGATTACATATTCGACATGTTTCACGTGAAGAAGCTGTATTTTACGTTTGTCCGCCTTTATGCCTTGCACATGAACTACATCATTGGGGTTGAGCAGATACGTCATATCTGTGTCGCTGTCCCGTACTACATGCACGAGAGGTTCTTGGGAGTTCATGCGAGCAGCGTGAATACGCGAGGGATTACATCGCCGGTTTCATGCTTCCAATAAGGACAAGGAGGCGATTCTCGTGCCTTATCATCCCGTGTAAGTCATCCGCTGCTATCCTTCCTTCGATTTCAATAATTCATTTGCACGGTGGAGGCTAATTAATTTGAGGTGTACTTATTTTATGCAGTTGGCGGGCGCCGTCCTCATCATCCTCTACCCCGATTCTCCCACGCTCTTTACTTGGACTCGTCAAGAACATTCACAAAAAGGATTACACCCGCATCAAAGATGTTCTCGACAAGGTGCTATGTTTTACTACCAAGCAAGGGGTGGAGAGGTTAGGGACAAGAAGAGAAGGCGGCGGGCCGCCATCGCCATAAGACCGACTTCTGCTGCATCCAAAGAACCGAACGATTCTCTTAATGATGGATTCTATGTCCTACACCACATGCCGGAGTACGTAAGGGATCACCAGAACCTTCAAATGTCACCTACATCTGGCGATGCCCATATTCTGCAATGGGAAAAGGACATAGGAGATATCGAGGATCATCGACTTCGAGCTGAGTTCTATAACATCCAGCGCGAACTTGACCAAATAATCATGAAAGAGGTCGTCGGAAAAACAGGGATGTTCTACGGAGAAGGACAAATGTCGCGGGAAGACGTCCGAACATGGATAGCCTCTCAGCGTCTCGACATGAAGCTCGGGGACTATCTCCCTGACCTTGATGGATGGCACGGCATGTTGGAGTGATTGTCGATATATGACAATGTGTCTATTTAGTCCATACTTTCCGTATGACAAAACTTTGAGTTATGCGTGATGAAACTTTATTTGTGATGTAATTAAACCGTCCTCCTCCTCGACTAGCGAAGATCACTCTAGTTAGGGCATTTTGGGTACGATGAACTTTGTTATTTATGCTTATGATATATTGTTTCTATTTTTGTCAAGTCTGTCTCTTTCTGTTGCTCAACTATATATGTTGCATATCATCGACTCATGTGACGATGCAGGTGCATAGATCATCGATGGCGAAGAAGTGCTACACCAGGAGTATATATACGATGAGTGGCGAAGTGTCGTGCCCAGTGTTGCCGGTTTCCGGTTTCGAGCGACAGTGCAGTAGTTAGTTTAGGTTCACGCTAATGCGAGAGAGGGATACGAACTCATGTACTCAAAGTGATAGCTCTTCTCGCGTATACCATTGTTTATATGGATGACGATGTATTTGCAAGTAATCAAGGACTTTTATCGCTATTTTTGAGATGATGACGAGAGACCACTTTGTGTTGGATGATGATTATGATGAGACTATTTGTATGTATATGCTATGATTATATTCGTGGTCTCGCAGGCATTTGTATGTGTATCATGATGACATTTCTATGTGCTAAAGATTCTTCTATAAAACCTGTTCAAATACAAAACAAATATGCCCAAAAAAACAAAAAACAGGTTAAATTAGCAGTCGCGAGTGTATAGAAGGTAGCAGCAGCGCGCTATAGCGATGGCGCATTGTCGCAAAAGGCGCTAGAGCTACTAGCGATAGCGTGCTCCCATTAACCGCTGCTGCTACACTTGTGTAGCAAGATGGCGCCCGTGACCACGCCGCTACTGCTATATGTTAGCGATGGCGCCTTATTAGTAGCGCCCACCCCGCCATCGATACACCTAAAACTCAAGGCCGCTTGCTAGCCTTTTCCCTAGTAGTGGAAGGGTGAGAGTGCGTATAATCCATGGACTCAACATTAGTCATAAAGAACTCACATACTTATTGCAAAAATCTATTAGTCATCAAAACAAAGTACTACGCGCCTGCTCCTAGGGGGATAGATTAGTAGGAAAAGACCATCGTTCGTCCCCGACCGCCACTCATAAGGAAGGCAGTCAATAAACACCTCATGCTCCGACTTCGTTACATAACGGTTCACCATACGTGCATGCTACGGGACTTGCAAACCTCAAGACAAGTATTTCTCAATTTCACAATTACTCAAGAAGCACGACTCTAATATCACCACCTTTATATCGCAAAACTATTGCAAGGAATCAAACATATCATATTCAGCGATCTACAAGTTTTATGTAGGGTTTTATGACTAACCATGTGAATGACCAGTTCCTGTCATCTCTCAAAATAGTTATAGGTGAAGCAAGTGAGTTTTGATTCTTTCTACAAAAGATATGCCCAGCTCTGACAAATATAAGTGAAGCAAAAGAGCATTCTACATATGGCAGTTGTCTAAGTGAAGAGAAAAATCCAAACTTCAAATGATATAAGTGAAGCACATGAAGCATTCTATAAAGCCATACTCAAAAGATATGTGAAGTGCAAAGAGCATTCTTATAAATCAACCAAGGACCATATCATACCAGCATGGTGCATAAAAGAAAAGTGAAAACTAAAAGCAAAAGACGCTCCAAGATTGCACATATCGCATGAACAAAACGAATCTGAAAACATATCGATACTTGTTGAAGAAAGAGGGGATGCCTTCCCAGCATCCCCAAGCTTAGACGCTTGAGTCTCCTTGAATATTTACTTGGGGTGCCTCGGGAATCCCCAAGCTTGAGCTCTTGCCTCTCTTCCTTCTTCTCACATCGAGACCTTCTCGATCATCGAACACTTCATCCACACAAAACTTCAACAGAAAACTCGGTAAGATCCGTTAGTATAATAAAGCAAATCACTACTCTAAGTACTGTTGGAAACCAATTTATATTTTATTTTTGCATTGTGTCTACTGTAATATAACTTTTTCATGGATTAATCCACTGATATAAGTTGATAGTTTCATCAAAAAAAGCAAACTATGCATCAAAAACAGAATCTGTCTAAAACAGAACAGTCTGTAGAAATGTGAACATTCACCATACTTTTGATAATTAAAAAATTCTGCCAAAATTAGAAAAAATAAAAAACTTGTACAGCAAGACAGTGCAAAAAGAATCAGAACCATTTGACGTTCCAGTAAAAAAATTAAAATTCGCGCACTACAGCCAAAGTTTCTGTCCTGCACCGCACAAACCAACAAGCATTGTAAACATTCTAAAGGGAAACCTTGGCACATTATTATAATACAATGGAATTGTACAAGGGGATAATTATTTTTTTTGAAAAATTTCTGTAATCAAGATTTACAAATTTTCCGTGAGCATGAACAAAGTTCAATGAGCTCTCCCACTTCAACAATGCTTGTCTTTCTCACTTTCGCTTTTCTTTTTGAAAAAGTTTTGGGTTCCCCTCTTTATTTTTATTATTTTTAAACTATATGAAAGCATTCAACAGAAATAAATGACTCTCTAAAACTTCCGGGTTGTCTCCCTGGCAGCGCTTTCTTTAAAGCCATTAAGCTAGGCATATAGTGCTCAAGTAGTGAATCCACCCGGATCCCAAGGTATATCAAAGCCAATTTTAATTAACAATGATTTGTAATTTAGTAATGAGCACAAATTAACATATATCATGTAATGACGAAGTCTAACTCTCTTCCTATGCATCGGCATGTCATAAATGAACAATTCATGCACACAAAGTAAAGGCCAATGCATAGTATAAACAGTTTCTTGCAATTCTATCATATTGGAAACATAAAGAGGCGGAGATATAGTTCCTCTCTCATATTAATTGCAAGTAGGAGCAGCAAGCACATGCATATTACATTCATCAAAATCATCATGTGCAATGGTAAAAGGCAACCCATCAATATAATCCTTAATCAGCACAAACTTCTCCGATATAGTGTAGTTTGGAGAATTCAAAGAGATAATAGGACTGTCATGCGTGGGTGCAATAGCAACAATTTCATGTTTAACATAAGGAACTATAGCAAGTTCATCTCCATAAGCATAATTCATATTGGCATCTTGGCCACAAGCATAGCAAGCATCATCAAAAAGGGATATTTCAAACAAATTCAAGGGATCATAGCAATCATCCTTCGGTAAGCATGAAGGGGAATTAAACAATTTATGAGTTGGAGGGTTACTCTCATTAGAAGGTAGGAATGGGTAGCTAATCCACTCTTCCTCCTTTTGTTCTTCGCTCTCCTCATCATCTTTTTCATCCAATGAGCTCACATTTTCATCAATTTCTTCTTCCATAGCTTCCTGCAAAATATTAGTCTCTTCTTGGACAGCGTTGACTTTCTTCATAAAAGCATTAATATAGTAATTGTATTCATAATTTTCATAGCAATATCTAAGTATAGCAAGATTTTCAGGCCTATAAGCATCATCATCTAAAGCTTCATACTTTTCAAACAAAGATTAAATTTCATAAGCAGCCTTAAAAGCAACAAATTATTCTATTTGTTCCACATCATAGTAATCATATATACCATTAGCATAAGAGGCTAAGGTTTCATTATCATTAAATTTGCATGAAAAGGGAAGGTGTGGAGCCTCCATCCTAGAGCAACAAGTAATATCATATTTCAAGCATAGATTCCAGGCATACCAACGCAACATAATAAATTGATCCCATAATAGTTTCCCTTTTTGTGTCGAGCGATAATCCCTAAAGTATTCACGTTGATCCAAACGTGTATCCCATTATAAAGTTGAATGGGGTTTTCTCAGGATTATCAAAGTAGTATATAATATCTCTCGCATAATGAGAATCGAGGGTTTTAGGAGTTACCCCATCTACATGAGTAGCAAGTACCTCTAATTTTTTTGGTATTTTTTGTTCCATATCCATAACTAAAGATAGGAAACAACTAAGAACAACAAATAAAAATTACTTAGTGATAAAGCAAACAAGCACACACGAGAATATTCACCCCACGCTTATGACTCTAAGAACGGGCGCCGTAAAAATGTCTTGATAACCCACAAGTATAGGGGATCGCAACAGTTTTCGATAAGTAAGAGTGTCGAACCCAACGAGGAGCTAAAGGTAGAACACATATTCCCTCAAGTTCTATCGACCACTGATACAATCTACGCACGCTTGACGTTTACTTTACCTAGAACAAGTATGAAACTAGAAGTACTTTGTAGGTGTTTTTGGATAGGTTGCAAGAAAGAAAAGAGCGAGTAAATAAAGACTAGGGGCTGCTTAGATAAAAACACAACTAAAGTAAATATGGCGAGTGTGGAAAAGTGGTGGTAGGATTTGCGGAATTGTCCCTAGGCAACTGACTATGTTACTAGACCGGTAATCACTATCGCAATTCTATTTGAGGGAGAGGCATAAGCTAACATACTTTCTCTACTTGGATCATATGCACTTATGACTGGAACTCTAGCAAGCATCCGCAACTACTAAAGATTCATTAAGGTAAAACCCAACCATAGCATTAAAGTATCAAGTCCCCTTTATCCCATACGCAAACAACCTACTTACTCGGGTCTGTGCTTCTGTCACTCACGCCACCCACCATAAGCAAATCATAAACATATTGCAAACCCTACAGCGGGAATCCCTCACGCTCGCGCGACACGGAAAGCACAATAGGACATCACCAATAATAAAATATGCAACTCAAACCAATCATAGCAATTCA
Source organism: Aegilops bicornis (assembly GCA_021605145.1). Classification (NCBI taxonomy): domain Eukaryota; kingdom Viridiplantae; phylum Streptophyta; class Magnoliopsida; order Poales; family Poaceae; genus Aegilops; species Aegilops bicornis. The sequence continues at coordinate 135,368,497 of CM038671.1, forward strand.
TCAATCATCGATAGGACAATGGAAATCTACTCAGACATCATAGGATGGCAACACATCATTGGATAATAATATGAAGCATAAAGAACCATGTTCAAGTAGAGGGTACAGCGGGTTTCGGGAGAGTGGACCGCTGAATATAGAAGGGGGAAGGTGATGGAGATGTTGGTGAAGATGACGGCGGTGTTGGTGAAGATCGCGGTGATGATGATGGCCCCCGGCAGCGCTCCGGTGCCACCGGAAGCAAGTGGGAGAGAGCCCCCCTTATTCTTCTTCTTCCTTGACCTCCTCCCTAGATGGGAGGAGGGTTTCCTCTCTGGTCCTTGGCTCCCATGGCGTGGGAGGGGCGAGAGCCCCTCCGAGATTGGATCTATCTCTCTGTTTCTGCGTTCTGTTCTGGCTCTGTTTCACAGTTTCGTGTATATATGGAGATCCATAACTCCGATTGGCCTGAAACCTTTGTCGTGATTTTTTTGCGACAATTAGCTTTTTTTGCATCAACTGCCTTACGGGTGGCTCATGAGGGTAGGGGGCGCACCCAGGGGGGCAGGCGCGCCCCCCTACCTCATGGCCACCTCGGGCACCGTCTCGCGTGGATTTTTCTTCCGGAATTTTCCAAATATTCCAAAAATAAGCTCCGTATGTTTTTATCCCGTTTGGATTCCGTTTGATACGGATATTCTGTGAAACATAAAACATGCAATGTATAGGAACTGCATCGGGCAATCGGATCAATATGTTAGTCCCAAAAATAGTATAAAAAGTTCCAAAAAGTATATGAAATTGGAATAATATTGGCATGGAACAATAAAAAAATTATAGATACGACAGATACGTATCACACTGCATCATGCTTGCATCAGCAAGTCAACGGCGCTGACTAGGTCAAACCTAGCGTGTGGGGTCCACACGTCAGTGACTTAGTTAGTTAACAGGGGGGTTATTTGTAATCTAATTAAAAGATTAGGGCGCCGGGGCCCACTGTTAGTGTCACAGGGTGGGGGTTAATTAGCGCGAGTTGACCGATTTGACCGGTGGTAAGTCGCCGGCGAGGCCGAATGCGGTCGAGCGCGTCGGGTTCATCGCTCTGGTGACCATTTGGGTGGCGGAGGCCATGGGCGACGAGCCAGGGCCCGACAGCGTCGTCTGGAGAAAGCGGAAGAGGCGGGGTGGCCTGAGCTTGCCGGAGCGGAGCTCGCGGCGGCAGCCAAAGCTCGGCTCGAGCAGCAGAAGGGGCTAGAGGGTGCAGGAGAGCAGGGGAGTAGGGGGAAATGGAGCAGGGCTCACAGCGGATCCGGCGGAGGCGTCAGCGAGCTCGGGGGAGGCCCGGAGCGTGCAGGGCGGCGAAGGCGATCTCTGGTGGCCGGTGATGAAGTGGATGGTAGTGACGATGATACGAGGCGTTCGGAGATGCCCGGCTTGACAGAGAGCACGAGGATGATGGCGCGGAGCTCGTGGGCACATCAGAGGGGCGAGGCCGGGGCGGTTGACGCGACAACGGTGAGCGGCTGCGACGGGCGTGTTTGGTCTGAGGAGAGGGAGAGATCCCGGGGGGAGGGAGAGCGAGAGAGATCCGGGGCGGCGCGTGGCGCTTCTAGAGAGCCGCGGAAGGGAGCAGGAAGGCAGGAGGTGGCCGAGCGCGTGGCCGCGTGCGGCGAGCGCGTGCTCGGCGTCCTCCTGGCGTGGTGGAGACGACAACTGGCAGTGCCAGTCGGCTGGGCCAGCCTGTTGGGCCGCAGGGCTGCACAGGTAAGTGGCCTAGCTAAGTTCCTTTTTATTTCCGTTTTCTGTTTTTCTATTTTACTTTTATTTAATTTATTTCTGATTTAGTAAAAATACTAAATCAATTTGTTTTATCCTGATAAACTTTGTAGGGACTGTTTGGATTAATCCAGAGCCCCTCACCAATTAACAGAATTATTGGAGCTAATAAATATTTTATATGAATTATTAGCCCCAATTCAAATACATATGAATTAATTCAGAAATCCAAAATGTCAGGGAAAAATGTGCATCACCTCTGGTTACTGTTTCCAGCATTTTCCAAAAATGAAGAACATTTTCTAAGGCCATTTGGAATTACTAAAAATATTTTAGTTGAACCTGGTGGATTCCTTTAGTTATGCTAGGGTTTGAACATCCCCCATTTCAAGTTCATTTGAAATTTAAACATGATGCACACATGAAGGGCTAGCCTAGTGCATACCAGAACTAGGGATGTGACACCACTTCTCCCCCAAATCCCTCGCGCCACTTCGCCGCCGTCTCCCCCACTTCGCCGTCGCCCCCACTTCGTCGACGTCTCCTACCGGCGTCGACGCCGTGCTCATCATCACCGCCACCGCCCGAGGCCGCAAAGCCTCTCCGCCGATGCTTCTCGGGACGCCCTCGACCTCACCGTCGCCTCCCTCGACCTCACCACCGCCGCCCTCGACCTCACTGCCCCCGAGCCCGCCCAGGACCGCCGCCTCTCGATCCTGAGCCCGCCCTCGCCGCCCCTACCTCCGTTGCCGATCACCTCCCCGCCACCGTCTCTCCCCTCTCTGTAAGCCCCCCACCCATCCTTTCTAGTTAATAGATGTTAATGTTAAGTAGTAGATAATGTTGATGTTTTTTAGTTAGGGTAATAATAGATGTTAAGTAGTAGATAATGTTGATGTTAACTAGTTTAGTAGGGTTTAGTTTTTGAATTGAGTTTGTTTAACTAGATGTTAATTAGGGCAGTAGGGTTTAGTTTAGAGTAAAGTTTAGTTCAGTAGTTAACTAAATAAAATCTATATTTGGTTTTTGAATTGAGTTTGAGAGAGCATGAGATTTGTGTAAATTGTGCCCAAGTGGCCTTCTGTTGTTTACTGGGAATGAAATCGAGTGGCCTTTATTTTGCCAGAATGTTGATTCATTTCTGTTCTGACAAATTTCAGGTTCTCGCTTTGTCCACTTTTTAACAAAGGTCATGCCGAAATTTTCCATGAATTTCGGCATGAGTTGTGCTACAAACTAGGACATATCGAGTGCCCGGGATTTGCCGCACCGGGAAGGAGTCATTGTTCCTGCAAAACAATAGGCCTTTTTTATGTCATTATTCATTTTATTAGGTCTAGAATTAATTGACTAGATTTAATCATAGGAAACATGGCTAGCAACGATGAAGGACAGGGTTCTGGTGGTTGCGACGACGTCTACCTAGCGGCAGACAAATTTTTGGGCCTTGCCGACGATCAACCGATGTTGTTGCTGGGCCCACCGATGGCATAGGGGACTGAGACCGACACGCAGAACGGTGCTGAGATCGAGATCAAGGCCAGACCGAGACCGGCGCCGAGATCGAGATCAGATCGAGACCGCCTCGGATCGAGACCGGCGCCATATCGAGACCAGATGTCGAGATCAGGCCAGACTGAGACCGGCATCGAGACTAGCGGAGCCGGTGTAGAACCGAAAGCAAAGAGGCAATGGCTTCCTAACAAGCTCAGGACTACTAGACTTGTGGTCACGGAGGTGGATGACGGGAATTTTTAGCCAAAAGCACCCCAGGAAGCGCGCCCGTGCTACAGCAATCAAATAGGCGCATCGTACGGACAACCGCCACCATCAACGATGAGAAACTACAAAAGATAGATAATATGAGGCCCTCACTCCTAAAGAAGTTGCACTAGATATTCTTGTTCCCGGGCCGGAATGAAAAGGATTATAAAGATCCAGATAAGAACCCGACAATGAAGAAGATAAACAAACACGCCATGACCAAGTTTAGCGATGCGTTGGCCGCCTGGAAAACAAGGGTGAAAGCAAGGATCATCGACAAAAAGAAACCCTACTCCGAGATTGTAAAGGATTATCCGACAATCATGGCAGAGCACTTTGAAATATTCAATGCGGCTTACGAGGCCGAAGCTACCAAAAAAAAGTCTAAGTACATGAAGGGGCTTCAAGAGAGGAATATTAGGAGCCACCACCTCGGAAGCCGTGGTTACGGCGGGAAGAGGTCCAAATGGGCCAAGGAGTACGCGGAAGCCGCGAGAATGGGCATCCCAGACCCCTTGGCGGAGTTCACCGTCCCGCAGGAGCGTGACGTCCTCAGGCCCCGGCACCATTAGGACCCAGTGAAGAAGGTTTTCGAGTCGAACGCGGTCACGATGGAGTTCATGAGACTGCTAGTAATTTTAGTTTTTGATAAATTCGACTGCACGTTAGTCATATTTGTAAACGATCCTTGTGCCTTTTGCAGAGAGAGCGGCACAGGCCTGCCGCCAAAAGCGACTTGCCGTCTGAGGCGTTGGCGAGGCCCAAGTGGGACACTCCATTCAACCGGGCGTTGAACATATTGAAACGACTCCCGGTGGAGACTCAACCGTTGTATGGACGCGTGCACGGTGTCGGAGACGGTGCCACGTGGAAGAAGTACTACCGTCAGACCATGGAGGAGAGAAAGGAAAGACGGAGGTTAACTGAAGAAAACATCGACAAGAAGGTTGAGATTGCGGTTGAGAAAAAATCATCTCAGACAGTCGCAACAGCGGTAGCTGCCGCAAAACACGTGGTTGTAGATATGTCTACTTCCTTGGTTCCTTCTGTTTTCAATTGGACCAGGCAAAATCCAGAAAAAAAAAAAGCAGCGGACTTTCCCCTTGCTGACTTCTTGGGGAGCAGCTCGACTAGCGTTGCACCAGCACCTGCTCCCGCAACTGCTCCCGCACCGGATGTGCTCGGCGGTGCTTCGTCTTTGGCTGAGCTCGACGCCCTCACGGTATCTGTCACACCGGTCCCCTTCAATAAATGTGTAATATCCCGTTTTTGTAGCCTTTCGGATGTCTCACGTCACAGACTTTTCTTTGCAGGCCGACAAAAACACATGCACCATATGTACACCCTCGGCGACCAGAAGGTGGACGTGGGGAAGGCGACGATAATGAAGCCGAAGGAACCATTTTTCCACAACCGGCCGATCCCCCCGAACATCTTCAAGGTGTTCGTCGCTAGTGTCAAACCGGGCCACGAGAATTTGCCACCTCTGGTACTAGTGGGGGATGACGACGAGACCCCGCGATGGCTTGGTGATTGTTGCAATGGGTGGGTCCTGTTGTTGCCAAAGAGGCTGCTTCATCTGGAGGCGGCCGGGAGCACACCCACGAGCACGCAGTTAGGTATGAACATCAACACCTCACCTACCCAATTAGCGTCGGTTGTCGTGCTGGGTGATAGCGGAGGGGGTGAGGAAAAGGCTCCATTAGTCGCTGGTGACGTCGCCATAGATGAGGATGAGGATGACGATGGCACTCAACAGTATGTCTATACTGGCGCCTACTTAGGGTTTGAGCGTCATGAGTCAGTGCCTGAATTGCCGTCTCTGGAGGCTGAACGTATTATGGACGACCTTCCGATAGTAAAGAAGTCTAGGAAGAGACCGATGAAAGGCAAAACAGCTGATTCTATGATCCAGCCGCCTCAGCAGCCTCGGGTTCAAGACCGTATAGATATCCCCGGTGCGGATAAATGGCATATCCCCGGTCAACCAATCCTACCTGCAGCAGTGCTAGGGGCCAGATTCGAAGATCTAAGGAGACTTCATGACGATGTGCTGCGGATAGAGAAAGGCCTCATCGCCTTGAACGATCCAGGATACCCACTCTACGTGGTTAACGTTCCGCGGCAATTGTCGTACGTCGACTTCTTCCCTGCGGATAAGTTCTTCCTTTGATTCGATTACAGATTCGACATGTTTCACGTGAATAAGCTGGATTTTACGTTTGTCCGCCTTTATGCCTTGCACATGAACTACATCATCGGGGTTGAGCAGATACCTCATATCTGGGTCGCTGACCCGTACTTCATGCACGAGGGCTTCTTGGGAGTCTGCGCAAAGCACCGTGAATACGCAAGGGAATACATCGTCAATTTCATGCTCGCTAATAAGGACAAGGACGCGATTCTCGTGCCTTATCATCCGCTATAAGTCATCCGCGCGGATATCCTTCCTTCAATTTCAATCATTCATTTGCACGGTGGAGGCTAATTAATTTAAGGTGTACTTATTTTGCGCAGCGGCGGGCGCGCCGTCCTCATCATCCTCTTCCCCCAATACTCCCACACTCTTTACTTGGACTCGTCGAAGAACATTAACAAAAAGGATTACACCCACATCAAGGATGTTCTCGATAGTGCTATGTTTTACTACGACGCACGGGGTGGAGAGGTCAAGGACAAGAAGAGAATGGGCGGCAGGCCCACCTTCGGCCAGAAGACCGACTTCACGCATCCAAAGAACCGAAAGTGATTCTCTTAATGATGGATTCTATGTCCTACACCACATGCTGGAGTACCGACGGGATCACCAGAACCTTCGCATGTCACCTACATCCGGCGATGGCCATATTCTGCAATGGGCAAAGAACATAGGAGATATCGAGGATCAACGACTTCGAGCTGAGTTCTATCACATCCAGCGCGAACTTGCCAAAATCATCATGAAGGAGGTTGTCGGAAAAACAGGGATGTTCTACGTAGCAGGAAAAATGTCGCGGGAAGACGTCCGAACACGGGTAGCCTCTCAGTGTCTCGACCTGAAGCCTTTCACTAGGCTCGGGGACTATCTCCCTGACTTGGATGGATGGCACGACATGTTGGAGTGATTGTCGATATATGACAATCTGTCCGTCTAGTCCATACTTCCTGTATGACGAAACTTTGAGTTATGCATGACGAAACTTTATTTGTGATGTAATTTAACCATCCTCCTCGACTAGCGACGATCACTCTAGTTAGGGCATTTTAGGTACGATCAACTTTGTTATTTATGCTTAAGATATGTTGCTTCTATTTTTGCCAAGTCTGTCTCTTTCTGTTGCTCAACTATATATGTTGCATATCATCGACTCATGTGATGATGCAGGTGCATAGATCATCGATGGAGAAGAAGTGCTACACCAGGAGTATATATATGACGAGTGGCCAGAGTGTCAGGCCCAGGTGTACCGGTTTCTAGTTTCCGAGCGATAGGCAGTAGTTAGTTTAGGTTCACGCTAATGCGAGAGAGGGATACGAAGTCATGTACTGCATAGTTCCGCTCTCACTCAAAGTGATATATCTTCTTGCGTATATCATTGTTTAGATGGATGACGATGTAGTTGCAAGTAATCGAGACTTCTATCGCTATTTTCGAGATGATGACGATAGACCACTTTGTGTTGGATGATGATTATGATGATGACATGATTTGATGAGACTAGTTGTATGTATATTCTATGATTACATTTGTATGTGTATGATATGCTAAAGATTATTGTATAAAGCCTATTCAAATACAAAACAAATATGCAGAAAAAAAACTAATAAAACTAGCAGTAGCGAGGGGAACAAAGTTAGCAGTAGTGCTTACTTCTAAAAAGCGCTGCAAATATTAGCAGCAGCGCTCTTCACTAAAGCATGCTACTTCTATCCATGTATAGCAAGAGCGTAGACTATTAAAGCGCCATCGCTACATCGTTAGTCAGAAGCGCCTTATCAAGAGCGACGTCCGGCCATCGATAGGCAAAATACTCCGCCATCGCTAGGGTTTTCCCTAGTAGTGTGTTCTCTTCTTTTGCAGATAAAAAAAGACCCGAAAGTGAAAAATGTGCTGCATTATAAGAATCTCATCGAATGCCTTGATCTCCATCTTACAGAAATTGATTTGATCGACTACCAAGGCAGCACATCTAAGATTAAATTGGCCAGGTTCTTTATTTTGGAGGCAAGTGTGCTCAAGGTAATGAGGTTTGGCGTTCTCTGGTGCAACAATGAATGGCGTGCTGGTCACCGCAAGCGTCTAAGCCTAAATGAAAAAGTCTCCATAGAAGCTGAATTTGTTTTTGAAACATCAAGTAGCCAGAGACTCGAAAACTTATTTGCCCATTAGTGACTTGTCAGGGCGGTGGATTTTAGTTTGTACGATAATTCCGCATTCACCTAAAGTAACGAAAGTTCTTACGTAAACTTCCTAGTAATTCCCTCTTCATAGGTGCAGCATTACTCCTAACATTTGTAATATCAGTTTGAAACTTGTAATATTGCCGTGTCCTATTCCCGCGTTTTCAAAATCCTGCGAATCAAACAGGTCCTGAGTTGGTGATGATGTTGTGCCTGCCATCTTTCACCAATAGCCGTCCCATCTAGATCTGACTCATACAAACCAAACTTCTCCAGTTTTGCAAAAAGATGCCCGCACTTGTTCCCTATTTACAAACAACTCCTTGTCTCTCACAATCAGCCTTATCTCCCGCCCACCACATCTAGAAGGCCATGGAAAAATCTGGCACGATGGCTGCTGCCGGCGCCGTCCACCCCCCAATCTTGGTGTTCCGTGCAATGCACGGGCATCTACGCACGGGAAATTATGTCGAACACGGCTAGTTGTAAGCAGGCTAGGTCTACAGCCATGATGATAGTGACTGCAGACGGTGAGGCTGACTATGGTATGCCAAACACGGCGCCTATACTCAGGTGTCATCTCCGGCGTAGGGTCTTGTCACTTCACTGTGAGGAGCAACACGTAATAATTTGACCAACGGGCAGTACAAAGGTTACTACATTGGTAGTACTACTACTAGTACTAGCACCACCGTCTGGATTTAGTAGTACTACCACGTCCATCTGGATTTAGTATTTGACTAGAAATATCTAGTAATGCATGTGACAAAAAATGTACTACTCCCTCTGTAAAAAATACATGGTGTATTGTTTTATTCCTATCGGTGAGATAACTTATTATCTTTTTGCTACTTTATAGATTACATGCAATTAACTAACCACTGCATGTGATGTTTGGTAGTCTCAAGTCATTGAAAGCATGCATGGCCCACATCTCTCATTGGTTGATATGTCACGAAATAAGAAACAAGGAGGGAGTTAATGTACCATTCCTAAGTGTTTTGGGATTATTTCGTTTTCATAAGGTGACTTACACAACATTTTTGGTTACATGCATTAACATTTTATTAGTTAAATCAAATCAAAACTTGGCGCAAAATGCGAAGGGGACCAATAAACCAGTAAACATCAAAGTTATCTCGTTTGGCCCCAACTAGAGGTCCGGTGAGATGACTATCTCTGCCAAACACGGAGGGGGACGCAGCTTCATTGACTTACTGCACCTGCCTTTGGGTGTATGACACGTGGACCAAACGGGTGGCTGGCCAACCTGTCATACAGCCAAAGGCAGGTACAGTAGAGGGCCGAGGAGTAGATGGCCAACATGCACGTGAATTCAACGCAGTCTGCACTTCTCATATAAAGGCTCCCGCCACTCCAATCTACGAAATCCTACGCACCTACGCACCCAAGGGCAAGAGTGATCACTCCAATCGCAAGATCAGTTGACTAGAAGATAGACCCATGGAGGCGATGAGCGCGAGCATCAGCCGGCTGTGCCAGATGGTCCATGACGCCGACCTATGGCCCGGCACCGAGGAACCTCTCCAGATAGTGCTTGAGGCCGCCAGGGCGAGGGGCCTCTTGGACGATAGCTACATCTCCTTGTTCGATGAGGTCCTCGTCGGCTTCCTCGACAAGTTCACCGTCGTCAAGAAGCTCGCGGACGACCTTGACGTACAACTCCAGCCCACGCGCCTCGGCTCTGTGATGCCTGCCACCCTAAACGGCCTCTACGGTGACAACCTCTTCGACGCACTGTTGGCCCTGCGACTGCCCGCCGTCGCGCGGAGAATGTCCACCTCGAGGTTGCGCTCGCCGCGCAGCGCCTGGCGCAGCAAGACACCATTGACATAATCACCCATGTCTACGTGCAAATCGTCCACAAGGACTACTACATGCAAGAGGAGGACGATAGGACGCTGGCCTTCTTGGACTGCAGGGCAACCTTGGACGACATTGTTCAGAAGCACAATGAGCTTGCCGCCAACGCTGCTGCTCCTCACACGTCGGTTGCTGACCCAGTGCACTAGGGCGTGAGGATGTCGTTGATGGATCCATATGTATCTTTATCTGTCCATCAAATCCATGTAGTAGTATATGGTACTACTAGTAATTATCTTACCTTTCACATCAACTTCATAATTTTCGTACGTACTCCATGGATGAACCACGCCAGAACCAAACTTCTCATTACTCTAGGGAAAATCGTTATTTCTATCTATCGGTCACGCCATGGAGCAGAACCAAATTTTACAAGTTACAAGTTCAAAAGGAAAGCCTGCCGGTTCGCGTCGCACTTCATTATCGGTTGGTCCAAAGACGCCACTCAAGGGGAATGCGTACGACACGCTCCAACGTATCTATAATTTTTTATTGTTCCATGCTATTATATTACCCCTTTTGCATGTTTATGGGCTTTATTTTACACATTTATATCATTTTTGGGACTAACCTACTAACCGGAGGCCCAAATTTATATTGTCGCTTTTTTGCCTATTTCAGTATTTTGAAGAAAAGGAATATCAAACGGAGTCCAAATGGAATGAAACCTTCGGGAGCGTGATTTTTGGAAAAAATGTGGTCCAGAGGACTTGGAGTGCAAGTCAAGAAGCAGCCGAGGCCTCCACGAGATAGGAGGGCGTCCCCCTATAAGGCGTGCTCCCTGTCTTGTGGTCCCCTCGGGCGGCCACCGACGTACTTCTTCCTCCTATACATACCTACGTACCCCGAAAACATCAAGGGGCACCACGAAACACAATTTCCACCACCGTAACCTTCTGTATCCGCGAGATCCCATCTTGGAGCCTTCGCCGGCACTCTACCGGAGGGGGAATCAACTACGGAGGGCCTCTACATCAACATCCTTGCCCCTCCAATGAGTTGTGAGTAGTTTCCCACAGACCTATGGGTCCATAGTTATTAGCTAGATGGCTTCTTCTCTCTTTTTGGATCTCAATACAAAGTTCTCCCCCTCTCTTGTGGAGATCTATTTGATGTAAACTCTTTTTGTTGTGTGTTTGTCGAGATCTGATGAATTGTGGGTTTATGATCAAGTTTATTTATGAATAATATTTGAATCTTCTCTGAATTCTTTTATGTATGATTGAGTTATCTTTGCAAGTCTCTTCGAATTATCAGTTTAGTTTGGCCTACTAGATTGGTCTTTCTTGCCATGGGAGAAGTGCTTAGCTTTGGGTTCAATCTTGCGGTGTCCTTACCCAAAGGATGTAAAGGGTTGCAAGGCACGTATTGTATTGTTGCCATCGAGGATAACAAGATGGGGTTTATATCATATTGCATAAGTTTATCCCTCTACATCATGTCATCTTGCTTAATGTGTTACTCTGTTCTTATGAACTTAATACTCTAGATGCATGCTGGATAGCGGTCGATGTGTGGAGTAATAGTAGTAGATGCAGGCAGGAGTCAGTCTACTTTTTATGGACGTGATGCATATATACATGATCATGCTTAGATAATCTCATAACTATGCACTTTTCTATCAATTGCTCGACAGTAATTTGTGCACCCACCGTAATACTTATGCTATCTTGAGAGAAGCCACTAGTGAAACCTATGGCCCCCGGGTCTATCTCTTATCATATTTGCTCCCAATCTACTTTTATTTGCATCTATACTATAAAATAACAAAAATATATTTATCTTATCATACTTTCTTTATTAGATCTCACTTTCGCAAGTGGGCATGTAGGGATTGACAACCCCTTTATTGCGTTGGTTAAGTAGTTCTCGCTTGTTTGTGTAGGTGCGTGGGACTTTTGAGGAGCCTCCCATCGGATTGATACCTCGGTTCTCAAAACTGAGGGGAATATAAGCTACACTTGCTGCATCACCCTCTCCTCTTCGAGGAAAACCAACGCAAGCTCAAGACGTAGCAAGAAGGATTTCCGGGCGCCGTCGGGAGGTCTTCGCTCAAGTCAAGACATACCAAGTACCTATCACAAACCCATCTCCCTCGCATTTACATTATGTGCCATTTCCCTCTCGTTTTCTTATCCCCCACTTCACCCTTGCCGTTTCATTCGCCCTCTCTTTCCCAGTCTCCTCCTCTCCTTACCGTTTGCCTTCTCGTTGCCATGTCCGAATCAAAAAGAACTAAGGGCCCTTTCCTAGGTTCTAGTACCTTGGATAACCCCTCTATCCTCTCTAAGATCATTAATAATGATGCTATAGAAAGACCCACCGGGGTCTCCAATGAGAGCTTGAATAATTTCGATGAGTATGACTCTGGAATTTTTCGCTATTTACTTGATGAGTCTTTAAAAGATGCTTGGGATAGGTTATTAAGGATTCGGGCTAGCTATGTGCCACAATATCAAATTGAAGATTACTTAAAAAGTTTCTATGTTGGCTTGCCCGCTTCTTTTAAACAAGTTTTAGATTCTATTTTTGAAGGACGTTTTCTCGAAGGGGATGCTATAGACACCTATGAAAAAAATGAAAACTATATTTGGGCACCCTATAAATGATAAGGTTGCATCAACTACTCTTTTGTGCTTTGATCAAAATGAAATTATTAAAGAGATGAAGTCTAGTTTAGAGGCAAACTTCCGTAACGTGCTTAATCTTACTTCTTCCATTAATGGCCATGTGCTTAACTTAAATAGAAGAATGAATGCCATAGAAAGGAGATCCTCATCTCCAAGTGCCAAAGATGGAACTCGTTAGATCTATTCTTGCTTTTATGCCTAGCTAGGGGCGTTAAACGATAGCGCTAGTTGGGAGGCAACTCAATTTTCTTTATGTTTTTTGTTTTTGTTTTTGTTTAGGAATAAATAATACATCTACCTTCTGTTTAGATGTGGTTTTATCTTTTAGTTAGTGTTTGTGCCAAGTTAAACATATAGGATCTTCTTGGATGATAGTTATTTGATCTTGCTGTAATTTCCAGAAACTTTCGGCTCATGAAAACAATTGTGAAAAATCACCAGAACGTGATAAAATAGTGATTCCAATTGCTACTGATCAATAAACAAATTTCCTAGGTCTTCCTATTTTTTCTGAATTTTTTGAGTTCCATAAGTTCGCGTTAGTTACAGATTACTACAGACTGTTCTGTTTTTAACAGATTCTGTTTTTCGTGTGTTGTTTGCTTATTTTGATGAATATATGGCCAATAAAATAGTTTATAATCCATAGAGAAGTTGGAATACAGTAGGTTTAACACCAAATTAAATAAAGAATGAGTTCATTGCAGTACCTTATGTGGTGGTTTTGTTTTCTTTCACTAACGGAGCTTATAAGATTTCCTGTTGAGTTTTGTGTTGTGAAGTTTTCAAGTTTTGGGTAAAGCTTTTATGGACTATGGAATAAAGGGTGGCAAGAGACTAAGCTTGGGGATGCTTATGGCACCCCAAGATATTCAAGAATATCCAAAAGCCTAAGCTTGGGGATACCCTGGGAAGGCATCCCCTCTTTCGTCTTCGTTCATTGGTAACTTTACTTGGAGCTATATTTTTATTCACCACATGATAAGTGTTTTGCTTGGAGCGTCGTGTATTATATTAGTATTTTCTTTTTAGTTTACCACAATCATCCTTGTTGTACACACCTTTTGGGAGAAGCCTATTTGATTAGAATTTGCTAAAATACTCTATGTGTTTCACTTATATCTTTTGAGCTTGATAGTTTTTGCTCTAGTGCTTCACTTATATCTTTTAGAGCACGGTGGTGTCTTAATTTTGAAGAAATTACTAGTCTCTCATGCTTCACTTATATTATTTTGAGAGTCTTTTAGAACAGCATAGTATTTGCTATGATCTTAAAATTGGTCCTAGAATGGTAGGCATCCAAGTTGGGTATAATAAAAACTATCATAGGAAGTGAATTGGATGCTATGATCAACTTGGTACTTGATAATTGTATTGAGATATGGAGGTAGTGATATTAAAGTCATGCTAGTTGGGTGATTATGAATTTAAATAATGCTTGTGTTGAAGTTAGCAAGTCCCGTATCATGCATGTATGGTTAAAGTTGTGTAACAAATTTGAAACATGAAGTGTACCTGGCTTGTGCATCCTTATGAGTGGCGGTCGGGGACGAGCGATGGTCTTTTCCTACCAATCTATCCCCCTAGGAGCATGCACGTAGTACTTGATTTTTGATGACTTCTAAATTTTTGCAATAAGTATATGTTGAGTCCATGGATTATATGCACTTTTACCTTTCCACCTTTGCTAGCCTCTTCGGTACCGTGCATTGCCCTTTCTCACCTTGAGAGTTGGTGCAAACTTATTTGGTGCATCCAAACCCCGTGATACGATACGCTCTATCACACATAAACCTCCCTATATCTTCCTCAAAACAGCCACCATACCTACCTATTATAGCATTTCCATAGCCATTCTGAGATATATTGCCATGCAACTTTCCACCGTTCCGTTCATCATCATCATGACATACTTTACTTTTGTAATATTGCTATTGCATGATCATCTAGTTGACATCGTATTTGTGGGAAAGCCACCATGCATTATTTTTCATACATGTCACTCTTGATTCATTGCACCATCCCGCACATCACGGAGGCATTCATATAGAGTCATATCTTGTTCTAGTTTCAAGTTGTAATTGTTGAGTTGTAAGAAAATAAAAGTGTGATCATCATCATTTTTAGAGCATTGTCCCAAGTGAGGAAAGGATGATGGAGACCATGATTCCCCCACAAGTCGGGATGAGACTCCGGACGAAAAATAAAAAAAATAAAAAATGAGGCCATAAAAAAGAGAAAAGGCCCAAGTAAAAAAAATGAGAGAAAAAGAGAGAAGGGACAATGCTACTATCCTCTTACCACACTTGTGCTTCAAAGTAGCACTTTGTTCTTCATGTAGTGAGTCTCATATATTGTGCTTCAAAGTAGCACCATGTTTTTCATATAGTGAGTCTCATAAGTTGTCTTTTTCATACTAGTGGGAATTTTTCATTATAGAACTTGTCTTGTATATTCCTACGATGGGCTTCCCCAAATGCCCTAGGTCTTCGTGAGCAAGCAAGCTGGATGCACACCCACTAGTTTTCTTTTGTTGAGCATTCATTTATAGCACTAGTGCATCTGTTGCATGGCAATCCCTACTCCTCATGTTGACATCAATTGATGGGCATCTCCATAGCCCGTTGATTATCCTCGTCAATGTGAGACTTTCTCCTTTTTCGTCTTCTCCACACAATCCCCATCATCATATTCTATTCCACCCATAGTGCTATATCCATGGCTCACGCTCATGTATTGCATGAAGGTTGAAAAAGTTTGAGATTATTTAAGTATGAAACAATTGCTTGGCTTATCATCGGGGGTATAGAAGTTGGGAACATCTTTGTGTGACGAAAATGAAGCATAACCTAACTATATAATTTTGTAGGGATGAACCTTCTTTTGCCATGCTATTTTTAGAAGACGTGATTACTTTGATTAGTATGCTTGAAGTATTACTATTTCTTTTATCAATATGAACTTTTATTTTGTATTCTTTTGGATCTGAACATTCATGCCACAATAAAGAAAATTACATTATGAATTATGCTACGTAGCATTCCACATCAAAAATTCTTTTTTATCATTTACCTACTCGAGGACGAGCAGGAATTAAGCTTGGGGATGCTTGATACGTCTCCAACGTATCTATAATTTTGATTGTTCCATGCTATTATATTACCCCTTGTGCGCCTGCCCATTGAGCCACCCAGCGTATACGGCGGTTGATGACAATTGCCACCAATTTGAAAGAAAACCGGGCTACCCTGTGACTTGCTTTATACTCAATAAACACCTCATGCAGACAGGTGTGGCCCGGTGTGTTGATGTAGACCAGGCCACGAGAGGCGGACAGAAAAGATGACCTCAACATCAGATGTGGCTCAAACTGATGAACCGGCCGCGGTGTTGTAAACCGGCGCGGACGGGCGAGTTAACCACGTCGTTTTGATGTAGTGAACAATTGTCCTGCATCAACAGTATTGCAGACCAAGACAAAGATAAACTGCTATTCACAAAAAATAATATGTACCAACAAAATATATTTTAGATGGATATCACCTGATGTGCCAGGCTGAAAATAATCCGCCATGAAATTGATGATCGCTAGGTGAGGTTGAAGTTGCTCACGGGTGAGCCAGCCGCGGCGTGGTAAACCGGTGAGGACGGATGAGTCGGCCGTGACGTTTGTAAGCTGGCGCGGGCATGCGAGTTGTCCATGGCGTTGTAAGGCGGTGCGGACGGGCGAGTCGGCCGGCGCATTGATGTAAACCGGACCACGATACGCGTGTCCGTGAAGCTGCGCGGCACAGGCGAACATGCCTCCGCAATGTAATACCACCCTTTTTCTTAATAGCCGTCCTGCATAAAAATATTCATCCTTGCATATGCGCGAACCTTCCACGCCTCAGCTCAGTACAAGAATAACTGGTTCAGTAATTTGTCTTCACGCCGATTGAGGCTGGCTTGCTGTGATGTGAATAATGGCGCTTGATTTTGACCACTGATTTTGACCGACAGAGCACCTCCTTGTGCACAGATTTGCTTTAGTAAGGATACGTAAAATAGCACTCACGGGAGCTTGTGCACTGACGTGGCGATGTATAATGGCCCCGCAGATTAATTTTATTTTTTCTTTCAGACGAACTTGACGCAGAGGTCGCGTGCACCAGCTGCAACTTCCATCAATCGCATGTAAGTACGGCGACCACACAATTTTTTTGTTAACAGATAACTCCTCGGGACTTGAAACGAATCCGCATACGTTGCCTGCCATGGATGTAATTTGTTTCACGTAATCCATACTAGTAGTAACTACTACTAGTTGAAGTACTAGTACATGATGTTTCCTTGGATTTGACCCAGTCTGCATGTAGTAAACCATGGATGATTCCTTTTGTGAGAGCCAACTGATCTGACATGTACCAAAGAGGTAGCATCAATTTAAGTAGTACATGATGTTTCCTTGGATTTGACTCGAACACTTCGGACCGTTGTTTAAACGCCACGATTCGCCGGGCAATCCAGCGCAACCAAGCAGAGCCGGCGTTGCCCCCGATGATTCCCGTTGGGATTTTCTCTTATGACTCTGTCAACGGATCTGATCAATACTGCTTATAAAAAATTTCTGATCTTGAGCCCATGAACTCAAACTTGATGTATATCCTTTGAAAACCAATTAGTACTCATACAAATCCACCGTGTCTTCGATTCACTTTTGGTCAAGTAGTATTTTGGTCTCCCACGTGATCCTGAGCTTTGGAAATCGCTCCTGTAGTAGTACACGGACTAGATTATAGTACGTGGATTGATGGAAAGTGGCAGCAATATGGCCTCGTAACCGCTGCAGATTAGAAAACAAGCAGTAAAAACATCAGTCACGCCTGAGCTCCTCGGGACTTTAACCCGCCAGCTCCTGCTTCATGGGGTTTCACGATCGGAGAGGCAGTAGCGACCGCCGATCGGTACACTGCCGACGCTGCAGACGTATGCGAGGGCCCATGGCAAAAGATCTTCAAGGATAATTCCACAACCTACTTCTTGTCAATATCGGACACTACTGCGCGCAATCGTAATCCCCTCGGTATCGGCGACTTGATTCTTTGAACGGGTCAGACAGATCGGCTGTAACTCCAGTAAATTTGCACGCGCTCAAGCAAAAACCCTACCGGTCTCGATGACGTGCGACTGTAGAAACCGAATATAGCAGCTTTGCAACAGAGTCAATCTCAACCGGATTGACCTTATGATAGCGACGGTGCAGAGAT
The DNA here is from genome assembly GCA_021605145.1 of Aegilops bicornis. NCBI lineage: Eukaryota > Viridiplantae > Streptophyta > Magnoliopsida > Poales > Poaceae > Aegilops > Aegilops bicornis. Next base: position 135,386,162 of record CM038671.1, read on the forward strand.
GCAGCCACTGTAATCTTGACTGATGAACTTGCGGTTGATGTGAATCCTTGTAATCTGAATCTTTCTTCAATTAATTTTTTTTCCAACTTCTCGAAACCCTAGAAATAGATCCCTCCAAGATCTCAATACCACCATGCGCGGGCCCCACGGTGGGCGCCAACTGTCGTGGATTTATCACGCAGATGTCCTAATGTGAGGACTTAGTCGTGAGGCAAACGCATCTATGTAGTAGCTTGAAGGGGTTGGTTGGAATCGAGAGACGCGAGGCGGATCAACACACAAGACAAGGATTTAGACAGCTTCGGGCCCCGGGAAACATCATCCGGTAATAGCCCTACATGCTGTTTGTGGCTAGGTCTCATTATGCTCATGAGAGAGTCGCCGGTAAACCGGCTCTCCTCTAGTTGTGTCTAGCCCTAGAGATTATTGCATCTTGCTTCTGTCTCCCTTTGGGGAGCCCTGCCCCTCCTTATATATGTTGAAGGGGCGGTTTACATGTGGAGTCCTATTCGGATTAGGACTAGTCTATCTCTAATACAAACCGGATACATGTCCAGGTCTTAACTCCTTGTAAGACAAATATTCCTTATGCCTTTCCTCTTAAACCGGCCCACCATAGTATGAACCGGCCTTCATGAACTGCCCATTTGGCCACCGGGTCTTGTCGCTCCTCGCACCCGCCTGCCGGATTACCAATGAGTCGTGAACACTTGAGGTCCAAAGCGGTCGCCAGATGAACCGCAAAGTGTCGTGAGGTCTCAAATAAACCGCCAAGTCCGCCGGGTTATACTTCCGGCCGGTTTACGCCATGGGTATATCTCGACAGGGCAACAACATGGTGTGAGCGAGCTCCCGGCCATTATGGCCAACGGGGTTAGGGGGCAACTCGAGTAACATGGCTAGGGGGAGAAGGAAGAGGAGCTCACGGGGAGTGCAGGAGTGGCCTCGGCGTGCTCGGCGAGGGGCTGATGACGACGGGAGGTCGCCGGCGATCTCGGGGCAGAGGCGGCGAGGATGGCGGTGCAGAGGGTGATGCAGGGTGTCCGGCATCGTGCGAGTTGACGGAGAGTCGCGGGAGAAGGAGGCGGAGCCAGTGGACAGCACGGGGAGACAAGGGGCATGATGGCTGCGGGCGCACGGCCATGCTGGCGACTGTGTTTTCGGGCGCGAGAGGGAGAGAGAGCAGAGGTGGGGAAAGAGGTCGGGAGAGAGGGGAGAGTGACCAGGGGGTGCGTGGCGTCGTCCAGACGCGTCGGTGAGGGGCAGGCAGGCAGGGAGGAGCTGGCCTCCTCGGCCGCGCGCGCTGTCGACACGCCTCTGCCTACTGGCAGAGGTTGAAAACAACCGCTTCAAGCCAGTGGGCTGGGCCGCCAGCTAGAGTTGGGCCAGGTGGGCTACCAGGTGAGCGCCAGGTAAGATCGTAGCTGAGGTAACAAGCTAAACATCGAAGTCCACGCGGAACCACTAGCGAGACTGAAGTGTCTCTGCAAAACATAAATTAAGCAAATGTGAATACAAATGTACCCAGCAAGACTTACATCAGAACTAACTACATATGCAACGGTATCAACAAAGGGGTGGTGGAGTTTAACTGCAGCAAGCCAGCTTTGACTCGGTGGCTATCCTGAACTACGACTGCAAGTAACTCTTTTGAGGTGGCGCACACGAGTCCACATATTCACCATACCAGTACACCACTATGGATCCGCTCCCGTCTACCTACGAGAACGCGATCCATAGCACTCACGCTTATCTTGCGAGTTTTAGAGTATCCACTTTCACTTGTCTATGAACTGTACAGGCAACCCATAAGTCCTTTACTGCGGACACGGCTATTCAAATAGATGATGTTAACCCTGCAGGGGTGTACTTCTTCACACACGCTCTCGCCACTTTCCACCATGTACACATCGTGTATCTCGGCAACCTTCAAGCGGAAGCCTGGCGAGGGAGTCGACCACGACCTGACTAACCACACAAGTCTCTAGTCCAGGTTTATCTCCTATTCGGGTTCCATCCGCAAGGACATCCGGCCGGGGTGTTGCTCACGGCCCCAAACGATGTGTACAGGGTTCCAAGCCCACCAAACGGGCGACGCTTGGCATACCCGGCCACGGTGCCTAGTCTATCCCAAGCCCACCTGTACCGGGTGCCACTTGGTAGACTACTAACACTACCTACAAACACCAGAAACTAGTTGAAACTCTTGGACAGAGATCAGGTTGATTAATAAGTCGAGAGAGCTTGGAGTGCGGAGCCCAATGTGTGGTAGTAACTGTTCATGGATCACAAACCACGTAACTTCAGTTCACGAGGACAGCTTTCAATGAGACAACCCACCATGTACTCCTACATGGCCTCTCACCGCTACCTTTACCAAATCGTGTTCACACACTTAGCTCTCAACAGTAGGACATGTTCATACACCTCCGATTCATCCCCGATGAATCAGACCTAACACAACTCTAAGCAATAGCAGGCATGACAAACAAGCATGAATGAGTAGGCAAATCAGGGCTCAAACAACTCCTACTCATGCTAGTGGGTTTCATCTATTTACTGTGGCAATGACATGTCATGGAGAGGAAAGGGGTTCAACTACTGCAGCATGTAACAATTGAATCGTTGTTGTCCTAATGTATTAAAAGAGAGCAGGAGCGAGAGAGTGGGATTGTATCGGAATGAACAAGGGGGTTTTGCTTGCCTGACACTTCTGAAGATAATATAGTTCTTCATCGGTGTCATCGAACTCATCGCTTGCACGCTGCTTAATCGAGAGGGGACAAACACGGCAACACAGAAGGAAACACCATCAATGCAATGCACAATATGATGCATGATCATGACATGGCAATATGATGTGGTTTGAGCTAATGCAGCTAGCAGCAGGTTAAATGAAGTTGGTTTGAACCCTAGGTTCAAATTCAAACTCCATATGTGAAGGTTTAAATACCATTATAAGATTTGGCCTAAACAGCAGCCCTAAGTTGTTCTATCATGCATGAAAATGGTACAGGTGGATAGATTGGATTTTACTGATCATTTTTCATATATAAATTATTTCATTCTGAGCTACGGTTGATTTACTATGATTTTTTGAAGTTAGCATTATTTTCAGAAATTTCCTTAAAAACAATAAATCCAGAAAATAATTAACTGTGTCAGCACTGCGTCACTGTGACATCAGCGGTCAACGGGGACGGTCCAGGTCAAACCTGACCAGTGGGGCCCTTGTGTCAGTGTCACAGCTATTTAACCGAGTTGATTAGTGCTAAGTTAAATACTAATCTAAGTTAATTAGGGCATGTGCCCACATGCCAGTGACTTAGCTGGTTAACTAAAAGTTAATTAGCACTAAACTAAAATTAGCAGGGCTCTGGGCCCACTTGCCCGGACCCAGGGGAGGCCAACCCCCTAGTCAGCGGGGTCAAACCCGCCGGCGACTCGACGCCGGCGAGGCCAGACGTGGCGAAGGGCCTCGGATTTGGTCCTCTGGTGACCAAATTGACGGAGGAGACGTGCTACGTGTAGCTGGGGAGCTGCCGCATCCAGTGGTGCAGGTGGTTGGTCACGAGGACGCAGGAAGCGACACCAGCAAGCTCGACAGCAGCGGCCGGAGTTCGGCGGGGAGGGTAGAAGGGGCTATGGTGCACGGTAGGGGCCGGGGTTGGTCGCGTTCGTCTCCTGAGGACGCACTGACCACGGTGGCGTGCTCGGTTGTGGGTTCCCGTAGGTGTGGCTACGGGGGCTGTCGTGGATTTATCACGGCAGATGTCCTAATGTGAGGACTTAGTCGTGAGGCAAACGCATCTATGCGATAGCTTGAAGGGGTTGGTTGGAATCGAGAGACGCGAGGCGAATCAACACACAAGACAAGGATTTAGACAGCTTCGGGCCCCGGGAAACATCATCCGGTAATAGCCCTACATGTTGTTTGTGGCTAGGTCTCATTATGCTCATGAGAGAGTCGCCGGTAAACCGGCTCTCCTCTAGTTGTGTCTAGCCCTAGAGATTATTGCTTCTTGCTTGTCCCCCTTTTTGGGAGCCCTGCCCCTCCTTATATATGTTGAAGGGGCGGGTTACATGTAGAGTCCTATTAGGATTAGGACTAGTCTATCTCTAATACAAACCGGATACAAGTCCAGGTCTTAACTCCTTGTAAGAAAAATATTCCTTATGCCTTTCCTCTTAAACCGGCCCACCATAGTATGAACCGGCCTTCATGAACCGCCCGTTGGGCCACCGGGTCTTGTCGCTCCTCGCACCCGCCTGCCGGATTACCAATGAGTCGTGAACCGCCAGGTCCAAATGGGTCGCCGGTGAACCGCCAAGTGTCAGCGGGGTCTCAAATAAACCGCCAAGTCCGGCCGGGTTATACTTAGGCCGGTTTACGCCAAGGGTATATCCCGACATTAGCCCCTAGTTTATTTTGGATTTATCCATGTAAAACTGATCCTGTGAAATAAACACAAGAACAAACTTGACAGATTATGCTCCGGGTTGAGAATTCTTGTGAACCGGCATCTGATCATCCTTAAATCCTTGTCATTTCCTCCTTCTACAAAATCCGGGTCAACGAGCCAGCTTCATACTCAATTTGCTGACATTGGTTTCTCAGAGAGAAAATTTGTGAAGAATAATCCATTTGAGTCGGCCTTCAATGCTCTGATTTGACAAAAATATTGGTCTTCAAATATTCAACTGATATCATCCGGTTTGAAAATGTAGAACTTGCCGGTTTATCATTGCCAAAGTTGCCGGGTCAATCTGGTTTGCTCAGAATTGAGAATTTGAAGATTTTTATCCCTTATATCCATATTACCTGTAGCCTCCAAGTCTTGAGCAGAACAAAGTGATGGCTTAAGACTTGTTTCCATATAATTACTGCCACTTTGAAGAGATCTCATCTCAGTCACTAGTAAAAACTGAATACTCCATATATGTAGCCCCCAAGTGCCAGGTCATTATGCAATAATGAGCAGGGACTTTACAAATATGATCATGTTAAGTTGAACAATAACTTGTATCCCCCAAGGGCCGGCTTAGTAAGATAATACTGAACCGGAATTTGATATATACTTTAATGTTTGACAGGAGCAATTGGTAGCCCCCAAGGGCCGGCTCATTATGATATGATGAGTTGGGTCTTCAATAAGATGAGCAAAAAATGACTTTGCATTAGCCCCCAAGTGTCATGGTGCATGCTCGCAGCGACATGAGACTTGCATATTTGATATATTCTCAACTTTGAATAATGTAGCTACCAAGTGCCGGGTCGTAAGCCTGCAGCTACTCGGGACTATTCCTTCCATTGCGGAATAAATCATATTCATCGACAAAATAATATCCACTGCGCTAAAGCGACTTTGGAAACCTCAATCATAATATTAATAACCATAATAAAAATCCAGCTATGTTGGCTATTCAAGATAATATAATCCGGTATGAAAACCTTATTCATCCAATATCATAATGAAAATTCAGCCAAGTTTGGCTATTTGAATAATATAACCCAATCATTTATAAGCGCATGATTCCAATGGCGCAATCCAAATATATACTGGCGACTTATAGTCCAAAGCAAGGCCGGTTTAATAAACACCGGATAATTTCTCATCATATACTGGCGACTTATCGTTTTAAAGCCAGGCCGGTTTAATAAACACCGGATAATTTATAATCATGCTTTATTCAACCTGTTTCTGCATATAACAAGTTTAAAGTGTCCTGGTAGTTTACCGCCAGACGGGTCATATTGCCCAACATATAATCCGGGTTTATAACCAAGGCTGCACTTAAGAATAATTAAATATGGAATATATCATACATGTGACATTGAATCACATCATTGGTTTACCAACCTTTTGTAGTAAGGGTGATAACCCCAATCTTGAGTACTGATAACTCCTTCCATATTGTGCCGGTTTATGATAAAACCGTGTCGGGTTGTGATAAACACCGGATTAACCATATATAATACTGGTGACTTTGAGTCAAAGCCAGACCGGGTTGATAGTCTCCGGATTAAGATTTGAGCATGTTCCGTCAATTTGTAATTGACAGTCGAACCGGTTTAATAATGTTGGTTTGTAAACGCAACAAAAGAAATGTTTATCAAAAAAGAAAACAAAATTCAAGCAAAGGCAAAGATAAAACCATTGCAAATGAGGCTTTGAGCCGATCAAGAGGCATTACCATGGTCGGACACGACCAAGCTCCCAAAAAGGCGTAGCTATGGTTCGAGTCAGCCAGGTCCCCAAATGATGCTTTGGCATTACGCCCGATCAAGAGGTGTAGCGATGGTCTGGGTTCGACCAAAGCCCCAAGTGATCAGTGGCACCAGGCCGATCAAGAGGCGTGACTATGGTTCAGACTTGACCAAGTCCCCAAGTGATGCTGTGGCATTGAGCCGATCAAGAGGTGTGACTATGGTTCGGATACGACCAAAGCCCCCAAGTGATGCTGTGGCATTGAGCCAATCAAGAGGCGTGACTATGGTTCAGACTTGACCAAGTCCCCAAGTGATGTTGTGGCATTGAGCCGATCAAGAGGTGTGACTATGGTACGGATACGACCAGAGCCCCCAAGTGATGTTGTGGCATTGAGCCGATCAAGAGGTGTGACTATGGTTCGGATACGACCAAAGCCCCCAAGTGATCAATAATATGATAAGCCAATAAGGCATGATACCCATGTTTGAACCGTGCATCATGGCAACAGGTCCTCTTTGGCACCCTTTAACTTTTTGCAAGAGATAAATCCTTCTTGAACCGGATGTTAAACCAGATATTGAGAGCTTCAAAGCTTTGTGGGAGACATCTTTCCCTTGAACCGGATTTTAAACTGGAATTTTCATTTTCAGCCGGAAATTTTCTGACGGCCTTTAAACTCGAGCTTGCGAGAAGTTAATTCCTTTTTGAACCGGACATTTTTAAACCGGATTTGATAGTTTCAGAGCTTTGTGAGAGAATAGATTTCCCTTGAACCAGATTGTAAACTGGATATTTGAGAGCTTTAGTGATACTGGCTTCCTTTGAGCCGGATTTTAAACCGGATATTTAGAGTTTCAACTCTTTATGAAAGAGAGATGTCTCTTGAACCGGATTTCGAACCGGAATCCTTTCTGATGACCCGGAACTTCTTCATTGAACTGGGATTTTGTAACTGTCATATACTTTCTAAGCCGGAAATTTTTTGACGGCTTCTAAATTTTCATGAATATAACAGTAGCCCCCGAGTCTCAAAGGTGATTCGAGGTGTTGGCTTGAAACTCTCCATATTTGATCGTGATATAAACCGGCATAACTTGTATATCATTGGTGTTGATAACACGATGTGAATCCACAGAAGGTTGAGGTGACTGCGGCAGGTTATAAATGGTCCCGTATGAGGCGTGTCAGCAACTCGGCCAATGGTTCCTTCCAACTGGCGATTTGAAGTTAATCAAATTGTAGTGGCGGCGACTTGTGCGCCTGCCCATTGAGCCACCTAGCGTATACGGCGGTTGATGACAATTGCCACCAATTTGAAAGAAAACCGGGCTACCCAAGCTGTGACTTGCTTTATACTCAATAAACACCTCATGCAGACAGGTGCGGCCCGGTGTGTTGATGTAGACCAGGCCACGAGAGGCGGACGGAAATGATGACCTCAGCATCAGATGTGGCTCAAACAGATGAACCGGCCGCGGTGTTGTAAACCGGCGCGGACGGGCGAGTTAACCACGTCGTTTTGATGTAGTGAACAATTGTCCTGCATCAATGATTGCGCATCAAGACAAAGATAAACTGCTCTTTCATAAAAAAATAATATGTACCAACAAAATATATTTTAGATGGATACGACCTGATGTGCCAGGCCGAAAATAATCAGCCATGAAATTGATGATCGCTAGGTGAGGTTGAAGTTGCTCATGGGTGAACCGGCCGCGGCGTGGTAAACCGGTGAGGACGGATGAGTCGGCCGTGACGTTTGTAAGCTGGCGCGGGCATGCGAGTTGTCCGTGGCATTGTAAGGCGGTGCGGACGGGCGAGTCGGCCGGAGCATTGATGTAAACCGGACCGTGATACGCGTGTCCGTCAAGTTGCACGGCACAGCCGAACGTGCCTCCGCGATGTAATACCACCCTTTTTCTTAATAGCCGTCCTGCATAAAAATATTCATCCTTGCATATGCGCGAACCTTCCACGCCTCAGCTCAGTACAAGAATAACTGGTTCAGTAATTTGTCTTCACGTTAGTTGAGGCTGGCTTGCTGTGATGTGAATAATGGCAGTTGATTTTAACCACTGATTTTGACTGACAAAGCACCTCCTTGTGCACAGATTTGCTTTAGTAAGGATACGTAAAATAGCACTCCTGGGAGCTTGTGCCTGTACGTGGCGATGTATAATGGCCCTGGCAGATTAATTTTCTTTTTTCTTTCAGACGAACTTGATGCAGAGGTCGCGTGCACCAGCTGCAACTTCCATCAATCAGACAAAAATACGGCGACCACACAAATTTTGCTGTTAACAGATAACTCCTCGGGACTTGAAACGAATCCGCATATGTTGCCTGCCATGGATGTAATATGTTTCACATAATCCATAATAGTAGTAACTACTACTAGTTGAAGTACTAGTACATGATGTTTCCTTGGATTTGACCCGGTCTGCATGTAGTAAACCATGGATGATTCCTTTTGTGAGAGCCAACTGATCTGACATGTACCAGTAGTAGCATCAATTTAAGTAGTACATGATGTTTCCTTCGATTTGACTCGGAGCACTCCTGGACCATTGTTTAAACGCGTATTCGCCGGGCAATCCAGCGCAACCAAGTAGAGCCGGCGTTGCCCCCGATGATTCCCGTCGGGATTTTCTCTTATGACTCTGTCAACGGATCTGATCAATACTGCTTATAAAAAATTTCTGATCTTGATCCCATGAACTCAAACTTGATGTATATCCTTTGAAAACCAATTAGTACTCGTACAAATCCACCGTGTCTTTGATTCACTTTTGGTCAAGTAGTATTTTGGTCTCCCACGTGATCCTGAGCTTTGGAAATCGCTCCTGTAGTAGTACACGAACTAGATTGGAGTACGTGGATTGATGGAAAGTGGCAGCAATATGGCCTCGTAACTGCTGCAGATTAGAAAACAAGCAGTAAAAACATCTGCCGCGCCTGAGCACCTCGGGACTTTAACCCTCCAGCTCCTGCTTCATGGGGTTTCACGATCGGAGAGGCAGTAGCGACCGGCCGATCAGGTACCTGCCTGACGCTGCAGACGTATGCGAGGGCCCATGGCAAAAGATCTTCAAGGATAATTCCACAACCTACTTCTTGTCAATATCGGACACTCATCAAGGCATAATCGAAATCCCCTCGGTCTCGGCGACTTGATTCTTTGAACGGGTCGGACAGATCGGCTGTAACTCCAGTAAATTTGCACGCGCTCAAACAAAAACCCTACCGGTCCCGATGACGAGCGAATGTAGCAACCAAATATAGCAGCTTTGCAACAGAGTCAGTCTCAACCGGATTGACCTTATGATAGCGACGGTGCAGAGATGTAGCCACTCTAATCTTGACTGATGAACTTGCGGTTGATGTGAATCCTTGTAATCTGAATCTTTCTTCACCCGAAAATTTTTCCAACTTCTCGAAACCTTAGAAATAGATCCCTCCAAGATCACAATACCACCATGCGCAGGCCCCATGGTGGGCGCCAACTGTCGTGGATTTATCACGGCAGATGTCCTAATGTGAGGACTTAGTCGTGAGGCAAACGCATCTATGCGATAGCTTGAAGGGGTTGGTTGGAATCGAGAGACGTGAGGCGGATCAACACACAAGACAAGGATTTAGACAGCTTCGGGCCCCGGGAAACATCATCCGGTAATAGCCCAACATGCTGTTTGTGGCTAGGTCTCATTATGCTCGTGAGAGAGTCGCCGGTAAACCGGCTCTCCTCTAGTTGTGTCTAGCCCTATAGATTATTGCTTCTTGCTTGTCCCCCTTTTGGGGAGCCCTGCCCCTCCTTATATATGTTGAAGGGGTGGGTTACATGTGGAGCCCTATTAGGATTAGGACTAGTCTATCTCTAATACAAACCGGATACAAGTCCAGGTCCTAACTCCTTGTAAGACAAATATTCCTTATGCCTTTCCTCTTAAACCGGCCCACCATAGTATGAACCGGCCTTCATGAACTGCCCGTTGGGCCACCGGGTCTTGTCGCTCCTCGCACCCGCCTGCCGGATTACCAATGAGTCGTGAACCGCCAGGTCCAAACGGGTCGCCTGTGAACCGCCAAGTGTCAGTGGGGTCTGAAATAAACCGCCAAGTCCGGCTGGGTTATACTTTCGGCCGGTTTACGCCGCGGGGTATATCCCCGACATGGGCGACATGGCTGGCGGAGCCGAGCTCCCGGCCATGATGGCCAATGGGGTTAGGGGGCAGCTCGAGTAACATGGCTAGGGGGAGAAGGAAGAGGAGCTCACGGGGAGTGCAGGGGTGGCCTCGGCGTGCTCGGCGAGGGGCTGATGACGACGGGAGGTCGCCGACGATCTCGGGGCAGAGGCGGTGAGGATGGCGGTGCAGAGGGTGATGCAGGGCGTCCGGCGTCGTGCGAGTTGACGGAGAGTCGCGGGAGAAGGAGGCGGAGCCCATGGACAGCACGAGGAGACAAGGGGGGCACGGTGGCTGCGGCAAGCATTCTGGCTGGGCGATCAAGGCCGAAGCGCGAGAGGGAGAGAGAGCAGAGGAGGGGAAGAGGTCGGGAGAGAGGGAGAGTGACCAGGGGGTGCGTGGCGCCGCCCAGACGCGCCGGGAGGGGGGCAGGCAGGGAGGAGCTGGCCTCCTCGGCCAAGGCTGTGTCGGACGCCTCGCCATCTTGGCAGAGGTTGAAGACAACCGCTTCAAGCGATGGGTTGGGCCACCACCGGAGTTGGGCTGGGTGGGCCAGTGAGCTCAGGTAAGACTCTCTCTCTCTCTCTCTCTCTCTCTCTCTCTCTCTCTCTCTCTTTTATTTCTGTTTTCTATTTCTGTCTTTGTTGTTTTTTTGGATTTAGTAAAATACTAAATCACTTCATAAAATCCTGAAATAAATTTTGGGCACATACTGGATTACTCCAAACAGCCCTCAACTATTTTCAGAATTATTGGAGCATTTAAAATATTTATAGAATTTAAATGCCCCAATTCAAATACAATATGAGTTAATTCAAAAATCCATAAATGGCCAAGAAATATGCTCATCATTTTTGGCAGAGTTTTTCACCTTTATCAAAAATCATGAACATTTCCAAAGGCATTTTGGGTTCATTGAAGAATATTTTAGGTTGAACCTATTTGATTTGATCTGGTGCTAGGGTTTGAACAATCCCCACTTCAAGTTTCCATGAAAGTTAAACATGATGCAAGCAAGATGCAAACACTAGGCAGCACTAGAAGCTAGGGATGTGACACCCACCCACTAACCCACGCCCCACCCCACCCACCCACGCACACTACACACCACATAACACATCCAAAGACACATCCATGGCCGGCGCTGGCGAAAGGTGGAGGCAGCGGCCTCGCCTCTACTACGCCATCGGGCGTGGCCGCCCCGCCTAGTCGCCTCCGATCTAGCCGGCCCTTCCATCACCCGTCGGCTTCACTGCCGGCCCGGTGCCCTCCAGCTGGGTCGGCCCGCCTCCAGTCGCCTCCGCGCGCCGCCTGCCGCCCATCACCTCCTTGTGCCTCGCCGGGTGCCCTGTCGCCTGAGCGCTGCCGGCCTGCCTCCCCTGCCTCTCCGTCGCGCCGGCCTCCCGTCGCCACCTCTACCAGAAGTGTCCGTCCGCGTCCGCCGCCCATTGACCACAGACTCCCACCGGCCGGCCACCATACACCATGGACCGAGCTCTTCTCCCTTTCCTCATTTGTTTCCCTCTCACACGAAGTTCTCTCTTCCGCAGGAGATGGCCATGGAGGTCCTTCATGCTGCCGCCGCCCAAGCTCCTGACGTCGCGCACGACCCTGCAGATCTGGTCGAGGTCGAGTAGCCATCACCGGATCTGATGCCCGTGACCCTGCCGGACCTCCCTGCCTCGCCATGGTAGCACCACCGCACCCCAGCCACACCGCCGGCCCTGCCTTGCCAAGGAGAAGACGAAGACTCAATTGCTTTTTTACAATTTTTTGTAAGTTTCTTCTTGCAAGAAAGAAGGACTCATTTATTGTTTTTCTATGTGGAGGTCCTTCATGTAAAGTGTAACCATCGCATATGTATAAGCACTTAAGCAGTTCCTTGTTCGTATGTTTCCTTCACCGTGTACGTTTCTTCAGTCCACATGTGCATTGTGTATGAATATTGTGTACAGATTAGATATTTTTTTTTTATTAAAACAATCTTTGCTTTGCCGTCTGGGCATACAAGGAAGACGGCAAAGACATAGTGTAACTGACGACAAAGTACTTGACGCCGTGGCATATTTTGACGTCTAGCTAGTCTGCTGACGGCAAACCATATTGACAGACGGCAAACTCTTTGCCGTCATCCCGACAAACTCAGACGACAAAGTATTCTTTGCCAATTTATCTTTGTCGTCTGACTTTTCCGTATGCTTCCTGACGGCAAAGTCTTTGCCGTCTGGAATTAGGTCTTTGTCGTCTGTGATCCACAGACGGCAAATTACCTGTTTCCTGTAGTGTAGTGCACTTGTTGATAGAATATAGGCTAGACACGTCTACTTCTTTACACTCGAAGAAGAAAGAAGCACACAAGATCGAGCCTCTGCAGATCAACAATGAATGCATCGAGAAGGTGTCGGCGTTCTGGGAACGGGGGTCCCCAGACTTGCCTGCCTGCGGCCTGCGGCGTGGCTCAAAGGAGGCCCAGGACAGCCCATCTTCATCAGCACAAGCTCAAGACCCTCGCGAGGGGCCAAGCCTCGCGGGGCGGACGACAAGGAGCTTCCTCAGGCACGGCCTCGTCAGGTTGGCTCATGAGGAGGCGGAGAGTTCAAGGCAGGGTACCTCGCGAGGTGCCCATGACGCAAGCCATGACGCACCAAGGGCGCTGGCCGGGCGGCAGCTGCCAGCCCTCCTTTCCTCTTTGGTGCAAAGGGAGCAAGCGCAAGAGGGCATCAAGCAAAGGCACCTGCTTCGGTGCAACAAGACCAAGACCAGCCCCAACGGCTGGAAGGAGTCATCGTGGAGCCCAAGCAAAGGCCATCACCAGAGCCTTTGGCGGCGAGGACCAACTTTAGTCGGGATAAGTGTACCCGCTGTTCCCCTTCAAATGGCTAATTGTTGGCGCCCTTCCCGCTCAATATTTGGGAAGAGGCCTGTGGCCTTCGCTCATATAAGTAGAGCTAGCCACCATAGTAGGGAGAGAGATCGCCTTGCAGACGAGAGGGATCCGGCATCTGGAATCCAGAGAGAGAGATAGAGACCCGATCCTCAAGCTAGAGCGGCGGGACACCACCTAGCAGTTCATCACACCCACCAAGAACAGACCCTCGCGAGGCTGTTCTTCCATGTACTGTTCCTCATCAGCCAAAGAGGCAATCCACCACACCACAAACTAGAGTAGGGTATTACACCACAACGGTGGCCCGAACTAGTATAAATCTCGTGTCTCTTGTGTTTTTCTTTTTAGTAGTTTAGGTCCCTCCGATTCAGTGAGGTACGAGGCGGTGGAGGGTTGGATCTCCGTGCGCACCCCAGAGTTCGAACGTCAAGGGTCTGCCGGAACCTGAAATCTGACATGTGGCGCGCCAGGTAGGGGTGCGCCGGAATCTGGCTTCCGTCGCCGCGTTCTTCCCCGACTACCGCAACCATGTCTGACGCCCGTCGGGCCCGCGCTGAGCGCCCAGCCGCCCTCGCCTCCCATGTCGTCCCAGCACCCGTCCATGAGGCGGGACAGCCGCACCGCCACGCCTTCACTCACCCTCGGCTGTTCGCTGCCACGTCACGCCTTGGCAAGGCCATGGAGGCCCGAGCTGCACTCATCGCGCTAACGAAGCCTCCTGCACTTACCGCCTCGGCCGACGACGTTCACGAAGAATGGCTCGACCGAGTCGCCGAGCCTGTCTGCTGCTGCAGAGGCGACCGCACCGTGGCCCGCCTAGCTGCGCCAAGCAACCCGCCTTCTGCAAGGTGGTGAGCTCCCGGGGTGCCTCAGCCGCCTCTCTCAAGACGGGCGCCCTGTTCCCCAAGCGCGCTCTGGATGTAACCTATTCTCGCCAAAGCGCCGGCCGCAAGAGCAGAGCTGAAGAAGTTCTCGCCCACAAGAAGTTGCCCGAAGCGCCCCCACTCAAGGGCGCAGGAGGCCCACAAGACCAAGCTCTCGTCGTCCGAGGCCCCCAGCTGCCACGGCGGGCTGCCGCGCCTTCACCTCCGAGCTGCAAAACGTCGCGTGGCCCGCCAAGTTCAAGCCAGACCTGCCTCCTCGCTATGACGGCACAGCTGACCCTACGGAGTTCCTCCAACTCTACGAGCTGGGCATCGAGGCTGCCAACGGGGATGAAAAGGTCATGCCGAACTGGTTTCCCATGGCGCTCAAGGACGGGGCCCGCACCTGGCTCCTGAACCTGGCCCCAGGCACGATCTCTTCCTAGGACGAGATGCGTACCCGCTTCATCACCAACTTCCAAGGTACTCACGAACGGCCACCCGCCGTGAGCGACATGCGTCGAATCAAGCAGCAGCCAGGGGAAACCCTGCAAAAGTACATCTAGCGCTTCAACAACGCGCGCCTCAAGATCCCCAGGGTAAAGGAGGAGGCCATCATCTCTGCCTTCTCCGATGGCGTGCGCGACGTCAAGATGAAGGAGGAGCTGGCGATGCATGAAGATCTGTGCACCTCCCTGGAGCTGTTCAACTTGGCGACCAAGTGCGCCAGGGCTGAGGAGGGGCGCCTCTCCCTCCTCGAGCTGCCTGCCGCGGATCCCGAAGAGAAGAAGTCCAAGGCCAAGGACGTGAAGTGCAAGGGGGCTGCCGTGCTCGCAGCCGAACCAGACACCAAGCGAGGCAGAGATCAGCCCGAGTCCTCCAAGGGCAGCCGGTACTGCGTGTACCACGACCTCCACACCCACAACACCAATGAATGTCAAGAGCTCCAGGCCGTACACGAAGGAAGGGTCGGCAGACGCCCCGAGCGCAGCGACCGGGGCTACGCCCGAGGAGGAGGAAGGAATGCAGGACGCTGGGAAGACCGCGGCCCGCGCCAAGGGTGGCGCGACCAACCTCGCGAGGACTGGCAAGACCCACCTCGCGAGGGAGGATGGAGGGATCAGCCTCGCGAGGATCGCCCGCAGGGGAACGCATGCCTCCCTCCGCTGCCGCCGCCGCCAAGGAGAATCGAAGACCGTCATCAGGACGAGGGGCTGGGGCTTCCAGGAAGCGCGTGCGATCGCCTGCATCCTGGGTGGAGCTCAAGCCCCAGCCTCTCAGCGCATCTTCAAGCAGTTCGCCCGTGAGGTGAACGCAGTCCTCCCCAAGCTCGACGCCACGCGCCCTCTCAGGTGGTCGGCGTGCGCCATCACGTTCAGCTCAGCGGATCAGCTCAAGTCTGCAGCCACAGCCGGAGTTCTCCCGATGCTTTGCTCCCCAATCATCAGCAACGTGCTGGTCACCAGGACCCTCATCGACGGGCGCGGGCAGGCTCAACGTCCTGTCCGTGGAGACATTCAACAATCTTCAAGTGCCTTACAGTCAGCTTCAGCCAACCAAGCCTTTCTCCGGAGTCACCGACGGCTCCACGGTCCTGAGCGGGCAGGTCCGCCTTCGTGTCACCTTTGGGGCTCGCGACAACTACCACACGGAGCTCATCGACTTCGACGTCGCCCACATTCGCCTGCCGTACAACGCCATCCTCGGGTACCCAGCGTTAGCCAAATTCATGGCCGTAACCCACCATGGCTACAACGTCCTCAAGATGCCAGGGAGTGGCAGGGTCATCACGGTGCCCTGTGAAGAAAGAGACGCAGTGTGCTCCCTGGAGCAAGCCTTTCAGTCCGCATCACTGGAAGACCCAGACCACAGCAGCAGGAGGCCTCCCGAAGCCGCACCCAAGAAGAAGAAGACATCGACCGGCCCGGCTCCTCAAGAGACAGGCCCCTCAGGGCCCGCATCAGGCCAGGGGGAGCCTCCTTCCATCGCATAGGAAAGCGCGCCCGGCGCCCTCCTCAGGCAGGGCTCGGGGGCTCTCCCCTGGAGGGCCGCCGACCTCGCCAAGGTCTCGAGGGAGGCGCTTGGGCACCACGTGGAGGCGTGTTTCGAAGCACGTTTCCCGCGAGCAGGAGCAAGGCAAGGAGGGCCGAACCCTCAGGAGTTTGTCAGCAAGGCCATTCAGGAGCTACAGGAGTCAAGGGTCATGAGGGGCAGCCGCCGCCTACCCGCTGTGGCCCCCCATCCAGGCGAGGATGATGGTCTGCGCGTCTGCATCGACATACCAAGGCTCAGCCGAGCCGCATCTCAAGAGCGCCTCTGGCCCTCGCAAGTGGGACGTTGCGAGGGTCCACCCCACAGCTACGTACGCATGCCTTATGGCCTGCCAAACGCGGCTGCTGCGCACTGGGCCGGGCCCCATGAGGACCATCCTCGAGGCTCAAGAGGTCAAGCACGCCGCAGCCCCGGGCGGGAGATGGAGATGGCCCCGAGGAGCCGCCAACGCCTCCGGAGCCTCCCAAGGCCCCTGGGCACGGGGCTCGTGAGGATCAGCTCCGCAGCCCACCGAGTCCTGCTACACCAACACCCCTTCATCCCCAACATCACCAGGTGACATCTTTAAGTTTTATTTCCGGTGGGAGCGCCTTGAGGCCGCATTATTCCTGTGTCGCGTGGGTCCATCCTGCGGCATGTATCCCTTTATTTCATGTCATTAGCTTATCCTGTTGGGGGCGCCTCGGCTGCATCATCCCCAGCCGCTCGGGCCAGTCCCAAATGCATGTATCCTTCCTACTTTTTCCTTAGGATTATGCTCTCGCTCCACCATGCTTGTTATTTGGTGCCTTTTCTGGGTGACGGAATCTTGCAGCGTTAAAGGGGGTGCACGAGCATCGCGACTCAGGGCTCCTACCGGCTCTCCGGCCCTCACCCTCTGGTCTTGTCCATGGCATCGCGACCTGGCTTGCCAGCGACGGCTGAGACCAGCCCGAGAGCCGGGACCCGAGGACGTAGAGTTTCGCAATCTAACCCAGCTTGCACGTTAAAGGGGGGGTGCCTGAGCATCGCAACTCAGGGCTCCTACCGGCCCTCCGGTCCTCACCCTCTGGTCTTGTCCATGGCATCGCGATCTGGCTTGCCAGCGACGGCTGAGACATGCCCGAGAGCCGGGACCCGAGGACGCAGAGTTGCTGCGTCTGACCCAGCTTGCGCGTTAAATGGGGGGTGCCTGAGCATCGCGACTCAGGGCTCCTACCGGATCTCCGGCCCTCACCCTCTGGTCTTGTCCATGGCATCGCGACCTGGCTTGCCAGCGACGGCTGAGACCAGCCCGAGAGCCGGGACCCGAGGACGTAGAGTTGTGTCATCTAATCCAGCTTATGCGTTAAAGGGGGTGCCCGAGCATCGCTACACGGGTCTCCTACCGGCTCTCCGGCCCTCACCCTCTAGTCTTATCCATGGCATCGCGACCTGGCTTGCCAGCGACGGCTGAGACCAGCCCGAGAGCCGGGACCCGAAGACGTAGAGCACCGGCATCTGGCCAAATTTGCAGGAGCACACTCAAAGATAAGACCCAAAGCCAGGCGCAAACCGCCTTGAGGTAGGGCCTCGTTAGTCCCGCGCTGGCTCACGGGTGCCCAGATACACCTCGTCCAGCCCTACCGTGCCAGCCACATGTCGTGGTGGGGTCAGATATCGCCCAGGCTCCTCCTAGAGGGGAGCCCCTCCCACGCTCCAAAGTGGAAGCACCATGCTCCGCTACACTGGTCGACGACATCGCCGAGGAGCGGCTATGCCCAGACGCATGCGGAAGCGCTTATGTTCCGCCGGTGATACACAACTGAGGGTGGCCTCCGGGTCGCATCAACCTGAGGGAGCCCAGAGCTGAGTGTCTGGCCTCGTCATAACGCCTCCCCTCGGGAGCGCCGCGCGAGGGGGCTGGGCACGGGGGCTGCGCCTGGGTCACGCCCAGACGCACGCCACCCAGCCAGGCCCCTCGGGCCTGGTTCACGACGCCACTCCCCGAGCGGAGCCAAGGTACGGATGCCGCTTGAGCTGCCAAGGGGGACTCCGAGCATCGCGACTCAGAGCCTAACTGGTCACGTAGCCCTCACCCTTAGTTCCGAAAGGCTAACGGCGGTTGAGATATGCGCGGGCCGGGCTCTGCAGACGTAGAACGGTGGATCCGCCTGCGTCTCACCTCCCTACTTGTTGTTCGATGCGCCAAGGGGACTCCCCGAGCATCGCGACTCAGAGCCTAACTTGTCACGTAGTCCCTCACTCCTTGGTCCCGCCCTGGTTTCGGTCGGGCTAACGGCGGCTGAGGTAGCAGGGTCGGCTCACGGCGAGAACATAAGCAAGTAGGAAGCACAAATTTCAAGGAATTCAAAAGCAAATATTACAGTCCACACTGTTATCGCAATACCAAACGCAAGTTTAAACGCCTCCCCGAGGCATGATACATGTGCAGGAATTAAAAGCAAGACAGGAGCCACAACGGAGTCACTTGTCGGCGGTGGAGCAGCGCGGAGTGGGCTCGCCTCGTGAAGCAGCAGGGCCGGCAGCGCCTCACTTCGGCTTGGTGCTGAAGGCCCGGAACTTCCCCAACAGAGCCTCCGCGCGACCCTTCACAGCCTCGGCAGCGGCAGCTGCATGCTCGCCGCTTGCCGGCTCCAGCAGGCTGTCCATGTCGACGCTGGGATCGCGAAGATAGATGTGGGTGAGGATCCGCGTCAGTGCCGCAGAAGACAAGACACGCGCCTCGGCCTCAGCCGTGGGGCCAAGACCAAGGGAGACATCTTCAAGAGCGCGGATCAGGAAGGGAAGCAGCTTGGCGGGGCCGTCCCTGCACCGCCAGTGGTCTCTCCAGGCCGCTATCATAAAGCTCCCTCAACAGGCGCGAGCCTTCACCTCCATATCCATGAAGGCCACGCGATCTTCTCAGAAGAACCCGCGCTTTGTCGCCCGGCTTGACCTTCCTCGCCTCCAGCCTCGCTTCCAACAAGGCTTAGGCGGTCGCGGGCGCTTCTTCAGCTTGGCCTCCCGGTCCTGACCGCCGCCATGAGCCTTCATGATTTCCTCCTGCTCCTGGCGGAGGCGGGCCTCCTCGGCGAGCTGGTTCTGCAGGCCCTTCAGCTCGCCCTCCAGCGTCTCACAGCGACCTCGGATGCTGGCTGCCTCCCCCAGGGCAGCATCGCGGGCTACTTTCGCCTCACGAACAGCCTGCTTCTCCTCGTCACAAGCCGTCGAGGCCTGGACCAGCTCCGCCCAAATCGAAGCGTCGGAGCGAATCAAGCCAGAGGCCAGTTCCAAGCGCCCGGCCACCAGGCGAAGGTCGGCACCCAGAAGATCCTGCCGCAGCCGGTCCAATTCAGCGGCAGCACGATCCAGGACAGTGGGAGGAGTCGGAGAGACAGCAGTTGGTGGAGTAGGAGGAGATGGCGGCGGCGTAACAACTGCGTCTTGAGGCGGAACCAGTGGTGCCGCGGCAACAGTGGAGGCAGCACCAAGCAAGGGCACCTCGGGAGTCGCATGGGGCAAGGGGGCTGAGCTTGCCCCGGCGGGCTCAGCCAGGCCTCGCGAGGACGCCTGGGCAGGAGAGGCCTGGGCGTCAGGACCATCTTCTTTTTCGGGCAGAGGCACCGCCACGGATGGGGCCTCAGGAGCCCCCTTCAGCTTCTTCGCCGCGGGCGCCAGCCTGGGCGAAGGACATGCACATCAGATCTCGTCGACAGAGCAATAATCAAGATGGGAAGCAGGCACTTACAGGTCGTCGCTGGCGGACTCGAGCAGCCTCCGGCCATACTTGAAGCCCGAGAGCCGGCTACAGGGATCAGCTTCAAGGGGACCAGGAGCAGGAGGCGCGTCTGTGGATCGCCTGGCCGGGCGGACCCATGGGACCAGCCCAGTCCGGTCCTTCTCGGGATCGGGGCAGGCGCCTCCCCGCTCACCCTCATCCTCGTCGTCGTCACTCTCGGGGAGGCGGAGAACGCGGGCCTCAAGGCGCCACAGGGGAGGAGCCCTTGACTCGCCCGAATCAACCCCCTCTCCTGGCTCTCTTTCCTCCACCTCTTCGCTGGAGTCGGAAGAGGACACGTCCACTAGGTCCTCCGGAGCGTCCACGGGCACGGGCCCGTCCCCATTGAAGATGGGCATGGGCCCCACAACTTGCTCCCAATCCTCGCGAAGGAACAGGGGCACGGGGGCGCCCTTCGGTCTCGCCACATCGCCCCCAACCACGGACTGGAGGACCGTCGCCAGATCCTCGCCGCCGCTGCCACGGGGCTCGGGTGAGGCCTCCACATCGAAGCAATCTTGCGAGCCGGAGCGATTGCTGCTCAGAACTCCCTCAGCGACGCGGTCAGCTTTGCCGCCGCTGGCCGGGTTGGCTTCAGATCTGCATCCATCTTCTCCAGCACCAGCTTCGCGCGGGGATCCCGAAGCTCCGCTCGGGACCAGTCGTCGGAACTCTCGGCGGGCTCTGTGGGCAGGATCAGCCGAGGGTGGATGCGCCCAGCATCCACCAAGACCCACTTGCTCCCGAAGCCCTCAATCCGCTTCCCAGGGTTTGAAATGGCGATGGCTCCGCCGTATGCGACGAAGCTCGCGCACGCGGAGGCGGAACCACGGGAGGTTCGGAGGAAGAAGTAGTGGCGCAGCAAGGCCACCGACGGCTTCACCCCAACATGGGCCTCCCAATAGTAGGTGAAGATTGCCAGAAGAAGGACGGAGTTGGGATGGAGGTGCAGAGCTTGGATGTTGTAGTGACGGAGGACGGAGAAGAAGAACTGAGAGAAGGGAGGCACAAGACCACCAATGATGGCGCTCACGAAGAACAGGTAGGAGGTACTCCCCCGACCCTCAGGGGCGGAGGAGCCGGCCTTGAACACCGCCGTTCCATTGACGCCCTGCGCTTCCGCCAACCGGCGCACCAGGGCGAGGCTCGCCGCTGACACATTTGGCGGGTCCAAGGCAGGAGAGTACCAGGCTCCGGCCGGGGTTTGGCGAGGAGCCATGACTGGCTAGGGCACGCAGGCGGAGTGGATCTGAAGATCTTGGAAGCAGAGAGGAGAGGCGCAAGAAAGGGGATCTGAGCAGCAACTGGAGAAAGTAAAGGAGGCAAGGAAGATGCCGCTGTATTATAAACCCACGCAGTTGCAGAGGCGCACGCGTCCAATCAACCGCCACGCGGCGCCCAAGGCCGCAGGCTGTTAGGGCCCACGATGCCAGACTTACCCTTTCGCCTCCGCTCGGCCAAGTTCGGCACGCCAGGCCCGGGGCTCACTGTCGGCGTTCGGGAACAAGGGTCCCAGACTTGCTCACTGCCCGGCTGCGGCGTGGCTCAAAGGAGGCCCAGGACAACCCATCTTCATCAGACAAGCCGAAGACCTTCGCGAGGGCCAAGCCTCATGGGCGGACGACAGTGAGCTTCTCGTGCACGGCCTCGTCAAAGTTGGCTCATGAGGAGGCGGAGAGTTCAAGGCAGTGGTACCTCGCGAGGTGCCCATGACGCAAACCATGACGCACCAAGGGCGCCTGGTCGAGCGCCAGCCAGCAGCGTCCTCCTTTCCTCTTTGGTGCAAAGGGAGCAAGCGCAGGCGAGGGAATCAATCTAAGGCACCCGTTTCGGTGCAACAAGACCAAGACCAGCCCCAACGGCTGGAAGGGAGTCATCGTGGAGCACAAGCAAAGGCCATCACTAGAGCCTTTGGCAAAGCGAGGACCAACTTTAGTCGATAAGTGTACCCGCTGTTCCCCTTCAAAATGGCCAATTGTTGGCGCCCTTCCCGCTCAATATTTGGGAAGAGGCCCAGGGCCTTCGTCTATATAAGTAGAGCTAGCCACCATAGTAGGGAGAGAGATCGGCCCCCCCGGTACGAGAGGGAACCGGCATCTGGAATCCAGAGAGAGAGATAGAGACCCGATCCTCAAGCTAGAGCGATGGGATACCACCTAGCAGTTCATCACACCCACCAAGAACAGACCCTCGCGAGGCTGTTCTTCCATGTACTGTTCCTCATCAGCCCAAGAGGCAATCCACCACACCACAAACTAGAGTAGGGTATTACACCACAACGGTGGCCCGAACTAGTATAAATCTCGTGTCTCTTGTGCTGTTCTTTTTAGTAGTTTAGGTCCCTGCGATTCGGCGAGGTACGAGGCGGTGGAGGGTTGGATCTCCGCGCGCACCCCAGAGATCGAACCTCAAGGGTCTGCCAGAACCCGAAATCCGACAGAAGGCACTAATCCAACTTACATGAGCAGTTATGGAAGTTGGATATCTTCTAAAATGTATCCTTGTGGTTCTTGTTTTCTTTGGTCTTGCTTTTCTAGTCAAAATTCTGGTGTTGTATTTCCATGTACCAAAATATCAATGATGAAAAAAAGATATATGTTTGCAAAGCAAAATGTACGTGCCCGGGATGTGTCCGCGCGTTCGGCGCACGGCCACCACTTCAGACAAATGGCCCGCACACGACCCCATTGCCCTACCCAAACAGACAGAATCCGGGAAAACGGAGGTCTGTTTTGGGTCGTGCGTTGGAGTTGGCCTTACAAGTGGGACCGTAGTTGAGGAAACAGACGAGGTTGAAGAGATTGTTGTAGCATGGACTCCAAGAAATATGGTGTTAGATGGAAGTCGTGCTGGTGGCGTGTGCCGTACTCCTGGACGTGAATGCTTGTTCTAGCCCATGCCACCCTATTACTCCTACTACTTATAGTAGTAGTATCGAGGATTCGAGGTGCTGGTTACGTACAACAAACACATTAACATATGGCCCGCCTCACACTGTGGCCAAATTTCCTGGAGTCTGTGCTAGGTTAAAAACTGTTCTTTGTGAGGATGTGTGGTTGGTCACAAGTTTAAATCTTGTTGTATTACGAACGTAAACGTAGAGATAGTGCAGCATGTGAAGCTAGTACAAATAGTGTACAATTGTTGATTGGCCTCATCCGATAACCTGTTGCAATGCACGTACAGTTATGTATTCGGAAAGTATTTTTTTGCCTCGTCGCAGCACCCACTCAGAGAAGCGACTCGAAAGCCATTCATTAATTTAGTAAATTTACCAAAGGCATATCATTTTATTATATACAACAGGTCATCAACCCACAGCGACAATGAGGATACATTATAAATACTAAAGTTTTCATCACACAACAAATAACAAGCAATGAAATGAACTTCAACTCAACCAATCCTTAGCGTTGGAAACGCTTGCTTTGTACCACAAGTGATTCTCTGGGAAGGGCCAGCTACTGTCAATCTCGAGACCACGCAGGACTGATCATCGAGGCTGAAGCGGCCTACTATATCACAACTAGGGTAGGGAACCACCGCAAAGTCCGACATATAGATACAGTTGCTTCTCATAAATGGTAGTAACGTTGTGTCAACAGCAGTTGGATCGCACTTCACCATCATTGGATAGTTTTGTCCAAGGAAGAGCGAGTTTTCTCCAAGACTATATATATTGTAGAAGGGAGAAGGTGTTGGCCCTAACACAGTAGTATCCATCCCCAATACGATGCAACGGGTGTTGGAATAGGTCCGAAGAGTGCGACCATGGGAGACAACACCCGCTTCCTTAGTAGTAACATCAGCAGTGGGCCATATACAGACAAGAAGGGGTGATCCATCGGAATTAGTTGCCAGCCACCACTGAGTATATAAGTCCTGCTCGTCCTCATGCTCGTGATCATCACCATCGTCATCTCCCCCTTGGTTATAAAATTTTTCAAGTATAGGTGGTGGAATGTTCACAGGACCTTGGAAACACAAGAAGAAGATTAATTAGTAGAGAAGGGAAACTTTCTAACTCGCATACATGTGGATGGAACAATTATAATTACGGTTGAAGACAAACATACCGAAACTACGAGGATCCCATGCAAAAACAGTGCCACGAGTGGCCGCAGCAAACACAAGACCCTCGTATTGAATTGCATCATAGTACACATCCATGTATAGAAACTGATTTTTGAGCAATATCCATCCAGTCGAACCACGAAGGACGGCAACAAGCTTGTAGAAGATAGCAACAACTTCATAGTTCTTATAATTCCAAGAGCGGTTGGGAACTCGACAAATTGCTATCTTACTTAGACGACAGCCAGCATGATCGTATTTGAACGTACATAGATCATCTGTGTGCTCAACCTCAGGGCACTCTGAGATTTTTGGAAGTGGAATCCGCTGACGAGTCTACACATTCACAAGTTCCCAATCACAATTGTACCCAATATAAACAACCCAATCTCCATTTGCACCAGCTCGGGCCTTACCCTTAAGCGATGGCATCTTGACATCACACATATCATTATCAAGCGGCATCAACTTGCACAAGGCGAGGCCTCCGTCATCCGCGCCCATGCGAATAGGTTTATAGCAAAGAAGATAAGGGAGATCAAACCGCTCCTGGACCCTTGAGTTCCTTGTAATGATGTTATTAGTTGAGTCGAGACTTGTCTTGAACGAACCTGCCATGCTAGCCGAGGTGATGACGTCGCACCGATCAATGAGTTCCCGCACCACGTCATCTTTCAGATCGGGGCAAGAATAACGTGATCGTTTTAGGCTTGTTCCCTCCATGGAGAAGACGATCAGACAATGGTAGAAGGAAGGGTGAAGGCAAATGGAGGAGGTAGGAAGAGCGTGCGACAACATTTCCAAATCGAGAGGGAAAGGCGAAGAGTCGGTGGACGGTTGCCAGCTTCCCACGGTACACGATGAGGCGCCCTGGCCTACACGTCCTTTCGAAAATTATACAAAAGGACTCGCTGTCGTCTCACTGACATGTTGGAACGGTACCACATGTCAACGAAACATGTTGTGTAATTTCTTGTGCAAAATGCGATCTGGCCGCGTTGGCCCGAGGTGCCGCACTAGTTATCGACCTTTATTTTTTTAACATACAATCTGAGTGGACAGGTCCTGTGGTCATCACATGTGAGCGGATATATAGGTGGGCTAGGTGGGCAGGCAGCAACAATCTAAGTGCTAAAAGAGTTGATCTCAAAAAAAGAGTTGATCCAATGCTTGGTTTTGTTTGGATTTTCCAACTATGACCATTGGATAGAGTGAATCAATGGCTTACGTTCAAAGTTATTCTCATACTATAGAATGGAATAGGAACGTGAAGAGATTTTGTTGATTTTATATCGCTGAATAATATAAAATATTATGAGTGCAGACGCTCCACCCCGAGGTTTGTTGCTCCTTCTCAGTCGTCGGGAATCTATGTTCTTCCACTCTTTCGTTTAAGTAATGAGCTTTGTTCATCCTTTTGCCGACATGCGGGACATCTATATGCATCCATTTTACAAAATCATACTATATGCCTTCATGACATGCGGGACATCTAGCATCAAGGTGGCGTGTCATGCAAGAAAATGGAGATATTCAGTGTGTAAGTGAGTCATGAAATTCGATGGCACCTAGTACTACGTAATATTTTTTCTCCTCGATGGCACGTGAATAGTGCACGTACTCAAAGACAGAGTGTCGGTGTACTAAAAGAGGGGTGCGTTTTTGTACCCCTATACCTGTGCACGGGCAGTCGGAGCCGCGCCTACGGTCAGGCCAAGCAGAACATGGGAGGTGAGCCAAGGTAAGACCAAAGCCCAAGATAATAAGAGCAACGCCAAGGCCAAGACCACAAAGAGCAGAGGGACGAAGCAGGTTCCCCCGGCAAGACCCTTGATGGGGCAGCCTCAGCAGCCCCGACAAGATCCTTGCCGGGACAGCTCGCCCCGCACCAACAGAGCGGGCTACCCTTGAGCCCATGGTCTCCAACATCACATTGGGCCAGAGCTCGGGAGGGACATCCGTGGTGGCATGCAGATCTTTGTGAAGACATATTCAAGATCAGATGAGGATTAGAAGACGACTATCCTCGACAAGATCCTTGCCGAGGAAGGCCACCAGACCCCCGGCAAGGCCCTTGCCGGGGACGACAGCGCGCCACGACAAGACATTTGCCGGGCCACACGGCAAGACCCTTGCCTGGCCACCCGGCAAGGCCCTCACCCAGGACGCCAACAGGGCCACCGCCAGGCCCACGCCAACCAAGCTTCCACCGCCATTCAAATGCAGCTGCCAGCCCAACCAGCTGGGCGGGCACATGCGTGGCAACTTGCAGCTCCCAAGCCAACTCATAGAGCGCCTGCGTGGCGGCATGCAGATCTTCGTGAAGCCTCCGCCACTGCGCCACTTCAGCTGCCTGCTTGCCTACATGGCACCACGTGCCTCACTGGCCAGGGCGCGTGTCAAAGCGAGGAGGAGCGGCGACGGACGGGACGGGCCTCGCCCCCGTCCCCAATAAAGCAAGGGGACACCTAAACTACGCATTAAATGCATCTTGTCCTGTAATACGAGCGACAAGCTCAGGGCACTGTACGCCTTTCCACCTCCTATGTGCCACTGTGGCAGCGCCTTCTGACTATAAAAGGAGGCCAATGGCATACTGGAGATGGTTTCGGCTCTTCCGAACCACGCACTGACCACAACTAGTTCGAGAGCTCAAGAACTCTCCGAAATACCACCCACCAAAGCAGGACTAGGGTTTTACGCATCCTCGCGGCCCGAACCTGGGTAAACGATCCTTGTGCTGTCTACTAGCCCTGCTCTTCTCGCAACCCTGCTCCCCGGCAACCGTAGTAGGGATTCTTGTGATCCCATAGGTGTCGTTCCACACCGACATCTTTGTCGCGCCAGGTAGGGGGCACAGTTGTGAGAATCTTGTCTAGTAGTTAGCCTAGCAGTTCTTCATCGCCCTTGGCTCCTAAGAAGAAGGCGGTGGGAGGAACGACGCTGGCTCGGCAACAGAAAAGCTAAGTCATTCAGAGCTTTGAGTTATTTCCTCCTATACATAAGGTTATCGTCCTTGGAGATCTCGCCTATGTATGAGAAACCTGCACGCAAAGGGGCCCTCCCGCAATTGGCAACTCCGTTGTTCTGTTTCGAGTCCGCTCAACAGCTCAAAGCGGCCGCGTCAAGAGTGGTGTGGTAGCCTTGCGCACTTGGCAACGCTCCCGACGCTGACTCGAGTCAAGCTCGACAGTCCGGGCGGCCGCGCTAAGGGCGGCAAGGTGGTTCGCCCAGCAGCAAGCACACCCGGCAGGCCAATGGGGATCCATCCCCAAGACGCCGCCTTGGGTTTACACGACGGCAAGCCTACCCAGTAACGTAGGGAGGACATACAAAGGAATATCAAACAGAAAAATAACATGCATAATACTGAAAGTGTTGCAGAGTTATATTACAACAAATTGTTGCGGCGGTTCTAACTAGAGATAGCGATTGTCTTGGTTGTGAACCTGCAGCGGCGATAAAGAACGGGATACCTAATACCGGCGCTGGCCCTCCACCCTCTGAATTTCACCGACTCGGCTGATGATGGGCTTGATGTGCTGTCGGGTGGCAGGTGCGACATATGCCAACGGGTGGCTAATCATAGTGGGAGCCAATAAGATGTTGCCGGTGCCTAGAAACGGGATGAGGCGAAGACATGCTCGTCGGCGAATCTTACCCAGCTTCGAGGCTCTCCGTGGAGATAACACCCCTACTGCTGCTCTGCGGGGTATCCGCATGATCACTAGATGAACAAGTTGCTACAAGAGGCTCCTTGAGCTGTTCGGTGAGAGGAAGAAGAAGGGAACGGCTAGCTCTTCCTTTCTCTCTATGTGGTGTCTAAAACTCTAAGAGATCAACCCTTTGCATGGGTGCCCTGGGGGTTTATACAGGCCTACCCCCGAGGGGTACAATGGTAATCCGGCTAGGCATGGGCCCTAGCCGTTAGTGTCTTCGTCTGCCGGCTTCTCCGCCGGCCGATGGGGCCCGCCGACTGGTGGGTCTCGTCGGCTGCCGGCTTCTTGGTCGACAAGCTGGCCCCACCGCTGAGGGCCTTGTCGGGGGCTGGTTACTGTTGCCTCAATCTTGATGACGAGGGATTTGTCAGGGTAAGCATGGCTACAGTGCCGCCGCCTTGGCGGCGATCACTGTAGCCTCACCTCGTCTTGTCTCCTTAATGAGGCGCTTCCTTTGAGGGGGGGAACAAGCCGGCTATGGAAGGCGGCATATCACAGGCCGACTGGGGTGCCGAGCCGCCTCCGGGCATCTCTCTATCCGGAGGGGCCCGCCGCCTTGGGGTCGTACTGACAGCCCACCGTGGGTGACGTCATGGTCAGCATGGTAATAGTGCCACACCGGACGGGTGATGGCCGCCCCGTACGGCGCACTGTGGCCATGCACGCTCCGGGATGCGGGGGTGGCAGGCTTTACTGTAGCCACGCCCCGTCCCATCACCGTTATGTGGGTGTAGATTCTGAGGGTGCGGCCTTAGCCGCTTGCCGGGTGACCGGCTTCTTGGAGTTGGCCTTCTCATGGCCGGCTACGTGGAGTCGGCCCTCTGGTAGCCGCCTCCGCGGGAGCCGGCCCTCTTGTGGCCTCCCTCCTGTAGGTTTTGGGGCTGGGCCGCCCCCTGACAGCCGGCCGGGCGAAGGCGGCCCTGCGTCTTGGATGTTGGGTGGCCGGATTGGCTTGTAATTTTTTTAGAAGCCCCATGGGGAGCCGGCTAGGCTACCCATGGTCATTTACTCCGACATGCGCTCCCTGAGCGGCGCGAGGTCACTACCCTCCGGCAAGCTCTCCAACGCGGCGTCGAAGTCGAGGTCGGGGTACCAGTGCGCCACCTTGGTGAGAACCTTGGTCATGGCACCCTAGCAAAGCCTCCGGGACTCGTCGGCCAGTGAGGTCACCCAGTTGGCGTGGAGCCGCTCCAGAGCACACACGACCTTCTCAAAGAACATGGTCCGGCTGCAATTGGCGCTCACGCTCCGCTCCGGGACATACCTCACGTCCGGCATCCCCATGATGGCCAGCTGCGCGGTGGCCTGTTTGGCGATGGTGGTGAGGCGATCGAGCCAACGGTTCTCGCCCTCCACGTGATCCGCGAAGTTGAGGCCCTCGTTCTTCCGCAATTGCTTCTCGGCCTCCAGCCTTGGCTGTGGCCCCTCTCGGTTTTGGCCTCCGACAAGACCTTCTCGAGACCCTCCGGCTTCAGCTTGAGGTCTTTGATGGAGTTGTTGGCCTCGGAGAGCTCCCAGCCTTGCCGACGACCACGCCCGCCGCCTGCTGTCGAGGGCCTTTGTTAAGCGTGTCCTTCTCCTGGGACAGCTTCAGGGCCTGCTCCTTCAGCCCATCGCGCTCCGCCTCCACCTCGTCCACCTTGCCGGCGTGAACCTGGGCCTGGGCATTGAGTGCCTCTTTGTGCCTCTGCTCCAGCTCACTGGTCCGCTGCAACACAAGCTTCGCCACCTTTGCATCCTTGCCGCGAAGCATGGCGGCAAGCTTCTCCTCGCGTGCAGTGAGGTCCTCCTCCTGGGAGTTCAGCGCGGCCTCGTGCTGGGTCCGGGCGGCTTCGGCAGCGGCGGCCAAGTTCCTCGTCGTCTCTTGAGCTTTCTCGACGTCGGCGTGCTTCATGGTGAGCTCCAAGTCACGCTTGGCCAGCTTGCCCTGGGCAGCCTTGAGCGCCTTGTGGGCCTCGCGGAACCAGTCCTGCGTCTCGACAACGCGCTTCTGGAGGTCCGCCTCCGCCTTCTCCGCCACCGCCGTCCTGTACTTAGCCTTGTCCAGGCGGGCGCGGTGGAGCGCGTGGAGCTTCAGGAAGCTGGCGCCCATGGCGTGGAGGAGCCACTCTTCCTGCGAACCGTCGCCGTCAATGATCGGCTCGTCGATGACTTCAAGCCCGGGAATGGCAAGCACTTCGTCGTCGAACACCTCTCCCTCAACGAGTGTCCTGTTGCTCGACGCGCCTGGAAGGTGGATGAACAAGTCGTCGCTGACGCTCAGGTAAGTGCCGGAGCCGGAAGTAGTAGACGAGGAAAGATGGTCATCAGCCACCTCCTCCTCCTGCTCGGCAGCGGCCTCGCCGGCCTCTTCGGCAGGCCCCTTGCCGGTCTCCTGAGCGGCAGCCTTGCCGGTCTCCCCGGTAGGCCCCTCGGCGGTGTCCTCGGCAGCACCCTTGGCGGCCTCCTCGGCGGCGATCTTCTCGGCGTCCGCCTCGGCAGCCTTGGCGACGTCCTCGATGACAACGTCCACGTCCTCTGGGTTCACCAAGGAGGAATTTGGACGCCAAAGAAGGGGTGAGGCAAGGCCAGGACCAAGAGCCGAAAAGAAAAAGAAGCAGGGACGAACGGCGAACGACTTACCTGTGCAAATACCTGGTTGGGAAACGGAAGTCACCTCCCCGCCAACATTTCGCTTCGAGGCAAAGCCACCGGCGCCCAAGTTCTCCTCCTCCTCCTCCATGTGTGTGGGCTCGGTGCCTGGCGCCCTTGCCGGGGAGGCCCCTTGGGGCGGCGTGGTCGATGGGGGCGGCGTGTTGGGAGTAGCCGTCTGTGGGTCCTCCTGCTGCTGCTCTCCTCCTGCATACCTGGCATGGTCAGCACCAAAGTGTCATGCCCCTGACACATGTCGACGGGGGAAGAGTGATGAACTTACGCTGGGGGCTATGCCGGGGGCTGCTGTCCGGGCTGCTCAACACCACCAGTGGCGCCCCCGAAGTACCAACTGGGGGCTGGCTACCCGCCGTGACCTTGGCCCTCTTCACTCTCTGGGCCAGCGTCTCCACGTCCCTGCAAAGATGAAGACAAGTCAAGACGAGCAACACAGATTGAGGAGGCAGTGATAACGAAAAGGAACCAGATACTTACTCATCGTCCGCCTCCTCCTCTGTTGTTTTCCTCTTCCTCCTCGGACTGAGGGATCCATAATAGAAAGTAACCTCCGTATCAACATCCATCGGAGGATGAGAAGGAGGTGGTGTCTGGACACGCGTGGACGAAGAAGGGGTGGCTGTCTTCTTCTTCACCGCGGCCTTCGCCGGCTTCTTTGCCGCCGCGGCCCTTGTGTGGCGCCCAGACCCCTCCAAGGTCAGTTGTGGCCGTGCAGCCCTTCCGGGCCAGACCGGCTCGCCGGAACTGGCCCGCCGCAGGACTCGCCCTCTCCCCATAGTCGGCGTCGGGCCTGCGGTCTCGGCCTCCTCCTCCGACGACTCACCGGTCACATCTTCAAACAGAGGAGCCTCGATGCCGGTGCGGCTGGCTCCCCCGGCGGCCGCCGCCCACCGGGCGAGCTCCTCCTCCTCCGCGACCGTCGCGGCCTAGTCCCCCACACCGCCGGCGCTGCCGGCCTCCTTGGAAAACTGTGCCTCCCTCGCCCTGGTGGCGATGTAGTCCAGCTCTGCCTGGGTGGTGTCCTGGACAAGCAGCCGCTCGGCGTCGGCGTTGACGTACCCCTCGTGCAGAGTGTCAAAGAACTGCTGCACCTCGGCGTCCTCCGGCTCCTTCCAGCTTGGGTCGGGGCCATGCGCGTTGCAGTCCGGCATCATGGCAATGATATCGGACCGGCGCGAGTATTGCACAACGGGACCACCCCCATCGGCAGCTTGAGCAGAGGCCCCTTGAGGACCTTTCCAGCCTTCGCGGCGGCCCTCGCGACCTTGCCGGTCCGCTCGACCTCGCCGTCACGGCCCACGCTGGGAAAAGCCGGCGAAATGGGCGTGCCCCATCACTGTGAAATTATGGTCGAGGCGGGGACGAAGCCGCATGATGCCGGCGGGGTTCATGAAGAGCCAGGTTGGCCTCCCCTTGTTATGCAGTGGAGCGATCCGGCGGCGGATGAAGTCTGCCCCGATCATCTCAAGGGTGAGGCCGGCCTCGGTGAGCCGGAGGATCCTTGTGGTGGCGACCATGAGCTTCTCGTCGTCAGCATCGACGTCGCTCCAATCGCTTCTGCGGACCGGCGGCGCCCGGCGAACTTCGCAGAACACTGGCGGGTCTTTCTCCTCGATCCAGCACCACCAGACCCGCCATTCTTCCCACCTCTCCTTCATGGCGCCCTGCGGATACGCCACCTTGGATATTGAGACCCAGGCAATGCAACCGGAGATGGCGCCCCCTGGTTGGATCCGAGGGGAGAAGTAATGGCGGAAGACCGCCGTGTTGGGGTGCACCCCGGCGAAGCCCTCGCAAAGATGCGCGAAAAGGGCCATGCACGCCACCGCATTCAGAGTAAAATCTAGGAGGCGGAAGCCAAAGGTATGCATGACGTCGCTGAAGAAATTGGAGAAGGGAGGATAGAGCCACAGGGAAAAATAATCGACAAAGAAGGGGTACCGATTTGGGGCAGCCTCGGTGCAGTCGTGAGGGGATGACAAGCGTGTTGGATGCTCAATTCCCCCATCTTCACTCGCCACGGGGCCTGAAGGAGTCCCAAGCTCGAACACATCAATCGTCGAGGGGAAGAAGGCGGATCGCGTCCGCTGCACCGCCAACAAGACTTCTCCGGCTGGGCTCCAGCTGCCCGGCGTCCTTGGCCAGTCCCTTGCCCTTGGTGGATTTTGGCGCCATGGCGGCTGGGGGAGGAGGGCAGGACAGAGGGCGGCAGAAGCGCAACGGCGGCGAGCAGGAACGAAGCTTGGAGAAGAAGAGGAAGGCAGGCGGAGGTTTCCAAGATTGGGGTTGCGCGAAGGGTAAAAGGAACAGTGCGCCCGCGGTTATCCCTTTTTATGGGGAAGCCGCGGGGCGCGCTACCCATTTACTGCGATGTGACGCATGCGTGTGGAAACCTCCCCACGCATGCCGCCCACGTCACGCACACCCCTCCACGCTCCACCGCGCGCGCAGGTCGTGTGATGCACCGTGCGCGAAAACTTTTACCGCGGTGAAAACCGCCCCGCCTGCCCGCGCACCGTTTTGGGCCTAGCCCAACAACGTGTCGCGCTTATGTGTGGCCCAGGCCCGGGGGATCTTGTTGGTGTACAAAAAGAGGGGTGCGTTTTTGTACCCCTATACCTGTGCACGGGTAGTAGGAGCCGCGCCTACGGTCACGCCAAGTAGAAAAGGGGAGGTGAGCCAAGGTAAGACCAAAGCCCAAGAAAATAAGAGCAACGCTAAGGCCAAGACCACAAAGAGCAGAGGGACGAAGCAGGTTCCCCCGGCAAGACCCTTGTCAAGAAGCTCAAGAGCCCGGCAAGATCCTTGCCGGACAGCTCCTCAAGACCAACAGAGCGGGCCACCCTTGAGCCCACGGTCTCCAACATCACGTTGGGCCAGGGCTCGG
Organism: Aegilops bicornis; assembly: GCA_021605145.1. Lineage (NCBI taxonomy): Eukaryota > Viridiplantae > Streptophyta > Magnoliopsida > Poales > Poaceae > Aegilops > Aegilops bicornis. The sequence goes on from CM038671.1 coordinate 135,419,425, forward strand.
GAGACACCTCCGTGGTGGCATGCAGATCTTTGTGAAGACATATTCAAGATCAGACGAGGATTAAAAGACGAGATCCTCAGCAAGATCCTTGCTGAGGAAGGCCACCAGACCCCCGACAAGGCCCTTGCAGGGGACGACAGCGTGCCAAGGCAAGACCCTTGGCGGGCCACACGGCAAGACCCTTGTCGGGCCACCCGGCACGGCCCTCACCAAGGACGCCAGCAGGGCCACCGCCAGGCCCACGCCAACCAAGCTTCCACCGCCGTTCACATGCAGCTGCCAGCCCAACCAGCTGGGCGTGCACCTGCGTGGCAACATGCAGCTCCCAGGCCAACTCATCGAGCGCCTGCGTGGCGGCATGCATATCTTCGTGAAGGCTCCGCCACTACACCACCTCAGTTGCCTGCCTGCCTACATGGCACCACGCGCATCACTGGCCAGGGCGCGTGTCAAAGCGAGGAGGAGCGGTGATGGACGGACGGGCCTCGCCCCTGTCCCCAATAAAGCAAGGGGACACCTAAGCTACGCATTAAATGCGTCTTGTCATGTAATATGAGTGATAAGCTTAGGGCACTGTACGCCTTTCAACCTCCTGTGTTCCACTGTGGCAGCCCCTTCCGACTATAAAAGGAGGCCCATGGCATACTGGAGAAGGATTCGGCTCTTTCGAACCACGCACTGACCACAGCTAGTTCGAGAGCTCAAGAACTCTCTGAAATAGCACCACCCAAAGAAGGACTAGGGTTTTATGCATACTCGCGGCCCGAACCTGGGTAAACGATCCTTGTGATGTCTACTAGCCCTGCTCTTCTCGCAACCCCGCGCCTCGGCAACCGTAGTAGGGATTCTTGTGATCCAATAGGTGTCGTTCCACACCGACACAGAGCACGGGATGGTAGCCATGGACATGGTCGGCCCTTTTTGAAGAGAGTACTAATAAATACGTAACTTTGATGTGTCCCGTCAACTTGCAGAACGGCGAGAAGCTTGCTTACTACGCCATCTCCCTCGCCAACGCGTGCGCGGTGGCTCACAGCACGAGGAGAAACTTTTGCTTACAAGTGGTGGACGTGCAACAATTCATTTGATGTTAGATTGCCAGAAGTACTACTATAGTACGGTCATTATTGTTTGACTTTCGGAAGAGGAGAATAACCAAGCGCAAGGTCACCTACTAACCGAGTATAGTACTACTATAGCCAAAGCTGGTCCACCTTTTTAGAGCATGGTTAATTAATATAGGCGGCTCTTGCAGCGGCACATCATTTAGAGCAAGTACTCTCTTCGTAGGACCAAAGGAAATGAAACAAAAGTTGGAGTGGATGCTATATTTCCATTTAAAACATGATTACATAGGGAAAAAATCCTATAGCTTTCTATCCTATGAATCAAACGACCAATGTATGAAAATTATGAGGGGGGGTCTCTCCAATAGTGTTCCTTTGCTCACACCTAGCATCACGGTGGTCAAACTTGGAGTCATTCATCTAGTACACGTGGCATCTCAGATCTGGACACAAGGTGATGCGACCTCTCACTTCCTCCGCCATTTGAAGCGGCGTGCCGGTGGAGGACTAGCATACTCCAATATTAGGTTGGCTCTATGTGATGTGGCAACTACATATACTAACCGGATGCTGGCTATACTACTACGGTACTCACACTACAAGAAGTGACTCGAACACCATTCGTAAATTGAGTATATGACATGCATTTACAAATGTACCATTCATTACATACAACAAGTCATCAACACACAACGACAATGATGATACTTGTTGGATTATAGATTATTTCCAACAAAACATTCTAGTAAATACTGAAGTTTTCGTCACACAACAAATAACAAGCAATGAAATGAACTTCAACTCAACCAATCCTTGCCGTTGGAAATGCTTGCTTTGAACAATAGGTGCTCTGGGAAGGGCCAGCTATTGCCAATATCGAGAGCAACACATGACTGATCATCCAGGCTCAAGCGGCATATATCAGGAGGAGGGTAGGGAACCACCACAATGTCCGAGGTATAAATACAGTTCCTTCTCATAAATGGTAGTAACGTTGTGTCAACAGCAGCTGTATCACCTTTAACCATCATTGGATAGTTTGGTCCAAGGAAGAACGAGTTTTCTCCAAGACGATCAATACTGTACAAGGGAGAAGGTGTTGGCGCTAGCACACTAGTATCTATCCCGAATACCCTGCAACAGGTGTTGGAAAAGGTCCGGAGAGGGCGACCATGGGAGACAACACGTGCTCCCTCAGTAGTAACAATCCCAGTGCACTATATACAGACAATAAGAGGTGATCCATCGGAATTAGTTGCCAACCGCCATTGAGTATATAAGTCCTGCTTGTCCTCATGATCGTGATCATCACCATCGTTATCTCCCCCTTGGTTATAAAATTTTTCAAGTATAGGTGGTGGAATCTTCACAGGACCTTGGAAACACAAGAAGATTAATTAGTAAAGGCAAACTTGCTAACCCGCATGCATGTGGATGAAACAATTATAATTACGGTGGAAGACAAACGTACCGAAACTATGAGGATCCCATGTAAAAACAGTGTCACGAGTGGTGGAAGCAAACACACGATCCTCGTATTCAATTGCATCATAGTACTCATCATCTGTGTCCAGAAACTAATTTTTGAGCAATATCCATGGACGAACCATGGAACCACGAAGGACGGCAACAAGCTTGTCGAAGATAGCAACAACTTCATAGTTCTTGTAATTCCAAGAGCGGTTGGGAACTCGACAAATTGATATCTTCCTTAGACGACAGCCACCATGATCGTATTTGAAAATACGTAGATCATCTGTGTGCTCAACCTTAGGGCACTCTGAGATTTTTAGAAGTGGAATCCGCTGACGAGTGTACACATTCACAAGTTCCCACTCACAATTGTACCCAATATAAACAACCCAATCTCCATTTGCGCCAGCCGAGGCCTTACCCTTAAGCAATGACATCTTGACATCACACGTATCATTATCAAGCGGCATCAACTTGCATAAGGCGAGGCCTCCGTCGTCCGCGCCCATGCGAACAGGCTTATAGCGAAGAAGATAGGTGAGATCAATCGCTCCTGGACCCTTGGGTTCCTTGTAATGATGTTATTAGTTGAGTCGAGAATGGTCTTGAACGAACCTTCCATGCTAGCTGAGGTGATGACGTCGCACTGATCAATGAGTTCCCCCACCACGTCATCTTTCAGATCGGGGCAAGAATAACGGGGTCGTTTCCGGCTTGTTCCCTCCATGGAGAAGATGATCGAACAATGGCAGAAGGAAGGGTGAATGCAAATGCAGGATGGAGGAAGAGCGTGTGGCAGCAGTTCCAAATCGAGAGGGAAAGGCGAAGAGTCGGTGGACGGTTGCCTGTTTGCCATGGTACACGAAGAGGCGCCCAGGCCTACACATCCTTTCAGAAATTGTACAAAAGGACTCACCGTTGTCTCACTCACATGTTGGAACGGGACCACATGTCAATGAAACTAGGTGTGTAATTTCTCGTGCAAAATGCGATCCGGCCGCGTTGGCCCGTTCTCGACTTTATTTTTTTCATGGCGTGCCATTCAGTTTTGAAGCACGGCTAACTGGTACTGTTTGCAGAGAAAATATAAACTACTCTACCACTACTCCACCTCTAGTACTAGTAGTATAAAAAAGATATATAGGCTGGAGCTTCAGAGCTTTCTTGCTAAGGGTTGCCCACTTGCTTCTCACACTATCACCCTCTCTCCAAATCTAAAAAAGATGGCCTCTCTCTCCCTCCTCACTGGTGGTCACAGATCCGCCGGGGAAGAAAAGGACGTGCAGTGTTGACGCACTCGTCGTCGGAGAGCGAGGTCAGGCATTGACGACAAGGCCGTCCTCTCAGACCTAGCGCCCCCGCTAGATGGCCTCCGTCCCCAAGCTCGCTACCGTAGTGCGTGCGGAGGACGACGACCACGAGCGAAGCCACTTCCCACCGACGCTCAGGTATGCTACCTCTTTCGAACCATACCCTTGTTCTATTACCCCATCTGCCACGTCGTTGCATGTGGATATTTTCCACTCCACCATCTTCCCAATTTGCTATCCTACGCTTTCTGCGGTCACGCAGCAGACGAAAACCTTAAATTGCACTATTAAAGGAAACCCTACTTCATGCAGACTAATCCATGTATGGGTTAAATAAGGAAAGGAAGGGAGATTGTACTGTCCAAGAGAGTAGGCATCGAACCCGCATCTAGGTTGAAAAGGGGAAAATTAGTAGCAAAGGAACGAGTCTCGTGTCTCTTGGTTGAAGAAGGGCAGAAAGGCATGACAACACAATAGAGAATGACCAGGTCGATCAGTTTGTTGTCCTCACATAGGAAAATGGTGGCTATAGAGAACAAAAATGGGACATAATCCACATATCACTACAAAAAACAGACACATCCGTGACATTTTGGGCCGAACGAATTTTTTTCTGTCATACTTATGACACTTCTATGACGATAATTGTGACAAAACCTGGTATCATTATAGATGTGGTGGGGACCTACTTCTATGACAAAAAATCATGACAGAAAATGGGTTTTTCATGCTGGGCGGGCCGGAGACGCAACTGCATGACATTCTTTTGGCCATCCATGACGAAAAAACCGTGGTAGAACCGAGGGCGAGGAAAATATCGGGGTGTTCCCAGTTACGGTGGGTGGTCGGGGCCGAGCGATGCGCATTTCTCTCATACACGCACGTGTGTGGGTGCGAGGCGTTGGGCTCTAACTGAACCCGAGCGATTGCGCTGCAGGCTACGCGTTACTGAACCCGAGTGATTGATCGATAGCTGTTAACTGAACCCGATCGAGCGATTCCTTCGCTACTGCTGCTAACTGAAGCCGATCGATGCTGCCTCTGGATGAACAGTGAGCGTTGCTGGGGGGTTTGGATGAACAGTTTTGGATGGGGGTGGATGAACAGGACCCCGTGGTGTTGCCTGTGGATGAATAGGACCCCGATCGATCGAGCCGATTCGGGCTGGATGAACAGGACCCCGTGGAGGGCAGGATGAATAGGACCACCCCGTGGAGGGCAGGATGAACAGGACCACCCCGTGGAGGGCAGGATGAACAGTGGACGGTGGAGGGGTGGATGAACAGTAGCCCGTGGAGGGGTGGTTGAACATGAGCCCGTGGAGAGGGCTGGTTGAACAGTAGCCGGTTGAGTAGCGCATGGTGGAGGCTGGATGAACAGGAGCCCGTGGATGAACAGTCGCAGGTGGAGGCTGGAGGAGGTCGACGGTGGATGAACAATAGCCCGTGGAGGCTGGAGGGGGTCGACGGTGGAGATGAACAGTATCCCGTGGAGTCCCGTTTTGCGGTACGCCACAACCCTCCTGATGAACAGGACCCCCGATTCGACCGTAGCGCTAAAACACAAGTCCGTATCCTCCGTTTTGCGGTACGCCACACCCCTCCCGATCAACAGGACCCCCGTTTTGACCGTAGGAGGTCCGTTTCCTTGTTTTGCGGTACGCCATGCCTCGTTTCCTCCGTTCTGCGGTACGCCAGCCCTCGTTTCCATCGATTGTTCCGTCCAAGCCGGTTGGCTCCCACGCGTTCCGTTGCCTCCCAATGATCACGGTGCATTTCGTTGCCTCCCCATGAACACGACGACGACGCAGTTTCTCCATTCCGACCCAGCCATGTACACGAGCCCTGGCCGTACGTATGCGCGAGTAGTCGTTTGAGACCCTGCCTCAGAGCGTAATACGCGTGGTCAGATTTTCTTTCTTGCACACCGGCCGCTGTAATGCACGCGTGTAAATGCTATATGCGGCGCCTCTACTACGACACATGCGTGCCTCTACATCGACCAAAGATGTACGTGCACATCGCTCACGCACAGAATGACAACGCTACGTACGCTTCGACCAGGTGGGTCCCGACTGTCAGGCACTTCCTTGCTTTGCGAAGATGTAGCTGGTGGGTCCTAGCAGTCAGGGGGCGAATCGTTTCTTTTTTGCCCGGACGCACTTCCTTGCGTGCGAAGATGTAGCTGGTGGGTCTCAGCAGTCAGGGGGAAATGTTTTTTCGCGCAATACGGTGGCCCGTCCGGTGGGTCCCCGCTGTCAGGTGGAGGAATAATTATTTTGCGTGTAATAAGGAGGCACTTCCTTGCTGCGGCCATGGATCCAGCTGTCAGCCTCTCCACGAACAGTACTCTTCCGATGGAAGTCGGTCGTTTACCACATTGACCACGCCGGGCCGAGAGCACCAAGGCGGTGGACGACGGTGAGGCCTAGGAAGGGGATGATGCGGAGCCAGGGAAGACGCGGCAGTGGATGCCCATGCGGAGAGGAGTACGAGGGTTCACTGGTTCGGCTGCGGTGTGAGGCTACCGTCGCCGCAGAATAACAGGGGGTGTGGGTGAGTAGAGGGATGGCCTGGCCAGCGGTGGGAGTAGTAGGGGGCGGTGAGGCCTCCGCGGCATCGCAGCCGGCCATGGGAGACAGGAGCACGAGGCACGACCGGCGCTGGTTTGGGCGGCTGGAGCAAGAAGACCAGAGGTTGAAGAAGCACTACGGCCGTTGGACGGACATCGTACGGTCAACGGAGCTAGAATCGTGCATATTGACTAAGTTGACAAAGACCTCCGTCCCCGTCAACTTAGTAGGCCCACAAGTCAGCCTCCCAGTATACTGGGTCCCAGCTAGCAGGGGGAGTACTCATTTTTTGTGCATAATAAGGAGGCACTTCCGGTGGGTCCGAGCTGACAGCAGGGGGAACATTTTTTTTCACGAAATACGGTGGCCCGTCTGGTGGGCGCCATCAGTCAGGGGGCGAATCGTTTTTTTCCCGGACGCGCTTCCTTGCGTGCAAAGATGTAGCTGGTGGGTCCCAGCAGTCAGGGCGAAACGTTTTTTCGTGAAATACGCTTACCCGTCCGGCGGGTCCCCGGTGTCAGGTGGAGGAATAATTATTTTACGCGTAATAAGGAGGCACTCCCTTGCGGCCGCCGTGGGCCCAGCTATGAGCCTCTCCACGTATAGTACTCTTCTGTTGGAAGTCGTTCCTTGACCACATTGACCACGCCGCACCGAGAGTACCAGGGCGGTGGACGACAGCGAGGCCTAGGAAGGGGACAACGCAGAGCCGGGGAAGACGCGGCAGTGGAAGCCCACACGTTGAGGAGTATGAGGGTTCACTGGTTCGGCTGTGGTGTGAGGCTGTCGTCACTGCAGGGCCTGGCCAGCGGTGGGAATAGTAGGGGCGGTGAGGCCTCTGCGGCAGCACACTTGGCCACGGGAGGCAGGAGCATGCGGTACGACCGGCGCTGCTTTGGGCGGCTGGAGCAAGAAGGCCAGAGGTTGAAGAAGCACTACGGTCGTTGGATGGACATCGTACGGTCACTGGAGCTATAATCGTGCATATTGACTAAGTTTACAAAGCCCTCCATCCCCGTCAACTTGGTAGGCCCACAAGTCAGCCTCCCACTATACTGGGTCCCAGCTAGCAGGGGGAGTATTCATTTTTGTGTGCACTAGAAGAACGCCCGTGCATTGCAACGAGATATAGATATTCTAGTATGTTAGCTTGTGATTTACCTATCAATAATAATGCGATTGTGTAAATAAATGTTCATCAAATTCTGACAGTGAATTACCTTATATTTTGATTACAAAGTTTGGTAAGTAAATTAAAATGGAATTAGTTCAGAGATCAGTAAATTAAGGTGATTGATTATCATATACATGGAAGGTTGGACGAAGGTCTGGTGCGAAGAAAGGTGAAATGGAAACCTTACATTCTTTTTAAGTAGTAGAGATAATAAGGAGGCACTTCCTTGCGTGCGAAGATATAGCTGGTTGGTCCGAGCTGTCAGCGGCGGTAACGTTTTTTTGCACAAAATACAGAGGCCCTTTCTGTGGGTCCCAGATGTCAGGTGGAGGAATCATTATTTTGCACGTAATAAGGAGGCATTTCCTTGCGTGCGGCCGTGGACCCAGCTGTTAGCCTCTCCATGTACAGTCCACACTTCAGATGCATGTCGGTCATTGACCACGTTGACCAAAGTCAGCGCCGAGAGCAATTGTGGCGGTGCACGACGGCGAGGCCTAGGGAGGGAATGACACGGAGCCAAGGAAGACTCGGCAGTTGTTTCCCACGCGGAGGGGAGTACGACTCTACGAGGGTTTACTGGTTCGTCTGCCGTCGCTGGAGAATAACAACAGGTGTGGGTGAGTAGAGGGATGGCTGGGCCAGCCATGGAAGTACGGTGGGGCGGTGAGGCCTGTGCGGCAGCACAGCCGGCCGTGGGGAGGAGAGAGCAGGCAGTCCCGCCAACGCTTGTTTGAGCGGCTGGAGCGGGAAGAGCAAAGATTGAAGAAGCACGACGGTCGTTGGATGGACATCCAACAGTCACTGCTTGTGCGTCAACCTTTTTTTAGGAAAGCCTCCAATTTGTGGAAAACATCATACATCCCATCTGCCATTATTTCCAATAATTTACAGCCCATTTGCTAATTCTTAAGGTTTTTTTGGAGCCCATATTCTTTTTATTAGGATTACAGCCCATATTGTGTCCACGGTTAAAAAATTATACAAAATTTGCATATTTCGGTGCGGTCCGAACTGTTTTTAATCCCGAAATTTCGAGTCACGGTCAACCTGATTTTAAAAATAAATATATATCAATATAAATCCAATAAATTGTCCGTGCATAAAAATCAATGCAATTTAAAATCTCGAAATGAAAAAATGAAATTTGAAACTAATTGCCGGTTTGATGTGTTTTAAAAATGTACAACCCATTTCTCATTACTGATAGGCCATTTTCTCGACGGCCGAATGAAAGCTCTCCTCGTCTTGAAAGATTTGCAGCCCAACAGGCCTGACAAAGCGACTTACCTCGCAAATCACAAAAAAACTGGGTTGTGGCCGTGGACCCAGCTGTCAGCCTCTCCACGTACACTACTCTTCTGATGGAAGTCGGACGTTTACCACATTGACCACGCCGCGCCGAGAGCACCAAGGCGGTGGACGACGGCGAGGCCTAGGAAGGGGACGACGCGGAGCTGGGGAAGACGCGTCAGTGGATGCCCAGGTGGAGTGGAGTACGAGGGTTCACTGGTTCGGCTGCGGTGTGAGGCTGTCGTTGCCGCAGAGCCTGGCTAGCGGTGGGAGTAGTAGGGGGCGATGAGGCCTCAATGGCAGCACAGCCGGCCACTGGAGGCAGTAGCAGGCGGTCTCACCGGTGCTGGTTTGGGCGGATGATGCAAGAAGAGCAGCGATTGAAGAAGCAGCAGGACCGTTCGATTCAAATCCAACGGTTACTGCTGCTAGAATCGTTTGTTGACTAAGTTGACAAGCCCTACGTACGCGTCAACTTAGTAGGCCCACAGGTCAGCCTCCCAACTGGTGCGCCCCAGATGTCAGTGGGAGGAATCATTTTTTCGCATAATAAGGAGGCAGTTGATTGCGTGCGGCCAGGCCAGCGTAGGGAGTGGGGTGGGCCGGGGAAGCACTGCAAGACATCACGGCGGGCCACAAGAGGAGGGAGCAGCAGTCTTTGCTAGCGCTAGTTTAGGCGGTGGAGCAGGAAGATCAGAGATTGAAGAAGCATGTCGGCCGTTGGATGGACATCCAACGATCCGCTGCTGCTAGAATCATTTGTTGACTGACAAAGCCTTGCGTAAACAAGTCAGCCTCGAAATCTGTGGCGTGTACAGCCCATCTGCTATTATTTTTATAATTTTTACTCATTTTCTAATTCATACGGAATTTATTGCAGCCCGTTTTCCATTTTTAGAATTGTTGCCCATTTTCTAGTCAGTACGAGGGTTAAAAAAATAACTAAATATGTGGGAAATTTTGAAAATTCGCAAATTTTTGCTGGGGAACAAAATATTCTTAATGCAAAAATTAGTAGCCATACTAAAACAAATTTAAAAATAAATTAGTACCATGTCATGTTAAATCCAATGAAATACGTATAAGATATCCATGAAGAACAAAAACAAAAAAAGACACTAATATCCCATTTTCTATATTTTTTTTGGAATTTTCAACCCCTTTTGATATTACTTTTAACAGACACTGACCATACTCTCTGGCCAGGCCGGAATGCATCCCGCCTCGTCTTGAAAGATTTGTAGCCCAGTAAGTCCGAGAAAACAAATAGGCCTAGCTTGGGTATTCTTCAAAAAGAAATACTAGGCTACCTATTTTCCCAAAGAAAAAACTGCTGGGTTGGTCATGTTGTTAGACGGGCCACAGAGACCGTACAACCCAGTTTATAGCAGTAACTATACGTTGAAAATGATGTGGGTCCCAGATATCAGCAGGGTGGATTAGTGTAAAAAAACGAGGGGTTCATCTGAGTAGTAAAAGAGGCGCTTGCTTGTGTTCGTGAGTGGACCTGGTGGGTCCGTACTGTCATAATCACAACTATAGTCCTCTCCCGATTCACTATGTTGACAGGGACCGTTTCGAAAAAAACTATGTTGACAGGGCCGGACGGCCAGCCAAGTAGCACACCAAGGCGGAGGATAAAGTGTTGTCGCCAATGTGCTGGGTTGGGTTGGACATTCTTATTGAAAAAAATGGACCAGATCTATTTACGACGTTGACTACAATTTGCATGGGTCCGCTGGTTCCGGGAAGAAAATGCTGGGAGAAAGAAGACTGGTCGCTATCTTTTCCAAAGAATAATATCGACTGAATGTAACGACACTATCATAGGAAATAATAGCCTCCTGTTAAATCATGAATTTAAAGAATTGGTGCATGAGAATTTAGCTTTATTTATTTATTTACTTATTTATGTTTAGGGGACCATGACCATGTACCTGGGCCGGATTCATGTGAGAGCCTCCCTTCCAGTTAATTATGGGCTTCTCTATTGGGCCTTCATCAGTGGGCTGCATGTTATCAACAAGTGGAAAATGTGTTTCGTACAAAAAATAGTAGGCGCTACATGCGGTACGGGGCACTAAAGGATCGAACTGTGCAACAACTTCCAAAACATTGTGTTTGTCGTTATAACAACACATTTATTCAAACAATAGACGAAATATACTACTGATTGTACATTGAAAACAGCAGCAGCAGCAACCAGGGCTGGGGGTGCAACAGAAGCAGTAAGCAGGCCAGAAGAGTGAAGATGCAGCTCTCTCTTCCAAACCAAACATCAGCCATCATTACAAAAGGGCTACCAAAAAAGAACAAGTGTATGCATCAAACTAAATAAAGATCCTACTACACCAAGTGTACGCATCTAACTAACTGGCTCAGTTAGACGTTACTATTTATTAAGCTGTGAAGATTAGCTGACAGCTTGAACCAGATGGGTGCCTGATGGGGGAAACTCCAGCCATCGGGTCGAAGTCTGATACTTGCGACCCTCTCTCCGACTTTGGGCTGCAGAGCGTGGGGGCACATATCAGGGTATGGTGCATGCAGAGACACATGGTACGCTGTGTACACACAGTTTTGACTGATGAACGAAACCGTGCTGCCATCATGATCCTTGCCGTCGGTTATCTCCTGGTTAATTGGATAATTTAGTCCGACAAACAGAGAGCGTGTACCAAGGCTACTTACCAACCTCCAGTCAAGAATTCCTGAAGGCCCGGAGAAGCTGGGATCCTGCTCAAAGACTTTGCAATGACTATGATTGTATTCCGTGAAACAACACGTCCAGTACGTGCGAATGATCATTATTCGTTCGCTGTCGTCTGATCGAGCCAGGAACCACCTGCAACTACCATGCCGCTTTTCTTTGAAAGGTTCTGGGATTAGGAAGGGTAGGGACACCAGGCGGCCTACAACATCATATCAAGTTGTAGTCAAATAAACCTCAAAAATAAGTTGGAGTCAAATAAAAAAGGGCTCTTGATGTAGTCAATCTTAAGAACAGCATGTTATGAGCATGAATATTTTTTTAGTAAATGTTGACAGCAATATAAGAAAGACATCATGATATCATAGGAAAGTAACATACTGTTGTAATAGCCATTTGTAGCGATGACTGGAGTAGGCAGCAATACGTCCAGCCATAGAAGGAGTCGACAACATAAATGAAGCCCTTGTGTTCAATGGCATCAAAGAACCATGGAGGATGTTTGATCCTGCGATGGACGTGCAGATTTATCCACTTACCGCAGTGACCTGTCAGATAAGCGAGACCGCGGTTGAAGAACGCAATTATCCTGAAGTCTTTATAATTCGCAGATCTTGTGGGCACTTGGTAGATTACATCCTTGAGCAAATCAAACTTGGTATCAGTATGGCTACTGTAAGATTCCGAGTATTCTGGGACGCGGTGCCAAAGCAGTGAAGTTTTAATCGAAGGAAGGGGGATCAATCGCCGGGTGTAGACCTCCACGAGCATCCAGCTGCCGCGACCGTCGATGAGCACCATCCAAGACGTGTTCATGCCGACCCAATGCATACCGTTAATGTAGTTGAGAGTGACGGGGATCGGATCGCAGTCAAGGGGGTTGATGCTCGCCACCCTACGATCGTTATGCTGCATGACACGTCGTTTCTGAAGATCAGGCAGCATCAGCAAGGACTGCCACAGCTGTTGACTTGGGGGAGCGAGTCGTCAAAGATCACGACGTTGGTGGGGAAGGCGTCGAGCGATGCCGTGTCGGAGTCGACAAGCATCGTGTCGGTGGAGCCAACCGACTCCAAATCCGCAGCGGGCTCGCTGGAAACGTGGAGTTGGTCGAGGAGGCTGATGAGGTGACTCTCGAGGAAGCCTGTGCCCGCGTCGGATGCGGGCTCGTCGGAGATGCGAGCCTCGCCAAGGAGGTCGGCGAGGCAGCTCGCCGCGCAGGCGTCAGCGACGCCTTGCAGCGCGTTGGGGCAAGCGCCATCGGGCGTGCCGGGCTGGCTACGGCCACGGGGGAGGAAGAGGGTTCCCGTCCAGAACAGGTCTCCGGACGACGGTGCACCTGGCCCCACGGTGGGCACCAAATGTCGGGTGGTAAGTGCGACATATGCCAATGGGTGGCTAATCATAGTGGGAGCCAATAAGACATCGCCGGTGCCTGGAAATGGGATGAAGCGAAGACATGCATGCCGGCAAATCTTACCCAGCTTCGGGGCTCTCCGTGGAGATAACACCCCTACTGCTGCTCTGCGGGGTCTCCGCATGATCACTAGATGAACAAGTTGCTACAAGAGGCTCCTTGAGCTGCTCGGTGTGAGGGAGACGAAGGGCACGGCTAGCTCCTCTTTTCCCTCTATGTGGTGTCTAAAAATCTAAGAGATCAACCCTTTGCATGGGTGCCCTAGGGGGTTTATATAGGCCTACCCCCCAGGGGCACAATGGTAATCCGGCTAGGCGTGGGCCCTAGCCATCAGTGTCTTCGTCCGCCGGCTCCTCCGCCGGCCGCTGGGGCCCACCGACTGGTGGGTCCCGCCTGCTGTCGGCTTCTTGGTCGACAGGCTAGACCCACCGTTGAGGGCCTTGTCGGGGGCTGGTTACTGTTGCCTCAATCTTAATGACGAGGGCTTTGTCGAGGTAAGCATGGCTACAGTGCCGCCGCCTTGGTGGCGATCACTGTAGCCTCACCTCGTCTTGTCTCCTTAATGAGGCGCTTTCCTCGAGGGAGGGAGCAGGCCGGCTATGGGAGGTCGGCCACGTTTCAGGCCGACTATCGGAGGCCGAGCCGCCTTCAGGCATCTCTCTGACCGGAGGGGCCCGCTGCCTGCGGGTCGTACTGACTGCCTGTCGTGGGTGATGTCATGGTCAACATGGCTTATGATGCAGCGTCCAGACGGGTGATGGCTGCCCCGTACGACGTACTGTAGCCATGGGCGCTCCGGGATGCGGGGGTGGCAGGCTTCACTGTAGCCACGCCCCGTCTCATCACTGTTATGTGGGTGCAGATTCGGAGGGTGCGTCCTTGGCCGCCTGCGGGGTGGCCTGCTTCTCGGAGTCGGCCTTCTCGGGGTCGGCTACGTGGAGTCGGCCCCAATGGTAGCCCGCTCCCTTGGGAGCCGGCCCTCTTGAGGCCTTCTGCCTGTAGGTCTTGGCGTCGGGCCGCCTCCTGACAGTCGGCCTGAGCGATAGCCGGCCGAGGGAAGGCGGCCCAGCATCTCGGATGTTGGATGGCTTGATTAGCTTGTAATTTTTTCAGAAGCCCCAGGGGGAGCCGGCTAGGCTACCCGTGGTCTTTTACTCCGACAATAGTCCCCGAAGCTGATTGGGCTTCGAGGTCAAAAGGAGGATGAGAAGATCGATCAGCTTCCTACCCTGAGGAGCCGACAGCTGGGAGTCGGCCTTGAATGGGTGTGCCGTCTTCGGGAAGCTTCGTAGCCAGAAGGAGAGAACGCGAGCCGGCTTGTGCGTTGACCGCGCCTCACCAGCGCATACGTGGCTGTGAAGGCCTGCCAGCCACGCTGTAGCGACGGGACGTCGCCGCAGGCCGGGGCCCACCAAACCTACGCCTCGCCCCACGCGCAGATCCTCTGCGGCCCGAAAGGACTGCTCGTCTTCCCGCGGCGGTTTCAGCACGCCTTTAGGGCATAATAATCACGGGACGTGGGGGGAGTGGGCGCAGTTAATCCCACGTTCCCCCACGCCTCGCCTCCTCGGCTCCGCAGCCCGAGCCTATAAGTAGGGGGAGGAGGGGGAGCGGCAGAGGCTCGCACGCTCGCCCTCGCCCCTCTCCTTCCTCTACTTCCTTCCTTACTCTTCCGCCGCCGCAACGCACTCACCACCGCGCCGTTCCGCCACGAACTATCTTGGCTCGCCGCGGTTCCTTCGTTGCGTGGCTGTGCTCTCCACCGCCGCGCCTCTTTCCTTCCTCTCGCTCCCATGGCGCTGTCGAGCTCATGGGATGGCTCCAACGTCCATTAATACCACATCGATTGGCTTCGCCGGACGCGGCAGTTTCTGGGCGAGGACCTCGTGAAGACCCGCCTCGCGCCGGAGGCGGAGATTTCGCCGGCGCCGGAGGAGGGCGAGCGGGTCATCTTCCGCTCGCACTGCCTGTTCGGCCTCGGCCTGCCGGCGAGCGGGTTCTTCCGCTCCTTCCTCGACTTCTACAATCTCCAGCCGCATCACCTCACCCCCAACACGGTGATGCTGCTGTTGTCCTTCGTCACCCTGTGCGAGGGCTTTCTCGGAGTCCTCCCCAGCCTTGAGCTCTTCGGGGAGTTCTTCCAGTGCAAGCTCGGCACTATCTCCGTGGGTGTGCCCGCCCCCTGCGGCGCCTTCATCGCCAAACGGAGGACGGCCGACAACAACCCCTTTCCGCCTATCCCGCTGATCCAGTCGGTGAAGCTCCGGCAGCAATTGTACTTCTACGTGAAGAACGTCGCCTCGCAAGGCGACTACTTGAATCTGCCGGCTTACGTAGCCGGCCCACCGCCTGGGAGGTAGCTGTCTTGGTCCTTCCGAGCCCGGTCGCTCTCCTTGGCCGGTAACGCCGCCGTCACCTGACTCCGGGTGATGGTCCCATCGGAGGGCTTGGTGGGGGCCGACTTGGTGGCCGCCTTCGTGGAGCACCGGGTGCTTCCGCTCCCAAGCCGGCCGCACATGATCTTCCAAATGAGCGGCCGCTTCGATCCGTGTCGGCTGAGCACCAGAGAGATGCCTCGTGACGAGGTATCTTACATGGTGAATTATATCTCCAACTGCAAACTCACTGAAGAGTGGCAGTATGGAAAGGCGCCGTATTCTCGGGCTGATCCCCCGCCTGTGGTGAGTTTTCCTTACTTTCTTCTTCTTTTGTCGCCGGGCTCGCGATGGTCGACTCTTGACTAGTCGGCTTTGTCTTTGAGCAGAGCCCCCTTCTTCGACCGGCGCCCGGGGCCGCAGGGCCGGAGCACCAGTTTACGGCCGACCGCACCGTGGATGACCCCGACGACCCGGATCTGGGGGCGGCCGCCATGGACGATGCCGTAGTCACAGCCGGCGGAGAAGCAGGCGGCCCCGACCTCACGGCCGGCTTCGGGGATTGGCCGGAAGATGACGAAGCCGAGGCCATCCCACGCCGCCAGTCGGCGGCCGATTGCCAAGGCGCGGGACCTTCCGCCGCGCCAGCTGCTCGGGGTGGCGCGCAAAAGCGTCGGGCCGGGCCGGGTCTCTTCGGCAGCCGGCCGAAGAAACCCAAGAGCTCCGCGGCGGCGACCAAGCGGGACGAGGCGGCCGCGAAAGCGGCCCGCTTCCGCAAGGTGGTGAAGCAGCCACAAGCGGTCTCGGCGTAAGTGTTGGACATCTTGTACTTTTGTTTTTTTCTTCGGTTGAGGCTCATCTAAGCCGTCTTCTTGATTTGTTGAACAGGGCGCTGCTTTCCCTTGAACGGGTTGACGCCGCCTCCATAGTCAGACCGACGGGACGGTCTTCGAGTTCCCGCCGAGTGGATCCCCGCGCCGACCTCATGGAGGCAACGGAGCTGAACACGCAGGAGGCGCGGGAGGGGCGGGAAGCGGCGGAGCGGAGGGCCATCCAGGAGGTGGCGGAGAAGTCAGCCGAGGCGCAAGCCGACGCCTCGGCCAAGGCCCAGGCGGAAGCCGCGACCGCGGAGAGGGAAGCAGAGGCTCTGCGCAATCAACCTCCGCAGCTCGTCATTCCTCTTCGCACTGTGGCTCTCGATATCCCCGTGCCTCTGTCGGAGGAAGCCGACTGTGACCAGCCGGTGATGGAGAGGAGGTTGATGACATGATGATCCTGGGGGAGGCGCCACGATCGGCGTCGACTGGAGCGGGCCAAGGCGGCCGACCTGCTGCGGCGCCTGGGCAGCCGGACGGGGGCGAGTCGGCGGTGGGGGAGGATCTTGTGGTGCAGTCAGCATCTCGCCGGTGCGCGGGAGAGGCGTCCTCGGCGCCAGAGCCGCACAGAGCTGCGGGCGCCAGCTCGACAGCACAGGACCTGGAGGCGGCCAGCGCAAGCACGTCCGAGTGGACGCCCAGCGGCGGGACGGCCGAGCTGAACGTGGCGGCACAAGAGGTCCAACGCCGGCTTCAGGCTCAGGCCGGCTTGCTGCAACGGTACACCCAGGAGTTCCTCACTACGCGCGCGGTCGTCCGGGTGAGTCTTCTGGCCTTGATCGATTTCTTTTTTGATTTCTTACGTGAGGCGGCAGTCACCCACTGGTGTAGTCCCCGAGTTTCGAGTCGGCTGCTGAGCAGGCAGCTTGAAACTTCTTAGCAGGCCTTGACGGTAATCTCGTTCTTATTTGCACTTCGTCTGATTTCCAGGAGTATCACAATGTTCGCGCGGCTGCCTTCAACTCCCACCCTCAGGAGCTGAGCCAGAAGGCCGCCGACTTGACGAATAGCCGGAATGAGTACTTGGTTTCTTCTATCTCAAGTGGGGGTGCGTCAGCGCACCCACTGGGTGTAGACCCCAAGATTCGGGCCGGCTGCTGAGCAGCCGGGTCGAATCTTCCCTGACGACTTTTCCCTTACTGCTTTTTTCCTTTTTTTTCCATGCTTGCAGGGGCTAACGCTGACTTGAGGGAGCAGCTAGGCGGGGCCCAGACCGCCCTTCACGGCAAGGAGGCCGAGATCGTCGCCTTGGCCCAGGAACGCGACCGCTTGGCCAAGAGGCTAGCCGACCAGGAGGAGAGCCACAAGGCGGCTCTGAAAAAGGCGCAGGACAACGAGGCCGCCCTTAAGGTCGAGTTCGAGACCGAGGCGGCAGGCTGAGCTGAAGCAAGGCAAGCGCTGAGCGAGGGCTATGGACGGGTGGAGGATCTGATCGATGGTAGGCCGCCTTCCCCTTTTCACCCCTTTGCTTGCTCCTTGCCCTCTTGTTCATCTTCTGATTTTTGTGATGTTTCCTTATTCTTCATGCATATTACTTCCCCGGCTACTCCGTCGCCGCCAGCCAAGCCATCGAGGCTGTAACACCCCGGATGTAACTTTCCATCTTTGTAACTCCAACTCTTGCCATTTTCGGCTATGTGTTATGGTATTCCCTCCATGGTTGGGTTTTTGTCTTTCGTTTTGCATTTTGTTCATGTCATGCATCTCATATCATGTCATCATGTGCACCTCATTTGCATACGTGTTCGTCTCATGCATCCGAGCTTTTTCCCCGTTGTCCGTTTTGCAATCCGGCACTCCTATGTCCCCCGGCGCACCCCTCTTGTCTCTTTTCATGAGCGGGTGTCAAATGTTCTCGAAATGGACCGAGGCTTGCCAAGTGGCCTTGGTACACCACCAGTAGACCACCTGTCAAGTTTCGTGCCATTTAGAAATCGTTTGATACTCCAACAGTTAACCGGGTAACCGAGAAGGCCTCTTGTGTGTTGCAGCCTAACACCCGTTCAAAACAGCCCAATAACCCATCTAAGTCACTTCCATGCTCTCCGTCATCGGATCACGATCGCGTGGGCGAAAACTACACTCCATTTGGAGCCTCCTAGCTCCCTTTACCTATAAATATAGCCTCCCCTCCGAAATTTCCGGATCCCGAAACCCTAGCCCCGCTCCCTCCGCGAGCCGGACACGTTCGGTCCGCAGCCGGACCTCCCGCCCGCCCGGCCAACATAGCGCGCCACATGGCCGTGCCCAGCCGTCGCGCCGCCAGCCCGCGAGGCCAGCGGAAAACCCGCTCACAGCGCCCGCCGCCGCTTCGCCAGCGCCCAGCGCCCGACCCCGTCGCCGGCCTCCGCCGCCGTCGCCCGGCCCGCGCGCCAGCGCTCCTCCGCCCGTCGCCCGAACCCGCGCCGCCGCCTCGTCCGGTCGCCGCCGTCTGCCAGCCTCCCGAAGCTCCGGCCGCCCGGCCCGCCTCGACGCCCGCGCCGGTGCGGATCCGCCGCTCCGCCTCCCCGTCCAACTCCGGCGAGCCGCCGCCGGCCCGCCTCGGTCCGCGCGCCCGAGCCGGATCCAGATCTGGAACCTAGGGTTGACTTCCTTCTCCCCCGAAATCCTCAGTTATTTATTCTGCAGATTATTTGTTGCATTTTCATCGCACCATAACTCTGTACTCGTGGCCCCATTTTGGGCGTATAGCATACCTAATTGTTCGCCTCGACAAGTAAATCATTTAATCTCATTGCGTCATTTTCATTTGAGCTAATCTTGATGCCCGAAATTCTGTTAGAATAAGGCTGTGATGTTAGTTTCAGATTCTTATCAGAACATGCACTTTTGTCATTTTTTCCATGATTGATGTGTGCATCCTATGAACTTGAGTCCTACATGTGTTTTGTAACATGCCATGCCATCTTTACAGGGGTGTATGCCATGTATTTTTGCGATCTCTGTGGTGACTAGCACAAGCATGCAAACTAGGCTTCATGATGTTGCTGATTTCAGCCCCTCTTCTGCTGATATTTTTATGCCATGTAAACTTGATGCTACAGAGAGATCCATGCATATTTTGAGCTACTTCAGTAAGGGTGTTTTGAACATATGGTTATTCTCTATCCATAAATGCCCTTTTTTGCAATTATGGAGTGCCATAGCTTGAGTCAATCGAGCTCTACTTTTCCTATAAAATGTTTCCTCGCAGATTGTTTACATGTTATTCAATTTTGCCAAGGTTGTTGTAGTTGATCTGTTTATGCTATGATGCTGTTCTTGCCATTTATAGCTGCTATGCCATGTCTTCTTGATGGATGTATGCTTAGTCTATCATTAAATGCTCTGTAGTGAGTGCATCGAGCTCGCGAAGATGCCTTCATAATTCTGTCAATGTCATGCCCTGTTTGCTGAATCTGTTAACGGAACTTGCTATATTGACATGGGTGCTATTACATTTTCTGATCCCTTTTGGCTCTTGGTCAGGAAGGGACTTTTGTTCAATGCCTATAGTAGATTCATGCCATGCCATATTTTTCTATGTCTTGTTCCTGTAGCAGGTTGTTTGCTTGCTCTAAACATGCCTTCCTGATGTTAATTTCTGGCATGTTAGTATGTTCACTGTCTGTGAAGCTGATTTATTTTGCACTTTTGCCATGCTTGATTTGGACCTGTTATGTTGTGATTTAGCCGTAGCTCAGTGTTCATCTTTTGTCAAGCATCTTGAGTAGATCACTTCCATATGCTTTGTTGGTACGTTTGGTTGCAGTAGCTTAATTTCTTGTTGCTTTCTATGTGGAATCATTGCTGTTAATGGCAGATTTTTGCCATTCTTGTTTTGCTTGCCATTTGCAAACCGTGCATCCGATTCCGGTGATATTTATATCGATTTCAACCGAAATCATCTCGCCTTTCCATCGGCATACTTGGTTTGCCAAGTTGATGCCTTATTCATCACTTTTCCTTCCGGAGCACGCATATGCATTGCATCTCACGTCTCGCATATCATGCCATGTTTTGCATCATGTTGTTTGTGCATCGCCCGTGATTGATTGTTGGTCCTTTGCTTGTGTTCTTTCTTTGGGTAGAGCCGGGAGACGAGTACTTGAGCGAGGAACCTGTTGAGAACGCTTACGAGGATCAAGCTTTCGACAACTCTGAGAACCTTGCAGGCAAGATGACCATACCCTCGAAATCACTTCTATCTTTGCTTGCTAGATGCTCGCTCTTTTGCTATGCCTATGCTACGTTACCTACCACTTGCTATATCATGCCACCCATATTGCCATGTCAAACCTCTAACCATCCTTTCCTAGCAAACCGTTGATTGGCTATGTTACCGCTTTGCTCAGCCCCTCTTATAGCGTTGCTAGTTGCAGGTGAATATGAAGTTTGTTCCTTGTTGGAACATGGATATTTTTGGGATATCACAATATCTCTTATTTAATTAATGCATCTATATACTTGGTAAAGGGTGGAAGACTCGACCTTATGCCTGGTGTTTTGTTCTACTCTTGCCGCCCTAGTTTCCGTCATACCGGTGTTATGTTCCTTGATTTCGCGTTCCTTACACGGTTG
Organism: Aegilops bicornis; assembly: GCA_021605145.1. Classification (NCBI taxonomy): domain Eukaryota; kingdom Viridiplantae; phylum Streptophyta; class Magnoliopsida; order Poales; family Poaceae; genus Aegilops; species Aegilops bicornis. Next base: position 135,440,251 of record CM038671.1, read on the forward strand.
GGTGATTTATGGGACCCCCTTGACAGTTCGTTTTGAATAAGACTCCTCCAGCAAGGCCCAACTTTGGTTTTACCATTTGCCTACCACCTACACCTTTTCCCTTTGGTTTTCGCGAGCCCAAGGGTCATCTTTATTTAGCCCCCCCCCCCCCCCCCGGGCCAGTGCTCCTCTGGGTGCTGGTCCAAAACGAGCAGACTGCGGGGCCACCTTGGGGAGACTTGAGGCTTGGTTTTACTCGTAGGATGTATCATCCGGATGTGCCCTGACAACGAGATATGTGCAGCTCCTATCGGGATTTGTCGGCACAATCGGGCGGCTTTGCTGGTCTTGTTTTACCATTGTCGAAATGTCTTGTAGTCCGGGAGTCCGAGACTGATCGGGTCTTCCCGGTAGAAGGAATATCCTTCGTTGACCGTGAGAGCTTATAATGGGCTAAGTTGGGACACCCCTGCAGGGTATTATCTTTGAAAGCCGTGCCGCGGTTATGAGGCAGATGAGAATTTGTTAATGTCGGTTGTAGAAAACCCGGAAGTTGACCTTAATTAAAACACATCAACCGCGTGTGTAACCGTGATGGTCTCTTCTCGGAGTCCGGAAGTGAACACGGTGTTGGAGTTATGTTTGACATAAGTAGTTTCAGGATCACTTCTTGATCGCTACTAGCTTCACGATCATACCTTGCTTCTCTTCTCGCTCTCTTTTGCGAATGTAGCCACCATATATGCTAGTCGCTTGCTGCAGCTCCACCTCACAACTCTGTCCTTCCTATAAGCTTAAATAGTCTTGATCTCATGGGTGTGAGATTGCTGAGTCCCCGTGACTCACGCTTTCTACCAAAACAGTTGCAGGTGCCGACGATGCTGGCAGGTGACACAACCGAGCTCAAGTGGGAGATCGACGAGGAACGTGGTCGTTACTATGTGTCTTTTCCTGATGATCAGTAGTGGAGCCCAGTTGGAACGATCGGGGATCTGTGTAGCATTTGGGGTAGTCTTCTTCTATTTTGGTTCCGTAGTCGGACCTTGAGTGTAATCTGGATGATGGATGTTTATTTATGTATTGTGTGAAGTGGCGACTGTAAGCCAACTATGTATCTCTTTCCCTTATGTATTACATGGGTTATGTGAAGATTACCTCACTTGCGACATTGCTTTCAATGCGGTTATGCCTCTAAGTCGTGCTTCGACACGTGGGAGATATAGCCGCATCGAGGGCGTTACAGAGGCCCACCGTGAGACGCTCCGGCAAGTAGGGGTTGAGATCGCGCCAGACGCCAGCCGGACGCTTGAGGAGCAACTTTTGGCGATCCAGGCCCGGCTGCAGCCGGCTCACCGCATGCTCCGCCGGCTTCAGCGTGCCGGGGCGCAAGTGTTGGCCGCTCTCTGGCCTGGCGAGGTGATCCCCCGGACCCCCAGTCGGAGTACCGACTGGCTGGAGGTTGCGGTCGGCCGCTTCGAGGCCTGGAAGGCTTCCGCTGCTCGGTCCGGCGCCAGGCGGGCGCTGGAGTTCGTTCGGGCCTGGTATCCTGGGCTGAGCTTGCGCCAGCTGAGCACTTGGAGGCAGGAGGCTGACGAGGAGCTGGTGGCGGTGCGGCCGGCTATCATCCAGCGCGCCTCGGCTATCGCCGAGTACACCGACACCAGCGTCTTTGCTCCTGAAGTGAACGACAGCGGAGTCGCCCAGCCGGAGGAATGGTTCGGGCTGAACCTGGCGGAAGGCAAGGACTCAGCGGAGGAGATTGCTTCCAGCGATGAAGCCGAAGACGAAGAGGAGGAGGGCGGCGAAGACGCCGCGCATTAACGGGCGGCGACCAGCCAGCTTCAGCCTGATCGTGCCTCCAGCAACGAGGCGCGCGCGAGCGTGCCGCCTGCCATGGGTGACGATCAGGCCGAGACTCGCCAGCCGGCCACTCCTCCAGCCAGCACTGCCGCCTCCGCCGACCTGCCCGATTCGCCTGTTGCTCTGTTGGCTTGTCCAGCCGCTCTCGCTTTTCTGCTGTTGCTCTTTGAACAGATTTTATTAACTTTGCGCAGTTCCACCCACTGGGGGTGTATTCAGACTATGTTGAATGCCGACCTTTCGAAGGCTTTTGTGTAAATATAATTATGCATGTGTTTGTCTTCCATTTGAATTTGCTTTTTATCCTTAGGTTGTTTCCTTTGCCGCCTTCCCTTGATTGCCGCCTTCCTAGCCGAACAGCTGCTCTGCAGTCTGTGGCTGGGGAGGAACTTTGCTATTTGTGGGAAGGCAAGTACTTGAGCTTTGTTGGATTGTGGCAGGGTGGAACGGAAAGCCGGCCGGCCGACTACTTTAGTAGCCGGTCGGTGATGGGGGGAAGCCGGCTTTTGTTATATAAGTTCGTTAGTCCTTAGCCGTTTTTCGTGTGGGCATCCTTTCCTGTCTTTGACTCTTGCCAGCCGGACAGTCGGTTCTTCGAGCTGCGGCTTTTGACAAGAGAGGGCTTGGGTGCCGGCACACTACTTGTCTGACTGCAGGTGGAACTTTGAATATAACTCAAGGCGGCCAGTCCCCGGGCCGACTAGTCGAACCCGGTGCCGGACGAGGAGGAAGAGTGTAATGACAAAATCATAAGCATGATACTCGTCATTCATAGATAAAAGGTGGCAGTCCCCGAGTTTTCCTCGGGGGGCCCATTGTCTCATACTTAGTACAAAAGGTATCGTGATACATACTGCATTTTAACTGTAAAATCTTCGGAGGAGGTTGGCGTTCCATAGTCGTTCCGACTCCTTGCCGGAGTCATCTCTCTTTCGTGCCTTCGGCTTCTGTGCGTCGATTAGGTAGTAGGCGTCGTTTCCCAATGCTCTGCTGATGACGAAGGGACCTTCCCAAGGGGCCGAGAGCTTGTGCTGGCCGGCTGTTCGCTGGATCAGCCGGAGCACAAGGTCGCCCTCTTGAAAGGATCTTGTCTTGACCTTCCGGCTATGGTAGCGGTGCAAACCCTGCTGGTAGATGGCAGACCGACTGAGGGCTAACGGCCGGCTTTCTTCCAGCAGGTCGACACCGTCTTCTCGTGCTTCTTTGGCCTCTGCTTCCGTGTACATGGTCACCCGAGGCGAGTCGAACTCGATGTCGGTTGGGATGACAGCCTCGGCGCCATATACCAGGAAGAAAGGGGTGAAGCCGATTGACTTGTTTGGGGTAGTGCGCAGACTCTAGAGGACGGCCGGCAGCTCGTCGAGCCAACAGCCGGCCGAGCGCTCCAGCGGCATGACCAGCCGGGGCTTGATGCCGGAAAGGATGAGGCCGTTGGCTCGCTCAACTTGGCCGTTTGACTGCGGGTGGGCAACGGACGCTAGGTCCAGCCGGATACCCTGCGTTGCGCAAAAACGTGCCATTGCTCCCTTGGCAAAATTTGTGCCGTTGTCGGTGATGATGCTGTGTGGCACGCCGTACCGTGTTGTAATGTCTGCGATGAACGTCACGGCAGTCGGCTTGTTCAGTTTCTTAATCGGCTTTGCTTCGATCCACTTGGTAAATTTATCCACGGCGACAAGCAAGTGTGTCATGCCGCCGCGTGCCGTCTTGAATGGGCCCACCATGTCCAGTCCCCAGACGGCAAAAGGCCAGGTGAGGGGAATGGTCTTGAGTGCTGAAGCCGGCAGGTGTTGCTTGGAGCTGAAGACTTGGCAGCCTTTGCAATGCTTGACTAACTCCTTGGCGTCGTCCAAGGCAGTCGGCCAAAAGAATCCATGGCAGAAAGCTTTGGCAAAGAGGGATCTTGAGGCTGCGTGGTGGCCGCATTCGCCTTGGTGAATGTCTTTGAGGATTGCTATGCCCTTCTCTAGCGCGACGCAGCGCTGGAAGACTCCAGTGACACTGCGCCTGACGAGCTCTCTGTTGGCAATTGTATATGCCCCGGCTCGGCGTTGGACTTGTCTTGTCGCGATCCCATCAGCCGGCAGTTCTCTGTTTACCAGGAAGTTGAGGATGGGCTGAGCCCATGATGGAGCTGTGACTTCTTCTATAGCGAACACGGCTACTGCAACCAGGGCGGGTGGGCTGGGTGGTGAAGAGCTGGAGCTGGCCACCTCCTGTGGTGTTGAAGCAGTCCCCGGACCGACTATGGTAGTCCCCTGGCCGGGTTCTGAAGTCCCCGGGCCGGGTGCGGCTATGGCAGTCCCCGAGCCGCCTATCGAAGTCCCCGGGCCGCCTACTTGGCTCCCGAAGCCGGATCCGGCTGCGTCGGGGTTGGGCGGCACGAAGATGGAGTCGGATTCTGGAGACGACTTGATAGACGTCTTGAGGAGGCGTTGGAGAGAGATGCCGATTGGTATAGCTTGTCGGGTTGAGCCTATCCGTGCCAGGGCATCTGCTTGCTCGTTTTCGGCCCGTGGCATGTGGAGGAACTCGCATCCTTCAAAGTACCCGCTGATTTGCTGAACAAGGAAGCGGTAGCTTGCCATGTTTACATCCTTGGCGTCCCAGTCGCCAGATGACTGCTGGACCACCAAATCTGAGTCACCATAGCACAAGATCCGGCGGATGTCGAGCTCTTTGGTGAGCCGGAGTCCATGTATGAGTGCCTCGTACTCGGCTACATTGTTAGAGGCGGCAAAGTGGATTTGCAATGTGTATCTGAGTTTGTCGCCCTTGGGAGATGTGAGGATGATGCCGGCTCCCAAGCCGGTGCGCATCTTGGACCCGTCGAAGTGCATCCGCCAATGAGTGGAGTCGGGAGCCGGCGGCAGGTACTGGGTCTCGGCCCAGTGGACGAGGAAGTCAGCCAATGCTTGCGACTTGATGGCGGTGCGAGGCTGGTAGAAGATCGTGTAAGGGGCCAGCTCAATGGCCCATTTTGCCACCCGGCCGGATGCGTCCCGGCTGCCTATGATCTCGGCGAGCGGGGCGGTGCATATGACCGTGATGGAGTGCTCTTGGAAGTAGGGCTTTAGCTTCTTGGTGGCGAAGTACACGCCATAACACATCTTCTGGTAATGTGGGTAGTTCTGCTTCGAGGTGGACAGTACTTCACTTAAGTAGTAGACCGGCCTCTGGACTGGCTGAGCTCGGCCTTCTTCTCGGGCGCTGACCACGATGACGGTTGACCACCCGGCTGGTGGCGGCAATATAAAGGAGCATGGGCTCTTTTTCAGTCGGCGCCGCCAAGACAGGCGGCGTGGCAAGCATCTTATTCAGCTCGTGAAAAGCTTGGTCAGCTTGGTTGTTCCACTCAAAGTGAGTGGTTTTCTTCATGAGTCGGTAGAGGGGGAGAGCCTTTTCTCCAAGCCGGCTGATGAAGCGGTTCAGGGAGGCCAGGCACCCGGTGAACTTCTGGACGTCTCGCAGCTTGGTGGGGATCTCCATTCTCTCAATGGCTTTGATCTTCACTGGGTTGCATTCAATGCCGCATTCGGAGACCAGGAAGCCTAGGAGTTGGCCGGCTGGCACTCCGAACACGCATTTCTCGGGCTTGAGCTTGATCTGAAACCGGCGTAGGTTCTCAAATGTTTCCTTGAGGTATTCTAGCAAGGTGTTGCACTTCTCCGTCTTCACCACGATATTGTCTACATAGACGTGGGCATTTCTGCCGAGTTGTTTGAGGAGGCATTTCTGCATGCAACGCTGAAAAGTGGCACCGGCGTTTCTCAAGCCGAATGTCATAGTCAGGTAACAGAAAGCTTCGAATGGCGTGATGAAGGCGGTCATCAGGTGGCCGGCCGGGTCCAACTTTATCTGGTGGTAGCCTGAGTAGGCATCCAGGAAACTCAGCAGCTCGCATCCGGCTGTGGAGTCTATCACTCTATCGATCCTGGGTAAGGCGAAGGGATCTTTGGGGCAGGCTTTGTTGAGGCCTGTGTAATCTATACACATGCGCCACTTGTTATTCTTCTTCAGCACGAGGACCGGGTTGGCGAGCCACTTCGGAAAGAAAACGTCCATGATGAAGCCGGCCGCCAAGAGTCGGGCTACCTCTTCTCCTACGATCCTTCTCTTCTCCTCTGACAGTCGGCGGAGGGGCTGCTTAACTGGTTTGGCATCTGCTCGGACGTGTAGCTTGTGCTCGGCGAATTCCTTCGGAACACCCGGCATGTCATTGGGGGACCACGCAAAGATGTCTTGATTCTCACGGACGAAATCGACGAGCTCGCCTTCCTATTTGCTGTCCAGGTTTGCCCCGATGATGGCAAACCTTTCTGGGTGCTCCGGGTCCAGAGGTATCTTCTTTGTTTCCTTGGCCGGCTGGAATGAACCTTTGGCATCACACTCTTTGGGGTCGGGGGACAGGGATGGCTGCTTGCCGGCCATGGCCACGACTCGGTCCAACATCTTCTTCTCTTCGGCGACTACGAGGGACTTCAGCCGGTCTTGGCCAATGGCCTTTTCGGAGGATTTCTTGTAATCGCCGGCTATGGTGATGATGCCCTTGGTGCTCGACATCTTCATCTTGAGGTAGGCATAGTGGGGTACAGCCATGAACTTGGCCAAAGCAGGCCGGCCAAGCAGCGCATGGTAGGGGCTCTCAAGGTCCACCACTTCAAACCAGATTGCTTCTCGGCGGAAGTGATCCTTGTCTCCGAAGAGAACATCTATCTTGATCTTGCCGATTGGTGAACAGGATAGGCCGGGTACGATGCCATGGAACACGGTCTGGCTTGGCATGAGGTGCTTGGCCTTGATGTTCAACTTCTCCATGGTGTCTCGGTACAGGATGTTGATGTTGCTCCCGCCGTCTATCAGTATGCGGGAGAATCGGGCAGCAAGCCTGTCCGTTGCTAGGGTTGCTTCCAAAACCAATGCATAAGAGCCTGGGGACGGCATCACCTCTGGGTGGTCGGCCCGGCTCCAGCTGATAGGCCTCTCTGACCAGTGCATGTACTCGGGGTTGTTGGAGGCGACCGCATTGACTTCTTGGTGTTGTCGGCGCCGGCTGCGCCGGTCTTCGGGCTGGCTCGTGAAGACGACGTAGGCGGCATGCACGTCGGGGAACTCGCCTTGGACGGTCCCGACTGCTGGTCAAGCGGCCGGCTGTTGGGTAGCCGGAGGAGGCTGTCCAGCAGGCGGAGGCGGCACCAGCCCTTCGCATTTGGTGATTCGGGTGAGCTAGTGGCATTTCCGGGTTGCATGCTTGGACGGCTTCGAGCCGCTGTGGAACTTGCATGGGGTGTTGAGGGCTTGCTTGTAGGAGAAAGTCGGCTGCCAAGCCGGCCTGCCGCCCTTCGGCTTCTTGGGCGCGGGCCGCCCTTCGGGTTGCTCTTCTTCGACGGTGGCCACCTGCCGACTGGCCAGAGACGGCATCGGGCCTTTGCGCTTGTTGTCGTGCTGGTACGGACGTCGGCTAGAGTCGCCAGCCGGCGTTTTGGGAGCCGGGTTGAGTACCTTCTCGGCGGCGTCTACCCGGAGCTCGGTCTTCATCGAGGAGTCGACGGTGGGGTACTTGTCGGCTATGACAAGTAGCTCGTCGAGGGTAGCCGACTCGTCGCAGAGAAGCTTGTGCTTGAGGAGGGTGCCTTCTCGGCACCCGGCGGTGAAGTACTCTATGGCTTGAACCCCGTGCACCCCCTCGCAGGAGTTGCGGAGCTCATTGTAGCGTGAGGTAGTCGCGAGTCGACAAGGTGGGTCCTTGTACGCACAAGGAGAGTTGCCTGGGCTTGGGAGCCCGCTTGTAGGTGCTGGTGAAGTTGCGGATGAAGGCCTCGGTGAAGTCTAGCCAGCTGTTGACGTTGTACGGCTTGAGGCTGTTGAGCCAGGTTCGGGCCGTGCCCTGAAGCATGAGGGGCACATATTTCACGGAAACGCGCCTCTTGCCGTTCGCTATGCTGACGGCGGTGGAGTAGTCAATCAGCCAATCCTCTGGCTTCACAGAGCCGTTGTACTTGGGTGTGTCTCTTGGGAGCGAGAACCCTTTAGGGAAGGGCTCGTCGCGGATGCGGGGGCCAAAGCAAGGCGGACCGACATCTTCTTCTTCTTCCAACGCCAGGGATCGCGCCAGGCGGTCGATCCGGTGGCGGGCGTCGTTTTCGCCGACTCGCCAGCGGCCTAGTCGGCCGCTGCGAGTCGGATGTCTGACAGGCGGCGGGGTGGGATATCTTTCCCCGCGAGGTGGAGGAGGGGGCGGGTTGCCTCGCCGTTCCATGGCTCGAGGGCGGCCTTCTGCATCGCGCTCGATGGAGATCCGGGTTCGGCTGCGGCTGGCAGCCGACTCCTTTTCTCGCCGTTCGCGGGCGTTCCCCGCAGTCGGCATGCGTGACGTCATGCCGTGCTCTCGGCGCGGGGGAGGGCTTTCGGCGTGGGCGCTGTCTTCTTGCCGCTCTGCGGCCGCGCCGATCAGTTGCTGGATGCGCCTAGCCATGTAGGGAAGCTCGACGGCCCCTAGCCCGTTCATCTCTTCTACGGCCGCCTGGGCGGCGCGCAGGTTCTCGAGGGGCGTGGCATAGACGGGGCGGTCCACTCCCAGCATGTCGGTGATGGCTGCGCCGCGTTTCTTGACAATGTCGAGTCGGCTCGGCCCTTCGGGAGGCAGCCTGCCGAAGGCGGCGCGGTCGACTTCGCGCTGGTGGGCCTCGGTGAGCCGTCTCAGAGAGGCTATCCTCCAGCCCTCCGCGTGGAGGGCGAGGCGGCGCGCCTCCAGCGCCTCGGCGTCGGTGTCAGCCGGGAGAGGGGCAGACAGGTCGTGCGGCGCCGCCTGCAGGGCGTCGTGGGCGTTCTCGCCCGAGGGGCCGCCATGCTTGATGACCAGCACCTCGGTGATGGCACTACCACAACTGTAGGCTTGGGGGAGCGGGTCGTCGAAGATCACGACGTTGGTGGGGAAGGCGTCGAGCGATGCCGTGTCGGAGTCGACAAGCATCGGGTCGGTGGAGCCAACCAACTCCAAATCCGCAGGAGGCTCGCTGGAGACGTGGAGTTGGTCGAGGAGGCTGACGAGGTGACTCTAGAGGCAGCCTGTGCCCGCGTCGGATGCGGGCTCGTCGGAGATGCGAGCCTCGCCAAGGAGGTCGGCGAGGCAGCTCGCCGCACAGGCTTCAGCGACGCCTTGCAGCGCGTCGGGGCAAGCGCCATCGGGCGTGTCGAGCTGGCTACGCCCGCGGGGGAGGAACAGGGTTCCCGTCCAGAACAGGTCTCCGGACGACAGTGCACCTGGCCCCATGGTGGGTGCCAAATGTCGGGTGGTAAGTGCGACATATGCCAACGGGTGGCTAATCATAGTGTGAGCCAATAAGACGTCACCGGTGCCTGGAAACGGTATGAGGCGAAGACATGCACGCCGGCGAATCTTACCCAGCTTCGGGGCTCTCCGTGGAGATAACACCCCTACTGCTGCTCTGCGGGGTCTACGCATGATCACTAGATGAACAAGTTGCTAGAAGAGGCTCCTTGAGCTGCTCGGTGTGAGGAAGAAGAAGGGCACGACTAGCTCCTCTTTTCCCTCTATGTGGTGTCTAAAACTCTAAGAGATCAACCCTTTGCATGGGTGCCCTGGGGGTTTATATAGGCCTACCCCCCAGGGGCACAATGGTAATCCGGCTAGGCATGGGCCCTAGCCGTCAGTGTCTTCGTCCGCCGGCTTCTCCGCCGGCCGCTCGGGCCCGCCGACTGGTGGGTCCCGCCTGCTGCCGGCTTCTTGGTCAACAGGCTGGCCCCACCGTTGAGGGCCTTGTCGGGGGCTGGTTACTGTTGCCTCAATCTTGATGACGAGAGCTTTGTCTAGGTAAGCATGGCTACAGTGCCGCCGCCTTAGCGGCGATCACTGTAGCCTCACCTCGTCTTGTCTCCTTAATGAGGTGCTTTCCTCGAGGGAGGGAGCAGGCCGGCTATGGGAGGCCGGCCATGTTTCAGGCCGACTATGGGAGGCCGAGCCGCCGTCGAGCATCTCTCTGACCGAAGGGGCCCGCAACCTGCGGGTCGTACTGACTGCCTATCGTGGGTGATGTCATGGTCAACATGGCAACAGTGCCGCGCCGGACGGGTGATGGCTGTCCCGTCTGCAGTATCTTTATGGCATCGCGCGCTCGAGGATCTCTTGAGGCGTGGCGAGGCTTCACTATGTACGCCCGTCTCATCACTATTATGTGGGTGTAGATTCTGAGGGTGCGGCCTTGGCCGCCTGAGGGGTGGCTGGCTTCTCGGAGTCGGCCTTCTCGTGGTCGGCTACGTGGAGTCGGCCCTCTGGTAGCCGGCTCCCTTGGGAGCCGGCCTTCTTGAGGCCTTCTTCCTGTAGGTCTTGGGGCTGGGCCGCCTCCTGACAGTCGGCCTGAGCAACAGCCGGCCGAGGGAAGGTGGCCCAGCGTCTCGGATGTTGGATGGCTTGATTGGCTTGTAATTTTTTCAGAAGCCCCAGGGGGAGCCGGCTAGGCTACCCGTGGTCTTTTACTCCGGCAGTAGCCTGCATCCAACTCATGTACACTGTACTGACAGTGGAACCCACAGAGTACTTAGAATACAAGATTAAGGATGCAATTAACTTTTTATAGAGGGAGAATCATACACGCAATTAACTCAAATGGATTGGACGTGACTCTATTATTCTCCAACGGCAACCGGCAAATTTCCTCCCGTGGGCCGGAGTCGGTTTCTCGGTTTGCATGCGGGTTTAACGAAGGGGTTTGGTGGAGGCGAGGAGGCGTGTTCACCCGGGCTTGCAGTGGCTGGTGCAGTACTATTCGATTTGAAAACTACAACTAGTATATTATAAAAAACAAAGAAGAGTAGTAGAGATAGAGAAAAGAATAGAGACTAGGGAGGAGCACCATCTTCTGCTTCGTGGGCTACTCCTGCGCTCCATTTGGCCGCCGCAACGTCCCCTACTGACACTCCCTCCTGCGCTCCATTGGTGAACCTTTGTTGAAATTTGGGGAGCGCACTCATGATCGCTAGCTGACGACTTCACCAACGTGACTTCCCCGACCTCGGCAACCTCTTCCTCAACGACATGGGCGACAACCTCAACGCCAATGGTGCTGCTCCCGTTGCACCATATGTGTTTTTGTCCTTCCTGTTCGAAATCGTGGTAGAATTCATGTTTCCAGTCTGTGCCCTAGATTCGATCTGTTCATCTACTATGCTAGTCCGCATGATTAGCTTAATCTCTGTTATAGCCATCATGATTTATTTTGTGCTTATTCGGACTAAATCTCGTAGTAACTTGCTCATATATTCAACTGGCGGAACGTCCCCTACAGCCACTCTCGTTTCATGGATGGCCTGGTCGATGCCTCCAAGGAGCCCTTCATCTATTGCTATGAGTGCCCAGTGCCGTTTTGGGGCTCGCCGGCGGACATTGTACATCACCTGACGCATGTGTGCGGCAATCACTACTGGCCCTTGGCGAAGAACATCAAGTACGAGACGTGCTACCCGTTCACCGTGCCGGAGTCGCTGGAGGATCAGCGCTGCCTGCTAGTCTCGGTGGAGGACGGCAGCGTCTTCCTCTTGATTGTGGCCTCCGGCGAGGCCCGCGGAGGCCGCTGCCACATCTATATAGTGTGCGTCAGGGGCGACGCCGCCGACACTGACACTGACACGAGGCCGATGTACGGGTGCGTGCTCACTATTACTACCCCTCGGAGGTACGTGGGCGGCGACACTGGCTACGCCAAGCTGACTTGGGCTCTGCCGAGCTGGGACCTTCCCGCCGATGTGGACATGGAAGACGCAAGGTATTATTTGACCCCCAACAATGCGCACGGGGACTCCAAGGAGGTTCACCTGGACATCTGCATTATCAAGTTAAATGTTGATCATTAGTCTTCGCTCAATGTAATTTGTTGTCTAAGCATGTGTAGACTTCCATGCATGATCTTGCTCTATTGGAGTATCGCGCATGAATAAAAGTGTATCCATTTATGGTTTAGTCTAGAATCTTCCATGTATGAATTTTTACTACAGTACTGGTGAAAGACTTATGATGAATTATTTCTTACATATCCTCTGCCCCCTTCCAAGTCATCCTGATCTAATCCCTCCGTCTAGGTGTATAAGGGCATGGTTAATATTTAAATAGTATAGCCAACTGTTGACTATAAGAAAGTTCCATGTCATCTATAGCCAACATGTATAACAATGGGTACTCAAAAACTAATTCTTGAAGACCATTTCCTGCAAAGCACAATAAGAGTTATTTCTTCACAAGTTTTGTTTGCAAAAGATACTTTTTTATCTATTTCACCCGGATGTTTGTGAGCTCTAGAGATGAAATAATATCCGAACAAGCCTATCGATACCCGTTACACATGAGATCACCCCCACATCCTTTTTCAAAATAAACAACTCCCTGACCAATGCATTTCACTCTTCCATGCAATGCACGGGCACCTTACTATAGATTAGTACGACCAAAAATTGAACTAACATTATATATAGTACGATAAATGATGATGCATGTCACCTAAAATTATATAATTGAAAACTATGTTCAAATACAAATCAAACGATATTGTTTTTGTTGACATGCACTAACATTTTGTCAGTTAAATCTTTAGTCAAATTCAATGGGGGATAAACCACGACCGATGTAGTAGTACTAGTGTAGAGGGCGGCGCTGCACGGGAGTCTCACCCCGCTCGTGGCGCGGCAGTAAAGCCGTCATATCACAAAACCCAACCACTCCCAGTAAAATAAACGGACAAGCAACCATCACATCCCTGCATCTTTTTTGCATTTCATCTCTCTGCATTTACTTTCTTTGGTTCATCTCTCACACTCGATCCCTAGCTAATACCCCTAATATCCCTAGCTACTACTCCTAGGGCCAGTTCTTTTGGCGGCTTGGGATACTCCGTACAAAGTACGACAGAGAAATACCACAGAGAAGGAAGCTAAAAGTAAATAATCAAACGAGCATTTTTGCATTTGTTTTGCATTGAATCATTTCACAAGCTTGACTAGTGCTGTTTTTCTACTTTTACAAAAACCTCATCGTAATGTTAAAACGTCCGTTTGCACGTACATAAGTAATAGTCGTACTCCCTCCGTCTAGGTGTATAAGTCTTCCCTCCTTCTTGGTCACGGTGCACAACCAAAGATGACTTATTGACCTGGACGGAGGGAGTAGCACAGTCTGCAAGCATATATAGTAAAGTTTGTGCTATATGCACATACTTGCAAAATCCGTACGAATACACAAGGTTTCCAAACTTTCCCTTTTACATACTTAATTAAGGACGCTAATATTTCCTGAACGTGCGGGATTTATCATTTGCTTCCCAAAACTAATGAGATCGCCTTACGAAACAAAAAGTATACTCCTACTAAAAGCCACGGTGCTCGCAGGATCGATTGCGGCGCGCCACGAGTGCCCTGGTGCGCGGCCGATTCCCTGTGCGCCGACACAACGCCTCTTCCTCAGCCTCCCAACTCGTGAGGTGCTGATTGGCAGCTTGCCGGCGGGGGAGCGCGATCTCAACAGTGTGGTGATCCGGCGCCAAAAGGTACTCCTCCTCGCTGGAAGCGTGCACCCGGTGCATGTACTGCCAAGCATAGATGAGGCATGTGGGCCCAACTGCACTCATGGCTTTGGCACGGGCATCCTCCGCCACCCTCACGGCCCTCCAACGGGCCTTCTGCCAAAGAGCCAATTGCCTAACTCTCTCGGACGCGACATAGGCCTGCCAGGCAGCTTGTTCCGCGGTGCGCTTCTCTTCCTCGGCCTTCTTCTCCGCCTCTATTTGGCGCGCTCTGCTGGAGCCAAAGCCTCCCACAAGGCGACATCCACTTCTTTCCAAAGCTCCTCAAGGCTGGGGGGGCTCGGTGGGTGGCGCGGCGTTCTCCTCGTAGCGGGGAGCCGACGCGTCCTACGACGCGCATGCTGGCGAGATTGGGAACACTGACGCGTCCACCTTGACGCGTCGCGGCGAGGAGCGGAACGCCGACGCGTCCTCCTCAACTAGTGGCGGCGAGGAACGGAACATCAACACGTCGCGTCGCAGCGAGGAGCGGAACACTGACGCGTCCTCCTCGACTAGTGGCGGCGAGGAACAGAACGAGGACGCGTGACCGTCCGCGCGGTGCAGCGAGGGGCGCTTAGGGCTTTTGAGGGGCGATGCCATGTTGGTCGACGTGAGAGGGAGGGGGAGGAGATAGCGATGAATGTGAACGTGAGGGGGAGGAGATAGCGATGTCGTGGGAGGCGCAGTATTTATAGCGAGCAATGGCACACCTATGTAAGATATGGACTGAGCTGCACTGACTTAACTGGAGGTCCAGTTGGGTCACGGACATGTGGGCCAGACTCCTGTTGGGCCCATATGCCAGTGACCCAATGCACCAGCAGTTAAGTAACAGCTACATGGGCGTATTTGTTGGAGTAAATTACGGAGGAGGGAAGGGGTGGAAATATTGCTGGTCACAACGGATTGTACGAGCGCGGGGGGAGGAGAGTCATGCATGCATATTTCTTCCACACGGGGTGGACTGGTGGGACCGCCGGAGGGAGAAGGAGACTCTGGCAGGCATATTGTTTGTGACACTCCAAAAAAAATTATTTGGTTTTTAACAAACCCTTTATTTGAGTTGAAGGAGGCTATTTAAAAATCTTTCCAAAAAAACCCTCCTTCTCAAAAACTTTTCTCCAATGACAAGTATTTTATCTTTGTGTCTTCCTCAACCTTGGTGTTTGGTTTTAAAAACTTCCCTTCTGATGTTAACTCATCACAATAATTTCTTTTGGAAATTATTTATTTTTATTAAAAAGAAATCCTATGGGTTTTGGGGCTATTCTTTCTTTTGCAACCACCCATTTTTACCATGCCTCATATCAAAACTTCTCCCAAAACCCCTCCCTCCACTTTGGGTCAAGCCAAATATTCTATTCCAACAAGTTCAACCCATTTCTGATTTTTATTCCATTTATTTTAACCCCAAAACTTTTTCTGCCATTATTTTTGGACCTAGGTGGTTTACAAAGGAAGTACCAAATTTACTTTGAGTTTTGATTCCAAATCAACTCCTCTGACTAGTCTTTAGCACCCCCAACCTAGATCCATCAAGATCCACTCTTCCACAGTTCAAAATTTTCAAGTTTTAGTCACTGCAAGTTTGGACCAGATTTGTCAAATTTGGTGAAATTCATATTTTTCCTTTTCCAAAAATTCTGACAAAAATCAGGCAGCCCCCAGGTGCATTGAGAGATCACCTCACCAAAGATCAGCCCCAGATAAATTTCTGACATGCCAAAAACATTTTGTCGAGCACCTGGCGTGCACTGTTGCTATCACAGTTTCAGAAAAATTCAGATTTCAGAGTTGGATTGAGGCAACGATTGTCGTTTTCTTGAAGATCGGCGGTCATCTCACGGTGCTCACGTTGGCCTCTTGCGACTGCTCCCCTCCTTATCCAGAGTGCCGCAAGGTCGCTTGGCGGCCTTGGCGTCGGTGGCGGCAGGGCTAGCCAGACTCCGGCAGCCTGCGGCGGCAGTGCCACCGTGGCATCCGTCGGTAACCGACCCGGCTTTGGCGCCGACCAGCCGCCCGAACCACCCCAGGCCTCCGCGTGGCCCTCTCCTCCTCTGTGCATGCTGCGGCACCGTCGCCGTGGCCTGGCAAGCACAGGGCATGCTCTCGGCCGCCGACGGGCCCGCAAGGCGCCGTCCCGTTGAAACCGCGGCACAGGCCAAACCCAGCCGAGGTTAGCGTTTGAGCGTAACCAGTGCACCCCCGCGTTGATGCCCAGCCACCTAATCCACCGGTCCGGCCACCGCCTCGCCGTAATCGCCGCCGGAGATTACACCATTCTCGGAACCGCCTCGGGCAGGCTATAAATAGCTGCCCCGAGCTTGCCTTCGACCAACACCACTCACCTCACCTCGCCAGAGCTGCGATCAACCCCTAGGAGGACCCCGAGGAGGCCTTCTCCTCCGTCTCCGGCCGCCCGATCCGCCGGGCTCGGCGCGATCCACTCCGGTGAGGGCACCCCCTTCTCCCAAATCATGCCCGTAGCCTCCTAGGGCACCCAATCACCTAACCCGCGCCTCGATTTGGCCTTTGCAGCCTTCCCCGGCGAGATCCAACATCGACCGAGCCGCCGTCCGCGGGAGTAAGAGCCGCCGTCGATGTGGTGCTCGCCGACGACCACCTCCACCACACACAGACGCGGGAGAGCACCCTGAGCCCGTAGGTAACCTCCGCTCCTCCCAACTCGCCGTGGATCGTCGCCGGCGACCACCGCAAGCGTCGGGCGCCGGCGTGCTCTGTTCCCCTCTCGAATTTTCAAACCTGACGAGTGGGACCCCCTCGTCAGCCTCTCTTTTCTATTCGAACCATTTTTTCTGGAAAGCGCATTCGGGCAAATATGCTTTCAATCTGAAACGTTTTCCTGTCCTTTTCTGTTCAGCCCCCTGGAAATTTTCTGTTTCATTACAAACAAGTCCCTGGACTAAAACTCTAATAACTTTTAAACAGAAAATGATTTTTGACTGATTCTTTTTCTGTCCTCTTTATTTTTATGTCTAGTTTTTTATCATATTTATTTGAAAAATATTTGGAATACTTTTTGTGCACCCACGGTATTCACGTTAGTACACGTTTTCTTTGTACCGTAGAATCTGGGAAGAGGTGTGGAACCGCGAACTTCGCCGAGCTAGACTCCGACTACTCGAACCAGGCAAGCATGTTTGAACCTTTGATATGATGAGTGTTTTTGCGTGTTTGCTTAAGTAGTTACTTCATGACATGATTACTTGAACACCGTGAATGTTATGTTGCATGCAAAGCCATTGCGAGTGAGCTTCGAAACTCGATGTGTGATTCGATGTGAGTTTACTTGATCATGTGGTGACATGATGGGTGATAAGATGGTATTGTTGTAGCATGCTAGTCTTATGCCAAACTATTTAACTCCAGTGTCAACGTGAATCAAGTCACGTTACCATCCGTTCCTTTTCTTGTACTACCACATGTTTTCTTTATGGAATATGGTTTAGTAAGTTGCAAACCTCTTTCTGGTACACACCAAACAGAGGGGCGGGATGAGGGTTCCATGGCCTGGATTAAAGCCCGTCATCCGGTCGGGGAGCATGGGTGTTTCCGGTTGGGACCGAGAGGGCACCCTTAGAGCAGCGAGATAAATTTGATCCCATGCTATTCGAGGTTGTGACCTCCCGTCTTAGATTTTTTCTTGAACGTTGCCTAGGGTGATTCCTGGCAGCGGAATGTGGAATTGGGTGTGTACTGGTTAGATGTGTTTCTTCTAAAATACCGTAAACGGA
Source organism: Aegilops bicornis (assembly GCA_021605145.1). Classification (NCBI taxonomy): domain Eukaryota; kingdom Viridiplantae; phylum Streptophyta; class Magnoliopsida; order Poales; family Poaceae; genus Aegilops; species Aegilops bicornis. The sequence continues at coordinate 135,457,415 of CM038671.1, forward strand.
ACTAGTCCCTTGCGACTACTGAAATCCTTTGGCTGTGGTTTAATAGTGCAAACTCTGCAGAGTCAAACTCATTCAAGTAACCGTATCTATGGTCAATATCTGTGTTCAAGTTGTCATGTCAGTCTCATTGTCAGTCTCCTTGACAAATCTCCGCTGAACAGACATGAGTAGTAAACTCGGCTATATGATTAATTATGTGGATGGACTAACCCGTTTATTATTATGTGCTGAGTATCTTTCCTTGGAATAGTCTATACTGCTTGAATACGACAATGAAATATAAGCCCTTTATGTGATGTCGCTCAGACGTCCGACTGTGGCATTTATGTTGTTTACTTTCGATATAAGACCTTTATGTTATGTCGCTCAGACGTCCGATTGTGGCACTCTTGTTATTTATTTTCAATATAAGACCTGTATGTGATGTCGCTCAGACGTCCGACTGTGGCACTCTTGTTATTTATTTTCCAATATAAGCCCTTTACGTGGTGTCGCTTAGACGCCCGACTGCGGCATGTTAATTTATTTTTTCACCATTCGAGGCGTCACTTCAGACACTTGATCGGTTTTCAGTTATTTTTGTTGGGATTTGGAGGATTACCTTTGACTTCCTTTTATTTAACATGTCGTGCAAGTTTATCATTTGAGTGTGCATTGCCAATTTCTCATGATGCATCATGCTTACATTTGTTATATCTTATGTCTGAACTGTCTTGCGAGTACTTTCAAAGTACTAACCTGGCTTGTTGATTTGGCCAGATGTTGACGAAGGCGATCTTATTGATGAAGAGTTTGATAGCGAGTCCGACGCCTAGAGGAGTCTCAGTCAGTCCCGTGCGATCCTGGAATTTATCACTTGTACCATATCCGCTTCCGCTACCCGAATAAACCATCGAGCCTCACTTTGACGCTTGATGAGCTGCAAGAGTAGGAGTCAATGTCACCCACTTCATTGTGACATATCCACCACCGCTTTTATATACGAGTCAATAGTATGCCACCACACCCTTGTGTCATATCCGCCTTTATGTATATTATTGGCGTGCTTGTAATAAATTGTTGTGCAACCTCAGCTCAACCCTGTAATATATTCAGTACTTCTAGATTTCTATATCAAGAATTTGTCTACCAGTAAGGAGGACTCTCCTATACTGGAAATAAAAGGGTCGGTTTCTCAATAAGTATTTTATTGAAAAACTGGTCGTGACAAACTTGGTATCAGAGCCAGGCTGACCGTAGGAAGCCACTAGGTGCGATCGCTAATCGGTTATTAGCGTCTTAGTGCGATTTTAGCATTTTTGCAAAATGTAGCAATTTTCTGTTAGTCATCATAAATTTATGTTCTGACTATTCGGAATTTTTGTCTACTTTTGTAGATGGGTAGCAGCGACTGTGAGACACAGGTGTTCGCCAATGTACCTGAGGGGTTTATCAAGCTCCTCACCTACATCGTCAAGATCGCGATTGGGCCATTAGTTCGCCCAGTGTTCACACTCTACCAGCACAAGATTAGCGACAGTCTGTCTATGCACCAGGCCGCGGTGTAGTTCAAGGGAGGGTGTTCAGAGTCACGCCAATTTTTGTTGGCAGGGCCATGCCTACCGAGAGGCATGCCATGCAGATGACTGCCCGGGAGGCGATAGCTCGTCTCCGGGATGTTCTTCCTTCGATGAAGACTCGCCGCTACCGCTACCTCCCATGCCACGTGCCATACACTTGTCACTATGCATTCACTTGCCCCAGGGGAGAGCGAGATGAGGCTATTGAGATGCTTGTTGAATACCTCCAGGCACTGGAGGCAGCGTTTCATAACCTTGTGGACGACCTTGTGGCTGCCCGTATGGACTCAGTCCATGGCTGTGCCGCCAACAGGAGGGAGCTCCTCCACACAGCACCACCACTGACGTTCGTCTCAAATATTACATCCTTAGAACATTCCTTCGCCACGAGGCGGGCACCCTTCAGGACACTGTCATAATACATTTCGGGGTGGCGATGCTCCTTGCCCTGCGGCGGCCCCTCCTTCACCAGCTTCTCAGCGTCCATCTTCGCCCAATGCACTTTCGCACGGGCAAAGGCCCTGCATGCACCATCGATGCAGACGGACCGCTTGATGACTTCAAACCGGGGGCAAGCATTCACAAGCCGCCTCACCAGGCCGAAGTAGCTGCCGGGCAAGGGCTCTCCATGCCACATCCGGAATATAAGAGCCTTCATGGCCTGTTCGGCCGCCTTGTGGAGCTCGACCAGTTGCTTCAGCTGGTCGCTCAAGGGCATTGGGTGTTCGGTCCCAGTATATTGAGACCAGAACAACTTCTCTGTCGAGCTCCTCTCCTCAGCCCGGTAAAACTCACATGACATCGACACCTTCTGAGGGCAGATTTGCGAGCAGCTCTGGAGAGCTCCGAACTCGGGTAAGTAAAAAGAAATTTTCTTTCACATGCTTGCTTTGCATAATGAATGCCTTACCCGCTGCTATCTTCTTAACCGCCTCAATTTCCTGGAGGGCCTTTTGGGCTTCTGCCTTGGCGTTTTGTGCGCTTTCGAGGGCCTTCGCAAGCTCGAACTCTTGCGTCTTAGAGTCAAGCTCCAAGGACTCGTGTCTTTTGGCGAGATCCTGGAGCTCTTGCTGCACTTTGCCTACCCGGGCTTCTTGCTTTTCTCGCTCGATGCGCTCCTTGGCCACTTTGTCTTCGACCTCGGACAGCGCCTTCTTCAGGGTCGCCACTTCGGTCGTGGCCCCTGGAAAATTCATGATGATCCTATTATTTTGCAACCAAATTTCTTTTTAATATATAGACAAGGTATTGCTTACCTTTGCTCTCCTCGAGCTGCCTCTTGGCAAGGCTGAGATCTTCCTCGGACCGCTCAAGGTCCTGCTTCAGTGCGGCGACTTCCGCAGTACGTGCGGCGGCGGCCAACAGTGAAGCCTGCATAGGCACATAGACATGTTTTGATTATACTCCTGTGATTATTATTTGATCCTCTATTCGGCTTTTCTTCACGAACGCCAAACAGAGCATCAGGGGCTACTGTCAATGACATAATATTTCATTATAATTTGATGACGTACCTGAAAGCCTGTTAGGAGGCTGGCATGAGCTTCAGTTAGTCCGTTTTTGGCGGACTGAACCTTCTCGATCACCGCACTCATGATAGTGAGGTGCTCTTTGTCGATGGAAGCGCCGCGAAGCGCTTCCATCAAGTTGTCCGGTGCCTCTGGATGGACAGAGGCCGCCGGCACGGGCGGCTTGCCCCTCTTAATGCGGGGTTGCCTGCCGGAGTCCGGAACCACTGGAGGTTCCGGCACAGTGTTCGGCTGGGGGCCAAACTTGGAGCCCATGGGAGTCTTGCTCCCTTCGCGCCTAGGGTCCGGAAGGTCGCCTCGAGGCGCCTCCAGGACTACCTCCCCTCGGCTCGGTGCCCTCTGAGAAAACACCTCGACGTTGTCCGTAGGGCGAGGGGTGGAGGCGGTTGGAAGTGAATCACTATTCATATCCGACGGGTCCAAAGAACCATCCGACGAAGATACGTCGATATGGGCTCGGGACGGACTGCATAATCATGTTCGGCGTAACGAGAAGCAGTGCAATAAAACATACCATGAATTACTATGGCATCCGGATACTTACGACTTCGCCAGGGGCTTATCCCTGGGTAACCACTCGTCGCCGCTATAGGCGGCTGTCGTGGAGCAGTCCGGAAGGAGGGTACTTCCCTTCTTGGACCCTTCGGCCTCCCCGGTTGGGGCGGCCTTCCTTTTCTTGTCTCCCCCGGCTGGGGGGCGGAACTCTCCTCTTCCTCCTCCTCGTTTTCGTGGGAGGAGTGTGCCTCGGAGTCATCGGATGATGAGCATGATATAACCTGGCGCCGGAGATCATTTTGGGTCCCCGTGGCCTTCTTCTTGGCCTTCTTCACCAGCACCTCGTAAGGCGCCGGAACCAGCATCTCCATTAGGAGAGCATCTGTTGGGTCTTCGGGCAGGGGGACTGGACAATCGATCTGCTCCGCTGTCTCAAGCCAGTCCTAGAAAATGGCGTGGAAGCTTAGATCCCGCACATGATTAAACTGGGAAAAATAAATATCCTGTGAGATATAAAAACTTACCGGATTGGCATGGCGCTTTGCGCTGAGTCCGCGGTCCTCGGTAAGGGGAGGAGGTACCTCGACGCCCTTGAACAGCACCCTCCAGACGTCCTTGTGCGTCGTGTCGAAGAGCTCTCGCAGCGTTTGGTGCTCCGCCGGGTCGAACTCCCACAAATTGAATGCCCGTCGTTGACACGGGAACATCCGGCGGAAGAGCATGACCTGGACCACGTTGACGAGCTTGATTTTCTTGCTCATCATGTTTCTGATGCATTTTTGTAGTCCGGTCAGCTCCACCAAGGAACCCCAAGATATGCCCTCCTTCCAGGAGGTGAGCCGCCTGGGGACGTCGGATCGAAATTCGGGGGCCGCCACCCATTTGGTGTCGCGCGACTGGGTGATGTAGAACCACCCCGATTGCCACCCCTTTATGCTCTCCACATAGGACCCCTCGAGCCATGTGACGTTGGGCATTTTGCCCACCATGGCGCCTCTGCACCCCGCTTGCTGGCTGATACGTCTCCAACGTATCTATAATTTTTGATTGCTCCATGCTATATTATCTACTGTTTTGGACAATATTGGGCTTTATTATCCACTTTTATATTATTTTTGGGACTAACCTATTAACCCAGAGCCCAGTTCCTGTTCCTTTTTTCCCTTGTTTCAGTGTTTCGAAGAAAAGGAATATCAAACGGAGTCGAAACGGGATGAAACCTTCTGGAGAAGTTATTTTTGGAAGGAAAGCAACCTGATGGACTTGGAGTGCATGTCAGGAAAGAAACGAGGGAGCCACGAGGTAGGGGGCACGCCCACCCCCCTAGGGCGCGCCCTCCACCCTCGTGAGCCCCTCGGGGCTCCCCTGACGTACTTATTCCTCCTATATACACCCATATAGCCTAAAAACTTTGGGGAACATAATAGATCGTTAGTTCTGCCGCCGCAAGCCTCTGTAGCCACCAAAAACCAATCGGGACCCTGTTCTAGCACCCCGCCGGAGGGGGGAACCCTCACCGGTGGCCATCTTCATCATCCCGGCGCTCTCCATGACGAGGAGGGAGTAGTTCACCCTCGGGGCTGAGGGTCTGTACCAGTAGCTATGTGTTTGATCTCTCTCTCTCTCTCTCTCTCTCTCTCTCTCTCTCTCTCTCTCGTGTTCTTGATTTGGCACGATCTTGATGTATCGCGAGCTTTGCTATTATAGTTGGATCTTATGTTGCTTCTCCTCCTCTACTCTCTTCTAATGGATTGAGTTTTCCCTTTGATGTAATTTTATCGAATTGAGTCTTTAATGACTTGAGAACACTTGATGTATGTCTTGCTGTGCGTATCTGTGGTGACAATGGTATATCACGTGATTCACTTGATGTATGTTTTGGTGATCAACTTGCGGGTTCTGCCCATGAACCTATGCATAGGGGTTGGCACGTTTTCGTCTTGATTCTCGGTAAAAACTTTGGGGCACTCTTTGAGGTTCTATGTGTTGGTTGAATAGATGAATCTGAGATTGTGTGATGCATATCATATAATCATACCCACGGATACTTGAGGTGACATTGGAGTATCTAGGTGACATTAGGGTTTGGTTGATTTGTGTCTTAAGGTGTTATTCTAGTATGAACTCTAGGGCTGTTTGTGACACTTATAGGAATAGCCCAACAGATTGATTGGAAAGAATAACTTTGAGGTGGTTTCGTACCCTACCATAATCTCTTCGTTTGTTCTCCACTATTAGTGACTTTGGAGTGACTCTTTGTTGCATGTTGAGGATAGTTATATGATCCAATTATGTTATTATTGTTGAGAGAACTTGCACTAGTGAAAGTATGAACCCTAGGCCTTGTTTCCTAGCATTGCAATACCGTTTGTGCTCACTTTTATCTTTAGTCACCTTGCTGTTTTTATATTTTCAGATTACAAATACTCATATCTATCATCCATATTGCACTTGTATCACCATCTCTTCGCCGAACTAGTGCACCTATACAATTTACCATTGTATTGGGTGTGTTGGGGACACAAGAGACTCTCTGTTATTGGGTTGCAGGGTTGTTCGAGAGAGACCATCTTCATCCTACGCCTCCCACGGATTGATAAACCTTAGGTCATCCACTTGAGGGAAATTTGCTACTGTCGTACAAACCTCTGCACTTGGAGGCCCAACAACGTCTACAAGAAGAAGGTTGTGTAGTAGACATCAAGCTCTTTTGTGGTATTTGTTGCGGGGAGGTTAGTGCTTGAAGGTATATCTTTAGATCTTGCAATCGAATCTTTTTGTTTCTTTTTTTAGCACTAGTTTAGTTTATAAAAGAAAACTACCAAAAAAATGGAATTGAGTTTGTCTCATACGCTTCATCTTTTTAATATCTTCCGTGAGTATGATGGAAAAGAAAATTGTGCTCAAGTACTAGAAGAAGAAATACATAGAATGCTTGGCATAAAATATGTGAATGATGAGCATGCTTGCAATGTTGTTAGTATGAATTCTTTGAATACCCATGATGCTAATGATATGCAAAGCCACAAGCTTGGGGATGCTATGTTTGATGAAGATGATCTGTTTAGTCCCCCAAGTTTTGATGAGCAAATTTATTATGATGATAGCATGCCTTCTACCTATGATGATTATATTGATGAAAGTGGGTTTGGAAGAGTGTCAACTTTAGGAAGTAATGATCCCACTATTTTGGAGGATGTTGAATCATATAATATTTACGAAAGTGGATTTGGAGAGGTCATGACTTTATTTAGTGATGATTCCACTATCTTGTAAGAGGTTTCAATCGATTATGATGAGAACAAAGTTGCTACTTATGATGATTATTGTGATGAAACTTATGCTATAAAAAGTAGTGATGATTATATTTATAAAACTTGTCATGATTATGATTACCCTTTTTCTGAACAGTACTCTTTTAATGTGGAAACAATTTATAGTATTCAAGCCTCTTATGAAACTCCCACTATTCCGAATGAAAATAATTTTGCTTATGTGGAGAGTAATAAAATTTCTATGCAAGTAGATCATGAAAATAATGCTTTAGGTGCTGGTTATATTGTTGAATTCATTCATGATGCTACTGAAAATTATTGTGATGGAGGAATGTATGCTTGTAGGAATTGCAATAATATCAAGTTTCCTCTCTATGTGCTTAAAGTTTTGAAGTTATGCTTGTTTTGCCTTCCTATGCTAGTTGATTGTTGTTACCATAAGTTGTTTGCTCAAAAAATCCCTATGCATAGGAAGTGGGTTAGACTTAAATGTGCTAGTCATATTCTTCATGATGCTCTCTTCATGTTTCAATTCTTATCTTTTATGTGAGCATGATTGAAATCATCATGCCTAGCTACGGGCGTTAAAAGATAGCGCTCGTTGGGAGGCAACCCAATTTTATTTTAGTTTCTTACTTTTTGGTTATTTTTAGGAATAAATAATCCATCTAGGTTCTGTTTAGATGTGGTTTTGTGTTTTAATTAGTGTTTGTGCCAAGTAGAACCTTTGGGAAGACTTGGGTGAAATCTTTATGATCATGCTGTAAAAAAACAGAAACTTTAGCGCTCACGAGATTAGCTTCAACTCTCTCCTGGAGAGTGCTATTTAGTTGATTCTTTTTGAATATGATTACTAGACAAATTCCTCAGGTCCACCAAGTTATTTTAGAATTTTTGGAGTTACATAATTTGCGTTTGATACAGATTACTAGAGACTGTTCTGTTTTTGACAGATTCTGATTTTCGTGTGTTGTTTGCTTATTTTGATGACTCTATGGCTAGTAAAATAGTTTATAAACCATAGAGAAGTTGGAATACAGTAGGTTTAACACCAATATAAATAAATAATGAGTTCATTACAGTACCTTAAAGTGGTGTTTTGTTTTCTTTAGCTAACGGAGACTCACGAGTTTTGTGTTAAGTTTTGTGTTGTGAAGTTTTCAAGTTTTGGGTAAAGATTCGATGGACTATGGAATAAGGAGTGGCAAGAGCCTAAGCTTGGGGATTCCCAAGGCACCCCAAGGTAATATTCAAGGATAACCAAGAGCCTAAGCTTAGGGATGCCCGTAAGGCATCCCCTCTTTAAATCTTCGTTCATCAGTAACTTTACTTGGAGCTATATTTTTATTCACCACATGATATGTGTTTTGCTTGGAGCGTCATTTTATTTTCTTTAGCTTTGCTTGCTGTTTGAATAAAGTACCAAGTTCTGAAATTATTAAATGGGAGAGTCTTCACATAGTTGTATAATTATTCGACTACTCATTGATCTTCACTTATATCTTTCGGAGTAGTTTTGTTATTGTTCTAGTGCTTCGCTTATATCTTTTAGAGAACGATGGTGGTTTTATTTTGAAGAAATAGATGAACTCTCATGCTTCACTTATATTATTTTGAGTGTCTTAAACAGGATTGTAATTTTCTTAATCCCAATATGCTAGGTATTCAAGAATAGTAAAAACTTTCTTATGAGTGTGTTGAATACTAAGAGAAGTTTGATGCTTGATAATTGTTTTGAGATATGGAGATGGTAATATTAGAGTTATGATAGTTGAGTAGTTGTGAATTTGAGAAATACTTGTGTTAAAGTTTGTGATTCCCGTAGCATGCACGTATGGTGAACCGTTATGTGATGAAGTCGGAGCATAATTTATTTATTGATTGTCTTCCTTATGAGTGGCGGTCGGGGAATGACGATGGTCTTTTCCTACCAATCTATCCCCCTAGGAGCATGCGCGTGATACTTTGCTTTGGTAACTTGTAGATTTTTGCAATAAGTATATGAGTTCTTTATGACTAATGTTGAGTCCATGGATTATACGCACTCTTCTTCCTTCCACCATTGCTAGCCTCTGTAATACCGCGCACTTTTCACCGGTATCATACACCCACCATAAACCTTCCTCAAAAAAGCCACCATACCTACCTATGATGGCATTTCCATAGCCATTCCAAGATATATTGCCATGCAACTTTCCACCATCCCGTTTATCATGACACGTTCATCATTGTCATATTGCTTTGCATGATCATGTAGTTGACATCATATTTGTGGCAAAGCCACCATTCATAATTCTTTCATACATGTCACTCATGAGTCATTGCACATCCCGGTACACCGCCGGAGGCATTCATACAGAGTCGTATTTTGTTCTAAGTATCGAGTTGTAATTCTTTAGTTGTAAATAAATAAAAGTGTGATGATCATCATTATTAGAGCATTGTCCCAGTAATGAAAGGATGATGGAGACTATTATTCCCCCACAAGTCGGGATGAGATTCCGGACAAAAAATAATAAAAAGAAAAAAAAGGCCATGAAAAAAAAGAGAAGGCCCAAATAAAAAAATAAAAAAATGAGAGAAAAAGAGAGAAGGGGCAATGCTACTACCTTTTACCACACTTGTGCTTCAAAGTAGCACTATGATCTTCATGATAGAGAGTCTCCTATGTTGTCACTTTCATATACTAGTGGTAATTTTACATTGTAGAACTTGGCTTGTATATTCCAATGATGGGCTTCCTCAAATGCCCTAGGTCTTCGTGAGCAAGCGAGTTGGATGCACACCCACTTAGTTTCTTTTGTTGAGCTTTCATATACTTATAGCTCTAGTGCATCCGTTGCATGGCAATCCCTACTCACTCACATTGATATCTATTGATGGGCATCTCCATAGCCCGTTGATACGCCTAGTTGATGTGAGACTATCTTCTCCATTTTTGTGTTATCCACAACCACCATTCTATTCCACATATAGTGCTATATCCATGGCTCACGCTCATGTATTGCGTGAAGATTGAAAAAGTTTTGAAAATGTCAAAAGTATGAAACAATTGCTTGGCTTGTCATCGAGGTTGTGCATGATTTAAATACTTTGTGTGGGGAAGATGGAGCATAGCCGGACTATATGATTTTGTAGGGATAACTTTCTTTGGCCATGTTATTTTGAGAAGACATAATTGCTTAGTTAGTATGCTTGAAGTATTATTATTTTTATGTCAATATGAACTTTTGTCTTGAATCTTTCGGATCTGAATATTCATACCACAATCAAGAACAGTTACATTGAAGTTATGCCAAGTAGCACTTCGCATCAAAAATTCTCTTTTTATCATTTACCTACTCAAGGACGAGCAGGAATTAAGCTTGGGGATGCTGATACGTCTCCAACATATCTATAATTTTTTATTGCTCCATGCTATATTATCTACTGTTTTGGACAATATTGGGCTTTATTATCCACTTTTATATTATTTTTGGGACTAACCTATTAGCCTGAGAGCCCAAAGGTGCCTCGCTGTTTTCCCTTTGTTTGATGTTTGAAGAAAAGGAATATCAAACGGAGTCGAAACGGGATGAAACCTTCTGGAGAAGTTATTTTTGGAAGGAAAGCAACCTGATGGACTTGGAGTGCACGTCAGGAAAGAAACGAGGGAGCCACGAGGTATGGGGGCGCGCCCACCCCCCTAGGGCGCGCCCTCCACCCTCGTGGGCCCCTTGTGGCTCCCCTGACGTACTTCTTCCGCCTATATATATCCATATAGCCTAAAAACTTTGAGGAACAGAATAGATCGGGAGTTCCGCCGCCGCAAGCCTCTCTAGCCACCAAAAACCAATCGGGACCCTGTTCCCAAGACTTCGCACGGAGGGGGGAACCCTCACCGGTGGCCATCTTCATCATCCCAGCGCTCTCCATGACGAGGAGGGAGTAGTTCACCCTCGGGGCTGAGGGTATGTACCACTAGCTATGTGTTTGATCTCTCTCTCTCTCTTGTTCTTGATTTGGCACGATCTTGATGTATCGCGAGCTTTGCTATTATAGTTGGATCTTATATCGCTTCTCCCCCTCTACTCTCTTGTAAGGGATTGAGTTTTCCCTTTGAAGTAATTTTATCTGATTGAGTCTTACTGACTTGAGAACACTTGATGTATGTCTTGCCGTGCGTATCTGTGGTGACAATGGGATATCACGTGATTCACTTGATGTATGTTTTGGTGATCAACTTCTGGGTTCCGCCCATGAACCTATGCATAGGGGTTGGCACATGTTTTCATCTTGATTCTCCGGTAGAAACTTTGGGGCACTCTTTGAGGTTCTATGTGTTGGTTGAATAGATGAATCAGAGATTCTGAAATGCATATCGTATAATCATGCCCACGGATACTTGAGGTGACATTGGAGTATCTAGGTGACATTAGGGTTTTGGTTGATTTGTGTCTTAAGGTGTTATTCTAGTACAAACTCTAGGGCTGTTTGTGACACTTATAGGAATAGCCCAACAGATTGATTGGAAAGAATAACTTTGAGGTGGTTTCGTACCCTACCATAATCATTCGTTTGTTCTCCACTATTAGTGACTTTGGAGTGACTCTTTGTTGCATGTTGAGGGATAGTTATATGATCCAATTATGTTATTATTTTTGAGAGAACTTGCACTAGTGAAAGTATGAACCCTAGGCCTTGTTTCCTAGCATTGCAATACCGTTTGTGCTCACTTTTATCTTTAGTTACCTTGCTGTTTTTATATTTTCAGATTACAAATACTCATATCTATCATCCATATTGCACTTGTATCACCATCTCTTCGCCGAACTAGTGCACCTATACAATTTACCATTGTATTGGGTGTGTTGGGGACACAAGAGACTCTTTGTTATTTGGTTGCAGGGTTGTTTGAGAGAGACCATCTTCATCCTACGCCTCCCACAGATTGATAAACCTTAGGTCATCCACTTGAGGGAAATTTGCTACTGTCCTACAAACCTCTTCACTTGGAGGCCCAACAACTTCTACAAGAACAAGGTTGCGTAGTAGACATCACTGGCCGACCACCACCTTCGGTTTAACATTGAAGGTCTTCAGCCACAGGCCGAAGTGGGGCCGGATGCGGAGGAAGGCCTCGCACACGACGATAAACGCCGAGATATTGAGGATGAAGTTCGGGGCCAGATCATGGAAGTCCAGCCCGTAGTAGAACATGAGACCGCGGACAAATGGAGGGGAAATACCAGTCCTCGGATGAAGAGGGTGAGAAAAACTACCCTCTCATAGGGTTCTGGAGTAGGGACGATCTGCCCCGCATTGGGCAGCCGGTGCGCGATATCCGCAGCCAGGTATCCGGCTCCCCGTAGCTTTTTGATGTCCTCCTCCGTAATGGAGGATTTCATCAACTTGCCTCCCGCTCCGGACATGCTTGGGGCGGTTTGAGGATAAGGACGTGAACTTGGGTGTCGGAGCTCGAGTGCGCAAGAATGGATGAGCAAGGAGAAAGAAGGCGTGCGTGAAAAAGGTGAACCCTTATCCCTTTATAAGGGGGGACGAAACTATACGCCCCCACCTGCCTAGTAAACTCGCTTATTCCCCAAGCGCCGTAATTAATGGCGCGGTTGGGTTACCCACACCCGTATTGATGAGAATCCCGTGATAAGGGGATATGATCTCTGCTTCGACAGGACGTGCCAAGAAAACCGCCTCGCGATATGTGCCGTGGCTGGTTCAGAAAAACGGTTCAAATAATGACCGGGCCGTGGTGTGATGTCATGCTATAGAATGTGTTAGCAGATTAGATTTGTGGAAATATTGTTCTCTCTACGGCGGCATGTGGAATTTGTTTTGCAGAGCCGAACACTATCCTTGTGTTCAAAATCTTCTATGGAGTATTCGAAGGAGGAACCCGCCTTGCATTGCCGAAGACAATCTGCGCGCCGGACTCATCGTCATTGAAGCCTGGTTCAGGGGCTCTTGAGGGAGTCTGGATTAGGGGTCTCTGAGACGTAGGACTATATCCTTTGGCTGAACTGTTGGACTATGAAGATACAAGATTGAAGACTTCGTCTCGTGTGCGGATGGGACTCTCCTTGGCGTGGAAGGCAAGCTTGGTAATCTGGATATGTAGATCTCCTCCCTTGTAACGGACTGTGTAACCTAGCCCCCTCGGTGTCTATATAAACCGGAGGGTTTAGTCCGTAGGACAACAACAATCATACCATAGGCTAGCTTCTAGGGCTTATCCTCTACGATCTCATGGTAGATCAACTCTTGTAATACTCATATCATCAAGATCAATCAAGCAGGAAGTAGGGTATTACCTCCATCGAGAGGGCCCGAACATGGGTAAACATTTATCCCCCGCCTCCTGTTACCATCCACCTTAGACGCACAGTTCGGGACCCCTTACCCAAGATCCGCCGGTTTTGACACCGACAGTTGCCTTTACATAACACTCATGTGTGCGAGATAGCGAGAGACCGACTGCGTGCGTGTGCCTCTTCTCTTAGTATATGTACTCCACCGTTTGTCTGGTGTCCAAAAAATTATAATAAATACTAGCAATGTGCCAATGCGTTGCCACACGATCAGAGTAGATTAATACATATTCACCGATTTGATAGAAAAAAAGTCTAGTTTTGAAATACGTATATCACTAAAAAAATGTTATGTTTCACTCAAAATATATTCCTTTGGCGGTTTCGATGAGATAAGGGAGGAATGTTGTTGGTTTCAAGATTCGAGAAGTGGTACATGTCTAATTTCTACTCTTACTAGCAAGATGCCCGTGCGTTGCATGGAACATCAAGATCTTGTGGGAGAAAAGGATGAACAAGGGAAGTCCTTATCTACAAATGTGGAGAGGAGTGCGGGTAAATTGCCATAGTTTCGTTCCTATCCGTCAGATATAAATCGGACGGCCTTTATTGCAGGATGGCAGGCCCACCATCATCACCAACTCTGTTTTTTATCCCTACGCTTATAAAAAGCATAGGTGGTGATGATCGTGTGCCTGCCATCCTGCAATATAGGCCGTCTGATCTATATCTGACGGATAGGAAGGAAACTATGGAAATTTTGCAAAAAGATACCCACACCCCTCTCCACACTTGCAAATAAGGCCTTCCCTTGTTCATCCTTTTCTCCCACAAGATAAACTACTCATACAAATGCATCTTCATGTTCCATGCAATGCATGGGCATCTTGCTAGTTGTTGCAAAAAGCCCATGTTTGTGAGAGAGAGAGAGGGGGAGAGGAGGAGGACGGAGTGCATGTGTGACAAAGACACAAAGAGTTTGTGTGCGAGAGGTATCAGCTTAAAATGAGGCGATAGTGTGTGTGTGCACGATCGAGAGGGAATCTACATGGATACAAGGAGCGGGAGAGAGACATGTATGCGATAGTTGAAGCACGAGTGTGCGGGTGTATAAACCTATCTAGAGGCTGGTCGATAAATGTTTGTGAGAGAAATACGAGTCGGGGTGCGAAAGCGAGAGTTTTGTGTGTGTGTGAGAGAGAGAGAGAGACGGTAGTCGGGAAGTGGAGTGGAAGCAGGAGTTGTGTGTGTGCGTGAGAGAGAGGGGGGAGTTTGTCTGATCGGTAAACAAATGAATAATGTCAGTCTATGATGGAGATGAAAAGGAGACCGCAACAAATGTTGTGTCTACAGGAGAGAGAGAGAGAGTAATTTTAGTGGTATGATTCATATCTAGAGACATATAGGGTGTGTGAGAGAATCCCATAGAGAGAAAGACAAAGTGAAGGACGATTGGAGACTGTGTGTGTGGCGGTGAAAAAGGAAGCTTAGGTACCTAGTGATATGAGAGAACGGTAGAGACGTGAGAGATAATGAAAATCGTGTAATGTATAATGATAGGGAGAGTGTGACACTTCTCAAGGGTGACGTCGAGAGACCATGTTTGCGAGGATGGGAGAAACATGAAGTGAGCGTGCGGGTGAGCTGGAGAAAAGACAGTGATAGCTACATGAAGGAGCATGCATGCGAGAGAGATGGGCATGAAAGGAGTGAACATAAAAGGGATTCAAATATTTGAATTCGAGATGATGATACATGTAATCCATACTCGAACCAAAATTGATCTATCAAACATGCATACTCATATGAATTCACGCGCATCTATGTTATTTAATTTGTAGATATTACTGATCCATACATTTTAGTCGAACATAATTTGGTTTAATTTTTGAATTCAACCTTATGATTTTGAGATCATTGTATTTGTAAATCATATTATACATACAAAGGATAAGAATTCTTTGTTGTGCTTTTGAAAGTATATATAAAAAATGATGTATATAGAATTTTATTCCAATCGAAAATGGATCCCGCTCGAAAAAAATAGAATACAAACGGGATTCGAATTGAGTTGGCACGGTAAACGTGCACTCTGCAAAATTTGGACGAAGCGGGGAAAGTCGCAGTAACTGCCCGAAACCAGAATCTGCGAGATGGAAATTACTACTGCCTATCCCTACCACACAAAGCCTATCTGCTCGATTTCTATAGATTTCGATAGGGGTAGGTTTGTAATTTCACTCAAACGTGACATAGCCGCCTCTCACCCGGATTCATACATGGTGGGCGCCAAAACATAGTGTGTCCTCGGCCGAAATCGACTCCCTCCCCGATTCATACACGGTGGGCGCCAAAAACAAACTCTTATCGGCAAATATTCGGTGCATGCGAGATTACCGTCCTATCCCCAACCGACTAATATTGTTGTGATGTAGGAAATTTGAAACGGGGGCTAAGTTTGTAAATTTCCTCGCATTTGAGACAAGCGCATACCAAGACATGGTTCCCCCCTTCCTCTCCACCTCCATTTCCCCATTCGTACTCCGTGGGCGCCAAAACACCCTCTCCACCCCAGCCTCCTCCGTCTGCCACACCGTCCACCGCCGTCCTCCTCCACCATGCCGAAGCTGATACCCCGACGCTGCCATCCTTTAAAAGAGATCAACCTCTCTCATCCATGGCTTCGGACCGAGATCCTTGCATCCCGTCCTCTCGCTTCATCCCCGCCGTCGTCCACCTTGCCGGTGCCGCTCCTACGACCGTCTCATCCACCGCGCCCCGCCGCCACCGTCTACCCTCCTAGATCTGCTTCCACGCTGCCGACAGCCATCGCTACCGCAGCACCGTCAAATTCTCAGCAGATGCATACACGGCGCCGCACCAGAGGCGGTACTCTTTCGTATTCTCAACTTATTTATCGGAGCAAGAATATAGATCGCCACTGCTTTACTCTGATTTGTTGTCCATCACTTACTTTCTAGTTAAGAGCAAACATTGGTTACCAAGTTACCTTTGTCCGGTTTGCACCTTTAGATCCGCCACCGCACACTCAACACTATACTCCTGCTACGTCTTGAGCTTGCGTTGGTTTTCCCCGAAGAGGAGAGGATGATGCAGCAGAGTAGCGTAAGTATTTCCCTCAGTTTTTGAGAACCAAGGTATCAATCCAGTAGGAGGCCACGCACAAGTTCCTCGTACCTACACAAAGCAAATTACTCCTCGCAACCAACGCGAATAGGGGTTGTCAATCCCTTCATGGTCACTTACGAGAGTGATATCTGATAGAGATGATAGATAATATTTTTGGTACTTTTGGTATAAAGATGCAAAGTAAAAGAAACGACAAAGTAAAAAGCAAAGCAATAATAAAGCGTAGGAAGATTAATATGATGAGAATAGACCCGGGGGCCATAGATTTCACTAGTAGCTTCTCTCAAGAGCATAAGTATTCTATGGTGGGTGAACAAATTACTGTTGAGCAATTGACAAAATTGAGCATAGTTATGAGAGTATCTAGGTATGATCATGTATATAGGTATCACGTCCGAGACAAGTAGACCGACTCCTGCCTGCATCTACTACTATTACTCCACTCATCGAATCATTGCCCAAAGATGCATCTAGAGTATTAAGTTAATGAAAACAGAGTAACGCCTTAAGCAAGATGACATGATATAGAGGAATAAATTCATGCAATATTATAAATACCCCATCTTGTTATCCTCGATGGCAACAATACAATACGTGCCTTGCAACCCTTTCTGTCATTGGGTAAGGACACCGCAAGATTGAACCCAAAGCTAAACACTTCTCTCATTGCAAGAACTACCAATCTAGTTGGCCAAACCAAACGGATAATTCGAAGAGACTTGCAAAGATAACTCAATCATACATAAAAGAATTCAGAAAAGATTCAAATATTGCTCATAGATAATCTTGATCATAAACCCACAATTCATCAATCTCAACAAACACACCGCAAAAATAAGATTACATCGAATAGATCTCCACGAGAGAGGTGGAGAACATTGTATAGAGATCCAAAAATAGAGAAGAAGCCATCTAGCTACTAACTATGGACCCGAAGGTCTGAGGTAAACTACTCACACTTCATCGGAGAGGCTATGATGATGATGTAGAATCCCTCCATGGTGGAATCCCCTTTCGGCGAAGCTCCGGAACAGGCCCCAAGGTGGGATCTCATGGATACAGAAAGTTGCGGTGGTGGAATTAGGTTTTTGGCTCCGTATCTGATCTGTTGGGGGTACGTAGGTATATATAGGAGGAAGGAGTATGTCGGTGGACCTTCAGGGGGCCCACGAGGCAGGGGCGCGCCCTAGGGGGGGCGCCCTCCACCCACGTGGCTGCCTCGTAGCTTTCTTGACGGAGGGTCCAAGTCTCCTGGATCTTATCCGATGAGAAAATCACGTTCCCGAAGAGTTCATTCCGTTTGGACTCCGTTTGATATTCCGTTTCTTCGAAACACTGAAATAGGCAAAAAAAAAAGCAATTCTGGGCTGGGCCTCCGGTTAATAGGTTAGTCCCAAAAGTAATATAAAAGTGGAAATAAAGCCCAATATATTCCAAGACAATAGATAAAGTAGCATGGAGCAATCAAAAATTGTAGATACGTTGGAGACGTATCAGGCATCCCTAAGCTTAATTCTTGCTCGTCCTCGAGTAGGTAAATGATAAAAAGAGAATTTTTGATCCGGAGTGCTACTTGGCATAATTTCAATGTAACTCTTCTTAATTGTGGTATGAATATTCAGATGCGAAAGATTCAAGACAAAAGTTCATATTGACATAAAAATAATAATACTTCAAGCATACTAACTAAGCAATTATGTCTTCTCAAAATAACATGGCCAAAGAAAGTTATCCCTACAAAATCATATAGTCTGGCTATGCTCCATCTTCCCCACACAAAGTATTTAAATCATGCACAACCCCGATGACAAGCCAAGCAATTGTTTCATACTTTTGACATTTTCAAAAAAAAAAATCAATCTTCACGCAAGACATGAGCGTGAGCCATGGATATAGCACTATATGTGGAATAGAATGGTGGTTGTGGAGAAGACAAAAAGGGAGAAGATAGTCTCACATCAACTAGGCGTATCAACGGGCTATGGAGGTGCCCATCAATAGATATCAATGTGAGTGAGTAGGGATTGCCATGCAACGGATGCACAAGAGCTATAAGCATATGAAAGCTCAACAAAAGAAACTAAGTGGGTGTGCATCCAACTCGCTTGCTCATGAAGACCTAGGCAATTTGAGGAAGCCCATCATTGGAATATACAACCCAAGTTCTATAATGAAAAATTCCCACTAGCATATGAAAGTGACAAAACGAGATTCTCTCTATTATGAAGATCATGGTGCTACATTGAAGCACAAGTGTGGTAAAATGATAGTAACATTGTCCCTTCTCTCTTTTTCCCTCTTTTTTTATTGGGCCTTTTCTCTCCTTTTTTTATGGCCTCTTTTTTTTCTCTCTATTTTTTCGTCCGGAGTCTCATCCCGACTTGTGGGGGAATCATAGTCTCCATCATCCTTTCCTCACTGGGACAATGCTCTAAAAAATGATGATCATCACACTTTTATTTTTCTTACAACTCAACAATTACAACTTGAAACTTAGAACAAAATATGACTCTATGTGTGTGCCTCCGGCGGTGTACCTGGATATGCAATGATTCATAAGTGACATGTAGGAAAGAATTATGAACGGTGGCTTTGCCACGAATACGATGTCAACTAAATGATCATGCTAAGCAATATGACAATGATGGAGCGTGTCATAATAAACAGAATGGTGGAAAGTTTCATGGCAATATATCTCCGAATGGCTATGGAAATGCCATGATAGGTAGGTATGGTGGCTGTTTTGAGGAAGGTTTATGGTGGGTGTATGATACCGGCGAAAAGTGTGCGGTATTAGAAAGGCTAGCAATGGTGGAAGGGTGAGAAAAGTGTGTATAATCCATGGACTCAACATTAGTCATAAATAACTCATATACTTATTGCAAAAATCTACAAGTTATCAAAGCAAAGTATTACGCGCATGCTCCTAGGGGGATAGATTGGTAGGAAAATACCATCACTCGTCCCCGACCGCCACTCATAAGGAAGACAATCAATAAATAAATCATGCTCTCGACTTCATCACATAACAGTTCACCATACGTGCATGCTACGGGAATCACAAACTTTAACACAAGTATTTCTCAAATTCACAACTACTCAACTAGCATGACTCTAATATCACCATCTTCATATCTCAAAACAATTATCAAGCATCAAACTTTTGTAGTATTCAACGCACTCAAAAGAAAGTTTTACATATCTTGAATACCAAGCACATTATTATTAAGCAAATTACCATGCTATTTAAGACTTTCAAAATAATCTAAGTGAAGCATGAGAGATCAATAGTTTCTTTAAAACAAATCCACCACCATTCTCTAAAAGATATAAGTGAAGTACTAGAGCAAAACTATAAAGCTCAAAGGATATAAGTGAAGCACATAGAGCAAAACTATCAAGCTCAAAAGATATAAGTGAAGCACATAGATTATTCTAACAAATTCCAATTCATGTATGGCTCTCTCAAAAGGTGTGTACAGCAAGGATTATTGTGGTAAACTAACAATAAAATACGCAAATAATACAATACGCTCCAAGAAAAACACATATCATGTGGTGAATAAAAATATAGCTCCAAGTAAAGTTACCGATGTAAGTGGACGAAAGAGGGGATGTCTTCCGGGGCATCCCCAAGCTTTGACTTTTTGGTGTCCTTGGATTATCTTGGGGGTGCCATGGGCATCCCCAAGCTTAGGCTCTTGCCACTCCTTGTTCCATAATCCATCAAAAAAATTCACCCAAAACTTGAAAACTTCACAACACAAAACTCAACAGAAATCTCATGAGCTCCGTTAGCGAAAGAAAACAAAAAATCACTTCAAGTATTGTAATGAACTCATTATTTATTTATATTGGTGTTAAACCTACTGTATTCCAACTTCTCTATGGATCATAAACTATTTTACTAGCCATAGATTCATCAAAATAAGCAAACAACACACGAAAAACAGAATCTGTCAAAAACAGAACAGTCTGTAGTAATCTGTAACTAACGCAAACTTCTGGAACTCCAAAAATTGAGAAAAAATAGGAAGATCTTGGAAATTTGTTTATTGATCAGCAGAAATTTGAATCACTATTTTATCACGTTCTGGTGATTTTTAACAATTGTTTTTGCGAACCGAAAGTTTCTGGAAATTACAGCAAGATCAAATAACTATTATCCAAGAAGATCCTATAGGTTTAACTTGGCACAAACACTAATTAAAACATAAAACCACATCTAAACAGAAGGTAGATGGATTATTTATTCTTAAGCAGCAAGGAAAAATATTGGGGTGTCTCCCAACTAGCGCTTTTCTTTAAAGCCTTTTTAGCTAGGCATTGAGATTTCAATGATGCTCACAAGAAAGACAAGAATTGAGGCACAAAGAGAGCATCATAAAACATGTGACAAACACACTTAAGTCTAACATACTTCCTATGCATAGGCATATTATAGGCAAACAAATTATCGTAGCAAGCAAAAGCTAGCATATGCAAGAAGCGGAAAGGAACTATAGCAATCTCAACATAACGAGAGGTAATTTAGTAACATGAAAATTTCTATAACCATATTTTCCTCTCTCATAATAATTACATGTAGGATCATAAGAAAATTCAACAATATAGCTATCACATAGCATATTCTCAACACGATCCACATGCATGCTAAGTTGACACTCTTCCAAAATAGTGGGATTATCATTAACTAAAGTCATGATTTCTCCAAGCCCACTTTTATCAAAAATTTCATAAGATTGAATGTTATCCAAATATGTGGGATCTAAAGTTGACACTCTTCCAAACCCACTCTCAATATTATTGCAAACACAATTATCAATAGAATTTTCAAGATCACAAGAAGAATCTCCCCAATCATGACTATTGGACATAGCAAAACTAGCATCCCCAAGCTTAGGGTTTTGCATATTATTAGCATAATTTACATCAATAGAATTTATAATAAAATCATTGCAATCATGCTTTCTATTCAAAGATCTATCGTGAAGCACTTCATCACAATTTTCAGATTTACGGATTTCAGGCAAAAGCTTATAAAGATAATCTAGTGCATCCAAATCACTAGGAATTGGTTCATCATAATTGGATCTCTTAAAAAGATTGGAAAGCGGATGAGGATCCATAATATTAGCTTCTCTTTTTAGGAATAAATACTCAACTATTTCAACCAAACGAGCAAACGAGCCAAGTAAGACATCAAGGCAAATGAAAAGACGAATGGAAAAAGGGCGAATAAAACGGCAAGGGTGAAGTGGGGGAGAGGAAAATGGCAAATAATGTAATGCGAGAGATAAGGGATTGTGATGGGTACTTGGTATGTTGACTTTTGCGTAGACTCCCCGCAACGGTGCGAGAAATCCTTCTTCCTACGTCTTGAGCTTGCGTTGGTTTTCCCCGAAGAGGAGAGGATGATGCAGCAGAGTAGCGTAAGTATTTCCCTCAGTTTTTGAGAACCAAGGTATCAATCCAGTAGGAGGCCACGCACAAGTCCCTCGTACCTACAAAAAGAAAACAACACCTCGCAACCAACGTGAATAGGGGTTGTCAATCCCTTCACGGTCACTTACGAGAGTGAGATCAGATAGAGAGGATAGATAATATTTTTGGTATTTTTGGTATAAAGATGCAAAGTAAAATAAAAGGCAAAGTAAAAAAGCAAAGCAATAATAAAGCGTAGGAAGATTAATATGATGAGAATAGACCCGGGGGCCATAGATTTCACTACTCGCTTCTCTCAAGAGCATAAGTATTCTACGGTGGGTGAACGAATTACTGTTGAGCAATTGACAAAATTGAGCATAGTTATGAGAGTATCTAGGTATGATCATGTATATAGGCATCACGTCCGAGACAAGTAGACCGACTCACCGCATCTACTACTATTACTCCACTCATCGACCGCTATCCAAAGCATGCATCTAGAGTATTAAGTTAATGAAAACAGAGTAACGCCTTAAGCAAGATGACATGATGTAGAGGAATAAATTCGTGCAATATGATAAATACCCCATCTTGTTATCCTCGACGGCAATAATACAATACGTGCCTTGCAACCCTTTCTATCACTGGGTAAGGACACCGCAAGATTGAACCCAAAGCTAAACACTTCTACCATTGCAAGAACTACCAATCTAGTTGGCCAAACCAAATGGATAATTCGAAGAGACTTGCAAAGATAACTCAATCATACATAAAAGAATTCAGAAAAGATTCAAATATTGCTCATAGATAATCTTGATCATAAACCCACAATTCATCGGTCTCAACAAACACACCGCAAAAAGAAGATTACATCGAATAGATCTCCACGAGAGAGGGGGAGAACATTGTATTGAGATCCAAAAAGAGTGAACAAGCCATCTAGCTACTAACTATGGACCCGAAGGTCTGAGGTAAACTACTCACACTTCATCGGAGAGGCTATGATGATGATGTAGAAGCCCTCCGTGGTGGAATCCCCTTCTGGTGGAGATCCAAAACAGGCCCCAAGATGGGATCTCGTGGATACAGAAAGTTGCGGCGGTGGAATTAGGTTTTTGGCTCCGTATCTGATCTGCTGGGGGTACGTAGGTATATATAGGAGGAAGGAGTACGTCGGTGGAGCTTTGGGGGGCCCACGAGGCAGGGGGCGCGCCCTGGGGGGCACCCTCCACCCTCGTGGCCACCTCGTAGCTTTCTTGACGGAGGGTCCAAGTCTCCTGGGTCTTATCCGATGAGAAAATCACGTTCCCGAAGATTTCATTCCGTTTGGACTCCGTTTGATATTCCGTTTCTTCGAAACACTGAAATAGGCAAAAAACAACAATTCTAGGCTGGGCCTCCGGTTAATAGGTTAGTCCCAAAAGTTATATAAAAGTGGAAAATAAAGCCCAATATAGTCCAAAACAACAGATAATATAGCATGGAGCAATCAGAAATTATAGATACATTGGAGACGTATCAACTCCCAATGCTTTTGGTTTTCCCCTTTTATATTCCACACTTGTTAAATCATAGTAGACTAAATTTAAAAATTGGGTCAGTCAATTTTTCAGAGCTCGCCGGAGTTCGCCGGTGCAAACGTAGGGGCTCGGGTGGGGACTTTGGTAGGGGGGCGGTGGTGGGGCCTCGCTGAACCAAGAAAACTCAACGCGGGTGGGGGCGGGGGTGGGGTTGGGGTGGCGGAGGAACACAAGCGGTGGGGGCCCGTGGTCCGGCCGGGCGTCTGCAAGTGTTCTGTATGGGAAGAATCGAGACGAGGAAGAAGAAGGGTTAGGAGACGTGGGATCTTCATCCAACCGCTTTGAAATGGTCGGTGACCCAAATGAAAAAGTCACGCGACTTGCATGCAGACATGCCTTTATATTCAGTACCATCATCGCACTGCTTAGCAATCGCCTCCCCGAATCCATCAAGCTAAACAACGTGCCACTCATAATTCCAAACTTGTTGCTCAAGTACGAATTTGATATGATGCTGATATTACTAAAACAGATAACATTTAATTGGTCATCTAATGTTCCTACTTTACTTTCGAAAAAGCACGTGCACCACATATAGAGAGACAGCAGGGAGTTGCTCTCTTAATGTGCTCTGGTTCATCATGTGTGGGCACTATGCAACGAACATTTTATTATCCAAAATCTGCTTGCTCTTCTTTAGCATGTTCCTCTTTGTTAGAGATGGGGTCCCGGCAAAACCCTTAAGGTTCTAACTCTGGGGTGCGCTCGAAGTTCTCTCCCTTCTACCGATCCATGCCCTAGATTGCTAAGATCTCACGGAAGAACTCGATACACTCGCAACACAAAAAGACACGAGATTTATACTGGTTTGGGCCACCGTTGTGGTGTAATACCCTACTCCAGTGTGTGGTGGTGGATTGCCTCTTGGGCTGATGAAGAACAGTACAAGGGGAAGAACAACCTTGTCACACCCCTAGTTCTGACAATGCCTAGTACTAGCAGCTAGTTTTTGCATCATGTTTAAATTTTGAAAGAAAACTTGAAGTGGGGATTGCCTGAACCCTAGCATCAAAGGAATTCACTAGGTTCAACTAAAAAAATTTCAGTGATTCCCAAATGGCTTTCAAAAATGTTTACCATTTCTGGAAAATGCTGGAAACAGTAACCAGAGGTGTTGCACATTTTTCCATGACATATTTGGGCTCTGAATTAAATCATATAGTATTTGCATTTGGGCATTTAAATGCTATTAGATATTTTAAATGCTCAAATAATCCCAAACTAAAATGTTCCATGCTGGATATACTCCAAACAGTGGCCATGTGCAGTTTGGTGATTTTTGGAGATGCCTAAGTATTTTTAGAAATGCCACAAACTTGCAGAAATAAAACAAAATAGAAATAAAAGGGAAGGACTTACCTGGCTGGGCCGGCCCACCTGGCCCGTGCCAGTCATCACCTACCTCTGCCAGTAGGCAGAGGAGGGAGACAGCGCACGCGCGCGCGAGGCGCCATGCCTCCTCCTGCTTGCCGCCGATCGCCTGGAGCTGGCTGGAGACGCCACGCACCCACAGAATCCTCGACCTCTCCCCGTGCTTCTCCCCTCCTCTGTCTCTCCCACACGCAGCCGCCTGAAACCGCCGTCACGCCGCTCGCCGTTCCCGCGACCACCGGCCACCCCATGCCTCACCGACGCGCCATGTCGCCGCCGCGTAGTCGCCGCCCTCTTCGAGCCCGAGAGCACTCCGCCTCCAGCCATGTCGCTGCTGCGGCCACAGCTGCTGCCACACGTGTCCAAGCGCATCACCGCTTTCAGCTTGCTCCAAGGAGCCGAGCGCACCCATCTGCTAGCCCTACCGTGCCCCCTAACGCCGAACCCGAGCTCGCCGTACTCCGGTCGCCGCCACGAGCTCGACTCCGGCGAGCTCACTCCACCCTAGCTCCTCCTATTTGCTCCATCAGCTGTGCGCGAGCCCCAGCTACTCGTAGGACCAAACCGCAGTCGATTTGGTCGACCATGGGCAAAATCCGAGCACCTCCGTCGTCTCTGGTGTCGCCGGCGACGAGCCGTGGACCAAGTCTGGCGAAGTTGACTCGTTTGACCTGGGGTTTGACCCCCCCAGGGTCACTGACGCGTGGGCCATGCCCCTGTTTAGTTTAGGTATGAGTTTAATTAGCACTAATTAACTTAGTTAATTAGTTGACTCACTCACAAGTGGGCCCAGGCTCTAATTAACCTAGGTTAGTGCTAACCTAACGCTAACTAACTCTGTTAGTTAGTTGTTACACTGACTTGTGGGTCCCCGCCGTTAGGTTTGACCTGGGTTGGCGCCTTTGACTTGCTAACGTCACCCCGACGTCATGCTGACGCAGTTAACCTTTTTCTGTATTTAATTTTATACAGGAAATTCCAGAAAATGCCCAAAACTTCTAAAAATCATAGAAATTAATCTGTAACTCCAAATGCAAAGTTTTATGTATGAAAAATGATCATAAAAATCCAATCTATCCACCTGTACTAGTTTCATGCATGCTTAAGCAACTTAACCTTGCTGTTTAGCTCAAAACATGTTAATGTACTTTATAAACCCATAACTTGAGTTTGTATTTGAATCTTTGATTCAAGTGAGCTCAAACCACACTGGTTGTAGATGCATTAGCCCAACACACTCATTTTGCCATGTAATATTCATGCATCATATTGTTGCATTGCATTGATTGTGTTTTCTCTCTGTTGCCTGTATTTGTCCCCTCTCAGTAGACGTGGTTCCGACGATGAGTTCGATGACACCGATAAAGAGCTATATTATCTTCAGAAGTGCCAGGCAAGCAAAACCCCCTTGTTCATTCTGATACAATCCCACTCTCTCAATCCTGCTCTCTTTTACTGCATTAGTACAACATCGTTTCAACTATTACATGCTCCGGTAGCTGAACCCCTTTCCTCTACATGACCTGGCATTGCCACAGTAAATAGATGAAACCCACTAGCATGATTAGGAGTTGTTTGAGCCCTGATGTGCCTACTCATTCATGCTTGTTTGTCATGCCTACTATTGCATAGAGTTGTGTCAGGTCTGATTCATCGGGGATGAATCGGAGGTGTGTGAACATGTCCTACTGTTGAGAGCTAAAAGCGTGAACATGATTTGGTAAAGGTATCGATGAGAGGCCATGTAGGAGTACATGGTGGGTTGTTTCATTGAAGTCGTCCCTAGGAACTGAGTTCTGTGTTTCTGATCCATGTTCAGTTACTACCACACATTGGGATCCTTAATTGACTCTCTCGGCTTCTTAACCAGCCTTGTCGACCTCTGTCCAGGAGTTGCAAGTAGTTTCTGGTGTTTGTAGTATGCTGGAGGCCGTCTTGGCTGACCGAGGGGTGGGCTGTGATGCAGTAGGCATGTGGCCGGGCATGCCGGGTGCCCGTTTGGTGTCTTGGAACCCTGCACACATTGTTCGGGGCCGTATGTGGAAACCTCGGCCGGACTCCCTGCGGATGGAACCTGAATATGCGATAAACCTGGACTAGATACTTGAGTGTTTAGGTAGGCCGTGGCCGACACCCTCGCTGGGCTTCCGCTTGAAGGTTGCCGAGTACATGTCGTCTAAAAGACGATAAGTAGTGAGAGCGTGTGTGAAGAAGTACACCCCTGCAGGGTTAACATCATCTATTCGAATAGCTGTGTCTGCGGTAAAGGACTTCTGGGTTGCATGTACAGTTCATAGACAAGTGAAAGTGGATATTCTAAAACTCACAAGATAAGCGTGAGTGCTATGGATGGCCTTCTCGTAGGGTGACGGGAGCGGATCCATAGTGGTGTATTGATAAGGCGAATATGTGGAATCGTGTGCGCCACCTCAAAAGAGTTACTTGCAGTCGTAGTTTAGGATAGCCACCGAGTCAAAGATGGCTTGCTGCAGTTAAACTCCACCACCCCTTTATTGATATCGATGCATATGTAGCTAGTTCTGATGTAAGTCTTGCTGGGTACATTTGTACTCACGTTTGCCTATTTTATGTTTTGTAGAGAGATGTCAGTCTTGCTAGTAGTTCCGTGTGGACTTCGACGTTTAGCTTGATACATCTGCTATGATCTTGTGCCCTCGGCAGGATCTGGTAGATATTCAGGCTTCTAAGCCTTTTTCATTTGTAGATGTATCTACTCAGACATGTTAAGCTTCCGCATGTGCTTTGATTTGTATGCTCTGAATGTTGGGTCATGAGACCCATGTTTGTAATATCTCGCTCCTCGGAGCCTAATGAATAAATACTTGAGTCGTAGAATTATGTTGTGATGCCATGTTGTATTTACACATATCAAGCATATTGTGTGTATGATTGAAATGCTTGGTATGTGTGGGATCCGACAACCTAGTTGTTTATCCTTGGTAGCCTCTCTTATGGGGAAATGTAGTCTTGTGCTTCCATGAGCCATAGTAGTCCGCTTCTGGCCCGGTTCACCGGAGTCTGCTAGGCCGGCACTCTTGCTCCGGAACACTTGACTGGCCGGCATGTGATTCACTTCGTTCCTGTGCATGTCCCTTCGGGGAAATGTCACGCGGTGACATCCGGAGTCCTTCCTAGCCTGCTACAGCCCGGGTTCCCGGAGTCCTAATAGCCCAGTGCTACAGCCCGGATTCGCACGCTGCTGACCGACATGCTTGATGTTGATTCATGTATGCCTGTCCCTATAAGTTAGTGCCACTTTGGGTTCACGACTAGTCATGTTGGCCCGGGTTCTCTGTCATATGGATGCTAGCGACACTATCATATACATGAGCCAAAAGGCCCAAACGGTCCCGGGTCATGGTAAGGCGACACCCGTGGGAATACCGTGCGTGAGGCCGCAAAGTGATATGAGGTGTTACCGGCTAGATCGATGTGACCTGGAATCGGGGTCCTGACAGCTTTGGTATCAGAGCCTGGCTGCCTGTAGGATTACCAAGCCAAACTGGTCGAAGTTGAGTCTAGAAATTCCTTAGTTATGTAAGGGAAGTGATTGTGGATGGGAACGTAAGGCTCTTTTTACTCCTTTACCTTATGGCCTTCTGATATGGGTCATCCTCTTCTCTTCTCTGAGGGATTAAGAACTAGGTCTTCTCATCTATCTATCAGGATGACGAGTTACTATGATAGAGACTTATAGGATTGATGGATTCAAGCCCGAGTTCGGTTCCTACTACTTCTGTGTGTTGACAGTTCCTCTCAGAACTTTGATATTGTGATGTTAAGTGGTTATGCCTCCATTTTTCAGGATGTCTCAAATCATTTTGAGCATTTACAACCGTTATGTTGTCCTAGTCATCCCAGGTTTCTAAATAGTCTGATGCATTTGCAAATCCTTTCTTTCCGTTCTTGATGTTCCTTTGGGCCAGATTAACCACACTAATCGTCGAGTTGAGGTACTCTGTTGCCTCGACATATATGTTGGAGCTATTATTATGACCCTAGGTGTTTTAGGGAGTCACCTAGTAATCTAGCCATGCTTTGCATCCCCAATGTGATGATTCAGGCCAATATTCTCAAAAGCATCCCGTGATGCCATTTAGTTAGTAGGCATTCTATCTCTGGGTTCTTGAACCCAAGATTCACTCTACTTAACTCGTGTAGCTATTGTTTGCTCGTTCCTTAGGATATTAGTAACCTTTGTGATAGTCCTCGAGGTCTGTGGTATATCGTTCTTCCAATACCATGAACCATTATGGCAGAAGTTCTTTGAACCAAAAGATCACAACTAGAGCGCTCTTGATGAGTTCTCCATTCTGCATTGTGAATCTGCCAATTCTACCTTCTGCATGGGTTATCCGGAAGAAATGTTGAGCTTTGCTCGACATGCTAATCTATGCATCCACAACTCAGAGAGATATATGTTCCTTTGAGTTGTCCCCCTTCAGTCGTATTCTGACCTCGTCTGTCAATTGATAGTAACGAGCAATTGTGCAATCGTGTTCATCGAGGCCTAGTATTCTTGTGGTCCGTCAAGCCGTTCTATTCCAGAATGACTAGGAGAAACAAACTCCAGTACCTCGTCCATATCCAGGATTGGGTCAACGTAGTTGTATCTCGCAGGTCAAAATGCCAATCCATCTTTTGATTCTGTTCCACCCTGAAGTATTTCCCTCTTTATGTCGAGATTGTCATGAGAATTGTACCACCTCTTATGAACTCTTGGTATAGTGATACTTCTCGCCATCATTATTCATTCGTCGGTTCCTTGTTGTCACAGCCAGCATGCCGACAAGTGAACCATGATGTGTGAAATCAATACTCCTAGCAACTCTGTTGCTTGGTAGTTAATGGACATTAATATCATTCTTAGTGTGTTCGTTATCGAATCACTGTACTAGGATTGATCATGCTACCTTGTTCTTATTCCTGGTGCACTCTTTGATTAATGAGCTAGGATTATTCAATCCCTTGCTTATTTGGTCATATCGTCTTGCTCTGAAAATCAAGATTGTTCCCGAGCTTAGAGACATATCGATGGTTCGTGATTTTCCAGATATCTTCACGGAAGTATCACCAGGTCGTTCCCTGACCGATATGTTGAGTTCGTGATCAAGTTGGTTTTCCAATAAACCACTCTTTCTCCAAGAATCTGTGTTGGTTACCCCTGAGCTAGTTGGTTAAGCTAAATAACAACTTGGAGAGTTGGAAGATAAAGCTTGTCCGACCTAGTTCATTTTAAGGGATATCGTGTATGTGTCTTGAAGAAAGATGGTACTTTCATGAATTGACCCTCGTGATCAATTAATGGACCTATCATCTTAACCATACTTTGATTTGAGTATGGGCTATCATCAAATCAAATCAGAACCAACGATATTCGTAATGTTGTCTTACTCGTGGTTGATTCCTCGAGCATACCCCATTACATCTTTTGGTCTGACCAATACTATCACATTGTTCACATAGTGGTGGAAGTCTAGTGATATGGAAATTCCGATGAGTTGCTGTTGAGCCCATCAGTAGCATCTTGTCTCCCCCATGATTCGTGTTAAACATCAGCCTAGTGTTGGAAACTTTGTAAGCCATACCTTCGTGTTCCGTTCATGAAGCTTATGCTTGGATGGAAGAAGTGACTTCCTCGAATTCATGTGCATTTGGCGCAAGTTGCCGCCGTGAGTTCGAGAAATATTGTTTTTGTTTCCTCTGGTACCATTCCGAGTCAGTCATACATGTGCAAAGTATACTATGGTTTGATAGATTAATTACCTCCACTCCATATGTATTCCCTAGCACCCCAAGCCACTAGTTGATTTGTTCAAGGAGAAGAAGTTTCTTCTTAAGAGCTAGACTTACGCAAGGACTTCGATATCCTCGATGATGGTTCCCCACCTGAACTCGGTAGTGTTTTATTATAAGACTACTACGTGGTCATGCTTGTCTTGGACATCGTGTTCACGGGTTTGTAGCAGAACCAGCTCATGTTTTGGAGCTTGCTATCGTAGTCCATTTCCCGAGAATCCTGCAATGTCATCTCGTCGATTTGTGTTGCAAACTTTCTTTTGCAGACATATTGAGTCTAAAGTATCCTGTTACTAACCAGATCTGAATCTCAGGCAGATATGATGGTTGGAACATTTCCCAAGAACTATAATATTGGTCTCTCTGTAACCCGGTAAAGTGGATGTCATGTCCAACACACCTACCCGGAAGACCTAATATTGTAGTATCTTGATTGAGGAAGTTGGCCACCTCCCCATAAGGATTTTGTAGGATTTACTCCCTAGTTGTTCCTTATGGATAGTTGTGCTCCCGAAGTCTGACCTTTTTACTTGATGTTCTAGATATCAAACCATATCAATAAATGGGTTACGCTAGCACATCAAGGAGAACATTAGAAGCGGAGTGCTAAATGTCTCTCGGTCGATTATCCAGATTTTGTTCCCCTGGCCTCGCTAACGTGAAATATGAGAAGATGTTATCTTCCTTTGCATCTGCATTGTCCATCACTATTCATTATGGTAGTATGTTGTGTTACCGGGATCCCTGTCTCGGATGTTGGTAAAACCTTGATGAATATGGAAATGCTCATGTTATTGAAAGCACGCTCAGTCACTAGGTTATATCCTTGGTATCAACTGGAATGTGCTTTCCATTTACCGAGTTGTTCAATAACCATTGTTTCCATTCCAAATTGAGTGCGCCATTCTTTTGAATTCTTCCAAATGATCATTTGTAGATTGCCTTAGGCTCGTATGAAGAGTTTCAATGATCTATGGATCAAAAGTAATTCTTTTGCCACTTAAGGGAACAATCCAACGAGTCACCTCTCATATGGTGCCCCGTTATGGAATCACGGCAATTATCTCCTCGCTACTTTGAAACCATGCACCATCTTACTCAAGCATGGAGTTGTTGCCTACCAAATTGAATCTTCGTCATCTGTTTATTTCCATCCCCCTCGATATGTGTTGTGTCTCAGCTCAAGTGATGTTCCTACATCTCATTCCGTGAGTTGATCGTCAATTGCTCGATCTTTGAGGAATCAATTCTTCTAGAGTTACCCTTCCTTCTCATTATCTTGTTGAATGGAATTCCCAGAGCAAGGCATCAGGACTAAGATGATGAATGTATCAACAACCTCGAGAAGACAGTTGGATCATGAAGTTCGTAATGCTTAGTGTCCCCTTTGTCTTCCTACCTCACGTCTTGAATCTCGGACGAGATTCTTGTTTAGTGGGGGTGAGTTGTCACACCCCTAGTTCTGACAATGCCTAGTACTAGCATCTGGTTTTTGCATCATGTTTAAATTTTGAAAGAAAACTAGAAGTGGGGATTGCCTAAACCCTAGCATCAAAGGAATTCACTAGGTTCAACTAAAATATTTTCAGTGATTCCCAAATGGCTTTAAAAAATGTTCATCATTTCTTGAAAATGCTGGAAATAGTAACCAGAGGTGTTGCACATTTTTTCATGACATATTTGGGCTCTGAATTAAATCATATAGTATTTGCATTTGGGCATTTAAATGCTATTAGATATTTTAAATGCTCAAATAATCCCAAACTAAAATGTTCCATGCTGGATATACTCCAAACAGTGGCCATGTGCAGTTTGGTGATTTTTGGAGATGCCTAAGTATTTTTAGAAATGCCACAAACTTGCAGAAATAAAACAAAACAGAAATAAAAGGAAGGACTTACCTGGCCAAACTTACTGGCCGGGCTGCCCACCTGCCCGTGCGGTCATCACCTACCTCCGCCAAGAGGGCAGAGGAGGGAGATAAGACGCAGGCGAGGCACCACGCCTCCTCCTGCTTGCCGCCGATCGCCTGGAGCTGGCTGGCGACGCCACGCACCCCCCTAGAATCCCCTCGACCTCTCCCCGTGCTTCAACCCTCCTCTATCTCTCCCACGCGCAGCCGCCCGAAACCGTCGTCGCGCCGCTCGCCGTTCCCGCGGCCACCGGCCACCCCGTGCCTCACCGAAGCGCCCGAGAGATCCGCCTCGACGTCCTTGTCCTCTGCACCGAGCCAAGCAACGTCGGAAGCCCTAGAACACCGCCATCGCCGTCTTCTTCAACCTTGGTCCGCCGAGATCGCCGGCGACCGTGCACCCGCTCCGTTGCTTCCCCGAGCTCCCCGAGACCACCGCTGCACTCCCCGTGAGCTTCTCCTTCGATCCCCTCTTCCCTCTTGCTCGTTTGCGCTGTGTAGTCGCCGCCCTCTTCGAGCCCGAGAGCACTCCGCCTCCGGCCATGTCGCCGCCACGGCCACAGCTGCTGCCACACGCGTCCAAGCGCATCACCGCTTTCAGCTTGCTCCCAGGAGCCGAGCACACCCATCCGCTAGCCCTGTCGTGCCCCCTAACGCCGAACCCGAGCTCGCCGTACTCTGGTCGCCGCCACGAGCTCGACTCCGGCGAGCTCACTCCACCCTAGCTCCTCCCGTTTGCTCTATCAGCTGCGCGCGAGGCCCAGCTACTCATAGGACCAAACCGCGGTCAATTTGGTCGACCGTGGGCAAAATCCGAGCACCTCCGCCATCTCTGACGTCGTCGGCGACAAGCCTTGGACCAAGTCCGGCGAGGTTGACTCGTTTGACCTGGGGTTTGACCCTCCCCAGGGTCACTGACGTGTGGGACATGCCCCTATTTAGTTTAGGTGTGAGTTTAATTAGCACTAATTAACTTAGTTAATTAGTTGACT
Organism: Aegilops bicornis; assembly: GCA_021605145.1. Taxonomy (NCBI): domain Eukaryota; kingdom Viridiplantae; phylum Streptophyta; class Magnoliopsida; order Poales; family Poaceae; genus Aegilops; species Aegilops bicornis. The sequence goes on from CM038671.1 coordinate 135,490,830, forward strand.
CACTGACAAGTGGGCCTAGGCTCTAATTAACCTAGGTTAGTGCTAACCTAACGCTAACTAACTCTGTTAGGTAGTTGTTACACTGACTTGTGGGTCCCCGCCGTCAGGTTTGACCTGGGCTGGCGCCTTTGACCTGCTGACGTCACCCCGACGTCATGCTAACGCAGTTAACTTTTTTTCTGGATTTAATTTTATATAGGAAATTCCAGAAAATGCCCAAAACTTCTAAAAATCATAGAAATTAATCTGTAACTCCAAATGCAAAGTTTTATATATGAAAAATGATGTGAAAAATCCAATCTATCCATCTGTGCTAGTTTCATGCATGTTTAAGCAACTTAACCTTGCTGTTTAGCTCAAAACATGTTAATGTACTTTATAAACCCATAACTTGAGTTTGTATTTGAATCTTTGATTCAAATGAGCTCAAACCACAATGGTTGTAGATGAATTAGCCCAACACACTCATTTTGCCATGTAATATTCATGCATCATATTGTTGCATTGCATTGATTGTGTATTCTCTCTGTTGCCGGTATTTGTCCCCTCTCAGTAGACGTGGTTCCGACGATGAGTTCGAAGACACCGATGAAGAGCTATATTATCTTCAGAAGTGCTGTGCAAGCAAAACCCCTTGTTCATTCCGATACAATCCCACTCTCTCGCTCCTGCTCTCTTTTACTGCATTAGGACAACAACGTTTCAACTGTTACATGCTCCGGTAGCTGAACCCCTTTCCTCTGCATGACCTGTCATTGCCACAGTAAATAGATGAAACCCACTAGCATGATTAGGAGTTGTTTGAGCCCTGATGTGCCTACTCATTCATGCTTGTTTGTCATGCCTGCTATTGCATAGAGTTGTGTCAGGTCTGATTCATCGGGGATGAATCGGAGGTGTGTGAACATATCCTACTTTTGAGAGCTAAAAGTGTGAACATGATTTGGTAAAGGTATTGATGAGAGGCCATGTAGGAGTACATGGTGGGCTATTTCATTGAAGCCGTCCCTAGGAACTAAATTCTGTGTTTGTGATCCATGATCAGTTACTACCACACATTGGGATCCTTAATTGACTCTTTGGGCTTCTTAACCACCCTTGTCCTCTGTCCAGGAGTTGCAAGTAGTTTCTGTTGTTAATAGTATGCTGGAGGCCGTGCGCAGCTCTGACCCGAGGTGTGGGCTGTGATGCGGTAGGCACGTGGCCGGGCATGCCTGGCGCCCGTTTGGTGTCTCGGAACCCTGCACACATCGTTCGGGGCCGTATGTGGAAACCTCGGCCGGACTCCTTGCGGATGGAACCTGAATAGGCAATAAACTTGGACTAGAGACTTGAGTGTTTAGGTAAGCCGTGGCCGACACCCTTGTTGGGCTTCCGCTTGAAGGTTGTCGAGTACATGTCGTGTAAATGGCGATAAGTGGTGAGAGCGTGTGTGAAGAAGTACACCCCTGCAGGGTTAACATCATCTATTCGAATAGCCAAGTCCGCGGTAAAGGACTTCTGAGTTGCTTGTACAGTTCATAGACAAGTGAAAGTGGATACTCTAAAACTCGCAAGATAAGCGTGAGTGCTATGGATGGCCTTCTTGTAGGGAGACGGGAGCGGATCCATAGTGGTGTATTGATATGGTAAATATGTGGACTCGTGTGCGCCACCTCAAAAGAGTTACTTGCAGTTGTAGTTTAGGATAGCCACCGAGTCAAAGCTGGCTTGCTGCAGGTAAACTCCCTCACCCCTTTTTGATACCGATGCATATGTAGCTAGTTCTGATGTAAGTCTTGCTGGGTACATTTGTACTCACGTTTGCCTATTTTATGTTTTGCAGAGAGATGTCAGTCTCGCTAGTAGTTCCGTGTGGACTTCGACGTTTAGCTTGATACCTCAGCTACGATCTTGTGCCCTCGGCAGGATCTGGTAGATAGTCAGGCTTCTAAGCGTTTTTCATTTGTAGATGTCTGTACTCAGACATGTTAAGCTTCCGCATGTGCTTTGATTCGTATGCTCTAAATGTTGGGTCATGAGACCCATGTTTGTAATATCTCGCTCCTCGGAGCCTAATGAATAAATACTTGAGTTGTAGAGTTATGTTGTGATGCCATGTTGTATTTACACATATCGAGCATATTGTGTGTATGATTGAAATGCTTGGTATGTGTGGGATCCGACAACCTAGTTGTTTATCCTTGGTAGCCTCTCTTATGGGGAAATGTAGTCTTGTGCTTCCATGAGCCAAAGTAGTCCGTTACAGCCCGGTTCACCGGTGTCCTGCTAGACCAGCACTACTGCTCTGGAACACTTGACTGGCCGGCATGTGATTCACTTCGTTCCTGTGTCTGTCCCTTCGGGGAAATGTCATGCGGTGACATCCGGAGTCCTGCCTAGCCTGCTACAGCCCGGGTTCCCGGAGTCCTGTTAGCCCAGTGCTACAGCCCGAATTCGCACGCTGCGGACCGACATGCTCGATGTTGATTCATGTATGCCTGTCCCTATAAGTTAGTGCCACTTTGGTTTCACGACTAGTCACGTCGGCCCGGGTTCTCTGTCATATGGATGCTAGCGACACTATCATATACGTTTAGGCGCAAACGGTCCCGGGCCATGGTAAGGCGACACCCGTGGGAATACCATGCATGAGGCCGCAAAGTGATATGACGTGTTACCGGGTAGATCGATGTGACTTGGAATCAGGGTCCTGACAAGCCTCCTGAGGTTGAGGTGTTCTTGTGCTCTGTGGACTTGCGGATGAGAACTTCCTTTCGTCCCTTCCTGCTACGGTGGCTAGCTCTATTTATATAGGCCCTGGTCCTCTCGCCAAATATTGAGCGGGAAGGGAGCCAACAATGGCGGGCGAATTTGAAAGGGGACAACTAGTACAAGCTATCCTGACAAAAGCGGTCCTCGCCTGCAAAAGGCTCCAATGGTGACGCCATCTTGGGCTCCATAGTGACCTCCATCTTGCCATCCTGCTGGTCTTGGTCTTGTTGCACCGATATGGGCACCTTTGCCTGATGCGTCGGTACTCTGCGCCTGCGCTTGCTTCCTTAGCAGCAAAGAGGAAACAAGGACGCTGCGCGCGCTGGCGCCCGCCTGGTGCCGGTCGTCATGGCTCACGTCACGTGAGCCTCGTGAGGTTTGCTCTGCCTTGATATCTCCGCTCCTCACGAGGCAGCCCGGTGAGGCTGCTCCCGAGGAGGTCTTGTGTCGTCCGCCTCGCGAGGCTTGGCCCCTCGCGGGGGTCTTGAATGCTTTGTTGATGAAGATGGGCCGTACAGGCCCGCTAGCACAGCCACGTCGTGGGCCGCAGACAGGCAAGTCTGGGGACCCCTGTTCCCAGAACGCCGACAGTAGCCTCCGGGCCCAAGGTGCGCTCGGGCTTGGCTTCGCGGCGAAGCCAAGGGTCAAGCACGGAGCGCCATGGTCCACAAAAGCCTGCCGCCTCAGTCGACGCGTGGCGGTTGATTGGACGTGGGTGTCTCCACTTCCCGCGATGCCTCGGCAACTGCCCGACCTGACAAAAGGCTGACGCAGACATCCTTTGCCTTCATTGTTTCTTCCTCACCTTGCTCCAGATCCCCTTTCTCGCTCCTTGCCACCGGTACCTCCAGATCTGCTCCAATCTTGCTTCGCATCTGCGACCTATGGCGTCGTGCAAGACCAAGACCTCCTCGGCACCGGCTTGGTATGAGCCAGCTCTTGAAGCGCCCACAATCAACGGAAAAGAGCCTCGCCGCCGTGCGCCTGCTGACGGCGGGGGAGAGCAACAAAGGGGGGTTGACGGAGCTCAGGCTTGCTTCCGACGTGCCAGAGCCTGAGGGAAGCACCTTCTTCCCCTTCTTCTCGAGCAGCATCGTCGTCGGGTTGGTTCCCCCCTTCTTTGATTTCTTTTTTGAGGTCCTTGACCACTACGGGTTGCATGCTTTGCACCTCCACCCCAACTCTATCCTCCTCCTGGCCATTTTCGCCTACTACTGTGAGGCGTACCTGGGCGTGATGCCATCTATGGTGCTTCTATGCCACTTCTTCTTTCTTCACGTCAGCGAGGGACACATCTCCGGGTGAGCCAATTTTATCGCATCTAGCAAGGCCAACTCAATCTCGAGCACCTGGAAGAGGGCCGACAATATCCGAGCCAAATGGGTCATGATGGATGCCAAGCGCGCCCATCCGCGCTTCACCTTGCCAACGGAGGCGCCCAAGTTTAACAAAGGGTGGCCCGGCGTGAAGCTCACTAATGAACGGGCGTTGTCTGTGGTAGGGCAGATGCAGACCGACCTGAAGCCAGGCAACGCGAAGGCGGCAAAGGTCACAGGGGCCATGCTCCTAAGGGAATTCTTGATGTTGCGCGTCACCCCGCTCCAGGCGCGGTCGCGCCCCTTGTGGAAGCTCGGAGATGGAGAAGACGATATCCGCCTGAGGCCGGTGGCTCTGCCTGGCGACAAACTGGCTGCTGTCCTGCGCCTCCTGGATGGGGACAATTAGGAGTACCCGCTGAGCGCCTTTACTCCTTTGTTCCTCCGCAAGGATTGGGAGCCGCTTGTGCTTTCCAGGCCGACCTTCGACGCACGCGGGCTGGTGCCTCCTACGCTCTCCGGAGCCCCAGCAGCACCGAAGCCGGTGGAGGTAACCTCCGACGAGTCCGACGGGGTGAAGGAAGAGGAGGGGGACTCGGAGGCGATCCTCGAAGAGATGGGGGAGAACTCCCCCATGAGCAAAGCTGAAATCCTCCGCGCCCTTCCTGACAGCCAAGAGGAGGGAGAACCGCCTGTCGTCCCGACGAGGAGTAGGCATCACTGATACCTCGGGATGCTGCCCCCGCCTTGGCGCCACCTGTGGCTGTCTCCAGCTCTCCCGCTGCACCGCCTTCTGCTGCCGGGGCCCATACGCCCACTTCCCAGGCTTTGAGGCTTTCAGGATTCAAGCTCCCCAATCGGAAATATGTCGTGGTGGATCTGTAAGTGTTCGATCTCCATCTTGTTTTTGCTCATGTCGCTGCTTCCTGACTTTCGTCTTTGGCTGTCCAGGCCGCTGCCTGCGGCGAAGAAGAGGAAAGAGGGTACGGTGGCCGCGCCCCCTTCTGCTGAGAAAGGAGGCGTCAGCGCCCACACCTCCCTAGCCTGGTCGTCTTCGCGAGGCCAGGAGGAACATCGCTGGGAGGAGTCAGCCCCCATGGCCCCGCTGGCTCCGAAAGTGCCGGCGTCTGGCCCGGTTGAAGAGGTCCCAGCTGCTCCGGAGCCCGCAGACTCCCAGGCCTTGGTGATGGCGTCGTCTCCTCCCACTACTGCACCTCCACTCCGAAGTTCTTCTGCTCCTGCCGCTGTTCTGTTGGCCGGGCGCCTGGAGCTGGCCTCTGGCTGGCTTCACTCCGACCTGGCGGTCCGCGCGATGCTGAGCCAGGCCGTGGCGTCCTCCGAGAAGGAGAACAGAGCGCCGCCAATGCTGCAGCCGATTGAGAGGCGGCGCTAAAAGACGCCAAGGCTGCCCGCGAACGCTGCCAGGAGCTGGAGGACGAGTTGAAGGACCTGCGCGACAAGAATGCCGAAGAAGCACGCAACCGCCTGATGAAGGAGGAGGCGATCAAGACCCGGGAGGACGCCGTCAAGAACCGTGATGCTAAGCTGGAGGAGTTGGGGAAGACGCAGGTCACCAAGCGCAGCCGGCTGGAGGAGCTGGAGCGGAAGGTGAAGGCGAGGGAAGCCGATCTTGACGCCAAGGCGCGAGTCTTGGCTGAAGACCGCGTGTCCTTTGCCGATCTCGAGGAGAGGTCTCGCAAGGCACTGAAGACACTCTACGAGCACGGCTTGGACAGGTTGCTGTCCACCAACAAGGACGGCCCCGCCCTACTGCTTCCTCCCTTGGTGAAGGCGCTTGAGGACGTTGTGGATGGTATCGGTCCCATGGCAGAGGAAGAAGCTCGCGTCCTGTCTTCAGCTGCATTGACTCGTTTCTTCAGCCACCTGCACCTTCGCGACCCCAACGCTTGTCTTGACGATCTGCTGGAGCATGTGGCTGAAGATCACTGTGAAGCTGCCGCCGCAGCCATGCAAGTTTAGGTGGAGGCCCTGCTAAAGAGGTTCCGCGGCTTTGCCTCCTCACCCTTGTCCGGCGATGCCGCCGATCCTGCGGCTGGTGGTGCAGGTGAAGACGCCGCTACCTGGGGAGGAGCTCCTTCTGCAGTCGATGGCGGTGTCCAGGGGTGACCTGCAGCTGATCTCCAGTTTCGTTCCTGTAGCATGCATCAGGCCTCGTGGAGGCGTTAAACTTTCATTTGATATTGCGAGGACAATATGTTTTGTAATATTTGCTTCGAGATTTTACGATTTTCTTCCTATCCGCTTTGGGCCGACCGGAGACCAGGACAGACCAAGGAGTGAGGGGCTACGTGACCAGTTAGGCTCCTGAGTCGCGATGCTCAGGAGTCCCCCTTGACCTGCAAAGAATATCCATACCTTCCCTCGCCGAGGCCTTGGGAGGGGCGCGCGAAGACCAGGTCCGGGAGACCTGTTTGAGCGGCGTGCGCTTGGGCGTGACCCGAGAGCAGCCCCCAGGGCCGGGAGGCCTGGTTGGGTGCCGTATGCCTGGGCGTGACCCGAGCGCAGGCCCCGTGTCCAGCCCCCTCACATGGCTCCCCCGAGGGGAGGCGTTGCGGTGAGGCCGAACGCTGAGCTCTGGGGCTCCCTAAGGTTGGTACGATCGTGGAGCCGCCCTCAGTTGTTTATCACCATCGCTGAGCATAGTTCTTCCACTTGTGCACGGGCATAGCCGCTCCTCGGCAGTGTCGACGGCCAGCGGGGAGCATGGTGCTTCCACTTGTGCATGGGAGGGGTTCTCCGGAGGAGCCCCTGGCGTGTATAGCCCATACGACACGTGGCTTGCACGGCAGGGCTGCGAGGTGTATCTGGGCACTCGTGAGCAAGCGCGGGACTCACGAGGCCCTACCTCAAGGCGGGTTGCGCCTGGTCTTGAGTATTTGATGGCTGTGTGTTCCTGCGAGACGGTTAGGTGCAAGTGCTCTACGTCCTTAGGTCCCGGCCCTCGAGTGAGCTCAGCCGCCGTTGGTATGCCAGGTCGCGATGTCGTGGTCAAGGCCAGGGGGTGAGGGCTAGAGAGCCAGTAAGAGCTCATGAGTCGCGATGCTCAGGAGCCCCCCTTTTAATGCGCAAGTGGATTGCATCATAGAGGGGTGAACCCCCGACGGGTGGCAACCGAGCAGGCGGTAATCATAGGCAGATTAAGCATGGAAGACAAATCAACTTGGGTAAATGCAGAAAGATAAATGCCACTGGGTCAATCCCGAGCAGCTTGGGGATGATGCAGCCCGAGAGGCGCCCCCAGCAAGCTAAGCTAAATACATAAAGCAAAAGGGATACATGCCACAGGGACGGACCCACGCGGCCTGGGAATAATGTAGCCCGAGGGGTGCTCCCAGCTAAACGAACTTGGAAAATGTCACCTGGTTCTATTGACGAAGGAGAGTTGGGGCAGATGAAGGTATGCGGCGAAGGAATGGATCCTCACGAGCCACCGGGGGCCTGAGCCTCGAGAGGATCTGGGGGACCGGGAGGTTCCTTGAAGACCGTCTCCATCTCTTCCAGGACGGCGTGGTACCTGGCCTCCTGATCCGCCAGGACACGCTGCATGTTGCGCTGATAGGCTGACGCCACGCTTGGCAAGCCAAAGGGCATGCGAACATAGCTATGTGGTGGGCCCTTGCAACGACCCACACGCGGAGGCCAAAAACGCTCCTGAGATGAGACCCTGTTGAGCCCTGGGACATCGATGCAGACGCGCAGCCCGGCATCCTCGTCTGGATGAGGAGCTGCGCCTGGTGAGCGGCGGTCGCCGCGCATGGCCCTTGCGTCTTGAAGTTCCTGAGTGGTCTTAGTGATGAACTCCTGAGTGGTGGGAACTCCTTGCCCTGTGTTCTCCTGAGGGAAACGTGTCGCGAAGCACGCCTCAAAGTGGTGTCAAAGCGCCTCCCTCGTGAGATTGGCAAGGTCCGAGGCCCTCCAGAAGAGAGCCCCCTAGCCCTGCCAGAGGAGGGCGCCGGGCACACCTTCCTATGCGATGGAGGGAGGCGCCCCTGGAGCGGGCGCTGATCCTGATGAGGCGCCAGCTGTGTCGCCACCCTCCTGAGATCCTGCATGGCACAGCTGCTTCTTCTTCTTAGGGAGGGCCCCAGGAGGGCCCTCGCCTTTGCTGTCGGGGTCGTCGATTGTTGCATCTTGGAAGGCACGCTCGAGGGAGCACACCGCATCTCTTTCTTCACATGGGACCGTGATGATTCCGCCGCTTCCCGGCATCTTGAGGACGTTGTAGCCGTGGTGGGTGACCGCCATGAACTTGGCCAGGGCCGGATACCCGAGGATGGCATTGTATGGCAGGCGGATGTGCGTGACGTCGAAGTCGATGAGCTCGGTGCGGTAGTTCTTGCGCTCCCCGAAGGTGACTGGCAGGCGGACATGCCCTATCGGTGTGGTGGAACCGTCAGTCACTCCTGAGAAAGGCTTGGTAGGCTGAAGCTGCTCATACGGGACCTGGAGGTTGTCGAACGTGTCGACGGATAGGATGTTGAGCCCCACGCCGCCGTCGATGAGGGTCTTGGTAACTTGCACATTGCTGGTGACTGGTGAACAAAGCATCGGGAGGGCGCCAGCGGTGGCTGCACACTTGAGCTGATCTACCGAGTTGAAGGTGATGGCGCACTAGGACAACCTGAGCGGGCGCGTGGCCTCGAGCTTGGCGAGCACTGCGTTCACTTCACGAGCGAACTGTTTGAAGATGCGCTGAGAGGCTGGGGCCTGAGCACCGCCCAAGATGCAGGTGATAGCACGCGGCTCCTAGAAGCCCCCATCCCCCTCGTCCTGATAGTGATTGTCGTTCCTTCTTGGTGGTGGCAGCAGTGGGGGAAGACCAGTGTTTCCCTGAGGGCGATCCTCACGAGGCTGGTCCCTCCAGGCGCCCTCACGAGGATGGTCCTACCAGCGGTCCTCACGAGGCCTATTGTGCCACTCCTGGCGCGGGCCACGGTCGTCCCAGCGTCCGCCTCCATGTCCTCCTCCATGTCAGTAGCTCTTGCCGCCGGCGTCGGGGCCGAATCAAACTTCCTTCACGAATGGCTCTGAGCTCTTGACAGTCGCTGGTGTGAGTGTTCAGGCTGGTGTGAGTGTTCAGGTTGTGGAAGGCGCAGAACAGTCGGATGCCCTTGGATGACTCGGGCTGGTCTCTGCCCCGCTTGGTGTCCGGCTCCGCTATGAGCACAGCTGCTTCCTTGCGCTTCACGTCCTTGGCCTTGGCCCTCTTCTCCTCTGCACCCGCAGCTGGCAACTCGAGGAGGGAAAGGCGCCCCTCCTCAGCTCTTGTGCACTTGGTTGACTGGTTGAACAGCTCCTGAGATGTGCACAGCTCCTCGTGAATAGCGAGCTCCTCCATCTTGATGTTGGGGACGCCGTTAGAGAACGCGGAGATGATGGCCTCATCCGTGACCTTGGGGATCTTGAGGCGAGTGTTGTTGAAGCGCTGGATGTACTTCTGGAGGGTCTCTCCTGGTTGTTGCTTGATGCGGCGCTTGTCACCCGCGGCCGGCGGGCGGTCGCGGGTGCCCTGGAAGTTGGAGACGAAGCGGTCGCGCATCTCATCCCAGGAGGAGATCAAGCCGTGCTGCAGGTTCAGGAGCCAGGAGCGGGCACCATTCTTGAGAGCCATGGGAAACGAGTTCGCCATGACTTTCTCGTCTCCGTTGGTCGCTTCGATGCTCAGCTCGTATAGCTGCAAGAACTCCGCGGGGTCGGTGGTGCGGTCGTAGCGAGGAGGCAGATCCGGCTTGAACTTGCCTGGCCAGGCGACGCTACGCAGCTCGAGGGTTAAGGCACGGTAGCTAGCCGTGGTTGTCGGGGCCCGTCTCGGAGGTGGAGCCTGTTCTTGGTGAGGCCCACGCATCGCTACCGCAGGTAGCACGCGGTCTTGGCGAGGTGGCGCGGGGAGCGCAGGTGCAGCTTCCCGCGGCCGAGGAATTTCTTGGCAGCTTCTCTCTTCACACGCGGGCACCGGGCATGGTGGATCACGCCGTGGGGCCGCGAGCCTTGGTGCCAAGGCACCGTCTTGGGGCAGAGGTGGTGGAGGCGCTCCATGAGCCACGTCGCCCGTGGTTGGCGGAGGGCGAGGCAGAGAGTGGGACGGCGCCGGGGAGCCCCCTGCGGCGCGGACAAGCTCGGCGACACGGTCGAGCCAGTCCTCGTAGAGGTCGTCGACCGGGCGGTAGCGCAGGAGCTCGTTCGCCATGAGGAGCGCGGCCTGCGTGTCCATGGGAGCGCGATGTGCGTGGGACGAGGAACCGGCCGGGGTCAGCGATGGAGTGGCGGTGCGGCCGTCCTGCCACACCGATGGGTGCAGCGAGGATGCTTGCTATTCGTTCCCCACCGGGCCGGTATCGGCGTTGGCAGAAGGAGACGGAGAACGACGAGATGGCCCGCCGGTGGGAGCCGTCTGAGCAATGCGGGCGGTGAGGGCAATCCGGCGCTCAGCTTGAGCGCGGCGAGAGCGTCCACCATGGAGACGACGGAGCGACGAATCGATGGGAGGGAAGCTACGGCGCACCCCTACCTGGCACGCCAAATGTCAGAGATGGGGTTCAGGCAAAACCATTAAGGTTCGAACTCTAGGGTGCGCGCAAAGTTCTTTCCCTCCTTCCGATCCACGCCCTAGCTCGCTAAGATCCCACAGACGAACTCGACGCACTCGCAACACAGAAAGACACGAGATTTATACTGGTACGGGCCACCGTTGTGGTGTAATACCCTACTCAAGTGTGTGGTGGCGGATTGCCTCTTGGGCTGATGAAGAACAGTACAAGGGGAATAACAGCCTCCTGAGGTTGAGGTGTTCTTGTGCTCTATGGACTTGCGGATGAGAACTTCCTTTCGTCCCTTCCAGCTGCGGTGTCTAGCTCTACTTATATAGGCCCTGGTCCTCTCCCCAAATATTGAGCGGGAAGGGAGCCAACAACGGTGGGAGAATTTGAAAGGGTACAGCTAGTCAAGCTATCCTGACAAAAGCGGTCATCGCCTGCAAAAGGCTCTGGTGGTGACGCCGTCTTGGGCTCCACGGTGACCTCCGTCTTGCCATCCTGCTGGTCTTGGTCTTGTTGCACCGATATGGAAACCTTTGCCTGATGCCTCGGTACTCCGCGCCCGCGCTTGCTTCCTTAGCACCAAAGAGGAAACAATGATGCTGCGCGCGCTGGCGCCTGTCTGGTGTCGGTCGTCATGCCTCACGTCACGTGAGCCTCGTGAGGTTTGCTCTGCCTTGATATCTCCGCTCCTCGCGAGGCAGCCCGGTGAGGCCAGTCCCGAGGAGGTCTTGCACCGTCCGCCTCGCGAGGCTTGGCCCCTCGCGGGGGTCTTGAATGATTTGTTGATGAAGGTTGGTCGTACAGGCCTGCTAGCACAGCCACGCCGTGGGCCGCAGGCAGGCAAGTCTTGGGACCCCCGTTCCCAGAACGTCGACACTCTTCCGTTATTCTTTAATAAGTACTCTCTCCGTTCCTAAATACAAGTCTTTGTATAGATTCCGCCATGGACTACATATGGAGCGAAATGAGTGGATCTACACTCTAAAATGTATCTGGATACATCTGTATGTGATCCATAGTGGAAATCTCTACCAAGTCTTATATTTTGGAACAGAGGGAGTATGATAGTAATACAGTATGTTCCTTGTAGTGAAGATGAGCAGGGACATTTGCAAGGTAGATGTCTATATGGTTGGTTGGTATGGACACTTTGAACTCTTCGGGCCTCTTTGATTCGTAGGATTTTGTAAACATGGGAATAGGATTTGTAGTGGCCTGCCCACTTGAATCCTATAAGAATAGCAAGGAAATGCGGGGAGCTGTGTCGCCTTTGAGAGTCACATCGATATTAAGATTACCCACCTTCAGTTGAAGAGAGCTGGTATCCGAAGCCTTTCTAGCCGCATCTGCAATACTAGCACATATATTCCAGCAAGTTCCACTTTGCTGATTTTACTCTGATGCTTACGGTTTTCCCGTTATATCTACACTATGATCTGTGTAGTTGCTTTGTGTCACACTAGCAGCAGTCCACTTTTGAAGCTAAACACCACAATGACTTACAAAATTGGCACCAAGGCATTGAGTGCCATTCTGGATACAATAAAACTCATACGCTCCCCACATGTTGATTATTGTTCAGAATATGATCCTAATGACTATTCTAACCTCGAGGAGTCAAAGGCAGATGGCCTGTCCTGTTCACCCATCAAGGTGCCTGTTCTAATTTGGCAAGATTTTATTGATTGCGGGTTTCTTGCATATGTTGTCTTGCATTTCTTCTACTTTGTGGCACCGCCATCTGCTTAGTTTACTCATCATATATGTCGAGATGCCATGCCCATCCATTATCAATACATATTCCATACATCATCATATCATGTTTTTCCACTCAATTGCTGTTCTTGTGCATCGGACATCGAAAGGAAGAGGGTGATTGCCGAACTGAAGGAGCACCAAAGAAAGTCCTTGAAAAACGTGGTTGTACTTGGAGAAATCAGACAAAGACACCCACTTATATTGGTTGTACAACTAGTGACACAAAACGTAGGGACCGACTCAGCAGAGTGTACCCATACTTTATCGGCCACACCACTAGCCGCACCACACGGACCAAGGCCCAAAGAAAAAGGTATGCCGATTTCAGTTGCCATAGCACCAGCCGTACCACAAAAAAATCCCACTCCAACAAAAAGTACAGCAAGTCCACCGGCCAAAGACCTATCCCAACTGAAGAGACAGCCAATTCCTGCAGATTGGAACCCCATTCGAGTTATTCCCAGTTTAAAAGACAATGCTTTCAATGTTGTTAGGGACTACGTGCATATATTCCCATCATGGGAAGATTATAGTGAAGACAAACACCATTTTCACATCTTCATGTCCCACTTACGTGTAAGTGCTATTATTCATGGTGATTATTTTCCTGTTTTCTGCTGATTGAACACATCAATGATGTATATTACATTGTTGTAAGTAGGCGAGGGTCAATCTGGATAGTCATGACGAGCAAAGCTTGCTTGCTTTTTTCAAGGAATCATTGCAGCAGTATTGGTGTTACCTGAGGAAATCACACTTTGATGGCAAGTCTAAAAACGAATTTCTGGTGAAGTCTCCTGTGCTAAATTTAGAAGACATTGAATGGAAAAACCTTGTTATACACTGGTCTCGTTCCGAGGATGAGGTACTGTCTATGATATCACATGACAATTTGAACTTCTACTTTTCCGCATGTGCCTTACGGATCTTTTTTGCAGGAAATCTGCTCCAAAAAGAATTCCGGTTTGAAAAGAACGAGAGGATATCGCCAATATGTTGCCCGCTGCTTTGCTCTTGTTAGTACCTGTTGTCCTGTATCAGTGTACTTGCATACATACCTGGTTCACTATGTGATAGCAGTATGCATGATAGTTTGCTTATCAATTGTTTGCTCCAAATTATCTGATCTGTATGAATGGTTACATTAGTGTAGAATATATCCAATGCCAACGAATTTGTATTGCTCTGCATTGTTCTTGTAATTACCCGCTGTCCTTTATCAGTGTACTTATATTGATAGGTAGTTGTTCATGTACCATCACTCTACAGCTTATTTTCCTTTGCCCTCCATTTTCTACACATAATATCTATATTTACTCTTACCATAAGTTTGGATAACACCGATGGTACTGAAGAAGTTTAGCTCTGCATTGCTCTTGGTTGTACCTTTTGCCTGTATCACTGTACTTACATTTATAGCTACTTGGTTATGTAGCATCACTCTGCATCTTATCTTAAATATTCTCCATTTTTTCTTATATTGTCACATCTATATTTACTCTTAACAAAATGTAGAATAAAGGAAATGCTTATGAAGAAGATTCTGTGGAAAACTTCTTGAATTGCCCCCCCCCCCATCAGCATGGACAAGGGCTTTATAGAGCCAACCTTCACCAATAATGTAAGTTTGTCCTTCTCAAGCCTTCAAACTTTGTTGTGTATATTTGGTTAGGCATGACTGCAATAGCCTGTTTATTTTTGGTGTTTGCATCAAATTGCATGTTTAAAGTTTATTATGTACGCCAGTTCATAAACAAAAGTTTGTCCTTCTCAATTTAAGTTTTCAATTGTACAACCAAGTTACTTCTTCATACCATGTAAATTAAACTATACAGAACAAGTGATCTTATTTTGCCAATATGAAATGGGATAAATTGGCAGCACACTAACCATTGATACTTATGAGTTCTTGATCTGTAATCCAGTGGTGTCGTGAAGCTGCCAACTCCTTCACAATGTCATTTCCAGCCATGTCTTGACCCGAACAATACCATATTGTGTTAATGCTATTTTAAACCGTGTCACTTTATTCGTCAATAAGAAATGTGATTAATTGTCAGCACTGATACTTATATGTGCAAAACATGTCATCTGTCTGCTTGTTTATCTTTCAGAGTGAGGAGGATATAAGTGTCAAACAAGTGTAGTCTCACTAGCTTACTCAGTTTCTTGCGCTGCAGCTCCCAAGCAGGGCTAACCTTTCTTGAACTCTATTGAAGTGTTGTCAGTTTTGTATATTATTTTGTCGGCATGTTTAGTTGCACTGGTGGCGATCTTTGATGCCCAGTGTATGTAATCATTGTCGCTTGTGCTTTATTATCATAGTGGCGAACTTTGATGCCCAGTGGATGTAATATGCCGTAATTTTTTATTATATAGTCTAGGTTTTTTTCTTACTCATGATGCTGCAGTTATTTTACAGTACATATATCATGTCTTCGCAGTAAACCGGCCAAACCGTAAAATTATGGTACATAATCGGGCCGTGATGCAAATCACCATGTATGATCCGCATCATGGGCCCCGTCATCTTGGTCCGTTAACAGGCCTAAATGTAAACTGGCCCTCTAGTAGATTCGGGCCTTTAATAGCCCGAGTAAATTGCCGGCCCTATTTTCCCAAGAAAACTCAATGGGCCTTTAGGAGGCTGAAAAGTAGGTTGGGCCTGAAACGTGTCGAACAGCTCACGGGCCGGCAGCAGGCCGAAATAGACCCCGACCCATGAATGTGCGAATCAAATTATGGGCTTATAACAGGCCAAAATTGTCTCGGTCCTTGTTTGGCCCAATCAGATTATCGGCTGTGAGCAGGCCGGATGCAAACCGGGTCGTAGTTAGGCCCAACTATATGACGGGCTTTTAACAGGCTGAAATTAATATAGGGCCAAAATGTTAAACGAGCCCTTAACAGGCCAAAACTAATATCAGGCCGAATTACTAAATGGGCCTTTAGCAAGTGGGCCCAAAAGCATAGCGTCCAGTTGATGGGCCGAATCTGATATGGGCCATAATTTAGCCCAATCCTCTTAAAGGGCCAGACCTGATCTGGGCCGTAATTTGGCCCAGAACGTAGTAGGCTTTTAACGGGCCGGATCTCATATGGGCCATTATTAGGCCCGGAACGTGGCAGGCCATTAATGGACCGGATCAAATATGGGCCAACATTTGGCCAAAACATGGCAGACAGTTAATGGGCCGGCTTACTAGGGTCCTCAAAATCTTGTGGGCCTATAGCTGGGCCGGCCCATTAATGTCGGCAAAATCTCGTGGGCCTTTCGCTGGGCCGGCCCATTATGGTCCACAAAAATCTTGTGGGCCTTCACCTGGGCTGGCCCATTATGGCCCGCAAAAAACTTGGGGGCCTTTACCTGGGCCGGCCCATTATGGCCCACAAAATCTTGTGGGCCTTTAGCTGGGCTGGCCCATATTGGTCCACAAAATCTTGTGGGCCTTTAGTTGGGCCGGCCCATTCAAACTTTATGGGCCACTTTTGGGCCGCTCCACGTGTTAACATATCATAGGCGCATCTCGCCCATTGGATGAGTGACACCTGTGCCAACGCGGAGCTGACATGTGTTTCCGTTAGCCAATTAGAATTTTACACGTGGAAAATCCCCATTGGTCCGGGCGGTTAACGGGTTATCGGATCCAAAACCGGACCTGATAGCTAAACGGTGTTCTGTTACGGTGGATGCCACGTGTCGGTCACCCTTGACGAAAAGCACTTACGTGACGCCATGATTTATCGTCATGGAAGTGGACACTTCCATGATGATAATTTTGGTAATGTCATGGAACACTTCTACGACAGCACAAGTATGACTATCTTGATTCTGTCATAAATTTGTCATGGATGTACATGCATGACAGAATCTGCCTGAAGGAAATATGTGTCCGTGGAGGTACATCGTACTGTGCGCCTGAAGGAAATATGCCCTAGAGGCAATAATAAAGTTATTATTTATTTCCTCATATCATGATAAATGTTTATTATTCATGCTAGAATTGTATTTACCGGAAACATGATACATGTGTGAATACATAGACAAACTTAATGTCACTAGTATGCCTCTACTTGACTAGATCATTAATCAAAGATGGTTATGTTTCCTAACCATAGACATGTGTTGTCATTTGATTAACGAGATCACTTCATTAGGAGAATGATGTGATTGACTTGACCCATTCCGTTAGCTTAGCACTTGATCGCTTTAGTATGTTGCTATTGCTTTCTTCATGACTTATACAAGTTCCTATAACTATGAGATTATGCAACTCCGTTTACGGAGGAACACTTTGTGTGCTACCAAACGTCACAACAATCTGGGTGATTATAAAGGAGCTCTACAGGTGTCTCCAAAGGTACATGTTGAGTTGGCGTATTTCGAGATTAGGTTTTGTCACTCCGATTGTCGGAGAGGTGTCTCTGGGCCCTCTCGGTAATGCACATCACTATAATCCTTGCAAGCAATGTAGCTAATGAGTTAGTTACGGAATGATGCATTACGTAACGAGTAAAGAGACTTTCCGGTAACGAGATTGAACTAGGTATTGAGATACCGACAATCGAATCTCGAGCAAGTAACATACCGATGACAAAGGGAACAACGTATGTTGTTATGCGGTTTGACCGATAAAGATCTTCATAGAATATGTAGGAGCCAATATGAGCATCCAGGTTCCGCTATTGGTTATTGACCCGGAACGTTTCTCGCTCATGTCTACATAGTTCTCGAACCCGTAGGGTCCGCACGCTTAAGGTTTCGATGACAGTTATATTAGGAGTTTATGAGTTTTGATTTATTGAAGTTTGTTCGGAGTCCCGGATGTGATCACGGACATGACGAGGAGTCTCGAAATGGTCGAGACATGAAGATTGATATATTTGACGACTATATTCGGACACCGGAAGTGTTCCGGAGAAGTTTCGGATAAAACCGGAGTGCTGGAGGGTTATCGGAACCCCCAGGGGAACTAATGTGCCTCAATGGGCCTTAGTGGAGAGAGAGAGGGGCGGCCAGGGCAGGCCGCATGCCCCGTCCCCCTCTGGTCCGAATTGGACTAGGAGAGGGGTGGCGGTGCCCCCCTTTCCTTCTCCCTCTCCCTCTCCTTCCTTCCCCCTCTCTCCCTTTAGGTGGAAACCTACTAGGACTTGGAGTCCTAGTAGGATTCCCCTCTGGGGGGCGCGCCATAGAGGGCCGGCTGGCCTCCCCCTTGCTCCTTTATATACGGGGGCAAGGGGGCACCCCAAAGACACAACAATTGATCTCTTGATCTCTTAGCCGTGTGCGGTGCCCCCCTTGACCATAGTCCTCGATAATATTGTAGCGGTGCTTAGGCGAAGCCCTGCGACGGTAGAAGATCAAGATCGCCACCACGCCGTCGTGCTGACAAAACTCTTCCCCGACATTCTGCTGGATCGGAGTCCCGGGATCGTCATGGAGCTGAACGTGTGCTAGAACTCGGAGGTGCCGTAGTTTCGGTGCTTGATCGGTCGGGCCGTGAAGACATACGACTACATCAACCGCGTTGTTCTAACGCTTCGGCTTTCGGTCTACGAGGGTACGTGGACAACACTATCCCTTCTCGTTTCTATGCATCACCATGATCTTGCGTGTGCGTAGGATTTTTTTTGAAATTACTACGTTCCCCAATAGTGGTATCAGAGCCTGGTTTTATGCGTAGATGTTATATGCACGAGTAGAACACAAGTGAGTTGTGGGCGTTACAAGTCATACTTCTTACCAGCATGTCATACTTTGGTTCGGCGGTATTGTTGGATGAACCGGCCCGGACGGACATTACGCGTACGCTTACGCGAGACCGGTTCTCCCGACATGCTTTGCACAGAGGTGGCTAGCGGGTGTCAGTTTCTCCGAATTTAGTTGAACCGAGTGTGGCTATGCCCGGTCCTTGTGAAGGTTAAAACAACACTAACTTGACGAACTATCGTTGTGGTTTTGATGCGTAGGTAAGAACGGTTCTTGCTCAGCCCGTAGCAGCCACGTAAAATTTGCAACAACAAAGTAGAGGACGTCTAACTTGTTTTTGCAGGGCATGTTGTGATGTGATATGATCAAGACGTGATGCTATATTTTATTGTATGAGATGATCATGTTTTTTAACCGAAGTTATCGGCAACTGGCAGGAGCCATATGGTTGTCGCTTATTGTATGAAATGCAACGCTCTGTAATTGCTTTTACTTTATCACTAAGTGGTAGCGATAGTCGTAGAAGCAATAGATGGCGTAAACGACAATGATGCTACGATGGAGATCAAGGTGTCGCTACCGGTGACGATGGTGATCACGACGGTGCTTCGGAGATGGAGATCACAAGCACAAGATGATGATGGCCATATCATATCACTTATATTGATTGCATGTGATGTTTATCCTTTATGCATCTTATCTTGCTTTGATTGACGGTAGCATTTTAAGATGATCTCTCACTAATTATCAAGAAGTGTTCTCCCTAAGTATGCACCATTGCGAAAGTTCTTCGTGCTGAGACACCACGTGATGATCGGGTGTGATAGGCTCTACGTTCAAATACAATGGGTGCAAAACAGTTGCACACGCAGAATAATCATGTTAAACTTGATGAGCCTAGCATATACAGATATGGCCTCGGAACACGGAGACCGAAAGGTCGAACGTGAATCATATAGTAGATATAATCAACATAGTGATGTTCACCATTGAAACTACTCCATCTCATGTGATGATTAGACATGGTTTAGTTGATTTGGGTCACGTGATCACTTAGATGGCTAGAGAGATGTCTGTCTAAGTGGGAGTTCTTAAGTAATATTATTAATTGAACTTAAATTTATCATGAACTTAGTACCTGATAGTATTTTGCTTATCTATGTTTGTTGTAGATAGATGGCTCGTGCTGTTGTTTCGTTGAATTTTAATGCGTTCCTTGAGAAAGCTAAGTTGAAAGATGATGGTAGCAATTACACGGACTGGGTCCGTAATTTGAGGATTATCCTCATTGCTGCCTGAGAAGAGTTACGTCTGGATGCACCGCTAGGTGCCAGAACTGCCGATGTAACCGACGACGTTAAGAACGTCTGGCGAGCAAAGTCGATGACTACTCGATAGTTCGGTGTCCCATGCTTTACGGCTTAGAACCGGGTCTTCAACGATGTTTTGAACGCGTCATGGAGCATATGAGATGTTTCAGGAGTTGAAGTTAATATTTCAAGCAAATGCCCGGATTGAGAGATATGAAGTCTCCAATAAGTTCTATAGCTGTAAGATGGAGGAGAATAGTTACGTCGGTGAACATATACTCAAAATGTCCGGGTATAATAATCACTTGATTCAACCGGGAGTTAATCTTCACGATGATAGTGTCATTGATGAAATTCTTCAATCATCGCCACCAAGCTACAAGAGCTTCGTGATGAACTATAATATGCAAGGGATGAACAAGACTATTCGAGCTCTTCGCAATGCTAAAGGTCATGGAGGTAGAAATAAAGAAAGAGCATCAAGTGTTGATGGTCAATAAGACCACCAGTTTCAAGAAAAAGGGTAAAGGGAAGAAGAAGGGTAACTTCAAGAAGAACAGCAAGCAAGTTGCTACTCAAGAGAAGAAACCCAAATCTGGACCTAAGCACGAGATCGAGTGCTTCTTGCAAGCGTGACCGGACATCGAAGCGGAACTGCCCCAAGTATTTGGCGGATAAGAAGGATGGCAAGGTGAACAAAGGTATATGTGATATACATGTTATTGATGTGTACCTTACTAATGCTCTCGATGCACTGGTATTTGATACCGGTTACATTGTTAATATTTGCAACTCAAAGCAGGGGACTACGGATTAAGCGAAGATTGGCTAAGGACGAGGTGACAATGAGCGTGGGAAATGGTTCCAAAGTCGATGTGATCGCGGTTGGCATGCTACCTCTACATCTACCATCGGGATTAGTTTTAGACCTGAATAATTGTTATTTGGTGCCAGCGTTGAGCATGAACATTATATCTGGATCTTGTTTGATGCGAGACGGTTATTCATTTAAACCAGAGAATAATGGTTGTTCTATTTATATGAGTAATATCTTTTATGGTCATGCACCCTTGAAGAGTGGTCTATTTTTATTAAATCTCGATAGTAATGATACACATATTCATAATGTTGAAGCCAAAAGATGCAGAGTTGATAATGATAGTGCAACTTATTTGTGGCACTGCCCTTTGGGTCATATTGGTGTAAAGCGCATGAAGAAACTCCATACTGATGGACTTCTGGAATCACTTGATTATGAATCACTTGGTACTTGTGAACCGTGCCTATGGGCAAGATGACTAAAACACCGTTCTCCGGAACTATGGAGAGAGCAACAGATTTGTTGGAAATCATACAGACAGATGTATGTGGTCCGATGAATGCTGAGGCTCGTGGCGGATATTGTTATTTTCTCACCTTCACAGATGATTTAAGCAGATATGGGTATATCTACTTGATGAAACACAAGTCGGAAACTTTTGAAAAGTTCAAAGAATTTCAGAGTGAAGTTGAAAATCATCATAACAAGAAAATAAGTTTCTACGATCAGATTGTGGAGGAGAATATTTGAGTTACGAGTTTGGTCTACATTTGAAACAATGCGGAATAGTTTCGCAACTCACGCCACCCGGAACACTACAGCGTAATGGTGTGTCTGAACGTCGTAATCATACTTTACTAGATATGGTGCGATCTATGATGTCTCTTACTGATTTACCGCTATCGTTTTGGGGTTATGCTTTAGAGACGGTCGCATTCACATTAAATAGGGCACCATCAAAATCCGTTGAGACGACGCCTTATGAACTGTGGTTTGGGAAGAAACCAAAATTGTCGTTTCTTAAAGTTTGGGGCTGCGATGCTTATGTGAAGAAACTTCAACCAGATAAGCTCGAACCCAAATTGGAGAAATGTGTCTTCATAGGATACCCAACAGAGACTATTGGGTACACCTTCTATCACAGATCCGAGGGCAAGATTTTGTTGCAAAATTCAGATCCTTTCAAGAGAAGGAGTTTCTCTCTAAAGAAGTGAGTGGGAGGAAAGTAGAACTTGATGAGGTAACTATACCTACTCCCATATAGGAAAGTAGTTCATCACAACAACCTGTTCATGAGATGACTACACCAATCGATGAGGAAGCTAATGATAATGATCATGAAACTTCAGATCAAGTTACTACCGAACTTCAGAGGGTCAACCTGAGTGAGATCCGCCCCAGAGTGGTACGGTAATCCTATTCTGGAAGTCATGTTACTTGACCATGGCGAACCTACGAACTATGAGGAAGCGATGATGAGCCCAGATTCCGCAAAATGGCTTGAGGCCATGAAACCTGAGATGGGATCCATGTATGAGAACAAAGTATGGACTTTGGTTGACTTGCCCGATGATCGGCAAGCCATCGAGAATAAATGGATCTTCAAGAAGAAGACTGACGCTGATGGTAATGAACTGTCTACAAAGCTCGACTTGTTGCGAAAGGTTTTCGAAAAGTTCAAGGGGTTGACTACGATGAGACTTTCTCACCCGTAGCGATGCTTAAGTCTGTCTGAATCATGTTAGCAATTGCCGCATTTTATGATTATGAAATATGGCAAATGGATGTCAAAACTGCATTCCTGAACGGATTTCTGGAAGAAGAATTGTATATGATGCAACCGGAAGGTTTTGTCGATTCAAAAGGTGCTAACAAAGTGTGCAAGCTCCAGCGATCCATTTATGGACTGGTGCAAGCCTCTCGGAGTTGGAATAAATGCTTTGATAGTATGATCAAAGCATATGGTTTTATACAGACTTTTGGAGAAGCCTGTATTTACAAGAAAGTGAGTGGGAGCTCTGTAGCATTTCTGATATTATATGTAGATGACATATTATTAATTGGAAATGATATAGAATTTCTGGATAGCATAAAGGAATACTTGAATAGAAGTTTTTCAATCAAAGACCTCGGTGAAGCTGCTTACATATTACGCATCAAGATCTATAGAGATAGATCAAGACGCTTAATTGGACTTTCACAAGCACATACCTTGATAAAGTTTTGAAAAGGTTCAAAATGGATCAGGCAAAGAAAGGGTTCTTGCCTGTATTACAAGGTGTGAAGTTGAGTTAGACTCAATGCCCGACCACGATGAAGATAGATAGAAAATGAAAGATGTTCCTATGCTTCAGCCATAGGCTCTATCATGTATGCAATGCTATGTACCGGACACGACGTATGCTTAGCAATAAGTTTGGCGGTGGAGGTACCAAAGTAATCCAGAGTGGATCATCGGACAGCGGTCAAGAATATCCCGACATACCCGAAAAGGACTAAGGATATGTTTCTCGCTTTATGGAGGTGACAAAGAGCTAGTCATAAATGGTTACGTCGATGCAAGCTTTGACATCGATCCGGACGATTCTAAATCGCAAACCGGATACGTGTTTATATTGAGCGGTGGAGGTGTCGGTTGGTGCAGTTCTAAACAAAGCGTCGTGGCGGGATCTACATGCGAAGCGGAGTACATAGCTGCTTGAAGCAACAAATGAAGGAGTCTCGGATGAAAGATTTCATTTCCGATCTAGGTGTCATACCTAGTGCATCGGGACCAATGAAGATCTTACGTGACAATATCGGTGCAATTGCCTTGGCAAAGGAATCCAGATTTCACAAGAGGACCAAGCACATCAAGAGACGCTTCAATTCCATCCGGGACCAAGTCCAGGTGGGAGACATAGAGATTTGCAAGATACATACGGATCTGAATGTTGCAGACCCGTTGACTAAGCATCTTCCACGAGCAAACCATGATCAGCACAAAGACTCCATGGGTGTTAGAACCATTACTGTGTAATCTAGATTACTGACTCTAGTGCAAGTGGGAGACTGAAGGAAATATGCCCTAGAGGCAATAATAAAGTTATTATTTATTTCCTCATATCATGATAAATTTTTATTATTCATGCTAGAATTGTATTAACCGGAAACATGATACATGTGTGAATACATAGACAAACTTAATATCACAAGTTGCCTCTACTTGACTAGCTCATTAATCAAAGATGGTTATGTTTCCTAACCATAGACATGTGTTGTCATTTGATTAACGAGATCACTTCATTAGGAGAATGATGTGATTGACTTGACCCATTCCGTTAGCTTAGCACTTGATCGTTTAGTATGTTGTTATTGCTTTCTTCATGACTTATACAAGTTCCTATAACTATGAGATTATGCAACTCCCGTTTACCGGAGGAACACTTTGTGTGCTACCAAACATCACAACGTAACTGCGTGATTATAAAGGAGCTCTACAGGTGTCTCCAAAGGTACATGTTGAGTTGGCATATTTCGAGATTAGGTTTTGTTACTCCGATTGTCGGAGAGGTATCTCTGGGCCCTCTCGGTAATGCACATCACTATAAGCCTTGCAAGCAATGTAGCTAATGAGTTTGTTACGGAATGATGCATTGTGTAACGAGTAAAGATACTTGCCGGTAACAAGATTGAACTAGGTATTGAGATACCGACGATCGAATCTCGGGCAAGTAACATACCGATGACAAAGGGAACAACGTATGTTGTTATGCGGTTTGACCGATAAAGATCTTCGTAGAATATGTAGGAGCCAATATGAGCATCCTGGTTCCGCTATTGGTTATTGACCCAGAACGGTTCTCGGTCATGTCTACATAGTTCTCGAACCCGTAGGGTCCGCACGCTTAAGGTTTCGATGACCGTTATATTATGAGTTTATGAGTTTTGATTTACCGAAGTTTGTTCGGAGTCCCGGATGTGATCACGGACATGACGAGGAGTCTCGAAATGGTCGAGACATGAAGATTGATATATTGGATGAATATATTCGGACACCGGAAGTGTTCCGGAGAAGTTTCCGATAAAACCGGAGTGCCGGGGGGTTATCGGAACCCCCGGGGGAACTAATGGGCCTCAATGGGCCTTAGTGGAGAGAGAGAGAGGGGCGGCCTGGGCAGGCCGCGCGCCCCCTTCTCCCTCTCCCTCTCCTTCCTTCCCCTCTCTCCCTTTAGGTGGAAACCTACTAGGACTTGGAGTCCTAGTAGGATTCCCCTCTCGGGGGCGCGCCATAGAGGGCCGGCCGGCCTCCCCCTTGCTCCGTTATATATGGGGGAAGAGGGGCACCCCAAAGACACAACAATTGATCTCTTGATCTCTTAGCCGTGTGCGGTGCCCTTCTCCACCATAGTCCTCGATAATATTGTAGCGGTGCTTAGGCGAAGCCCTGCGACGGTAGAACATCAAGATCGTCACCACGCCGTCGTGCTGACGAAACTCTTCCCCGACATTCTGCTGGATCGGATTCCGGGGATCGTCATCGAGATGAACGTGTGCTAGAACTCTGAGGTGCCGTAGTTTTGGTGCTTGATCGGGCGGGCCGTGAAGACGTACGACTACATCAACTGCGTTGTTCTAACGCTTCCGCTTTCGGTCTACGAGGGTACGTGGACAACACTCTCCCCGCTCGTTGCTATGCATCACCATGATCTTGCGTGTGCGTAGGAATTTCTTTGAAATTACTACGTTCCCCAACATTGCCCACTCTCCGAATGAGCCTAGCATGTCTCTTAAACAATACGCATCCTTATTGTCACTTTTTTGCTGTTAGTATAACACCAGCAGTCAAGTCAAGCAATGCTACTACTAAAGTGATGCCACATTTAACTAATGCCGCACTCGGTCTAATGCCACCGATAAATTTAAGCAATGCCATTTAATGTCACTGAATTATTTCAGGGTTAGCTGTTGATTGTGGATGTATTAAAGATTTTTCAGCTAAGGCATTCTAATGATGTTGCACAGCTAGTATACCAACGATGAAACGTGTACTACCTTCAGATTTTTGCACTGTTAATGCTTATAGATTACATACCTCATTTTCATGAGATAAGTTAATTTTTTGTACAGTGTCACCAAAATGCCAAGTCGCAGATGTCATTTTATTTTGGTTAAACTGCACAAAAAATTATGAAGACAAGAGGAAAGGTCAGGAGTGGGCACCTCCTCCTCCGGCTGTTCTCTTGATTTGTTCGATCAAGTTTTTATGTTTGACCGATTATCAAGATTGGGATAGCAATTTTTAAGGTCCCCCGAGTTCGACATGATATTTACCTTGGAGGTACATGGTTTGCTATTTTTTTATACTGTCATTAGTTAATAATGCTAGTTACCTTCAGATTTTTGTATTTGGTTTAATGCTCATGCACAACTAGTATACCAATCTTTGAAACTTGTTACCTTTACATTTTGTATTGTTAAATCTTATAGAAACCTTCCAAAGGCTAGAGTTTATTTAAATCTATTCAAGAAAACCATTGTACTGCACTGTAATAAAATAACTACTCTCTTGTTGCACTAGCCCTTCGGATTAGTGTATATTTGTAGTATTCGAATGGTGTTGCATTAGCGTATGGACATAAATAAAGTGTGGCAAGCTTTCCCAGATATGTGCTCAAGAAAACTACTACCTATTTTTCTAAATACTAAACGTTTGTGTACTTTAAATTGAACCGTGAAAACGCCTTATATTAAGGAACAGAGGGTGTAGAGTTCACTCAAATTATCCCGGTAAAGCTAGTCACACCTTTGTTAAAATTAATGTTCATTATGTTATCGGAGGAGGTTTTTATGTTTGTCTCTAATGCCTGTCGACTACATACATGACATCATGATGTAATGTTAAGTCATTTCCTTTTTTACAGTGTCACTGAATTGTCAAGGCGGTGATGACATTTTATTTTAGTTGAACTGCACAAAATATGCTTAAAACAAGAGGAAAGGTCAGGAATCAATCATTCTTCCAGAAAGAACTATATATGCCTTTCTGACATCAGCCGATGTTGCCTTATTTATTCCTTCAAACAGGTGGTTAGAAACAGTCTTGCTACCTTTTCCCATTAAGAAATTGGAATGCTTATATTTGTGACTATATGCTTCAACTAGTTCCACTTTTATAGTAATCACACTTTCAATATCTATGCAAACAGGGATGCTCGATTTTAGTGGAACTGCACAAAAAGTCCAACTGGTTCAACATTAGGAGCATGTTTTCTTCCAAACATTTATATCAAATTAGTGGCACTATGAGCTGTTCATTACGAAGGTACATAGTTTGCTACTATCTTGCTACTCTTTTTGTATTGTCATTATATAGTAATACTAGTGGTTTGCATGTGAATTTATTGGCAGGGTGGACCTACATTGGAGGTGCAGGACATGATTCAATGATTGGATGCTCAATTTCGGTTGTATCGATTTCACCTCTTCCATCACTGCGAACATGGATATCCTTGGTCTGATGAAGAATAGGCGCTATATTTCTGCTCTGAACCAGCAAATCAATTGAGTATGAAATTGTCCGGGGCAAAACATGACTGTATCAAATTGTCTAATGCAAAGCATGACAGATGTTAAGCGGAAGAGACATGTTTAAACGAAAAATACAAGGTGGGGTATATGTTTACTAGCTGCTTGATATTTGTGCAGACAGAGATGTCTACCTGTTGCTATTTGGCAAACACACAAAGTGACCGTAATTTTGGTTGAACTGCACAAGAGAATAGTATAGTCACTGCATGCAGTGCCATTTGAAAATAGACACAGAAATATTGGATAGTCACTTCATGGACTACAGAAAAGTAGTACTGTACTATTTATTGGCAAACACTAGGTGCTTCATTGCTTTGGTCTGATTATACAATGGTCATCATTTTGCCTAAGTTAAAGTTTGTATTCCGAAAATAGTCTCGCCGTGTGATCGAGAGAAGACCAAATCATATTGAAGTGGATGTTCCTCCATCATGTGTGGTTCATTCTCATGGTTCCAGCTATTGGTGAAACCACTTACATTTGCAAGAGGAATTGTAGACTTCACAAACAAATTTGTCTTTCATTCTATACTGAATGTTGGCCAAGAGAAGCATCCATGTTAGTAGGAAGAACAGATGTTTTTCTAGATCTTTGCTTTTGGAGCTACATATTTGTGTATGATCTCTGAATCATTGAGATGCATTAATATGTTGATCTTATGTATGGGAATCGTACTAGTTGGTTTTAGTTGTGACGCAAGATCCGAAGTGGCTAATCTTTGCTTTTGGAGCTACATATTTGTATATGATCTATGAATCATTGAGATGCATTAACAGTTCCTTATTTCTGTTCGTTCAGTGTTTACAAGTTACTGATCGATCACTAGCTAGCCTACTAATGTGCTCCTGGCAGTTTTAGTTGCGACCCAAGATCTGAAGTGGCAGTTTTTTGAATAAAAATGCCTACCTTTGAAGAAACTGACAAGCTGCTCTGAAGAAAATGCCATGCGAATCTGAAGAAACCGCCAAATAAAAACGTTCGCAAATGCCTTATCTCCCAGCTAAAGTTCATCAACTAATGCGGTCGTACACGTACACCATCCGACCTACTAGATCCTACACGTACACTATCCGACCTACTCGATCCTACACGGATAAATAGCGGATCATGCACGTACTACCTCCTTTCCGGTTTGCAGGGCTCAATTCGAGAAACGACCTACTCGATCCTACACGAATAAATAGCGGATCACGCACGTACTAGTACCTCCTTTTTGGTTTGCAGGGCTTAATTCAAAAATATCACCAACCAAGGTACTCCCTCCGTCCGGGTTTATTAGTCCCATGAGCCAAAGCAGCAAGACCAAGGCACGGCAATAATTAACTGCATGCAGAAGTTTAAGCCTAATTAATTCCAGCGATTTAAGTGGTTGCATGCGTGCCCTCGGCTGCAACTCTTTGCATGCTGCTCCGCGTACTGGCTGCGAGCGATTCTGAGTGCCTGCATGTTGCCGGGCGTAATTAAGGCAGCTAATTCATGCGAAAAAGATGCGCTTTAGTTGTTGCGGTCCTTTTAAATCCGTGGAATCATTATTGACAAGGAGGGAGATGATTCAAGTGCACTCGTTTGACCATCATGCCGGCGTGCGACCCAGCACGGACGGGACGGGACGACACAGTCATAGTTTAAGTTTCTCTAGTTTTCCACGGCAAGATGGTGCGCTAAGCCATGCCTGCTTATGCATTGAATTCCGATGACCGTCGCGCTACCTTCCGCCTATAAGTACTGTTTACCGGCCTTCTCCGGTGGCACCGTGACCCAACTCGCTCTATCCTCATAAGCCCCCACCTGCCCAACGTCGCTAGCCACTTATCCTCGCTCTCGCCACATCCGCCATGCCCCCGCCCGTCCGCGATAGGCGAGGCCGGAGGCGGTTACCGCCGGAACTAGTGTTCGGTTTTTCACCGAAGGCAGATGGAGGGAGGAGGCATTCTATCGGTCTTTAGATGGCAATGTGGAGATCGAGGACTTGTTGGAGCGCGACCGCCTGGCGGAGGAGCAGGAGTTGTTGGAGCGCGACCGCCTGGCGGAGGAGCAGCGTATCGCCGATTTGCGCCGCCAATTGGACATGGAGTAGCAGCGCACCAACGCTCTGAGTCGTGAGCAGAGCGCCCGCATCTGGGCCGACTACGTGGAGGCCAGCGCCCGACAAATAGCCCTGGAGGATGTCGGGCTCGCACGTGTTCGCGACATTGATTTTTACTACCAGCTCGTCAAGTGGGTTTCCTGCTTAGAAGCCGAAGCTTCGATGGACCACGCCGGGATGGAAAGGGACAACGCGCGCGAGCAACGCGCCCTATCGCACCTCTGTGAAGTCCGAGGTGAGGCGGAGGACGTCGGTGCCAACGTTTAGCGTGTACCGCAGATGGCGGCCGGCATCGTCTAGTTAGCTAAGAGTAAGTTAGTACTTGTACGCTACTAGAGTATTAGTGGGAGTAGATAGTTAACTTGGCTATGATGGTTGTCAAGGTGGAAGTTCAGTAGTCTATATGTGGATCAAACCTGTTACTTTGCTGAATGTTGAACTTTCCGTTTGAACGTATGGAATGGGCTGTTATTTTTTTAAATGGGTTGTATTTGTCCTCCACGGGTTTAGAGGCTGGCTTGTGGGCCTACCAAGTTGACGCGTAAACAATCAGGAGATGATTGTATGTGGAGAGGATGACATCAGGGACCCGCCAAGGTCATGGAAGTACGCAAGCAAGTGCCTCCTTATTTCAAGCCAATAAAAAAATGGCTCCTCCTAATGGATTTCTGACATCTGGGTCCCATGCCATTGTCAACGTAGTCAATAAACGAGAGATTGCACAACGAGCGGCTGACACCAGGGACCTAGCAGCTCGGCCAGTTATTTTTGTTTTGGGTTAATTTGATAAATGCCACTCCAAATCTGGTGTTTCCGAGAAATGCCACTGCAATTTCTAAACTTTGAAAAATGCCATTTCATGCCATTTCCAGTTGCATTTTTCAAAGACTGGAGTGGCGTTTTTTGAAGTTTGCAAATTGCAATGGCGTTTTCCAAAGGTTGCAAAAATTACAGTGGCATTTTCAAAGTTTGGAAATTGCAGTGGCATTTTTATGATTCGCCATAATTGGAGTGGAATTTATCTAATTTGGTTTTGAGACGGAAGAAGGGTGTCAACTAGGCTGTGCGGGGCACTCTGGCCTGTCTATACAGCTTTCTCTTTTATGTTTACCACAGACCAGCAAGTAGTTTTTTTTCTTTCTGAAAATGGCTAGCCCAGTATTTTTGTGATTCGCCAAGTAAGTCGCTTTGTCAGGCTTGTTGTCCTGCAAACCTTCCAAGACGAGGAGAGCTTCATTCGGCTGGCCGAGAAAATGGCCTATCAGTAATGAGAAATGGGCTGTACATTTTTAAAACACATCAAACTGGCATTTAGTTTCAATTTTCTTTTTTTCATTTTGAGATTTTAAATTGCATTGATTTTTATGCGTGGACAATTTGTTGGATTTTATATTGATATACATTTATTTTTAAAATCAGTTTGAATGTGACTGAAAATTTCGTATAATTTTTTAACCGTGGCCACAATATGGGCTGTAATGCTAACAAAAAGAATATGGGCTAAAAAAAACCTTAAGAATTAGCAAATGGGTTGTAAATTATTAGAAATAATCACAGATGGGCTATATGTTGTTTTCCACAGATTTGAGGCTTTCCTAAAAAAAAGATTGACGCAGAAGCCGTGACTATTGGATATCCATCCAACGGCCGTCGTGCTTCTTCAATCTCTGCTCTTCCTGCTCCAGCCGCTCAAACAAGCACCGGCAGGACTGCCTGCTCCCTCCTTCCCGCGGCCGGCTGTGCTGCCACGCAGGCCTCACCGCCCCACCGTACTCCCACCCATCGCTGGCCTAGCCATCCCTCTACTCACCCACACATGCTGTTATTCTCCGGCGACGGCAGACGAACCAGTAAACCCTCGTAGAGTCGTACTCCCCTCCGCGTGGGAAACAACTGTCACGTCTTCCCCGGCTCCGCGTCGTCCCCTTCCTAGGCCTCGCCGTCATCCACCGCCGTGGTGCTCCCAGCGTGGCGTGGTCAATGTGGTCAACATCCGACTTCCATCAGAAGAGTACTGCACGTGGAGAGGCTGACTGCTGGGTCCACGACAACCGCAAGGAATTGGCTCCTTATTACGGGGAAAATAATTATTCCTCCACCTGACAGTAGGGAGCCACCGGACGGCCCATCGTATTTGTTGAAAAAATGTTTCCCCCCTGACTGCTGGGACCCACCGGACGGGCCACCGTATTTCGTGAAAAAAATGTTCCCCCGTTGTCAGCTCGGACCCACCGGAAGTGGCTCCTTATTACGCACAAAAAAATGAATACTCCCCCTACTAGTTGGGACCCACCTTGGTGGGAGGCTGACTTGTGGGCCTACTAAGTTGACGGGGACGGAGTGCTTTGTCAACTTAGTTAATATGAACGATTCTTGCTCCAGTGACCGTACGATGTCCATCCAATGGCTGTAGTGCTTATTCAACCTCTGGTCTTCTTGCTCCAGCCGCCCAAAGCAGCGCCGGTCGTGTCGCATGCTCCTGCCTCCCGTGACCGGCTGTGCTGCCGCGAAGGCCTCACCGCCCCCTACTATTCCCACCGCTCGCCAGGCCCTGCGATGACGGTAGCCTCACACCACAGCCGAACCAATGAACCCTCGTACTCCACTCCGCGCGGGCTTCCACTGCCGCGTCTTCCCCGGCTCTGCGTCGTCCCCTTCCTAGGCCTCGCTGTCATCCACTGCCCTAGTGCTCTCGGCGCGGCGTGGTCAACGTGGTCAAGGAACGACTTCTATCGGAAGCGTACTGTACGTGGAGAGGCTGACAGCTGGGTCCATGGCGGCCACAAGGAAGTGCCTCCTTATTACGCGCAAAATAATTATTCATCCACCTGACAGCAGGGACCCACCGGACGGGCCACCGTATTTTGCAAAAAAAAATGTTTCCCCTAACTGTTGGGATCCACCAGCTATATCTTCACATGCAAGGAAGTGCGTCCGGAAAAAAAAAGATTCGCCACCCTGACTGCTGGGACCCACTAGATACATCTTCGCATGGAAGGAAGTGCCTGACAGTCGGGACCCACCTGGTCGAAGCTTACGTAGTGTTGTCATTCTGGTCACGAACGTGTACGTACATACTGGCCGATGTACAGGAGCGCGCGTGTCGTAGTAGAGGCACGAACGTAGCATGTACATGTACGTATAGCGGCCAGGGTGCAAGAGAGTAAATACGGCCACGTACGTACATACGGGCGGGGTCTCGAACGCCTACTCGCGCGTACGTATGGCCAGGGCTTGTGAACATGGCTGGGTCGGAACGAAGAAACTGCGTCATCGTCGTGTTCATGGGGAGGCAACGGAGTGCATCGTGTTCATCGGAAGGCAACAGAACGTGTGGGAGCCAACCGGCTTGGACGGAACAGCCGATGGAAACGAGGCCTGGCGTACCACAGAACGGAGGAAACGGCCTTGTGTTCGACCGGCCATGTTCGAAACGGGATCCTATTCATCGAGAGAGGTCTGGCGTACCGCAAAACGGAGGAAATGGACCTCCTACGGTCGAAACGGGGTTCTGTTGATCGGGAGGGGTGTGGCGTACCATAAAATGGAGGAAACGGACTTGTGTTGGAGCGATACGGTCGAAACGGGGGTCCTGTTCATCAGGAGGGGTGTGGCGTACCGTAAAACGGGACTCCATGGGATATTATTCATCTCCAGCATCAACCTCCTCCAGCCTCGATGGGCTATTGTTCATCCACCGTCGACCTCCTTCCAGCCTCCACCTGCGACTGTTCATCCACGGGCTCCTGTCCATCCAGCCTCCACCGCGCGCTACTCCACCGGCTACTGTTCAACCAGCCCTCTCCACGGGCTCCTGTTCAACCACCCCTCCACGGGCTACTGTTCATCCAGCCCTCCACCGTCTACTGTTCATCTAGCCCTCCACGGGGAGGTCCTGTTCATCAAGCCGTCCACGGGGTACTGTTCAACCAGACCCAACCGACTTAATCGATCAGGGTCCTGTTCATCCAGAGGCAACACCACGGGGTCCTGTTCATCCACCCCCACCGGGAACTGTTCATCGAACCACCCCCCAGCAACGCTCACTGTTCATCCAGAGGCAGCATCGACCAGCTTGATTCTGGCCATGGGCGAATCGCCGATCTGGTTCGATTAATGTACCATCGATTGATCGCTTCGGGTTTAGTAACGCGTAGCCTACAAAGGCAATCGCCGGGTTCGGGTGAGGGCAAACGCCTCGCTCGGGTTCAGTTAGAGGCCAACACCTCGCACCCATGCGCGTGCGTGTACGAGAGAAATGCACAAACCTCCGTGCATCGCTCGGCCCCGACCACCCACCGTAACCGGAAACATCCCGATATTTTCCACGCCCTCCCTTCTACCACGGTTTTTTCAGTCATTGACGGCCCAAAAAATGTCATGAAGCTGCGTCTCTGGCCCGCCCAAGACGAAAAGCCCATTTTATGTCATGATTTTTTGTCATAGAAGTAGGAGCCCAGCACATCTATGATGATAGCGGGTTTTGTCACAATTATCGACATAGAAGTGTCATAAGTATGACAGAAAAATATTTCGTTCGGCCCAAAATGTCACGGATGTGTCTTTTTTTTGTAGTGCTAGACAATGAGAATGATTTACATATGCATGAAAAGAAATGAAATAGATAAGATTTTCTTTGAACAACATCCTCTGCTTAAACACAATATGCCTATTGAAAATCTTGGAGGTCCTCCTCCACCTAAGGGTGATCCTGTGTTTGAATTAAAACAATTGCCAGACACTTTGAAATATGCTTATCTTGATGAAAAGAAGATATATCATGTTATTATCAGTGCTAACCTTTCAGAACAAGAAGAACAAAGATTATTGAAAGTTCTAAGGAAGCATCGAGCTGCTATTGGATATACTCTTGATGATTTAAAGGGCCTTAGTCCCACTCTATGTTAGCACTAAATTAATATGGAACCTGATGCTAAACCAGTTGTTGATCACCAACGTCAGTTAAACCCGAAGATGAAAGAGGGTCTAAGAATGGA
This sequence comes from Aegilops bicornis, assembly GCA_021605145.1. Taxonomy (NCBI): domain Eukaryota; kingdom Viridiplantae; phylum Streptophyta; class Magnoliopsida; order Poales; family Poaceae; genus Aegilops; species Aegilops bicornis. The sequence continues at coordinate 135,524,708 of CM038671.1, forward strand.
AATATTAAAACTTCTGGAAGTAGGTATAATCTACCCTATAGCCGATAGTAGATGGGTAAGTCCTGTTCATTGTGTCCCTAAGAAAGGAGGTATTTATTATTGTTCCTAATGATAAGAATGACCTTATTCCACAAAGAATTGTTACAGGCTATAGAATGGTAATTGATTTCAGAAAATTAAATAAAGCTACTAGAAAAGACCATTACCCTTTGTCTTTTATTGATCAAATGCTTGAAAGATTATCTAAGCACATACACTTTTGTTTTCTTGATGGATATTGTGGCTTTCCACAAATACATGTATCTCAACCGGATCAAGAAAAGATTACTTTTACTTGTCCTTTTGGAACCTATGCTTATAGGCATATGCCTTTTGGTTTATTTAATGCACCCGCTACCTTTCAAAGATGCATGATGGCTATATTCTCTGACTTTTGTAAAAAGATTTTTGTGTTTTTCATGGATGACTTTTCTATTTATGGGAAGTGTTTCCATGATTTTTTAAGCAATCTTGAGCGAGTTTTGCAGAGATGTGAACAAACAAATCTTGTCTTGAATTGGGAGAAGTGCCACTTTATGGTTAATGAAGGCATTGTCTTGGGTCATAAAATTTCTAAAAGAGGTATTGAAGTGGACCAAGCTAAGGTTGATGCAATTGAGAAAATGCCATGTCTTCAGGAAATCAAAGGTATTCGTAGTTTCCTAGGTCATGCTGGTTTCTATAGGAGATTTATTAAAGACTTCTCTAAAATTTCTAGGCCTCTCACTAGTCTTTTGCAAAAGGATGCTCCTTTTGTTTTTGATGATGATTGTTTAGAAGCCTTTGAAACACTCAAGAAAGCCTTAATTTCTGCGCCTATTGTTCAACCACCTGATTGGAACTTGCCTTTTGAAATTATGTGTGATGCTAGTGATTATGCTGTTGGTGCTTTTCTAGGACAAAGAGTTGATAAGAAATTAAATGTTATTCATTATGCTAGTAAAACTCTAGATAGTGCTCAAATAAATTATGCTACTACTGAAAAAGAATTCTTAGCAGTTGTGTTTTCTTGGGATAAATTTAGACCTTATATTGTTGATTCCAAAGTAACTGTTCGCACAGACCATGCTACTATTAAATATCTTATGCAAAAGAAAGATGATAAACCTACACTTATTCGTTGGGTTCTCTTGTTACAAGAATTTGATTTACATATTGATAGAAAAGGATCAGAGAACCCCGTAGCTGATAACTTGTCTAGGCTTGAAAATGTGCTTGATGACCCACTACCTATTGATGATAGTTTTCCTGATGAGCAGTTAGCTGCAATAAATGTTTCTCATAGTACTCCTCGGTATGCTGACTATGCTAATTACATTGTTGCTAAATATTTAACACCTGGCTTTACATACTAACAAAAGAGAAATTCTTCTATTATTTAAGACATTACTTTTGGGATGACCCACATCTTTATAGAGAAGGACTAGATGGTATTATCAGACGTTGTGTACCTAAGCATGAACAGGGACAAATCCTACGGAAATGTCACACTGAGGCTTATGGAGGGCATCATGCTGGAGATAGAACTGCTCAAAAGGTATTGCAATATGGATTTTATTGGCCTACTCACTTCAAGGATGCCCGTAAGTTTGTCTCATCATGTGATGAATGTCAAAGAATTGGTAATATCGGAAAGCGTCAAAAAATTCCTATGAATTATTCAATTGCTGTTGAACCATTTGATGTTTGGGGATTTGATTACATGCACTACAAAAAGAATACACTTCCGTGATGATACGTCTTTGTCACAGTAGGTCACGTTTTTTGTCATGCATGTACATCCATGACAAATTTATGATAGAATCAAGATAGGCATACATGTGCTGTCGTAGAAGTGTTCCATGACATTACCAAAATTATCATCACGGAAGTGTCCACTTCCATGACAATAAATCGCGCATCACAGAAGTTCTTTCGTCAAGGGTAACCGACATGTGGCATCCACCGTAATGGAACGCCATTAAGCTATCGGGTCTGGTTTTGGATCCGGTAACCCGTTAACAGCCCTGACCAATGGGGATTTTCCACGTGTAAAATCATCGTTGGCTGGAGGAAACACGTGTCGACTCACCGTTGTGACAGATGTCAGCCACTCATTGGACCCAAAGCGCCTATCATACATCGACACGTGGCACGGCCTAATGGAGGCCCATTCCTGTGAAAAGGCCAGCCCGTTTAACTTGGTCAAAAGGTGGCGGGCCGGCCCACGTCAAGCCTGTTAACGGCCTGTTCGCATATAGCCCATTTACAGCCCGCTAACCCAGGGCCCGTTTACGGCCTATCCGAATTAGGCCCAGTAGCGTCATCTGGGTCGTCCAATATAATTCCAGACCATTTTAACTTCCAGCCCATGAATGGCCCATGACGTCTTTCGGCCCATATGAGGCCCTTAGTAACCCTCGGCCCCTTAACGTCCCGTGGTTAAACTGGCCCGTAACGAACAGTGTATCACTTTATACCCATTAATGGCCCATTATTTCGTTGGGCTGTTTCCAGCCCATGTTATCCTTCGGCCTTCTCAGGGCCCATTTATTCTTGGGCTCATTTCCAGCATTCGGGTACTTACGGCCCGTTACTGTCATTTTCTGCTTGTGGGCCAAATTCAGCCCATGGTTACAGTCGGCCCGTTTGTGGCCCATTAATATGTTGGGTCGTTTTCATGTAAAAAAACCCGTTGGGTTGTTTTCATAGAGTTATCAAATACGGCGTATTAACGGCCCTTTATTGTCCACGAATAGTAAGGCCCATGATTAGCGAAATGATGATACACCCCGTAGAAGGCCCATGGATCCTACGGCCCGTATAGAAGGCCAATGGATCCTACGGCCCGTAGAAGGCCCATGGATCATACGGCCCGCAGGTGGCCCATGTTACAACAGTACGTGTGTTGCCATGATTATTTTGGCCTAGTTTCCAAAAATATGTTATTGTGGCCACTAAAAAACACAGAAAAAGAACTGCAGTGACTACAAGCAAACAACTAAACAAGACAATAAGGAAATAAATAAGCAAGTAATTAACACTAGCCTATTACCACTATTACACATATTACGTCCACTGGGCATCAAAGTTCGCCACCAGTGCAAATATAGGGAACAAAGCAGCATATTACATACACTGGCCGTCAAAATTGGCCACCAGTGCAAATAAACGTGGCAACAAAACAAGAGCATAACTGTAACAACTTCAAAAGAGCTCAAGAAACATGGTATACACCATGCTAGCAATAAGCTTAGCAAGCTTATTAGCTTTGTCCTATTTGGCGCTAAAATCCTCATATGCTTGCTGTTGCACTAGGAAGTATGCATCTAAATGCTCCAGGGACTTCCTCGGTCCTTCCGCTTCTTGTCGCAGCACAGTTGATCGATGTCTTTCATCTTGTAGTTGAGACTCAAGAAACCGAACTGATTCAAATAGTGAGTTTGAATAGCTTATCCAAGCGGTAGTGGCCAGTAACTCGAACACTAAACCAGGACAGGACTTTGGGGTTGTCTCACTATCATCGAGATAGTCTCTTTCTTAGCTGTTTTATCAGCTTTGTTGGAGACCAACAAGGATGTGCCACTATCCTAAACCTTATCTTCATTACTTCCTTTACCATTGCTTAATAAGGCACTCTTCCCCAATATCTTGTCAGCATTCTAAAAGAAGAAACAAGCAGACACATAACAGGTCTAGCATGTACTAGTATATGAAACTCATTTCGGTGAACCAGTTCACTAGTAAGGTGGACATGATTAAACTACCAAGTCTTCTATTGCCAAGTACTAGTTCATAATAAAAGCATCAAACAAACATATATCTATGTACTATGGTCACTGCATTGTCTTGCCAAATCAAAATAGAGACACGGTTCAAATCATATCAGTTCCAGACAAAGTAGTAGTGAAAGAATACAAAGCGTGGGAAACTACACGGGACAACAAGATTTCAGATGGGTACCACAGGTCTACATGTAAAACAACACTATTTGCTCTGTTGTGATGCTAGTAATGTGCATGATATGAGAAGTCAACTATATAAACAATTGAAATTGAAATCAACAGAGCTATTGATAAGAGCAAGCCTGTTAAACAAACATGCGTGAACATACCTTCTGTGCCATTGGAGTTTTGATTGGATCCTTCAATTTAAAAATAAGTTTGTATGAGTAAATACAGTGATACAAGAGCAAAGCAGTATGCACGATAGCAATCATAGTTAAAAAGGCGGCGCCTAAGCGAAGCGCTTAAGCGCGCCTAGGCTCTAGGCGTTGGTGAAACGCATTGCGCAAAACTACGCTTAATCTGTGCATAACTGCGCATAAGCATGCACTTTGGTCAGTAAAGCGCAAGGCGGTGGCAAAACAAACAATTAACGCCTAGCACTTTTTGGAACTATGATAGCAATGGAATCTTAAATTAGAGCAGTTGTTCTTCAGGTTTAGGAACTTGTTCTACATGAACAGAGTACAGTAAGACGCAAGAATATAGTACTTAAAAATAGAAAATGAGCTCATGGACCTTACCACATTCTTGGTTCGGGACCAAAGATGTAACAAAGCTGCCCTAGTCATCGTCCCAAAGAATGTGTCCTGTGGAGAATGTAAGGGAGTTTGATGAGTTTCTTTGCCGGTGAAGTACATTTTCTTCGTAATTCTGACATCGCCACCAAGCATTCTTGAAGATAGCAGAGGTATTAGCACAGGTTACCTCATCCTAAGTTTCCAAATCGGTCCTTCTCTATAGAGAAAAATGGGAAAATTTGTTGTATTATAACCATCATGGAGGTAGGATGTATGGGACAAAGCAAAGAAATTTCCATGAATAACATTACTTACACATAACTCCTGGACAAACACCTGCAACTGGCATTTTCCTTCATCTTTAGTATAATATTTCCAAGATGGGAAGATATGCACATACGATTTAACACTATCAAATGCGATAGATGTTAAACTACGACTAGCTGGTTGTGCTTCCTCCATAGGAATAGGCGTACTAACTGGTGGTGTTGGGGTTCACCGTGGTAGTACTAGACCTTTGGGAACTAGAGCTTCCTTACTAACTGCTCTTGTTTGGGAGCTCTGTGGTGTAGATGGTGCTGTGTCAACAGGAACTGGGTTACTATCTGCTGGGGTTGGGGTTAGATTGGGTGAAGCTGGTTCTCTGTCCATTGCAGTAGGGGTACAATCTGTGAGACTTTGGGTTATGTCACTAGTAGATAAGGAGGCAAAGGTCTAGGCCGGGTCAGCCCATTAGTCCCGGTTCAGTCCAGAACCGGGACCCATGGGGGCATTGGACCTGGTTCGTGAGCCCCGGGGGCCGGCCGGGCCACGTTGGCCATTGGTCCCGGTTAAATCTGGACCTTTTGGTCCCGATTGGTGGGACGAACCCGGGACCAATGGGCCTTGCTCGCCCACAAAGATTGGTCCCGGTTGGTGGCTTGAACCGGGACCGAAGGCTGCCCTTTAGTCCCGGTTCATGCCACCAACCGGGACCAATGAGGTGCCTATATATACCCCCTCGCATAAGAGCAGAGCACACTTCTCTGTTTTTTCTGGCGGGCGAGGGGGAGGGGGCTTGGTGGTGCTCTAGCTCACCTCCTATGCACACAAGGTGTTCGATGGAATGCCCGAGCCACACTACTTAAGCTTTCTCCTCTCCAAGCACGACCTCCAAGCTCCATTTTCCTCAATATTTGTCTACGTTTAGCGGTCCGTCACGCCCCGTCCCCGTCTTCACCGTCGTCTATCACCCGCGCCGATCTCATCGCTGGCACCACCGTGGTGAACCTCTTGTTCTTATCTTCTTTCTGAATGGAAAAACATTCTTACTTGTATGTTTAGATAGATACTTGTCTTATTTTCTTACTTTTATTATTGCATCTTATATAGTGCGATGGTTTTGGTATCCGCCCCCGTCGGCCCTCGTCGTGTCTATGATTCGGATGTGGTATATATTATCTTTATAACTATTGGTTCATTTATTGTTTATGAAAATTATGCCGACCAACGTGACATAGATTTTATTTATCTAGGAGGTATGTGAACCGGAAATTCCAACCGACCCTATTGTCGAGAGGTTAAATTTAGTTGAAGAAGAAAATAATTTCTTAAAGGAAAAAATAAAAAAATTGAGGAGGAGAAGATGATATTGGAGTTGCATGTTGCGGATGTCGTCGATGATCACAAGATCAATATGGATGCAATGCGCTTGAACATTAGAAAGATTAGAAAATATGCCATTCATACCGAGGCTTGGTATCATTATGCCGTTGGATCAATTGTTACCTTGGTTGCGGTTATGATCGCATTTGTTTTCGCATTGAAATGTTCTACATAGTTTCAATGTATGGTTTAATTAATTAGATGCTTTGGAGAGCTATATGTTGTTAGATGAGAACTATGTATGTACTTTGGTTTTAATGTGATGATGTTTTCGCATTGAAATGTTTTACATAGTTTCAATGTATGGTTTAATTAATTAGATGCTCTGGAGAGCTATATGTTGTTAGATGAGAACTATGTATGTACTTTGGTTTTAATGTGATGATGAACTTCTATTAATGTGGTCACTTATTTATCTATTCATGATGTTCTGTAAAGGTTTTTGACACACTTAATTATATATAATGCACGCAGATGAACCGGCAATGGATGTACGGTGACAGACACACCTCCGAGTACATTAAGGGCGTGCATGAGTTTTCTCTAAGCGGCTGAGGCAAACAAGCAGAATGGTTTTATGTGTTGTCCATGCATTAAATGTGGGAATACGATGTCTTACTCTAACCGGAAAATCCTTCACACCCACCTGCTTTACAAGGGTTTCATGCCACACTATAATGTTTGGACGAGGCACGGAGAAATAGGGGTTATGATGGAAGACAGTGAAGAAGAAGAGTACGATGACAACTATGTGCTCCCTGAATACGGTGATGCTGCAACGGGGGGAGCTGGTGAAGATTAAGAGGAACCAGACGATGTGCCCAATGATGTCGAACGGGTGAAGCCGCTGAAGATCAAGAGGAACCAGACGATGTGCCCGATGATGATGATATCCGCCGGATCATTGTCGATGCAAGGGCCTTAATGCGAAAGTCAAAAGGAGAAGCTGAAGTTCGATCGCATGTTAGAGGATCACAAAAAAGGGTTGTACCCCAATTGTGAAGATGGCAACACAAAGCTCGGTACCGTACTGGAATTGCTGCAGTGGAAGGCAGAGAATGATGTGCCTGACAAAGGATTTAAGAAGCTACTGAAAATATTGAAGAAGAAGCTTCCAAACGATAACGAATTGCCCGACAGTACATACGCAACAAAGAAGGTCGTATGCCCTCTAGGATTGGAGGTGCAGAAGATACATGCATGCCCTAATGAATGCATCCTCTACCACGGTGCATACAAGGATCTGAACGCATGCCCGATATGCGGTGCATTGCGGTATAAGATAAGACGAGATGACCCTGGTGATGTTGACGGCGAGCCCCCCATGAAGAGGGTTCCTGTGAAGGTGATGTGGTATGCTCCTATAATACCACGGTTGAAACGTCTGTTCAGAAACGGAGAGCATGCCAAGTTGATGCGATGGCACAGTGAGGACCATAAGAAAGACGGGAAGTTGAGAGCACCCGCTGATGGGTCGCAGTGGAGAAAAATCGAGAGAAAGTACTGGGATGAGTTTGCAAAGAACCCAAGGAACGTATGGTTTGCTTTAAGCGCGGATGGCATTAATCCTTTCCGGGAGCAGAGCAGCAATCACTGCACCTGGCCCGTGACTCTATGTATGTATAACCTTCCTCCTTGGATATGCATGAAGTGGAAGTTCATTATGATGCCAGTTCTCATCCAAGGCCCTAAGCAACCCGGCAACAACATTGATGTGTACCTAAGGCCATTAGTTGAAGAACTTTTACAGTTGTGGAATGGAAACGATGTACGTACATGGGATGAGCACAGACAAGAGGAATTTAACCTAAAGGCGTTGTTGTTCGTGACCATCAACGATTGGCCCGCTCTCAGTAACCTTTCAGGACAGACAAACAAGGGATACCACGCATGCACACACTCTTTAGATGACACTGAAAGTATATACCTGGACAAATGCAGGAAGAATGTTTACCTGGGCCATCGTAGATCTCTTCCGACCAACCATCAATGTCGAAAGAAAGGCAAGCATTTCAAAGGTGAGGCAGATCACCGGAAGAAGCCCGCCATGCGTACCGGTGATCACGTACTTGCTATGGTCAATGATTTATACGTAATCTTTGGAAAGGGTCCCTGTCGCTGTCAAAACCGGCGGATCTCGGGTAGGGGGTCCCGATCTGTGCGTCAAGGCTGATGGTAACAGGAAGCAAGGGACACAGATGTTTACCCAGGTTCGGGCCCTCTTGATGGAGGTAAAACCCTACTTCCTGCTTGATTAATATTGATGATATGGGTAGTACAAGAGTAGATCTACCACGAGATCGTAGAGGCTAAACCCTAAGAGTTAGCCTATGATGGTATGATTGTAATTGTGATCGGCCTTCTAAGGACCAACCTCTCCGGTTTATATAGACACCGGAGAGGTCTAGGGTTTACATGGAGTCGGTTTCAAGGAAGGAAATATAATATCCGGATCGCCAAGCTTGCCTTCCACGCCAAGGAAAGTCCCATCCGGACACGGGCCGAAGTCTTGAGTCTTATATCTTCACGCTTCAATAGTCCGGACATTGTACACAGTCCGGCTGTCCGGATACCCCCTAATCCAGGACTCCCTCAGTAGCCCCTGAACCAGGCTTCAATGACGATGAGTCCGGCGCGCAGTATTATCTTCGGCATTGCAATGCGAGTTCCTTCTTCAAATTCTTTAAATCACCTGTTACGACGAATTGTGTCCGGCCTCCAATCAACGTTGTGCTCCTCGGCTTCAGTGCTTCAGTAATGACTGTCTCCACGTGTCGAGCGAATGCGAGGAGTCGAGGCATTTTTGCATTTTCCACCCTCTATCCTCCGGGCTAACCATCTATTTGAAGGGACGGGAATTCTCAGATCCAAACCTCACTCTCCCTCCTAGGGCTAGCATCCAATAGAGCGTTCCGCGAAAAGCCATTCCAGCATGGCCGGCCGTCGCAGCTCTTCTGCTCACCCTTCTCGTTCCAAGTCGGGGGATAGGGGAGAGTGCTCAGTTCCTCATAGCCGTTTGGTAAAGTTGCAAACCCGAGGGTTTCTCCCACCGGCGTTCATGGTCCCCGTCCGGGCTGGAATAGCCACTTATGACGGAGGGGAACAAGCAGAGGGATCTCCTAATCCATCTCCAGAGTAGCATGTATGCCTCATCCCACATCTGTTGAGGGGCGTCGGATTTCCTATCCATCCATTTCTTCGCGGGCTCTTGGAGTTCTACGGCCTCCAGTTACACAATTTTACCCTTGCCTCTATTCTGCACATAGCAGGGTATGTTGCCCTTTGCGAGCTGTTTTTAGGCTGCGAACCACACTTCGGATTATGAAAGAAGTTGTTCTACCTCGTCCCCCGCACCCAGGGGGAGTCCCTATGTCAAGTGGGCTGGGCCGAAGTATGGCGCATTGCCGAGAACGGTACTTGTCCGGCACTCCTGAGAAGGCACCAGAAAACTGGCCTTCAGAGTGGTTCTATATAGACGACGTTCCCCTTCCGGATCCAGTCCAGACAGGTCTCCCCAAGTTCAGCAACGCCCCGCCGAGGGCACGCCTAAGCTGGCGCCCCCGGGGCCCTCAAGAAGAGGACACAAGGGAAATACTCCTCCTGATGAACAGGATAAAGTTACTTGCCAAATTCGGACTGACGATAGTTGAGGTTATGGCGATATGCATAAAGCGAGGCGTGCAACCGCTCCAATATCGGGGGAAGCCCATGTGGCATTTCAACGGGGAAGATGACGCCTCCCGCTGCAGTCGTAAGGGTCCGGACTCCGCTGCCGCTTTGGCAAGGATATTGTCCGATTTGTACAAAGGGGAAGAGGAGGAATTCCTTTGCATCAAAATGCGGGACGGATTCTCCATGTACAACCCCCCAGCGTGGGTAAGTTGCCATCCTTTTTCCCTGCTTTACATACTCCAGCGTTCTTCTGCTAAGATTACTTGCATCAATGCTTCTGAGAAGGAACTGAGGAGGGTCGTAGAAGGAATCTTCAGCCCCTCCCCACAACAAGAGGACCCTGGAAGGGCCCTAGATCCGAGACTTAAAGTGGATCCGGATATCACCGTGGAGCTTGCCAACAAGGTATTCTATCAGGCGAGCTGGGATGGCGCCCTAGTGGCCATTACGGCCGACTACCCTGGACTACTCCCCGCGTCGCATGTAAGCCGAACTAAAAGACCCTATCCTTCGAAGAGGACTCCTCCCAGGTATTATAATTTACCCATGAGGCGTCGTTCTATTTGCAGAAACGACGGCCGGAGCAAGGGGCCGAGCCCCTAGGGACTCGTCAACAACGGGCGTCCGGATCGGGCAGGCTCAAGAGGAAGGCGGTGAGGGTTGACACACCGCTACAGAGGTAAAGCAGTAATATGTCCTGTAATTATAGAATTTGAAATGTGATAGCGCCCTTTGTGTCTGGCAGGAAGAGGAATAACCGGAATATATCCGGAGACCCCACCAATCACGCCTCTACCAGCCGGTTTCCAGAACCGGCTTCGGGGGCGGAGGCGGACACAGGGCCAGCACCGCATAGTCCCCCGATGGAGGACGCTTATATGTGTTCGGCCACGAACTCCGAAGTGGAGAGCGCCATGAATCACCGGCGTCGGAGGGCCGTGCTCCGGAACAACATCTTTTCCGAAGAGGGTTTTAATGCCTTCAATTCGGCGGACGCATACGTCCGAGCTGCTCGGGGCGGGCTTGCCCAAGCGACAAACCAGTATACCAAAGACATACGCGTAAGAAATTTTGATAAGTATGTACAGCAGTAGCCCCTGAGACTTGAAACAGTTGGAACAACAGTTTTAAGGATCAATCTATGCACAAGTCCTTGTAGAGAAGAACGAGCAATTGTCTCGGAGCTGGAGGGATGCAAGGTCAATCGAGGGCCGCGATTGCCAAATTAGAGGAACCCCAAAAGCCCTCCTCTGGTAAAAATTGTCATAATTGCATGAAGATGCACCAGTTAGTAAATGACTGATGTGACAAGTCTAACAGAAAATTCTGCAGACAATTCCGGGGTGAATCCGGAGGGCGTAAGAGAGGACGCATCGCATCTCAAAAAGCAGCTGGAGGCTGGCAAGCGCATTCTTACGCGAGTTAGGCAGGAGAAGAACGATCTTCAAGATGCCAAAGTCCAGCTGGACGTGGAGTTAAAAGATCTTCGTGCTCAGCTGGCGGACTCCGTGAAGGAGAACAAGAGCCTTCGACGCGGCATTTACCGTAAGTGCCTAGACAAACTGTAGTATAGTTCGGCGACGAAGTGTATTGAAAGAATTTTTCTTGCAGGAATGTTAACGGGTCGCCCTGAGGAGGAGATGCCGCACCGCAAGTGATTTCTTGCAAGACCTTTTCGAATCGCACGAGCGAGCTCGGCAAGTGATGCGTGGTATTGCTGTGCTTTATGGCCATCAAGCTGGCTACCGAATGGCATGGCGGAGCTTGTGAATATGCTTCAAGGAGCACGGCGGCCCTTCCGACTCTGGAAGGTGTCCGCTTGCCGGCAAGGCGCAAGAGAAGCATGGGCTATGGTGAAAACGCGCTACACCAAGCTAGACCCGAACCATATGGCCGAAGTTGCACCGGTAGGGCCCGATGGGCAAGAAATTCCCGTCAGTCTAGTGTATGACCAGGTAGCGTTAGCCGCTAAGTATTCTCAACAGGATTGTAAGCTAGATAGCCTGTTGGACGATATAGAGGAGGAATATAGTCAGTCCAAGTGACTATGCAATTTAATGGACATGATTAGCCCCTAGCCGGATTAAAATCATTTGTCTTGGCGGACCTTTTCACTTCAGCCCCCGGATCCTATAGCCCGGGGTGTGTCCGAATACCCACTCAGTTATTCAAAACCGGGGTATGCGTGGAAACAAGATGTAGGGGTCATAAGTGCTTGAACAGAACAGTACCCAACTAGTTATGTTATATTACATGGATAGTAAGAAACATCTTCCAGGGAGAATAGTTCCATTAGGGGTTCCTTTCCCTGGCACGATGCGCATGCAAGATGCGATTGCAGACGATGGCGCAGGATACAAGACTTCGGGGATTTACGTTGTAATAAACGAATACATCTTTTGTTCACCGACCGAATATTCCCTTAAGGACGCTAGCTTTCGGCTTCACCCAGCCTGAGGTACACATCCGGCTGAATTGGCAGTAATAATCGCAGAGGTGCTCCCCTTATGCCCTAGCCGAATTAACGGGAACGTAGGGCACAAACACAAGAGCCAGGCAACCCAGCTTAGCCACATCTTAAGTCATATTGATGCATATAATGGTGAAGAAAAGGCACATATGGAAAACGAATGCATATGTGATGGGCAGAAAGCCATGTGAGTAATTATTTTTACCTTCCGTGTAGGAAGCCCCCAGGTATTGCTTACACACCTAGTGCGGCTGGGGTGATCCGGGAATCCGCACTGTATTGAATACTTTGTGTGAAGAGAAAAAGGGGCGAGAAAGGGATGGAACATAATTAAAAGGGAGGGGTTAGGAGACGAACATTGAGTTCGGCGTTAGGCTTAGAATCTCCGGATTATGGCCGTGTTCCATGGGTTCGGCTCGATTCTGTCATCGGATGAATTACATAGACGGTACGCTCCTCCGGTGAGAACTTTGTCAATGATGAAGGGGCCCTCACACTTGGGTTTGAGCTTGTCCTTCTTCTTCTCCGGTAGGCGTAGAACGAGTTCGCCAATATTGTAAGTTTTGGCCCACACTTCTCTGCTTTGATATCCTCGAGCCTGTTGCTGATAGAGTGCGGAACGGGCTTTTGCGACATCGCGCTCCTCCTCCAGGGCATCCAAGTTATCCTACCGATCTAACTCGGCTTCCTTCTCTTCGTACATGCGTACGCGTGGCGAATCATGTATTATGTCGTAGGGTAGTACTGCTTCCACACCGTACACCATAAAAAATGGGGTATATCCGGTGGTGCGATTCGGTGTGGTCCGCAGCCCCCAGAGTACGGAGTCGAGCTCCTCCACCCAAAGGCGATCCGATTCTGTTAAAGACCGCACTAGTCCGGGTTTGATGCCGCTCATGATGAGACCGTTTGCCCGTTCGACCTGGCCGTTTGTTTGGGGGTGGTAGACGGAAGCATAGTCGAGCTTAATGCCCATTTTGCCGCACCAAGTTTTCACTTCATCGGCTGTGAAATTTGAGCCATTATCAGTGATGATGCTATGGGGGACACCGTATCGGTGTACGACCTCGGATATGAAGTCGATTACTGGTCCGGATTCGGACGTTTTAACTGGCTTGGCTTCTGTCCATTTGGTGAACTTGTCCACCATGACCAATAAGTATTTTTTCTTATGGCTTCCCCCTTTAAGGGGTCCAACCATATCTAGCCCCCAGACCACGAACGGCCAAGTTATGCGATTGTTTGGAGAGCGTTAGGGGGCATATGACTCTGATTGGCGAAGAGCTCACAACCAACGCAATGTTGGACAAGGTCCTATGCGTCTGCTCGGGCCGTAGGCCAATAGAAGCCTGTGCGTAAGGCTTTGCCGACTAGCGCTCGAGCCACGGCGTGGTGTCCGCCCAGTCCGGCATGGATTTTGGCCAAGAGTTGTCGCCCCTCCTCTTCGGAGATGCACCTTTGGAGCACTCCAGTCGCGCTTTTCTTATAGAGTTTCCCTTCGCGGACTTTGTAAGCTTTAGAACGCCGGACTATGCAGCGTGCTTCATTTTGGTCTTCGGGTAGCTCCTGCCTATTTAGGTAGGCCAATAAAGGCTCGGTCCACTGGGCAATAACGGCCATGATTTCGTGGGCCGAGGGCGTTATTTCGGTGGCAGAGCCTCCGATTGTGTCTGATGGTTCGATATCTGGGGGTGTGTTCGTGTACGAGCTGGTATTGCCGGACTCATCTTCCCATACTATGGATGGCTTGAACAGCCTTTCCAGGAATATGTTAGGTGGGACAGGGTCGCGTTACGCGGCGCAAAGTAGAACGTTTCGCCGCTTGATTATTTTCTCGAGCCACATGGTGGAACTCGAGCCCCTCGAACCGCGATGACATTTTTAGGACAGTGTTACGGTAGGCCGCCATTTTTGGATACTTGGCATCGAAGTCTCTGTTTATTTGTGAGATTGCGAGGTTCGAATCCCCTCGCACTTCCAGGCGTTGAATTCCCATAGAGACTGCCATCCGAAGACCATGCAACAGAGCCTCATATTCGGCTGCATTGTTGGAGTCTGTATATAATATCTGGAGGACGTACAGGACCGTGTCTCCGGTGGGGGATGTCAGGACTACACCTGCTCCCAAACCGGCCAACAATTTAGAGCCGTCAAAGTGCATGATCCAGTTGGAGTATGCGCCCTACTCTTTAGGGAGTTCGGCTTCCGTCCATTCGGCGACAAAGTCGGCCAGTACTTGAGACTTGATGGCCCGCCGTGGTTTGTACATTATGTCGAACAGAAGGAGCTCGATGGCCCATTTAGCAATCCGGCCCATAGCGTCGCGGTTGTTTATTATGTCATTGAGTGGTACTTCGGAGGCTACTGTGATCGAACACTCTTGAGAGTAGTGTCACGACTTAGGGATGCCATGAAGACCGCGTATGCTATTTTTTGATAGTGTGGGTATCGGGATTTGCATGGGGTGAGGACTGTGGATACGTAATAAACCGGCTTTTGGAGCAGGAATTTGTATCCGTCAACCTCTCGTTCGACGACGAGTACTGCGCTTACAACTTGGTGTGTTGCCGCTATGTATAATAGCATAGGCTCGCCGGTGTTCGGCGCTGTTAGGACTGGATTACTGGCCAGTAAGGTCTTTATTTCATCGAGTCCGGCCGCGGCTGCATCCGTCCATACGAAGTGTTCGGTCCGCTGTAGGAGGCGGTAAAGAGGCAATGCTTTTTCTCCTAGCCTGGAGATAAAGCGGCTCAAAGCGGCCACGCATCCGGCTAGCTTCTGGATGTGCTTGAGGTCTGTTGGTATAGCCAATTGAGACAGAGCTCAGATTTTTGCCGGGTTTGCTTCAATTCCTCTATTGGAAACAATGAAGCCCAGCAGTTTCCCCGCTGGGACACCGAAGACGCATTTTTCCGGATTCAAATTAATGTCGTATGTCCGGAGGTTATCGAATGTGAGCCTCAAGTCACCTATCAGGGTTTCGACATGTCTAGTTTTTATGACCACGTTGTCCACATATGCTTCCACTGTTTTGCCGATTTGTTTTTTCAGGCATGTTTGAATCATGCGTTGATAGGTTGCGCCGGCATTCTTGAGCCCGAAGGGCATAGTGTTGAAGCAAAAAGGGCCATATGGCGTTATAAAAGCTGTTGCAGCTTGGTCAGACTCCGCCATCTTTATTTGATGGTATCCAGAGTATCGCCGAGAAAATCTGATGAGTCGTGTCCAGCTGTGGCATCGATGATTTGGTCGATGCGAGGGAGGAAAGGGATCCTTGGGGCAAGCCTTGTTGAGGTCTTTGAAGTCGACGCATAGGCATGTGGATTTGTCCTTCTTTGGTACCATCACCAAATTTTCCAGCCAATCCGGATGTTTGATATCTCTGATGAATCCGGCCTCGAGTAGCTTGGCTAACTCTTCCCCCATTGCCTGTTGTTTGGGCTCTGAGAATCGCCTTAGGGTTTGCTTGACTGGTTTATATCCTTTTAGGATATTGAGGCTGTGTTCGGCCAGTCTGCGTGGGATGGCTGGCATGTCAGATGGGTGCCAGGCAAAAATGTCCCAATTCCCGCGTAAGAAATCTCGTAGTGTGGCGTCAATAGCGGGGCTCAGCTGTGTCCCGATGGAAGCTGTCTTCGTGGGGTCTGTTGGATGGACCTGCAATTTAACTATCTCGTCTGCAGGTTTAAATGAGGTGGACTTGGATCGCTTGTCTAGTATCACGTTGTCCCTGTCCACGGTGGCCCGCAGTGTTGTTAACTCTTCGGCTGCTAAGGCTTCAGATAATGCTTCCAATGCTAGAGCTGCGGTTTTATTTTCGGCGCGAAGTGCAACGTCCGGATCACTAGCTAGAGTGATGATTCCATTGGGTCCGGGCATTATTAGCTTCATGTACCCATAATGGGGTACAGCTTGAAAGCTTGTAAACGCGTCCCTCCCTAGAAGGGCGTGGTATCCGCTGCTAAAAGGAGCCACCTGGAATGTGATTTCCTCGGACCTATAATTCTCCGGGGTGCCGAATACCACATCGAGTGTGATGTTTCCCGCACACCGCGCTTCCCGAGTAGGGATAATTCTCCTGAAGGTCGTGCCGCTTTGTTCAATGCGGCTTTTATCAATCTCCATCTTGCCGAGTGTTTCTTCATAAATCAGATTTAATCCACTTCCGCCGTCCATGAGTACTTTAGTG
Organism: Aegilops bicornis; assembly: GCA_021605145.1. Lineage (NCBI taxonomy): Eukaryota > Viridiplantae > Streptophyta > Magnoliopsida > Poales > Poaceae > Aegilops > Aegilops bicornis. The sequence goes on from CM038671.1 coordinate 135,541,226, forward strand.
AGCCGAAAGCCATCTATCATCGGACTAAGGACCAGAGCGGCTGGTGCCCGGACGACCCGGCAAGGTTCATCACTGGCATTAAAAGTTATAGCAGTTTTGTTCCAAGGGTTTATTTTTGCCACTTGGTAAATTTTAGTGGAGCTTCGACGAGCTCGCGTGCGCCTATTGTTCGAGGCGAAAGTCTCGAAGACTGTTAGTACCGTATTGTGTTGTTGGCGGGGATGTTGTTCCGCTTTATGGCCCACAAGAAGATCCTCGCCACTTTTTGCCACCTGTCGGAGTATCCAACATGCCTTAAGGCTATGAGTAGGTGTTGTATCCGAAGTACTGTGGAGCTTACATGGCCCGTCGAGCAATTCTTCCGATACGGACCCCCGCCCTGGGGTGGGCTTTGGTTTCTTGGGAGTTGGGTCGGACGACTTACGAGAGTTCGCCCATTTAGTTCGGACAAAGGTTTTGGTGAGAGTAGTACTACCCAAAATTCAATTTGGGTCTTCCAAGCGTCGTTCTCCATCGCACAGTACTTTCGTCCGTGCAGTTTTTGCAGAAGCGTGCTATGTCGCGACGGCTTATAGCATTGAGGAGTCCTCGCCCGTGCAGTTTTTGCAGAAAAGTGAGACCACGTTCTCTTCGTGGCAGTCCCTGACCTTGTTAAGCGCAAGGAGGAATCTGGCCCAGTAGCGATGTACTGTTTCCTGGGGCTCTTGCCTGGTGCGGGAGAGACAGTTTAGGTCCAGTTTAGAGTCCGGATTTTGATCCGATCTAACACTGAAGGGCGCGGGCGGTCCCTAGCTCAACAGACCAGAATCCGGAGTGCCCAATTTTTTCAGCCCAACGCCCGATTCTAAGTCCGGGACCTGGGTCAGGTTTTCCTTTGAGCGGGTCTTTGGCTCAAGGAGTTTGGTGATCCGAACATGACTTGTCCTCAAAGTTGAGGGGCAATCCGCGTGTGGTTCCTCCACTTTCGCTATCTCATGGGAGGTCGGCGGGGACCTGATGTCCCTTTGGTCGAGTTTAAGCCCAACCCGGTCGTAGTCTGTAGCGACTCCCAGAGCGGCAATGCGATCCAAGAGTTTGTTAAGGGAGGAGAGCTCCATTGGACCCATCTGTTCGGCAAGTTCCGAACTGACGCGAAGGTTATGATTGATGACCCGAGAGGTCATCGTTGGCGCCATCGCCGATGGGGCGGCCATGATGAAGCCCCTGAGCCGGAGCGTCTGGCCTACAACCAGAGTCCCCTCCGAGATAATGTCGTCCTTGATAACGAGACGAGCCATCGAGCCTTGTGGCGACGTCACAGAGGAACTCTCAATGAAAGCACCAATGTCGGTGTCAAAACCGGCGGATCTTGTGTAGGGGGTCCCGATCTGTGCGTCAAGGCTGATGGTAACAGGAAGCAAGGGACACAGATGTTTACCCAGGTTCGGGCCCTCTCGATGGAGGTAAAACCCAACTTCCTACTTGATTAATATTGATGATATGGGTAGCACAAGAGTAAATCTACCACGAGATTGTAGAGGCTAAACCCTAAGAGCTAGCCTATGATGGTATGATTGTAATTGTGATCGGCCTTCTAAGGACCAACCTCTCCGGTTTATATAGACACCAGAGAGGGCTAGGGTTTACATGGAGTCGGTTACAAGGAAGGAAATATAATATCCGGATCGCCAAGCTTGCCTTCCACACCAAGGAAAGTCCCATCCGGACATGCGCCGAAGTCTTGAGTCTTGTATCTTCACGCTTCAATAGTCCGGACGTTGTACACAGTCCGGCTGTCCGGATACCCCCTAATCCAGGACTCCCTCGGTCCTCACAAGACTAGCTGTTTACGAATGACGCTGAGGGACACGCACCCATGTGGAAGAAGAAATCTATATTTTGGGACCTACCCTACTGGAAAGACCTAGAGGTCCGCTCTTCAATCGACGTGATGCACGTGACGAAGAACCTTTGCTTGAACCTGCTAGGCTTCTTGGGCTTGTATGGAAAGACAAAAGATACACCTGAGCCACGGGAGGACCTGCAACGTTTGCACAAAAAGACGGCATGCCTCCGAAGCAGTATGAAGGTCCCGCTACCACGCTCTTACGAAGAAGAGAAAGAAATCTTCTTTGAATGCTCGCTCAAGATGAAGGTCCCGATCGCTTCTCGTCAAATATAAAGGGAATAATAAATATGCGGAGAAAAAGTTCCAGAACCTAAAGTCTCATGATCGCCACGTGATTATGACGCAACAGCCTTCCGGTTGCATTGAGGGGGCTTCTACCGGAAAACGTCCGATTAGCCATTGTGAAGCTATGTGCATTCCTCAATGCAATCTCTCAGAAGGTGATCGATCCAGAAATCGTACCAAGGCTAAGGAGTGATGTGGCGCAATGTCTTGTCAGTTTCGAGCTGGTGTTCCCACCATCCTTCTTCAATATCATAACGCATGTCCTAGTTCATCTAGTCGACGAGATTGTCATTCTGGGGCCCGTATTTCTACACAATATGTACCCCTTTGAGAGGTTCATGGGAGTCCTAAAGAAATATGTCCGTAACCGCGCTAGGCCAGAAGGAAGCATCTCCATGGGCCATCAAACAGAGGGTGTCATCAGGTTTTGTGTTGACTTCATTCCTGGCCTTAAGAAAATAGGTCTCCCTAAATCGCGGTATGAGGGGAGACTGACTGGAAAAGGCATGCTTAGAAGGAACTCAATAATACGCAGGGACGGATATTCTTGGTCTCAAGCACACTACATAGTTCTACAGAAGTCTACCTTGGTGACCCCGTATGGTGATGAACACAAGAATAGTCTGCGCTCCAAACACCGTGAGCAAAGGCTAATGATCGGATTACATGTGAACACATCAGGACTTTCAGCAGTTGGTTGGAAACACGTCTCAGAGGTGACAACACTGTTTGTGATGAGTTGTACTTGTTGTCCAGGGGACCATCTTTGACTGTATTGATTTACAAAGGATACGAGATAAATGGGAATACATTTTACACGATTGACAAAGATCATAAGATCACCAACCAAAACAGCGGTGTCCACTTTGATGCAACAATCGAGAGGGGAAAGGACACATATTATGGTTACATAGTCGACATATGGGAACTTGACTACGAACATGATTTTAAGGTCCCTTTGTTTAAGTGCAAATGGGTCAATTGATCAGCCGGGAGGCGAAGTGCAGGTAGACCCACAGTACGGAATGACAACAGTGGATCTGAAAAATCTTGGGTACACTGACGAACCGTTCGCTCCTTGTCGACTATGTTCTCACCAAGAACACTCTCAAGAGGGCAGCCACGTGGGCCATTGGTCCCAATTCGTCTGGACCTTTTGGTCCCGGTTCCACGCACGAACCGGGACCAATCCGCCTCGCCCCTGGCCCATGACCTTTAGTCCCGGTTTGTGCCACAAACCGGGACTAAACGGTTGGTCCTCGTTGGGCTCAGAGTTTAGTCCCACCTCGCCAACCGAAGGGCGCTCACAAACCGGGACTAAACGGTTGGTCCTCGTTGGGCTCAGAGTTTAGTCCCACCTCGCCAACCGAAGGGCGCTCACACCGGTTTATAAGCCCATCCCTCTCTGCCTTGTTGAGCTCCTCTCAAAGTGAAAACAGATGCCCCTATTAGAATTTGACCTAAATTCATAGTGAATTTCTCACGAAATTCATAGAAATTTATTATGAATTTAGGTTGAATTTTCTCTATAGGCGCATCTATGTTCATTTTTAGTAAAGTTAATCACAAACTTGTGATTCACACAAATTTCAAAGAATTCAAATTTTAACTATTCAAATTTGAAAACTAATGGCACTAACAAGAAGTTTATAATTTTTCTAAAACTAATGGCACTAACAGAAAGTTTATAATTTTGCTGACCTAAAAGCAAAAAGAATTAAAAATCAAGCAAAAACAAAAGAAAATAAATAATGCAGAAAACAAAACAAAAAGCTGGAAAAAAAAATAAAAATAGCAACAGTAAGTATTTTGTTGTAAGTAGAAAAAAAATAAAATAAATAAAGCAACAAAGAAAACAAAAAAACAAAAAAAAAGTGTTTTCAAATTTGAAAACTAATGGCACTAATAGAAAGTTTATAATTTTTCTAAAACTAAAAGCAGAAAAGAATTAAAAAATAAAGCAAAAACAAAAGAAAATAAATAATGCAGAAAACAAAACAAAAAAGCTGGAAAAAAATAAAATAGCAACAATAAGTATTTTGTTGTAAGTAGAAACGAAATAAAATAAATAAAGCAAGAAAGAAAACAAAAAAACAAAAAAAGTGTTTTCAAATTTGAAAACTAATGGCACTAACAGAAAGTTTATAATTTTTCTAAAACGAAAAGCAAAAAGAATTAAAAAATAAAGCAAAAAACAAAACAAAATAAATAATGCAGAAAACAAAACAAAAAAAACTGGAAAAAAATAAAAATAGCAACAATAAGTAAAGAAAACAAAAAAACAAAAAAGTGCCTCCTACTGGGCCCCCACGGCCTGAATACGACTAGAAACCCTACCATGGGCCAGGATTCAGGCCCGTAGGAGGCCCAGTAGGCCCATAGGCAGATAAGTGACTTTAGGCCCGTAAGCCTGCATTTGGGAGGAGCTCGAAGTGGTCAGCGCAACAGCGCTTATAAACCACTGTCGAGCCCTCTCGGCTAGCAAGGTGGGACTAAACATCCCACCGCACCGCGCCAGTTCCAGCACAAGGCCTTGGTCTCGGTTGGTGCCACCAACCGGGACTAAAGGGGTGCATTGTTACCGGTTCGTGGCACAAACTGGGACCAATGCCCCTTTAGTCGGTTAGTGCCTAACCGGACCAAAGGCCGCTGCTTCCCGCCCTTTGGGCTGCTAAAAAGAGGCCTTTGGTCCCAGTTGGTGGCACCAACCGGGACTAAATGGGGGCATTGGTCCCGGTTTGTGCCACGAACCAGGACCAAAGCCTTTGCTATATAAGCAACACTTGGGAAATTTTCGGATTTCCCTCACCAGTTGCCCTCGACGACGCCGACGACCTCCTCGACGCCGCCAGGCTGCCATTGCTCGCCGTCGCCGCCCGTTCCTCGTCGCCGTCGCCCCGCGCCCATGCCCCGTGCTCCCCGTCGCCGCCCGCTCCTCGTCGCCGTCGCCTGCCCCTGCCCCATCCATCCCACGCCCGGCACCCTCACCGCCCCGCCGCCGCCTCGAGCTCGCTGCCCGGCGCCTCGAGCCTCGCCACGTGCTCGCCGTCGCCGCCTCGCTCCTCGCCGTCGCCCTGCCCCGCCCGTCCGCCTCAGCGGGCGCCTCGCCGCCTTGTGTGAGCCGCCGCCTGCTCTATTTTTTATTATTTTAATTTTTTGTTCATATATATATATATATATATATATATATATATTGTATATGTGTATGTATGTGGCTATATGTTTTTTTATTTTTTATTTTTTGTTCATATGTGATGTGTATGTGTATGTGGCTATAATGTATATATGTATGTGATGTATATGTGTATGTGGCTAGAATATGCTAATTAAATATATATGTCAAAAATATTTTTTGTTCATAGAAAGTTTTTTGTTCATATATAGAAAGTTTTTATATATGACAATGGATATATATTCGATATATATGAGAAATGATGATCCATGGAAAAGTTTTATATATGCAAATTTCGATATATAGGAGAAGAAGAAAGGAATAGAGGAAAAGAAGAAAAGGAAGAGGAGAAGAAGAAAGGAATAGAGGAGAAGAAGAAAAAATAGAGGAAAAGTTTTATATATGCAAATTTCTCCTCTATTCCTTTCTTCTTCTCCTCTTTTTATTTCTTCTGTGTTTTCTTATGTTTTATCGGGTCTGTCGTCGTCCATATACCCCTCCCGATAACTTCAACACGAGGGGGGGGGGGGTCGATATACCCCCTCTCCGATAATATTATTTTCCCATGTACGTATGTCGTGTCGATATAAACTCCCGATAACTTCAACACGTGGGGGGGGGGTCGATATACCCCCTCTCGATAACTTCAACACGAGGGGGGGTCGATATACCCCCTCCCAATAACTTCAACACATGGGGGGGGGGTCGATATACCCCCTCCACTTTACTATTATTTTCACATGTACGTATGTCATCGTTGTCGATATAAACCCCTCCCGATAACTTCAACACGTGGGGGGGTCCACTACTAGGAAAAGGGCTATAGATAGGACTGATTCTAATGGCGCACCAGGCAAGTAGTGCGCCAGTACTATATACTAATGGCGCACCGGTTGCTCGTGCGCCATTAGTGTGGAAGACACTAATGGCGCACCGTGCTCACGGTGTGCCACTACTATTGATTTTTTCCCATTTTTCCATACAAACTAATGGCGCATGGATGGCAAAGTGCGCCATTAGTATATAATTTTTTTTACTTTTTTGCAAACCTACTAATGGCGCACTATGCCAAAGCCCAGTCGTGTTTATACCCGAAGCCAAATCCAAGATCATGGGCTAAAACGTCACCATGAAAAATGAGCCATGGGTACTGGCTTCCCAAGTGGACCAATGCTTCTTCATTACCGACCATAAAGCCCGTCGTGTTGTCGTGAGGAGAGGCAAAAGGAAGATCATCGGAATGGATTGTGAGCAGATAGCTAGCTAAGATCGATTGTATTTAAATTGTAGTCTTCATTTCTCGATTGTATTTCATGGGCACTTTTGATATCATGAATATTTTTAAATTTCATGGGCACTTTTTGAATTCATGAGGACACTTGATCTCGATCCTCCATCTCGATCTCGATTCCCCCTCCATCTCGATCTAGATCCCCTCACCATCCCCCGCTCCAGCGCCGCATTCGATGATATTTTCAAGTAAGAAATTTGAACATATTTTTAAAAAAATTATTACTGTTTTTATAAAAAAATATTACTGTTATGATTTAAACAAGTTTGAACATATTTAAACACAAATAAATATAAAAAACAGCATTTAAAATGCATAAAAAATATTGTGGAGCACAGGAATCGAACCCAGGACCTCTGGTGTGTGTCTTTGCATCTTGACCCGGTCGAGCTAGTGGGTGGGTTCTGTTGTAGATAGGGTTAGGTTGTAGATATGGTTAGTGGGCTAGATTAAAACAAAATTCTAATGGCCCACCGATGGTTGGTGCGCCATTAGAATAGTCATACTTATGGCGCACGACTGGACGGTGCGACGTTAGAACCCTCCCCCTAGCTATCCTCCCTCCCTTCGACCCTCTCTCCCTCGCCACCAGATCCACCCGCGCGCTGCCCCGACCCACGCCGCCGCCGCCCCCGCGCCTCCGTCTCCGTCGCCGCCCCCAGTCAGCCCCTGCCCTGCCCCCCATCGTCGTCCGCTCCCAATCCACCCCCTCCCTCGCCTTCACCGCACCCACCCACCCTCCTCGCCTTCCCAGCCCTCGAGCTCCACCGTGCAAGGCGACAGGCAAGGCGGCGGGCAGAATCTGCTTCAACACTGGCCGGGCGAGTCATGAACTGTGGCGCTGACGGCGCCGACCCTCCACCCCCTCCACCTCTTCTTCCTCGGTCGCCATTGTCTTCCTCAACTTCGCCACCTCTGTTGCTACTAAGCTGTCGCGGGGCCTCCTTGCACCTCCCCGTGAGCTCCGCCTCCTCTCCTCTTCCTTCTCGCAAACACTCTATTTGTCCAAAGCAAATCAGCGATAATCCTGTTGATTCGCTGTAGTATTTCAATCCAACAAGAGCGCTGAACGGCAGTGGCATCATTCAGGGTATAGTTAGGGCCATGATGGCACAAGCATTTAAACAACTGATACAATATTACAAAAAACAATGCACAATGATTTTGCTAGTAGTTAAGCAAAGAGCAACTTTTCCCCAAGAAAACGAAGAGAAATAGTTTGTAAATACCACTAACAAATGGAACACGCCGATCAGTTATCACTGCAATTTCCAACATATATATGACATTTGCTGTTTGAGTTCTTAGTTTTTCCCATTTCTCGTTCAGTCAATTCAGCCAAATGCTAAACCTTTATACAGAGAGATGGAAACAGATGCTTCCTGTGTAGTATAATTTTTTACTAGGTTGCCGTAAGAGGGGGCTTACAGTAAAACTACCGGGAATTGTTATGCACAAATTGCTAGTGGTTGCTTGGCCACTCACTACAACTAATTTCACATAACCAAAATGATAAAAAGGGAGATGATGGCAACCAGTTTAGAAAACATTGTACTAGTGAGTGGTAACTATTTTGAAGAAAATTGTAAATATGATTCCAGCAAATTAGTGATCTAATTGTGATAATCCTGCTCACATCCCCACTTGCAGCAGAGGCACGCAATGCCTCTATATGCTCTGCTTTTATCGCCTAGCTAGAGCACAAACCTAGCCCCAGTTGTGTATTCCCAATTGCTAGTGGTCTAACTGATGTTTCCCTAGTTGGGTGAGACTGACTTGGCTCTTTCTTGGAGGAGACAGATCAAACAAGTGTTGTCAGTTTTTGTTTGAACTTCAAAGAGTGTTGTGACTTGGCTCTTAATCAAAAGACTGTTGTCAGCTTTTTGTTTGAACTTTGTTTGACTGGAGGAAATTACTCTTAAATGCTAGTCCTATTACGGTGGAGAGTTTTCTTGTCCCGAGTTACATCAAGATATTTTTACGATAATATTATAAAACTGCCCGGTGTGTGTTCAACTTGTATCTTCTAGCTTAAGTTTAACTTGTCCTAAGTTACACTCAAGTTATAATGTGTTTAACTAGTAAAATTCAGTTAACAACAACATCAGTAAAATTCAGTTAATTAACTGAAGAAGAGAAGAGAGAAAGTAGAGAGCAAGAGGAGAATGTGCAACTACAAGGATGATTATAGCAATTATTTGCATTGCAATTATTTGCTTCACTTAGTCATTGATGGTCATTCAGTATGAAATTACAACCTGCAGGTATTGGTTGGAATGTGTAACTACAATTGCTGGGAAATGTTTGCAGTTAAGTTATGTGGTTGGAAAGATCATGTGTCATTAGAAACTTGGAAGCTAAAAACATTGCGATCCTCACCATAAGGATGATTATATCTTCCATGTCTGAATAGCTCTGCCTAAATAATAAATAGATAAAGATAAAACTAAACCATGCTCAGCGATGAGATGATGCCAACTGACAACCAAAGCAAACGTGTTCATCATTACAAAAGCAAACTTGTTCGACATAACAAAAGCAAACTTGTTCAACATAACAAAAGCAAACTTGTTCAACCACATAACTACAAACTGAGACACGAGTAGGGGTCATCCCAATACCACAAACAACTCAATATCCCCAGTAGTAGGGTCATCCCAATGATCCTCCGCCTCTTGCTGAGCTCGAAACCTTCTTTGGTGATTTCGATTTTCTTCCATGCTCGTAGGTGACGACGCATCTTTCAAGGGCGCACTCGATGAGCTTGTTTGGCAATCGGGCTGTCCCCCATAGTAGGTGGTCCGAATTCCTGTTAATCTTCTCGCTTCATTTTTGAGTAGGATGGGTGGATGAGGCTAGCTGCAAACTCAGCCAAAGATCGCCACTTCTTTCCATTGTTTGGAACTCTCCATTTGCGCCGCAAGTCGACGCATTTGTCGGGGTTGATCTCCAAACCAGACAATTTCAGCTTCTCCTTGTCGCCTCCAATGCAGAAGCCAACAAAGGTGTCTGACTTCTTCTCCTGCAGAGCGGGCGGAGTTCCTTGGGCTTGCATCAAAATAATCTTTAGCATTCAAATTCATCTACTTCAAAAACTTCAGAAACTACAGAATTAAAATGGGTTCAGTTGAAGCAAAATTCAGTTAAAATAGCATCTTGATTCGACCAAAATTCAGTTAAAACAGTATGATCACAACAACTACTAAATGATCACAACAACTACAAGACAACATTCTGTATGATCAAAACAGCAAGCATCACATCTCAATGATGCATTTTTTTTTGCAATCTTTTGCATTACAAGACAACATTCAAAATAATCTTTAGCATTCAAATTCATATACTTCAAAAACTTCAGAAACTACAGAATTAAAATGGGTTCAGTTGAAGCAAAATTTAGTTAAAATAGCATCTTGATTCGACCAAAATTCAGTTAAACAAGATGATCACAACAACTACTAAATGATCATAACAACTACAAGACAACATTCTGTATGATCAAAACAACAAGCATAACATCTCAATGATGTATTTTTTGCAATCTTTTGCATTACAAGACAACATTCATAACAGCTACTAAATGATCACAAAAACTTGTAGACAACATTACGTATGATCACCAAAACGACTTTAAATCGGATGTTTTTACCTTTTTGGTTGTCTTGGTGATGTGGTATACCAGACGAGATCCTCCACGCATAATCGCAGAATCGCAGCAATTTGTGGAGGTTTGTCTTCTGGTATACTCGACATCAACGCCGATATTCCGAGAAAGCATGCCACCGAGCCTCCTCCTCATCTTGCGGATCATCTTGTCGGCTTTGCGGATTGCTGGTGCATACGACATCCAGTGGCTCCTTCAGTGGAAATCAACCTTGAGCGGGCGCGGTGTAGTCCGGCTTACGCCGGGGACCGAACGTCGTCGACCACCAGCGGCTCCTTGCCAGACGCCTCACCACGGTGATGCTTGGCAGACGGAGGGGAGTTGCTCCACGATGCCTCTGCCATTCTCTTGGCAGACGGAGGGGAGTTGCTCCACGATTCCTCCGCCATTGCCCTCCGGCCGGCGATGGTGGAGGCAGAGGGAGTTGCTTGATGCCGGAGGCAGAGGGAGGTAGAGGGAGGAAGATGGAGCGGCAATGGAATGAGGAGGGAGGCAGAGGGAGGAAGATGGAGCGGCAATGGAATAGGAGGAGTTACGGACGTGGGAAGAAAACCCCTCTGCCGTGGGGAGTTGCCGGTGGAGGGAGACGTGGGGAGTTGCCTCAAAACTCAAACGCCCTGCCCTTTGGAGGGGAGACGTGGGCCCTCGAAAACTCGAGGGGAGACGTGGGGAGTTGCCTCAAAACTCAAACGCCCCGCCCTTTGTCCCGCTGCTCAACTTCGCAGCTTTTCTCGCTCTCTATTTCTCTTCTTGTTCAGCGATTACACAGCCTAATGTAAAACGAGAAACTAGGCCACTTCCGGGTCGTGAGCACTGCCATCCCAGCGCTCCCCGCGTGTCACCCACCATGCAGCCATGACCGTCTAGTTCGTGCCATCCCATGGTCGGGTCAGGGCCGCGGAGAAACCTAGTTCATGCCATCCCATGGTCGGATTATTTGAAACTGAAAGCAAACTTCTCGATGAAACCGACAGAGACTGAAAACTACACCTATATCTCGATGAAATCAAGGTGTTCTTCAAGAATGATTAAAATTCAGTTAACAACAACATCAAGAAAATTCAGTTAATTAATCAAGAAGAGAAGAGAGAAAGTAGAGAGCAAGAGGAGTACTTGCATTAATCAAACGTTTTACTTTAAACTTGCATGCATTCTTTGCTTGTTTATATTCATTCTTGTAAACTGAACATGCTCATGTATCTATCTATCTATCTACCGCTTAAGTATGTATGTATGCATTGTATTTTTATTTCCTCCGGAAAGTAAAGTTTATTTCCTGGCTGGTGGCATGATGGCTCATGGATCCCTCACCGCAGCCTACAGCTTGGAGCTCAATCTGATCTCATCTGAAATGAATCTACAAATACAGAGTGTAGTTAGTTGCTGAGTAGCGTAAATAGTTGTTGGATGGCGTTACTTGCATGGGCCTGGCTGATGAAGAAAAACTTTATATATATTCATACTGATGTTGACTCTATAAATCATACTTATTGGACATGTTTTATGTGTTGATCCATCAATTGATCACATTGAGAAAGACCATCGTGTCTCCGACCATTTTGCAAAGGTCATGTCTCCCACCATCGTGTCGTGATGAATTTGCAGGTACCCCGAGAAGCCCTTGAGTTTTTCGGAATGTTGATTAACTTCCGTTCCGGCAAATTCGGGTACTCCATATGTCCTATTTTCAGTAAAGGTCATGCTGAAATTTTCCGTGAATTTTAGCATGACTTTGCTAAAAATAGGACATATGGGGTACTTATGACTAATGCATGGGCCGGGGTATCTTAGTAGTTAATTAAGTAGGATCAAGTGCCCGCCATTGTTGCTGCATTAAACCATAGGTGGCAATAGAGCCAAGTGATTAGGCCCAACTTAGAATTCTCCTTAGCATCGATAAACCCTAGATGATAAACCCAACATAGGTGGCAATAGAGCCAAGTGATTAGTGCCAAGTGATTAGGCCCAACCTAGGGTGCCTCGGCATCGATAAACCCTAAATGATGAAAACTTAACTTGGCTGCCCCGGATGCCTCGGTGTCGATGAGAACCTAAATGATGTACGCTTAGGCTTTTAGGGTGCCTCGGCGTCGACAAACCCTAAATGATGAAATATTAGGCTTTTAGGGTGCCTCGGTGTCGACAAACCCTAAATGATGAGACCATGATCTTGTTCCTTGACAATAACCAACTTTTTGACCAATTTTTTTCCTATTTAGAGCAAAACATGGCCCACAACGATGAGGCCGGTGGTTCGGGCGGCAAGCAATTCTGGGAGCTGTCCCAGGAGATGGAGGAACAACCTCACCGCTATGAGGACGCCATGGGAAGACACCGATCCTGATTACACAACCCCTAGTGGCGCTGGGATGACACCACCGATGGTGCCGCCGAGGATGCCACCACTGATGATGGCGGCGCACACACTGATGATGGTAGTTTAGATGATCGAAATCGACTTGTAATGTGAAGACAAACTCGATACTCGCGGTCTTGAGACTTGTAATGTTTTATCTTTGTTCGGTCTTTTGAATTCGGAGACTAATATGATGAATTGTATTCGGAGACTAATCTTCTATTGTATTCGATGAATCTGATGTTGATGTGTGCTGCTGTCTATATTCTGTCCAATAATATATTTTGTAACCTGTGCAAAAATCAGAAAAGCAAAGAAAAAACCAAATATTCATACTAATGGCGCATCAAGGCAGAGTGCACCATTAGTAGTATGCCAAAGGATACTAATGGCGCATCAAGGAAGAGTGCGCCATTAGTGTGACAAAGCACATGGTTACATATGGCCCCCCGGGAGACATACTAATGGCGCATGGAGTTACATACTAATGGCGATCGCCAGTGCGCCATTAGTATCAGATACTAATGGCGCACAGTGGTGCGCCATTAGTAAAAAATTCTAATGGCGTGCTACTAATGGCGCACCGGTAGTGCGCCATTAGTAGGCAAAACCGGTGCGCCATTAGTAGGCCTTTTCCTAGTAGTGGTCGATATACCCCCTCCCCGATAATATTATTTTCCCATGTACGTATGTCGTTGTTGTCGATATAATCCCCTCCCGATAACTTCAACACGTGGGGGGGGGGGGTCGATATTCCCCCTCTCGATAACTTCAACACGTGGGGGGGTCGATATACCCCCTCCCTGATAACATTATTTTCCCGTGTATGTATCTCGTCGTTGTCGATATTACCCCCTTGAAGCGTTGTCGAGGCCACCCCAAACCCTAGAGAAGCAGCGTCGAGGCCACTAATTAATATGATTCCTCATCGTGATTAGCTAGCTAGTTCTACGCTTGCCACTAGCTAATATATCCATATGTCATGTTTGAATAATAATTGCCATGTTGTAAATATTTGTAGAAACTATGGACACCCCGAGACGAAGCACAAGAAGCGTTGTTGGGGACATAATCGCACAAGGAAGTGATGACGCTCGCTCGTTGTTTCTCAACGACACCGATGGTCCTAAGGAGAGGGTGAAGAAGCGGTGGCTATGATTATGATGGCTCCTGTGACCCAATGCCGGTGCAAGAAGGAGACCGTGAGGATGGCTCCGTGACCCAATGACGATGCAAGGAGACCGTGATGACGGCTCGGTGACCGAACCGAGTCCCCGCTGTATATATATTAGTTAAGCCCGCCGACTAGCTAATTGATGCATTCATTGTTTTGGTATGTACACATATTAATTAACTCTCATCTTTGTTCTTTTTTCTAGGCCTCCGGATCGAGCACAACCTCGGTAAAGAGACGAGGCCCGAAGAAAAAGTTGAGCTCGGATGAAAGGTTTGAGATCATAGCAATCGCGCGCGACAGCCAACCGATTGAACCCATCCGGACAAGAATGCATTTGTTGCTCAGTGCGGGGTTCTGGTTAGGGACAAGATCCCGATCAGCATCCACCAATGGTATAAGCCTAAGAACAAAGACCCTGAGGTGTCTTATGTCAATGATATGCAGAAAAATGATCTTTGGACCGAGCTAAAGTCAAATTTCACCCTACCGCCAGAGGATGATCCGGAGAAGCCAGTTAAAGAGCAATTAATCAAGTCTTTTGCTCTTAAGAAGATGGCAGACCTATTCCGGAGGTGGAAGAAAGACCTGAATACGTTTGTTGACAAAAAAGAGACACCAGAATTCAAGGGCAAATATGTGAAGATCAGAGATCACTGGCCCGCATTTGTGGCCCACAAGACATCGAAAAAGAGTAAGAAGATTTCGGCGACAAACAAGCAAAATGCTGCGAAGAAGAAGCTTCATCATCGCACGGGATCAGGTGGCTACCTCAAAGCCCGGCCTAAGTGGGCCAAGGCTGAGAACGATCTGGTTGATAAAGGGATCGAACCAGAGACAATGAACCGCTGCACCGTTGCGGACTTGGTTCTTCGGGGCTGGCGGAACCTTGGACCCTGTATGAGGGAAGTGCAATTGGATGGACGAGCAATTGGAAATACCAGTCAAGAGGCTTCAGCACAATATCTATGCAGCGCAGCAAGGGACGTTCATTTTAGATAGAGAGAACGACGAGCTCACAATGGCCCTCGGGAATCTTGAGCACCCTGGACGGACACGAGGCACGTCAGGCTCCGTTCTGTGGAATGCTGGTTTTTCGGACGCAGGCGGTTACAAATGCCAGGAGAGGAGGAAAAGAGTGCAGCAGACCCAACTGCAGGCGCTGCACGCAAGGGTACAAGCGATAGAGGAACGAGAAGCAAATCGCAGCAAACGAACTGTTGAAGCTTCCCCCAAAGCTACCTCGCCATCTCAAAGAGAGAAGCGGCGTGGCTTTCCATCGAAATGCTTCACCGGAGCATGTCTTGACGGCTCTCGCCAGCCTATCCCATTGATGCTATCACGGAGTCTCAAAATTGCCACATTATGACGCAATGGATGAATTTGAAGGTCAAGGCGGTTGTTATTCTGTTTATCTCATCGAACCCGGCGCAACTTTTCACCGCCGCCGATTCCAGAAGGATATGCTAGGGTGATGGTGGATGAAATAACGGAGGGATTAGAGGACCTCCAGCTTGACCACCCTACCGGTGAAGGGGAGACTAGGCTGGGTTCTACTCTAAAGACTCCATGCCTATGGCGGAAGGAGCTCATCAACCTTCCAAACTGGACGCCTCCGCCTCCTCCTCCTCCTCCGGCGAGTCAGGGCACTCCGCCTCCTCCATCGCCTCCTCCTCCGGCGAGTGACGATCAGGGCACTCGGCCTCCTTCTCCGGCGCATGGCGGCACTCCGCCTCCTTCTCCGCCTGCGCCGGCGCGCCCAAGCAGCCAGCAGCCTCCTCCTTCTCCGCCTCGGCAGCAAGGGCGGAAGAGACCTGGCCCGCCGCCCGGCTGCTCCGGCGCAAGATCGTAGTTCTTCTCCTCCGCCTCGTAAGCAAGCACGAAAGAAGACAGCCGCAGCCATCTGGCTCGCCTCCCAAGGCTAGCAAGACAGCCAGAGGCGGGAGGCAATACCGATACGGTCCACCTCTCAAGCCTCTAGAGAAGTTACCGTATGAGAGGACCGAGGAGGAAAACGCGAAGATCGTGTGGACCGAAGTGAAGGACTTCTTTGAAGGGTTGAAAGCAAAGAGACATCCACCTCCGAAGGAGAAGGTAGATCCGGTGAAAGCAAAGCGCACTATCGATGCCCTGAGGAAACCACCAAAGTCTCCGCTGAAAACCAACTATGAGCGCATTACTCAAAAGGCATATCAAGAAGCGTCGCGGTCGGGAAATCTTGTCGCTGATCAAAGCTTAAAAGAACGACGAGCAGCTGGGAAAAAATTGCCCAGCTCGGCGTAACAAGCGAACCAATCGTGCCCCCGCTCAATGTGTCTAGCGACATCGTCGCTAATGCTCCCCGGACGGTGCTCGGTTATAGCAATCTTGGAGATTACCCGCCGACAATGTAAATTTTGATTTCATGGAGGTGGTCGAACACGAATTTAGTACGGAAGCCTCTCGTCAAAGATGAAAAATCTATAACAACGATGATGCGAAGATTCCATAATTGGTACATGAAAACCTGCAGAGTCCGGGGACGAATACTTTGTATCCGAGAATTAAAGAGGAGCACGACCTCGTTGGAACCGATCATTGCCTATTCCATTTGAGGAGTTCTTCGAGTTCTTCAATCAAAAGGCCCTCGATAAATTAACGGTCTTTTTCTACTGTCTATAAGTACTATTTCTGTCATTAAGTCTCTATATATAGCTCAGCTCTTTCATTGCATGTATTTATAATTAATTATCCTCACTATATTATGCAGATTGAAGATCATCGAGTGCAGAAAACAAGAAATGTATGATATTGGGTTCATTAACACAAATATCATAGATGAAATTCAGGTTAAAAAGCACGCCAAGAGGCCGAGGCCAACTTGCTACAATCGTTGATCAAAAATCAAAACAAAGATACCATACTCTTTCCTTACAACTTCGAAAGTGAGTGTTCTTTGTCGTGTGCATATTCGGTTTCCCTTATTACTCGGCGAGGTTATAGTAATGTAATTGATGAGTTATGCATGCGCGCAGCTTCCACTATGTTCTTACGGAGATTAAGCTAGAGCGGGGACTAGTAACCGTCTTAGACTCGAGATGAAAAGATCTTTGAAACCTATGCGGACATGACTAAATTGCTCAACAAGTAAGTTCAATCGATCATTATCGCACCATATCGGCAACTTTTTGTTCATTTCCTGATATCTCAAGTAATAGTAATTATTTTCTTTGTCTTGCAGGGTTTGGAAACAGTTCACCGCAGAAGCTCGAGATCGCCAAGGAGCTGCGATATACATACCGAAAGTAAGTACTACTAGCTAGCTAGTTGCGCAAGATCTCCGCTGATTCTATAGCTATACTTTCATCAATGCCATTTATAATGCTTCATTATCGGTTTGATTGACCTCTATTTCTCATAAAGTGCTTGTGGCAGGAACAAGGGAATAATTAATGTGGATACTACGTGTGCGAGTTCATCTACAATGCGACTTTGAAAAATAAGTGGGGCTACTCTAAAAGACAATATGAAGTGCGTAAGCAATAATATTCAAATTTTCATTTTATTACACCATCATTTCTGTTGAGTTTCATTCATATATATGTATTAACCCCCTTCTTCAAATTAGACGTGGCAGATGCGGAATGAACTCCTACCACAAGATTGCATGAAAGCAATTCAAGAGGAATTGGCGGTATTCTTTCTTGACCACGTCATCAATAAAGCCGGAGTATACCATGTGGAAGTTGATTTCAAATGCTAGGGGATTGTAAGAGATCTTACATATTGTATATGTATGTAGCCGATGGCGTCGGATAGATAATACGAAAACTTGTTGTTCGACCAATCTCGGAGAAGGAGAGGTCGATCGATCACTTCTCTCGGTATGCATGACGAACTTCAGTACTTAATGGTTTCCTTCATTTTCTTACTAGCTAGCGTGTCGAGGGCCTCTCTATGTATAGTAATGAAGCGTCGACCAAGCACGAACATAAGAGAGGACACTTCTCTCTATTAATTAGCTAGCTAACACAATATATGAAACACCTAAATTAACCCCCAAAACCCCAACCCCCTATAAACAAACAAAACCACAGCCCCTGAAATGTCGACGTGGATGCCTATTGGTCCCGGTTGGTGCCACCAACCGGGACCAAAGGCCCTCCTGAGTTGGCTCGGCGCACTGGCCACGTGGAGGCCCATCTGTCCCGGTTCTGGAATGAACCGAGACTAAAGGTCCAGGGCATTAGTAACGACCCTTTAGTCTCGGTTCAGGAACCGGGACAAAAGGCCCTTACCAACCGGGACTGATGGTGGTTTATCTACTAGTGTGTGTGGTAGGGCTGGTTCTCGTGCATGTACAACCAGGGTGCTATCTCCACCAAGAGGTAGCACTGTTATATTTGAAGACCGTGTTTTTAGTCCGCTAGATGCTGGCATCACCCGCTCCAATTCAAATGGCTGATAAACAAGAAACATAGTTGAATGTACGGACATTGTATGAGAGATGATGCAATAGATAGTGTGGAAAAAAGAGGACATGAAATAGTTGACATGTATATTGTTTAACTAAAACGGATAGCATGACATAATTTCACATATATGATGTCTATCTAAACTGGATAGCATAGTATAACATAATTCAAAGATATGATCAATAACTAAAACGACGTGCCAAGTTAGAGCATACACCTCGGTGGGGGAATATGACTGGTCATCTGTCTCTGAATCCATCTCTGAGGAGCTATCGGGACCCAACAAGAGATCTGCTTAGACAGGTAGCACTGTCTGCTCTGAAGGCCTTGTATTCACTCCAGATTTTTCAATCTCCCACCTAAATGGCTGATTCACAGGAAGAGTAGTTTAATGTACAAACATTGTCAACAAATGGAAATGTAATGAAGAAAAGGATGGGCAAGATATCATTCAAATATATGATGCACGTTAAACAGGATGGAATTGCACATTTCACATATATTATGGCTGGCTAAAAGTCATGAGACTGCATAATTCCCATATATGATATAGAAACTAAACAGGTGGTGACAGAACATGTCTAAACTAAGAAGATGACATATATGATGTCAAAAGTAGGCAATCGCAAGGCAACATATGCATGATATGACTAACATCATCATGCCAAGGTAGAGCAAACACCTTGGGGGTAAATAGGAGTGGTCACGACGTATGAATCCGCCTCGGGCAGATATCTTCCTCTAGATTACAACTGGAGAGGGGTGGGGAGGGTTTGCCATTGAACCCACATTGGAGCGATGTTTGCATGACATTTTTTGTCACAAGAAAACTCTTCTCTTTTTCTCTACATGTTCAGCATGACTGTGTACAATATCTGACATGCATACGAAAAAAATATGGTGAGATTATGTAAGGAGAGCATGCAGAAATTTTGAGTGATGGTAACAACCAGTGGATGGATCCAAAAATAATGATAGCAGGCTGATGATTGCTTTAATTTAATAAAAAGAAAGATGATGGTTGCTTTACTATTTGTTTCCCACTCAAGATGAACAACATAGGCATACCCTAGGTGAACCAGATATTAGACAAAGATATTATTCATTGCTTCCTTGATATGTGCCCCACAACTAATTTAGAACTCGAGTTTGAACATTAACTTGGACCTGACTTGGAGTCCAAGAGGTGAACAGGACGATAAAGTAGCAGGTAATTCTAAGCAATGCATAACATAAGAAGAATCAAAAGAGTGCGACCTCTCTTGTGGACCCATGTACTCCTCAGGTTCATCTGCTGAGTCGATGATGGTGATGCCAGTCTTTGGGTGCCAGCAAGGTGGAAGGAGATCTGAGGCGGCGAAAGATGGTCAGGAGTTGTGATGTCTGGTTTGGTGGATGTTTCTGTCGATGGAGCAGCTCAGGTGAGGTGGACGACGTCGCGGCAGGAGCAGGACAAACCACACAAAGTTCCTTCGATACCTACCTGTAACTAAAGTAATTCTGTAAGGGCTCATTAGGCTTGCATGATTCTAAAAATGTAGGGATAGGAAAAACACTGGAATGGGACAGGAATGCACATGGTAAACAGAGCATTTGTAAACACAGGATTTCTCTCAACTTGGGTGTTTGGTTTACATGAATTGGAAGAGTAGAGGAATGCAAAGAAACATGGCCAAAATAAAGTGAAACCATATGAAAGCATGTACAGTTAGAATGTTATTCTGCCACTAATGCACTTGGTCTTGTTTTCATGCATAGGGTTTTGAAAAGTAGGTCCAGGTGGATGTTTTGCTTCATTCCTTTCAACAAAATGCATGAATAATTGAATATTAAAGTGCCATTGGAAAATTCCCTATTGCTACGTTTTTCTGTCAAACCAAAATAGCCCTAATGGATCGACATGAATGTATAGTAATAAGTGATGCAACAACTGTACAACCTCTTTGTCAGAAAAGGTTGTCGACCTCAGCATCATTGGGTTGGTCGCTGAAGCAGTTGAGGCAGAGGTGGTTGTCGGAGGTGTGGAGGAAGATCTGAGGAATCTGTAGATGGCGTCCAGGGCACTACTCTATTGTGATTGATCATTTTGTCGTTGGAGCAGCTCCGGTGAGCAGAAGACGCCAAGGTCAAGCAAAGACAAGACGTACATCGTCAATCTCAAGTGGGATTATAATAGCATCTCCAATAGATGATGTAAAATATATGTAAAATTTACATCACCAAAAACCACCTGACTACAACAGATGAGGTAAAAACTGTTGACTCTGAACTTAACTGTCGAAACTGAAATTTACTGTGGAATCTGAATGTTACTGTCGAAACAGAACACAATGCAGTTTAGGGAGGGCCTGCAGTTCATCTTCAACCTGCACCCCCCTAAGCCGCCAGCCACCACCGGACGAACCGCCTGCCCCAGCGCCGCCTCGCCACCCTGAAACAACTCCCCACTGTCGGTCTGTCGCCGCCCCGGCCAGCCCTATAGGGCCCCCGCCCCCGACCCTGAACCCTAAGATAGATAGTGGGGTACCTCTCCGCCGAGCCCCCTTCCCCGCTGTGGGTGGTTCTTCCTTAACTCCGGCGAGCCCCCGCCCCCACCCCCTGAAAATCGACTGACCCAAAAGTCAATTCAGTCGATCAAGTGAAGCATCGGAGCAGAAAGCAAAGAAGACGAGCGAGGGGGAGACTAGCAGCAGACGGGCGAGCGGCGAGAGTCGAGCAAAGCAGCTAGGGCGAAGCGAGCGAGAGCCGGAGCAGCAGTAGCGCGAGCGAGCGAGCGAGAGCCGGAGCAGCAGCAGCAGATTCGGCTGGTATGGACGTCGTCGCCGAAAGGGCCTCACACTGGGGGAGAGCCGTCGTGGAGATGCCGCCCGCAGCGCTTGTTTCAAGGTAGCCGCTCCATGGGGGTGCGGGATGGAGCACCGTCGGCGCCGGGAGATCGAGCTAAGGAGAAGGTGTGATGCGATGAGTGTACAACCTCTTTGGTGGCGCCGAGTAGGCCTCGCCTTCGTCCGAGGAGTCGGTCAGGATGCTGCGGTTTCGGTGGAGCAGGTTAAGGCGGCACTATGGTGATGGAGCAGCCGCGATAGATGAGGCGATCGTCGGAGCACCTCCTTGGAGGTGGAGGACGGGGCGGCTGAACCGGCGGGACGACGAGATGGATGACGGGTGCTCATCCGGGGAGGTGGACGAGGGACGTCGAGCTGTTGCGGTGGACGACGTCGTCAGGGAAGAGGCTCCGGCTGGGCAGCAGTGAGGTGGCGGACGGAGGAGGGTGGGGTTTCATGGCTGGAGCGGACAGGTTATGGCGGCCTGGGATTTCAAATGGCAAAAAGGAGGCGATGGGAGGGGGTGAACCATGACTTAGGGACGCGCTTGTCCAAAATGTAGGGTGTGTTACAAAAGTACCCCCAATCGATTTAAACTAGCGGCCCTTTCGCTCAGGTTTAGAAGGGGATTTCATGTGTCGGGATTTGGCAGCTGGAGGGAGTTTTCGCGCGTGTTGTAATTTCGGGATAGCAAGGCGCGGGTTGTGAAGGCGCCAGTTTTGGGAGCATGATATCTAAATTTTTGGGATATAACAAGGCGCGGGTTGAATTTTAGAGATAAGCCTAATGTGTAATATTGTACTTGTACGTACCAAATCGATTCGAACTTCCCTCAACCAAAAAGAAAACGAAAAAATAAAAATATTCAGACCACACAAAGAAAGAGTCTTGCCCCATTTAACTATAAACATGCTATTCAAAGCTACTCCCTTCTTCCATCTATATAGGGCCTAATGCGTTTTTTTATGCTAACTTTGACCAAATATTAGAGCAATAATATATGACATGCAACTTACACAAAGCACACTGTTAAATTTGTCTGTGAAAGGTTCTTTGAGTGATATAATTTTCACATTGTGCATGTCATGTAATATTAATCTTGTCAATAGTCAAAGGTGGTCTTAAAAAACGCATTACGCCCTATATAGGTGGAAGGAGGGAGTATGAATCCATGTTATGTCCAATTAAATTTTTTCGCTTGCTGTATAATGCATGTAACCTACTCATACCAACATTTCAGTGCATTCCAAATGTCTATACTACCGCTGCAATTCGAACTGAATTTGAATTCGTTTCTCTATTTCAATAAGAATCTACAATCATGATTGTTGCCAACTTCAATCATAATTCATGTATTACCTTTATAACACACCACATGATTACTATAGAGATAGATATGAACTATATGTACTACATGAAATCAAATTCTATTTTTTGAATAAACTTGATGTTGATTCCAAATAATAGTACATTTGATGTACTAACTATATATTCATAATCTAAACCATGTTCCATACGTGTACACCATGTTTATCACACATAGTATAGTGCCCCACCCCCTACATTATGACAAGTATTTAGACCTGAGCCGCAAAAGCCACACATTAGCCCAAATTATGATCAATGTTCTATATATTATACGTAGTACTAGCAGGATGCCCATGCATTCCACAAAACATCAACTTGATCAAATGGAGGCCTAATTTGCAAATATGGAGAGGGGTGCGGGTATCTTTTTTCAAAATTGCCATAGTTTCCTTCCTGTCCGTCAGATATAAATCGGACGGCCTATATTGCAGGATGGCAGACACACCATCATCAACAACTCCATTTTTTTATAAGAGTGAAGATAAAATGTATTATATGTAGTATAACATGTTCATAACCACACCAGGTGTATCACCGTTATATATATTCACACATGCGTCAGTTTAAAACACTAGGATAAATTCTTCAAATGTCCGAATTTGCTTTTTATAATGAAGTATGATCTCTATTCGTCTTTTGCACCCACACAATCCTCTTATCTTTGTAGCTAGCTAGCGCTAACTTTCTCTCATGCATGCACACGCCCGCATGACACTCACCCTCCCTCAGCATTCTCTAGCTCCATCGCGCAAATTCATCTTTTCACTTTAGGTCGTTCACCCACGGTGTGTGTAGGCCCCCCAGCTCCTTCTTTACGGCACACATCGATCGTTATGCCTCTCTAGCCAGGTGTGCCTAGCACAAAACATAGATCAATCTCCCTTAATACATGAGGTAGATCGATATCCCTTAATACATGAGGTAGATTGATCTCCCTTAATACATGAGGTAGGCCTCTCTCCTCCTCCACACATATACCAGCCATTGTACCTGTATAGTTAATTAGGCCTCCCTCGCCCCCACCACACACCGATAGTCGGTACTGTAGGTAGGTATCCATGCCACAGAGACAAACTGCACCTGTCCCCTCTCACGTTCCAGTAGGCCAGCCACTCTATATCTTTGACATGGGCACACACAAATTTGATTGCACTCTTTATCGATCGCGCGCGCGCGCACACACACACACACATCATCATCCCTCTCTTTGATGCAATGGACACCTCAAGCCGATGATACCTCCACTCTCTTCTCGTGGATCGACCCCTCTATATATATGATATATCCAGGACTCTATTTCACACACATTGCATATGTTACAGCTTTTGATCGACCCCACCCCCCGTAAAAAAAACACTCACGAACCCACACACTATATCTCTCTATGTTTGTATCTCTCTCACACAACCCCAATTAGGTGGTGTACGATACAAGATGAGAATAGGTGCACTGCAGCACGATTTCACGCTTCGTGCCGAGCCACACCCGCGCGGGTACATGGTGGAGCTCATTTCTGTACGAAATGGCAGCCCACGTGCTAATTTGAATGTGTGTAGCGGTTGTTTACCTACGGAGGTCGTGTACCACTCGTGCACGAAACAAAGTTCAACTTGATGCGTTGGCGCGTTATTTTTAAATAAAGATATATCGCTCAATGGCACGTACACAAAATATAAAAAGATTTTTATGGAGAAAAAGGTAGTCCGCTCCACTATACACAATGGAGCCTGCCTGCCTGGTTTGTCTCTCTTCAAAGTATCTCACACAAGGCTGCGGTGGACTCTCTCTCTCTCTCTCTCTCTCTCTCTCTCTCTATCTCACTGTTGGTCACTGATCCGGCCGCATCCCGTCCGCCGGCGGAAAGGGAGGACGTGCATCGCTTCTCCGTTCGATGGCGCCGAGGCAGCACGTCCCGATCTGCGGTACACACTGTTCTCTCTGACCAAGCTCCGGCGTGGTAGGGCCTACGCCACCTGCTCGCTGCCGCGGTATGGGCAGATTCCGCCCGCCGCCGCTCACCTAGTTACATCCCGACGACCTCGAGGTATCCTGTCATGACCCCGATCCCAAGTCACATCGATCTAGCCGGTAACACCTCATATCACTTTGCGGCCTCACGCACGGTATTCCCACGGGTGTCGCCTTACCATGGCCCGGGACCGTTTGCGTCTTTTGGCTCACGTATATGATAGTGTCGCTAGCATCCATATGACAAAGAACCCGGGCCGACATGGCTAGTCGTGAACCCAAAGCGGCGCTTAACCCATGGGGACAGGCATACATGAATCACATCGAGCATGTCGGTCATCAACGTATATATTCGGGCTGTAGCCTTTGGGCTAACAGGACTCGGTATCCCGGTACATGCAGGCTAAGCGAGGACTCCGAATACCACCGCGTGACATTTCCCGAAGGCGACGTATATAGGAACGAAGTGAAACACATGCCGCCGATCAAGTGTCCAAGCAGTAGTCTTTGGGCTAGCAGGACTCCGGTGAACCGGTCAGAAGCGGACTACTATCGCCGGAAGCACGAGACTACATTTCCCCATATGAGAGGCTGCCAAGGATAAACAACTAGTTTGTCGGATCCCACACATACCAAGCATTTCAAACATACACACAATATGCTCAATATGTGTAGATACAACATGGCATCACAACATAACTCTACGACTCAATTATTTATTCAAGAGGGCTCCGAGGAGCGAGATATTACAAACATGGGTCTCATGACCCAACACTCAGAGCATACAAGTCAAAGCACAAGCGGAAGCTAAACATGTCCGAGTACGCATAACTAAAAAAGAAGAAGGCCGAGAAGCCCGACTATCTACCGAGATCTCGCCGAGGGCACAAGATCGTGAAATGAGGTAACAAACTAAACGTCAAGTCCACGTGGAACTACTAAGCGAGACCGACGCCTCTACGCAAAACATAAAATAAGCAAACGTGAGTACAAACGTACTCAGCAAGACTTACATCGTAACTAACTACATATGCATCATTATCAAAAGGGGTGGTGGAGTTTGACCGCAGCAAGCCAGCTTTGACTCGGTGGCTATCCCGAACTACGACGACAAGTAACTCTTTTGAGGTGGCGCACGAGTCCACATATTCACCATATCAATACACCACTATGGATCCGCCTCCGCCTCCCCACGAGAACGCCATCCATAGCACTCACGCTTATCTTGCGCATTTTAGAGTATCCACTTTCACTTGTCTATGAACTGATATAGGCAACCTGAAGTCCTTCTCCGTGGACACGGCTATTCGAATAGATCATATTAACCTGCAGGGTGTACTTCTTCACACACGCTCTCACCACTTACCGCCGTTTACACGACATGTACTGCAACCTTCAAGCGGAAGCCCAACGTGGTGTCGGCCACGGCCTACCTAAACACACAAGTCCCAAGTCCAGGTTTATCGCCTATTCGGGTTCCATCCGCAGGAGTCCGCCGAGGTTTCCCATACAGCCCCGAACGATGTGTACAGTGGTTCCCGAGACACCAAACGGGCGAATCGGTACATCGGGCCACGGTGCCTACCGCAACACAACCCACCCCTATGGTCAGCTATGCGGCCCCTCAAAGATACTACAAACACGAAACTACTTGCAACTCCTGACCGAGGACAAGGGTGGTTAAGAAGCCGAGAGGGTCAATTAAGGATCCCAATGCGTGGTAGTAACTGCTTTCATGGATCACAAACACAGAACTCAGTTCCTCAGGACGGCTGCAATGAGACAACCCACCATGTATTCCTACATGGCCTCTCACCGCTACCTTTACCAAATCGTGTTCACACACTTTGCTCACACACGAGGACATGTTCACACAACCATTCCAATTCATTCCCGATGAATCGACACTGACTCAACTCTAAGCAAAGAGGCATGACAACAAGCATGAATGAGTAGGCACAACATGGCTCAAACAACTCCTACTCATGCTAGTGGGTTTCATCTAATTCTTGTGGAATGACAGTCATGCAGAGGATAAAGGGGTTCAACTACCGCAGCAAGTAACACATGAGTCGTGGTTGTCCTAATTCAGTAAAATAGAGCGGGATCGAGAGAGTTGGATTAAAACGGAATGAACAATGGGGTTTTGATTGCCAGGCACTTCGAAGATAATATAGTTCTTCATCGGTGTCGTCGAATTCATCGCCTAACGTCTGCTCATCGAGAGGGGACAAGCACGGCAAACAAGAGAGAACACAATCAATGCAATGCACATTCACATGAATGACATGTCATGTTAAGGTTCTGAATTCACCTAATGCAATATCTAGCCAAGTTAATTGAAGTGGAATTCAAACAAGAACAAATTCCAACTCCAAATGTTATTCCATAATTTTCCCTAATCATGATTCATCCTATTCAGTGAGTTTAACTGGTTCAAACATGCATGATCATGGCATAAACAGATTCTTCATATTTTTCTGATCATTTTTCATATATAATTTATTTAATTTGGAGTTACAGTTTAAAAGTTATGAATATTTGAAGTTTGGGGTATTTTAAATTTCACGAATAATAATAATTCGAAAAGGGTTTATCGTGATCAAGATGACGTTGGCATGACGTCAGCAGGTCAACAGGGCTGGTCCGGTCAAACTCGACCAGCGGGTCCATCGTCAAGGCACAACTAATTAACCAAGTTAATTAGCCTTAAGTTAATTCTAACTAAATTGTTTGTGGGGTCGGGGCCCACTAGTCGACTAACTAGCTAACTCACCTAGGTTAATTAGTGTTAAACTAATACTAACTAAAATGTCGGGGTGGCCCACACGCCGCTGACACACGGGAAGGTCAACCATGAGTCAAACCCGGTCAACTCACGGAGTTGACCCGGCTCGCCGCCGGGCGGAGCCGCAGACGGCGAGGGTGCGGAGTTTCCTCCGCGACCAAATGGCCGGCGGAGGGCGTCTATGTGACGCGGGCGCTCGTCCGCGTCGAGTAGTGGCAGCGGCTGGGCCTAAGATGGCCGGAGTCGTCACCAGCGTCGACCGTGGTGGTCGCCGGAGCTCGGGCGAGCTCGGGCTCGACGCTGCGGTGGACTAGGGAAGAAGCCGATGGGCTAGGTGGCATCCGCGGCCACCAGAAACACGCTGGTGCCCCGGGTTCGAGCAGAGGGGCTCGGGAGCGTCGAGCTCGTCGGCAATGGCGGACGGCGGATTCGGGTGCTCGCGGGGCGGCGGCTACAGGGCGCGCGCGAGAGAGAGAGGTGAGGGGAAACGACGGTGAGCTCACAGCGAGGTCGAAGACAGGCTCAGCTGGCTCGGGGGCGACCGGAAGGCGACGAATCCGTCGATGGAGTCCGGCGGCCGTGCTCGGGGAAGACGACTGGGGCGGCGATGCAGGTGGCTCCCGCGGTCGAGTGGGTTGGTGTGGATGACGCAGAAGGCCATGGCGGTTCTCCGGACCCATCGGGAGGCACGGATGGACGGTGGCGCGGTGGAGCTCGTCGGTGGCGGCGGCTCCGCTCGGTGAGCTCTGGGGAAGAGGGCGGGGGAAGAGAGGGAGCAGCGAGTGAGGGAGAGGAGCGAGGGGCACGGGCGCCGTCGTGGCGTCGCAAGGAGGTCGGGAGGCTGCCACCACAAGGTGAGGTGGCCGGGGCTCTGGGCGCCACGCCTCGCCTCTGCCTACTGGCAGAGGAAGACGACGAGCGGCGAGGCGGTGGTGGGCTGGGCCACCAGCTGGGCCAGCGAGGAGGAGGGGGGAAAGGCTGGGCCGGTTCGTGGCGCCAGGTGAGTTTCTCTCTCTCTCTTATTTCTATTTAATTATGTTTTCTATTTTGTTTGCCTCTGTTTTAGTTTAGTAAAATACTAAACCATTTAGATAAATCCTGAAAATAATTGTGGGCATTAACTAAATTATTACAGAGGCCCTTAACTATTTTTCAGAATTGTTGGAGCATTTAAAAATATTAATAGTTTTTTTTTAAATGCCCCAATTCAAATACAATATGGTTTATTCAAATATCCAAAATGTCTTGGAAAAATATCCATCATCTCCGGATATGGTTTTCACCCTTTTCCATTAATCATGAATATTTTTGCAAACCAATTTGGGTTTTTGAAAATATTTTTTGAATTTGAACCTATTTGAATTTCTTTAGTGCTAGGGTTTAGGCAATCCCTATTTCAAATTTCATGAGAATTAAACATGATGCATGGATGCAATGCCACTAGTTACAAGCAAGCTCTAGGGCTGATCTGGGGCTGTGACATATCCCCTCCGGCCTTGCTCCACTGCCCGTCTTCCCACGTTGCTGCATCACTACAGGAAACATGTAATTTGCCGTCTGGGGATCACAGACGGCAAAGGCATAAATCCAGACGGCAAATTAGTTGTTTCCCGTAGTGCATGTGGATCTTCCATAGTTCTTTGCCCAAACCGTAGCTCGTACGGCGTACTTTCCATATTGCAATCTTCTCCTCACACCGTTTTAGACAAACACAACCGTGTAGTTATCTTCCCTTAGGACAAGGAATATGCTTCTTTTTTTGTCGTCGCATGTGCCATCAACTGTTATCGGCCAGTAATTGTTTCCTTTCTACCTCTTTTTTGCAAACAGGGCTATCCATTTCACCTCGTTTCTATTGCGACTTTTGGTGAACTGCACAAATCACTTTTTTTCTTAAGAGTGTTTTGTGCAGTTCTACCAAAATGTCATGCGGGCAACGTCTCTACATTTCAGTGCGACTGCACAAAGGGGGATTGGTTTTGCTCTATCCTCCGCATCCAACTCCGAGCCTAATCTTCTCCAACTAGTTAGTCTTAAGAGAGCCTGCAAAGGTGACCAGCTTCTATTTGTGTGTTTATTGTTTCATCAGCAGTCCTCTATTATCGTAATCACACTTAATATCTTTGGTACAGGGACGCTCAACTCTATTTTAGTGGAACTGCACAAAATGATCGGAGTGTTGCATGCTCCAGACAGCTACTTTTTTTCCCAACATGCCTTGTTGATTTAGACAGAGCTGGGGGACGTTGCTGCCAATGAAAGCATGGATCAATGTTAATTTAACACATTCTCACAACTTTTTCTTCAGTTGTGATGTAAATATTAGCTCTGATTAGCAAGGAAGTTAGTTTTTTATTGTTTCCGAAAGAGCATCGATGGCAAGACACACGAAACAAAAGCTGAAAGCGCACACCATTGTACAATTTCATGTCGCTGGAAAATTATTTGTATAGTACGTCAATTATGTAAACAAATGTTGGAAGATTGACAGCATTGCCAGAAGCCTCTTCGGCATCCGGGTCCATGTGCCATGCACAAAATTATACTCCTTCGTTCCTAAATATTTGTCTTTTACAAATTTCAAATGGGCATATTTTAGAGTGTAGATTCACTCATTTTGCTTCGTATGTGTACTCCCTCCATTCCTAAATATTTGTATTTCTAGAGATTTCAACAAGTGACTAAATATGGAGTAAAATGAGTGAATCTGCACTCTAAAATATGTCTATATACATCCCTATGTAGTAGTCAATTTCAATCTCTAAAAAGACAAATATTTGAGTAGTCACTCGTTGAAATCTCTAGAAAGACAAATACTCCGGAGTATATTTAAGAACCGAGGGGGTAGTGCACTAGCCGCATGGGAGACTCAGACCGGTCGTTGCGTCGCATTAATAGTGAGTAATGAGCAGTCAAATCATAAGCCCCACCTTTCCCGCTGTAAGTTGCTCGGAAGAAGCAACCATCTATACTCTCTTATTTGAATCTGTCAGGACCGGATTCTCGGGATATCAATTTCCCAGAAAATGGCCCTTGTGCTCACCACCTGTGATTATCAAGAATGATGAGGCACCAACTTGATATAGAAATTCCAAGCAAAATACAAACTGTGTAGTACAAGACCATTCTAGCCTGTGAGTACAACAATTGGTTTCTAGTGGCTGAAGGCGGAAGCGGTTTGTGGTTCATCTGCGTCTATGGGACTCCATTTCCCACAGGAACAGCTGACCAGGATAACTCCTATCTTCGCGAGGCTGCTGTCACCATTGCGTGGGTTCCGAGGCTGTCATTGCAACACTCCTCTCCATGCTAGAAATCTGGCCAAGACAATATCCAGGGACAAGCCAGTGAGTACTTTTGAATGAACTCGCAAACATTATGAACACAGGTATAATATAACAAACGATAATCATGTTCTGAAATATTCTATGATCACAACGTCAGTCACAAAATAAAAATCCATGATGCACGTAAGCAAGTTATTCATATACAACACGAATAGGTCATACTAGAGTGGAAATAGATTGCACCGATCGGAGATTATGCGAGCGGCGCCTCGAAAGGATAATAATTTAAAGCATGCCTCGCCAAGGCCCGAGAGACACCACATAAAGGGCTTATAAATAATTTAAAGAACAAGCATGCTACCCAAGGCGTAAAGCGACACCACATAAAGGGCTTATAGGGTAAACAAATAACAAACATGCCACAGTCGGGCGTCTGTGCGACACCACATAGAGGGCTTATAGGGTAAATAAATAAAAGCATGCCACAGTCGAGCGTCTGTGTGACACCACATAAAGGGCTTATAGGGTAAATAAATAACAAGCATGCCACAGTCGGGCGTCTATGCGACACCACATAAAGGGCTTATATGAGAATATTCACAGTGAATATCCAGGAGGTAGTACCGTCCCAGGGATACTCAATAATTCAAATTTTGTAAATGGTTAGTCCATAACAATAGTAATCATAATTATCATAAGTCACAAGTCATGATCCATGTTCTAGTTTTGTAGTTTCTCCTCCGAAGACCGACACTAAGACCGACACTTGACCCATCCCAGACTGTAGTCCTTAACCATGGACACGGCTATTCGAATAGATATAATCTCTGCATAGGGGGTACTCTTTAACCACAAGTAACGAATTCCTTTAGTCCATCGAGTCTAATTCTGTCCACGGTCTTTTAATTGAAAACACACCTGACCGCACACACCAGCCTAACTTACCGGTGTCTGGAATCACCCACGACACCTGTTAAGCAAAACTCTAAGTGGGGAGGCTACAACCTCGATTAGCATGGGATCACAAAATTTATAACGCGCGGGAACTAGGGGAGCTACCCCCTCGGCTCCAACCGGAAACACCCATGCCCGGACTGTGTGGCATGCCTACCGGATGTAGCCGGTATCTTCCACCATGGCCTCTCTGTACGGTGTGTGCTAGAAAGGGGTTGACAACTTACTGAACCGTACCCTACCTATGGCAGGGACAGGTGGTAGTATGAAACAAGTATGGGGGTTACTGGAACAAGACTCGATCTACGGTCGACTCAGGAGGTTTAAGTATTCCCTGAATGATTAGCATAGCAATTATATTTCAACCAACAGACAGAATCACCACTCATCGTACCTCATCATGCCACACCGGACACAATCGTCTCGACGAGGAACAAGAGACAAGCTCGTGTCTACCCAAGACTGAGACTTTCCCGACTTCCTCCCGGTAGGCATGAAAGGCATACTAGTATGATTACTGTCACAAGCATATCCATTTTCCAACAGCAAGGAACATTCATTATGCACTCATGAGTATGATCATATCATCACATAAAATAACGAATACTTCGTGTTAAGATGGTGTTGTAACTGTATCGAACAACACACAACAATATTATGGCAGGGTCCAGAATGCTTGCCTTCAAGTTGTGGAGAGGCAGGGTGCATTCCAAAACTTTTTGAAAAGTTTCTTCTCTCTTCAAAAATCCTATTTTGAAAAAATTCAAATTAACACATAGTTTTAAAACAGTACAAAAAGGCTGTCTAATTTTTTTTCAAATAATTATGAAAATAAACTAGACAGAATTTGAGAAACAATAGAAAAAGAATCAAATCAATTGGACTTATATTTAAAAAGTTATGGCCAGTCAAAGTTTAGTCAAAATTTTGTTTTTAATAAATAAATAAAAGAAACTGAAAAAGAAAAACGGTTCGGGGGGGGGGGGGAGCGTACTCTGGACTTTACGCTTTCACTTATGCCAGCGTGGACCGGCTCGGGGTCACTGACAGTGGGTCCCTTGGGCCCACTGGTCAGGTTTGACCAGTCGCCCGGCTTCTTCCTCCTCTGTCCGAGCAGAGACGTAGCTCCGGCTATCAACGCCGGCGAACGGCGGCTCCCCACAGGATGACGAGGGCAGGGATGGATCCGCTGGTCCAGGGCAGTCCTCACAGTGGTCGAGAGGGTGGTGGGGACGGTGGGAGTCGCCGGCGGCGAGCTTCGCGGCGGATGATGGCTTCGGGGGAATTGGGGCTTCGCACTACGGTGGCTCCCCGTCGAAGCTGAGGGGTTGGGCGGCTCCGCAAGATCGAGGGGAAGAGGATGGGAGCACTGGATGGACGGGAGGGGCTTTACTTGCGACAAACGGGTCCGGAGGGCGGCGGCGGCCGAACTGGCCCGAGATGTGGAAGACGGCCTCCCCCCGTCGATGGCTGGGTAGGGGAGCATGAGTGGGACGGCTTGAGGTTGCCTGAGGGGCTGGACGAGCTCGGGGGCCCCTATTTATAGGCCAAGGTCGGTTCTGATGGTGGTCGTGGATAAGAACGGCGAACCGCCGTTCTGTAGCTTGCGGGGCGACGTGGCAGCGACGGGCGCTAGTAGACGGCTCGTGGATGAGCTCGAGCTGCTCCAGAGGGCAGCTGGCGCACGCGTATGGCTCGGGCGGAGCCGTCTAGGGAAGGAGCCTGCTGTGGCCGGCCGCTAGTTGCCATGGCCGACCCGACGGCGGTGCTGTGGGGCTCCAGGGACGACTCTGCGGCGAGGGAGGGGGCGGGCATGTTGGCTGCGAGTGGGGAGGGACCAGAACGGGCGCGGGGAGGCGGTAGTGGGACGCGGCGACTCGGTGTGCGCGCGTGCAAAACGTGCGCTCTGGGCGCACCCAGTGCACGCACGCCAGGTGCTCGACGTAATGCCATCGTGTGCTAGAGAGCTTGAGCGAGTCTGGTAGTTAACAGGCCTTGGTTAGGGTTATCTATGAGCTTAGTGGACAAGTTTGTTGGGTCAGAGGATCAAGCTTATAATGCAAACTAAAATTCATGCCAATTTTGTTCATGTACTCAAGGTGTTCGACAGAATGCTAAGGGCGTCTAGGCAACTCTTGGGGTTGCTGAAACTCAGACTATGGTCTCTTTGGATGATAAAGAGGGTGGCAAGGTTAGTTTGTCAAAAACAAAAACTTGTTAGTGCAAGTTTTTGAGAAAACCAAATCTGGACAGAAACTATAGGGCATTATTGCATGGGCCAAAAATACTCCAATGGGTCCACTCTCCTGGATTTATGGGTTTGGCAGGGAGGACTATAAGCAGGAAAAAGCTCATGGGCACTAGAGCAAAATAAATTGGGAAAACATTGTTTTTGCCACTCTAGTTTTTGCCGACTTTGCTTATGCCACTCTAGAATTTGACATCTCACTTTTGCCACTCCTACCTTTTGACAATACATCACAAATGCCATTGGATGAAAAAAAACAATAATTTTTTATATCACTTTTGCCACTCTTAGATTTTGAAATGCATCACAATTGCCACTTTGAAAATTTTGTTTTTGCCACGGAATGGCAATTGTGATAATTGTCAAAAGCTAAGGGTGGCAAAAGTGATATGTCAAATTCTAGAGTGGCATAAGCAAAGTGGGCAAAAACTAGAGTGGCAAAAACAAAGTTTTCCCAAATAAATTAGGGTTGCAGTAGAAAATGCCAATCTGGTCCAGAGAGCAAAAGAGGATGATTTGCTCAAATTTTTCAAAGAACACCAGTGGGTTTTTGCATAAAGTTGAATTATATGCATCTACTAACATCTCCAAATACTTGGTAATTTTTTTAAAGAAATATTAAAATAGGTTGTAGTGCGAAACTACCAACTGGACCAGTTTTGAAAACTTGGGGTAGAGCTCAAATTCTCCAATGAATAAAATATATTTTTGCATCAAAGTGATTTAAAAACACCACATGACATCCCCAAATTTTGGTGAGAATTTTAAATGATTAATCAAATGGTTGCAGTGGAAAAGAAGCTTCAAAACTTATGAAAAATCATTTTTAAAAGAATAAAGCTCAGGGAAAACAATTATTCAAATATATCCACTGATAAAAGAAATGTTTCTTGAGAGGGTATACAAGTCCATTAATATTTTTGGAAAGTTCTCACTTGGGGTAAAAACTCCACAACATCAAAGAAAAGAGAGGTTCTGAAATCAAAAGATAAATCCAGAAAATAAAAATTTAATTTTTTGGCAAAATTTTAATAAACAAATCATGGTTAAATTTTTGGGGTGTTACAACACTAACCCCCTTAAGAAAAATCTCGTCCTTGAGATTTGCTAAGGGCTGTTTAAAAAAATATTACTCCTACCATCACAAAAATAACCATCCTACTTATGTAATTAAAACGTTGCTACAGTGAGTGGGCAATTATGTGGTGTACAGCTACAGTGTGGCATACTAGCACTGTGTGAAAAAAAATCTATGGTTTGGGGAGAATGAGAAATTTCTACTTTGGTTACAGTAAATTAAGTTCTAAATTTCTAAATACGCTGGTCGTACTCGAGAGCTCAGTGCTCTCTCTGGCTGACAGGTGGACCCGGGGCCCACTGTCAGTCTGTTCTTCTACCTATGGCACTCTCTTCTTCCTCTCTCCCGCGTGCTTTCCCGCGCTTTCTCCACTGGGGACATTTAACGTGTAGGGCATCTAAGCCGTACTGCGGTAGTGCGCTACATGCTAGCCGCCAGCGCAGTGTGCACTCACCTCGCGGGCCAGTAAGTTGTCGGCACTGCTAGCGGATTCTCCTCCGAACATCGTCGATCGAGTGACGAGCGGTGCTGGTGGACATCGCCCACCGTACACCGATCTCGAGCTATAAAATGATCGCGGTGCTCCTTTCTTCTTCCTCACACCTGGCCTCGCTTCTCCTTCTCCTTCCCTCTCCTCCATTTCTATTTGCAGGAGCTCGAGACGAGGCTTTAATGGCGGAGGTGATGCCGGACTGGTGCATGATCCTGGTGTGCGAAGGGCTCGCGGCATTGCTGGGGTTCTCCGTGCTCCTGTGCACGATGATCCTCGATGATCGTCGCGATGCTGCTGCTCGAGTGTTAGCTCTCCGCGGTGGTGGTGACCATGAGGATTAAGTGCGGTGTCGGATGCTAACTGTTGTTAGTTTGCTGGCGGCAACTTGTACCTGAGTGATTACCCACTAATCTCTCCCTCAGAGATTGTGGTGTGCTACGTGTGATCAGTTAGGTGCAAAAAGTGCACGCCGATTTGCAATTTGTGCACGCGGTCGAGTGGTTGTGGTTATGAGTCTGCTGTTATGGTGCTGCGTGAATAAAAATCTGTGTGAAGCGATATATGCTGCAACAACTCCGGGAAAGAAAATCTCATTCCAAAATTTACTGAGAGTGAAAACAGTTAATCAACATTAACAACAGTACAAACTACTCACATTAATTAAAACCAATTATTTAATTAATCACACAAATCTAGGACACAACGCTTAAGTTGCAACACATATACAAATGATGGAGTAATGAACATAGCAGTGACGTCTACGACGAAAACGGTAAATGGATAGGGTCCTGAGAAAACGTCTCTGGTACTAGGGCACACTCTTCTTCTATCGGGGGAAGCGGATTGACTAGTCGATGAATGTGTCTCTCCTGGTCAGGCCTCAGTGGCCTGCCGATGGCGGTCTGAGGATTTAAATCACCGAGGCTCTGAAGATAACCCATTACTCGCTGGGTTAAACGCTCTTGAGCGATGACATAGTGGGCATGGTTGGCCAGTACTGGGTCTCTCTCAATTCGTCCACCGGGAAAAGATGCTACTTCTCAGGGTGCTGCACGACTCGGAAAGTAATAATACCCTCGTTCGCTAGCATAGGGTACCGTGAATCGAAGGCGAGCAAGCGCTTCGTACGCAGCATCTTCTATGGCCATTTGCGGAGTCGGCATAGATTTCCCCACGAAGGAGACTTCCGTTGGGTCTTGGTTCGGGTTTGCGGGAGGGATGTGCACTACTGCCCAATATTTCGAGGTGGATGGGGTGATCCTCGACTTGAGCAACTCGTACTGGGGTGGATGGATAGCACTCATGGTACTGTAGGTAAAGTCCCACAATATTTTAACAAAACTACCTGGGGTGGCATCTGGAGTTCTCAGATAAATACTAGGGCTCGGCATGGCAAAGGAATAGCTGTGAGAGTTGTGCGCAACGTGAGGGGTACTTGGCAAGGTCACGAGGTGGCCTCTTATATAGCATTGGGGCTGGGTTATTTACCATGGTGAAGGGTAACTAGTTTCTTATGGGGTCGGGGTCAAAGCTACAGATACACATTTCTCACGAAAGTGACGCATTACTGTGGGTGTCGTCAGGGTGGATTTGGTAGCTGTGCCTGGAATTAAAAATGCAACCGCACACTAACATATTTATGCAAGGCTACTATTTAAAATAGGGGTGTACAAGCACGCAGCATTTAATTATGGTGATACAAGATCACACAATTACAGGGCGTGGGCATACTAAGACTCGGTACTACTCGAGTGACTTAGTCTACCTCGTTTATATCCAAGCGGGCATGCCTTGTGGATGTCGAGGCTTCTCCACGGGTTTCACCGTCGGGATTAGCTGGAGGGGGTTGAGGGACTGCAGGGTCGGGGTAACGATGATGACCATCGCGGGGGTTGTTGGCCACAATCCCGTTGGAGCGTGTTCCCAAAAGGCGACGAAGCACTTCTGGGGACACCAAAGCACCTTGGTCGATGGTTGGGGCTGACCTCAAGGACTCGATCGGTTGTCCGAACAGCACGACGGGGTTGTCGGCGTCGGGCTCATATTGTCCTCTTGCTGGGGCTCGGCGGATCAGTTCCCCACGAGCTGCGATCAGATCAAGGGTGATTTGTTCGAACAGTTCCTCTAGTGCACTTACATAGCGCACCAGATGCAATAATGCAGGATCCGTCTCGTGATCTCCGTTGGCAACCTGGGGTGGCCTACCATACCCGTCACGGCTAGGGTAGTAGTAGAACGAGCGACAGTTAACTCTGGGCAACAAGTGCCGGAGTTGAACTATAGCCTCTCGAGCAGCTAGTTGGATGGCTTGTGGCTCAAAGGAAGTTGTCCTTCCGGTGAACCTGCAGGGGCGTTCTGGCGATAGACCCCTACCATAGACGTGCACAGTGGCCCAGAATTGACGGCTGTCACCGCTCATGGGTCCTTGGTACACAACATATTCTGGGGGCTCTTCTAATGCAAAGGCACGGCAGGTAAGGTTTGCGAGCATTATCGCAAAACCTCCAAGGTTGGTTGCTGTGGTTTCATTGTGCATGATGGGTCCAGGCATTATGTATCGGTTTGGGGAAGAGGTTGTGCTGTGCTAAGTTGAGGCTAGCGTGCCCTTTTATAGAAAAGGGGACGGAGTCTTCCTTCGCACGCTTGCGAATGTGACACTTTAGGTGTCGGTCACTGGCGCGTGATCGACAGGCTAAGCTGATAGGTTGGGCACCGACTGCCAAAAGCGTCGGGGTCACTGTGTGGCTATCTTATAGGAGAAGCTTGGCCGGGGTTAGGTTAAGGTCTGGTGGGTTGGTTAACCTAGGTTTATCGACCCGGCTAAGATAAGATTAGCCAATGGTCAGCCTGGTTCTGATACCAAGGTTGTCAGGACCAGATTTTCGGGATATCAATTTCCCAGAAAATGGCCCTTGTGCTCACCAGCCCTGTGATTACCTTTGGTGATGAGGCACCAACTTGATATAGAAATTCCAAGCAAAATACAAAGCTGTAGTACAAGACCATTCTAGCCTATGAGTACAACAATTGGTTTCTAGTGGTCAAGGCGGAAGCGATTTGTGGTTCATCTGCGTCTATGGGACTCCATTTCCCACGAGAACAGCTGACCAGGATAACTCCTATCTTCGCGAGGCTGCTGTCACCATTGCGTGGGTTCCGGGGCTGTCATCGCAACGCTCCTCTCCATGCAAGAAATCTGGCCCAGACAATAGCCAGGGACAAGCAAGTGAGTACTTCTGAATGTACTCGCAAACATTATGAACACAGGTATAATATAACAAACGATAATCATGTTCTGAAATATTCTATGATCACAACGTCGGTCACAAAATAAAAATCCATGATGCACGTAAGCAAGTTATTCATATACAACATGAATAGGTCATACTGGAGTGGAAATAGATTGCACCGATCGGGTGTTCGAAGCGACGCCTCGAAAGGATAATAATTTAAAGCATGCCTCAGTCGGGGGTCTGAGCGACACTACATAAAGGGCTTATAAATAATTTAAAGGACAAGCATGCCACAGTCGGGCGTCTGTGCGACACCACGTAAAGGGCTTATAGGGTAAATAAATAACAAGCATGCCACAGTCGGCCGTCTGTGCGCACTAGTAGATAAAAGGGGCTTTTGTCCCGGTTGGTAAGGCCCTTTAGTCCCGGTTGTTACTAAAGGCCGCGGCCAACCGGGACTAAAGGAAATTTTGCGATTTTTTTTTAAAATTTTGTTTTGAATTTTTTTTTCAAATTTCTGAACTATTTTAACCTCTAATATCTAATCACCACCCCTCATCACTGCTCAATTTATCCTCTAATCTCTAATCACCCCTCATCATTCCAAATCATCTAACTTCCCGAACGGTCACCCATCCTCCCACTCCCCGGCTGAGCACGCTTAACTTCCGGGTTCTATTCTCCTCGCTTCCAAGTCTACACTTGTTGTTTTCCGACAATAGTAAGATGTCAATTCTATTAACCTTCAGAATTTTGCTTGAGCATGAAGTGACACATTTAACTTTTTGAGTTTGAAACTATTGTTCTAAAAAATAATAATTATTTAGTAACACTAATATTTCTTGAATAGTTAGTTTGACCATTGTTTGACCATTGTTTGACCACAGTTTGACCAGATTTGACCAAAATTCAAAATAACTGGAATAATTATTTAGTAACACTAATATTGTAGAATAATTAGTTTGACCATTGTTTGACCACAGTTTGAAATTTTTTGATTTTTCCACTCTAGATCTAAAAGGCCCGTAACTTTTTCTCATTAGGTTTTTGAGGATTTTGAAAATGCTTATGAGGTTCCCCGATTAAATTTGGATGTAACTTTTCGAGTAGATGATTTTTCATATAAAAACTTTTTCATCCGAAAGTTAGTATGCAAAAGTTATGCCCATTTTTACAAATTCTCGAGAGATTTTGCAAATAAAGTCAAAATTCATATTTGCAAATTTTCTCAACAACTAGACCACATATCACATGGGAAACTTATTTTCTTTTATTTTTTTGACATTTTCAACATTTTCTTTTATTTTTTTTTAAACTGAAAAGGCGATCCACGGGGGGGTGGAGGGGGTAGAGTTTGAAAATCGGACCTTTAGTACCGGTTCGTGCCATGAACCGGTACTAATGCCTCAAACCCCATTAGTACCGGTTGGTGGCACGAACCGGGACTAAAGGTCTAACCCTTTAGTCGGTTGGTGCCACGAACCGAGACTAATGGGCATCAAGATTTTTAGTCCCGGTTCGTGGTACCAACCGGGACTAAAAGGTCCAGACGAACCGGGACAAATGGCCCACGTGGCCCCTGGGCGCATGAACCGGGACTAATGCCCCCATTAGTCCCGGTTCTAGACTGAACCGGGACTAATGGGCTATCCCGGGGTGGACCAAAGCCCTCTTTTCTACTAGTGGCGACACCACATAAAGGGCTTATAGGGTAAATAAATAACAAGCATGCCACAGTCGGGCATCTATACGACACCACATAAAGGGCTTATAGGGTAAATAAATAACAAGCATGCCACAGTCGGGCGTCTATGCGACACCACATAAAGGGCTTATATGAGAAAATTCACAGTGAATATCCAGGAGGTAGTACCGTCCCAGGGATACTCAATAATTCAAATGATGTAAATGGTTAGTCCATAACAATAGTAATCATAATTATCATAAGTCACAAGTCATGATCCATGTTCTGGTTTTGTAGTTTCTCCTCCGAAGACCGACACTAAGACCGACACTAGACCCATTCCAGACTGTAGTCATTAACCATGGACACGGCTATTCGAAAAGATATAATCTCTGCAGAGGGGGTACTCTTTACCCACGAGTAACGGATTCCTTTAGTCCATCGAGACTAATTCCGTCCACGGTCTTTTAATTGAAAACACACCTGACCGCAAACACCAGCCTAACTTAGCGGTGTCTGGAAGAATCACCCACGACACCTGTTAAGCGAAACTCTAAGTGGGGAGGCTACAACCTCGATTAGCATGGGATCACAAAATTTATAACGCCCACGAACTAGAGGAGCTACCCCCTCGGCTCCAACCGGAAACACCCATGCCCCCGGACCAGATGGCATGCCTACCGGATGCAGCCGGTATCTTCCACCATGGCTTCTCTGTACGGTGTGTGCTAGAAAGGGGTTGACAACTTACTGAACCGTGCCCTACCTATGGCAGGGACAGGTGGTAGTACGAAACAAGTATGGGGGTTACTGGAACAAGACTCGATCTACGGTCGACTCAGGAGGTTTAAGTATTCCCTGCATGATTAGCATAGAAATTATATTTCAACCAACAGACAGAATCACCACTCATCATACCTCATCATGCCATACCGGACACAACCGTATCGACGAGGAACAAGAGACAAGCTCGTGTCTACCCAAGACCGAGACTTTCCCGACTTCCTCCCGGTAGGCATGAAAGGCATACTAGTATGATTACTGTCACAAGCATATCCATTTTCCAACAGCAAGGAACATTCATTATGCACTCATGAGTATGATCATATCATCACATAAAATAACGAATACTTCGTGTTAAGATGGTGTTGTAACTGTATCAAACAACACACAACAATATTATGCCAGGGTCCAGAATGCTTGCCTTCAAGTTGTGGAGAGGCAGGGTGCATTCCGAAACTTTTTGAAAAGTTTTTTTCTCTCTTCAAAAATCCTATTTTGAAAAAATTCAAATTAACACATAGTTTCAAAATAGTACAAATAAATATGAAAATGAACTAGACAGAATTTGAGAAACAATATAAAAAGAGTCAAATCAATTGGACTTATATTTAAAAAGTTATGGCCAGTCAAAGTTTAGTCAAAATTCTATTTTTAATAAATAAATAAAAGAAACAGAAAAGAAAAACGTTCGGGGGGGAAAGCGTACTCTGGGCTTTATGCTTTCACTTATGCCAGCGTGGACCGGTTCGGGGTCACTAACGGTTGGTCCCTTGGGCCCACTGGTCAGGTTTGACCAGTCGCCCGCCTTCTTCCTCCTTTGTCCGAGCGGAGAC
The DNA here is from genome assembly GCA_021605145.1 of Aegilops bicornis. NCBI lineage: Eukaryota > Viridiplantae > Streptophyta > Magnoliopsida > Poales > Poaceae > Aegilops > Aegilops bicornis. Next base: position 135,583,052 of record CM038671.1, read on the forward strand.
GGAGCTTCGGCGATCAACGCTGGCGAACGGCGGCTCCCCACGGGATGCCGAGGGCAGGGATGGATCCGCTCGTCCAGGGCGGTCCTCTCGGTGGTCGAGAGGGTGGCGGGGACGGAGGGAGTCGCTGGCGGCGAGCTTCGCGGTGGACGATGGCTTCGGGAGAATTGGGGCTTCGCGCTACGGTGGCTCCCCGTCGAAGCTGAGTGGTTGGGCGGCTCCGCAAGATCGAGGGGAAGAGGATGGGAGCACTGGATGGACGGGAGGGGCTCTACTTGCGACGAACAGGGCCGGAGGGCGGCCGCGGCCAAACAAGCCGGAGACGTGGAAGACGGCCTCCCCCCGTCGATGGCTGGCTAGGGGAGCATGAGGGGGACGGCTTGAGGTTGCCTGAGGGGCTGGACGAGCTCGGGGGCCCCTATTTATAGGCGGCCAAGGTCGGTTCCGATGGCGGCCATGGATAAGAACGGCGAACCGCCGTTCTGTAGCTTGCAGGGCGATGTGGCGGCGACGGGCACTAGTAGATGGCTCGTGGATGAGCTCGAGCTGCTCCAGAGGGCAGCTGGCGCACGCGTATGGCTCGGGCGGCGCCGTCTAGGGCAGGAGCCTGCTGTGGCCAGCCGCTAGTTGCCACGGCCGACCTGATGGAGGCGTTGTGCGGCTCCAGGGACGGCTCTGCGGCGAGGGAGGGGCGGGCGTGTTGGCTGCGAGTGGGGAGGGACCAGAACAGGCGCGGGGAGGCGGCAGTGGGACGCGGCGACTCGGTGCGCGCGCGTGCAAAACGTGCGCTCTGGGCGTGCCTAGTGCACGCACGCCAGGTGCTCGACGTAATGCCATCGTGTGCTAGAGAGCTTGAGCGAGGCTGGTAGTTAACAGGCCTTGGTTAGGGTTAGCTATGAGCTTAGTGGACAAGTTTGATGGGTCAGAGGATCAAGCTTACAATGCAAACTAAAATCCATGCCAATTATGTTCATGTACTCAAGGTGTTCGACAGAATGCTAAGGGCGTCTAGGCAACTCTTGGGGTTGCCAGAAACTCCAGACTATGGTCTCTTTGGATGATAAAGAGGGTGGCAAGGTTAGTTTGTCAAAAACAAAAACTTGTTAGTGCAAGTTTTTGAGAAAACCAAATCTGGACAGAAACTATAGGGCATTATTGCATGGACCAAAAATAGTCCAATGGGTCCACTCTCCTGGATTTATGGGTTTGGCAGGGAGGACTATAAGCAGGAAAAAGCTCATGGGCACTAGAGCAAAATAAATTAGGGTTGCAGTAGAAAATGCCAATCTGGTCCAGATAGAAAAAGAGGACTATTTGCTCAAATTTTTCAAAGAACACTAGTGGGTTTTTGCACAAAGTTGAATTATATGCATCTACTGACATCTCCAAATACTTGGTAAAAAATTTAAAGAAATATTTAAATAGGTTGTAGTGCAAAACTACCAACTGGACCAGTTTTGAAAACTTGGGGTAGAGCTCAAATTCTCCAATGAATAGAATATATTTTTGCATCAAAGTGATTTAAAAACACCACATGACATCCCCAAATTTTGGTGAGAATTATAAATGCATCAATCAAATTGTTGTAGTGCAAAAGAAGCTTCAAAACTTATGAAAACTCATTTTTAAAAGAATAAAGCTCAGGGAAAACAATTATGCAAATATATCCACTAATAAAAGAAATGTTTCTTGAGAGGGTATACAAGTCCATTAATATTTTTGGAAAGTTCTCACTTGGGGTAAAAACTCCACAACATCGAAGAAAAGAGAGGTTCTGAAATCAAAAGATAAATCCAGAAAATAAAAAATTATTTTTTTGGCAAAATTTTAATAAACAAATCATGGTTAAATTTTTGGGGTGTTACAGAATCCGCTCATACTGCACCATCCGTCACTGTTTATAGAGCGTGATTCAGAAAAGAGAAAATCTCTGGGACCAAGGCGACTAGCGATCGGCCTGGAAAATAGCATTGGTAGTTATAGCACGGCGTCTATTACTAGAGGAAATAATGCGTACACACATGCATGCAGTGCTTCCACCTGTGGTACACACATGCATGCACTTACTCCACTCCGTACTACTACATCGAGAGAAAATTGCGGTTACCACGCCCTAATTAATTGAGCATTAAACCAAACGCGTCTAAAGTCTCGCTGGTGGTGGAAATGCATTGAGAGAAATGCATCATAATGAAGCGTGCCCTGTAAACTATGACGGAGGGAGGAGTAGTATAAAGGTGCAAAACCAAGTATGCGTATGGCCAGTTGGTCAACGCACCTCCTCTTGGCATATCACTGACATGTGGGACCGGAGTATGAGCAAACCGATCTCAATTGACGGAAAAATGGTCAACCTGCCATTCCTCGAGAGAGACGAGGAGCGAGAACACACAGACGGGCTCGCACGGAGGCCAAGATATATTCGAGCATGGTTGATCGATATCATCATTACATGTTGGGTTGTCGTTTTCCGCCCTTCTCCGAAATAAATGTGTACTTTATCAGAGATTAAAATAAATAAGAGTACAGAGGCTCCACCATGTGGTTCTACTAGTAGTACTACTCGTACTACTAAACCTTGCGCTTGGCTCTTCGCCTCTTCTTGAAGTCGAACAATGATGGTACTCCGCATGTTCTGTACTACAGTGTATGCCTCTGGCAATCGGACACCGAATGAACTGATGCATGTCCACCGCCTAGGCGAGGGTACGTTGCATTAGTCAAAAGGAGTAAGCGAGCTTCACCTTGTCCTGCAAGCTTCTCCTCGTTCTGTGAGTTGATGGGACACACCAACAAGTACTGCTAGTCCATACTCCCTCCTTTCCGGTTAATATGCCTTAATCTTTTTTGCGGGTAAATGATAGAGCTTTATTCATATATAAGCATTCTTAGGAGAATCAGCCAAGATACTGGTCACTAGTAAGCGAGGTACCCTGCAATAAAGGAAGTAGGAAGCGAGGTGTTTCATCAAGCCAGCTCTCGGCCACATTCAAAGTGCAGCAAGCACGGTTCGCACAAAGATGCGCCGCAAGGTTTGCTGACCTGTTTACATGCTGAATAACAAAAAAGAGGAAATATTACCAAGCGCTCCTATTTGTAACAGGATATGAGCCAGAATTAAGCCAGAATTGTGGCGAGTGTTCCATGCAATCAACTTCCATTATCACATGCGAGAAACCTCGAAGAGAACCAAATGTGTTGAAGATTGCTTTATCACATTTTAAAAATATAATAAGAGTGCAGACGCTCCTCCATCCGGTTCCTAGTACTAGTATAGTACATACCTCTATAGACCAAGGTTGGAAAAAGCGGTAGGCGTAAGCGAGGCAGTTGGCCTTCGCCTAGTGCCTAGGCGGTGCCTAAGCGCCCTAGGCGCGACCTATGCGGTAATATAGTTTTTACTCATAGTGTATTTGTGATTATTATATGGGTGTTGACATTAGTTTAGGGCATACAAATAAGTTATTTACTGTCTACTGCCATTTGAATATAACCCATTTGGCATATCAGTGCAGTATGTGGCATGATTTCTTTCTTGGGTAGGAAATTCCTTGCTTGCCCTGCCTAGACCTCCATTTATGCCCTAGGCGAGGCGTTTCGCTATTGCCTAGCGCCTAGGCGTGCCTAAGCGCCTCCTAGGCACTGCCTTTTCCAACAGAGCTATAGACTATAGTAGTAGTACTAGTACTAGTAAACTTTGCGCTTGGCTGTTCGCCTCTTCGAGAAGTGCAACAATAATAGTACTAGTATAGTGTATGCTTCTGGCAATCTGACATCGAATTAACTGTTGCACGTCCACAGCCTGAGCGAAGGTGAGCTTGCATTAGTCAAAAGTTTCTCCTTGTCCTGCGAGCCATCAGCGGCAAGCTTCTCCCGTCTGCAAGCTTCTCCTTGTTCGGCAAGTTGACGGGACACATCAAGTAATGCTAGTCCATAGTGCCTCCTCTCTGGTTAATATGGCTTAATTTCAAACGAGATAAATACATCATCCTTTGTATATTTGTAAAAATACGGTCAGTGGACTTCATAATACAATCATTGTGCTCAATATATACATTTTCCGGTGTTTATACGGTCACTAGCTCACCCTGGCTGAGTATGTGTGTGCATGCATGTTTAGGTTGAGCACTTGAGCATGACCGTGTGTGTTCGTGTGCTCGGACATGCATGCATTAGGGCGTCGCGCGCGTTTTTGCGTCCATGTGTATGTGTGACTGTTGCATACACGTAGGGGGAGTACGTGTAGGGGCCACTAAAGGAGCAGTCAAATCACACAGTAAGTTAGCCAGAAGAAGCAACCACCATTTCACTCTTCAATGACACGTACACAATATAAAATGGTTGATATGGAGAGAAAAAGAAAACCACTATATATACACTAGCAGGAGCCTAAGCTACAAGCCTGCTTGCTTGGGTTGCTCTCTTCACAAGCATAGAACGACAGTGGCCACACTGCTGGTCACATATCCGGCCTGATCCCGCAGCTGGGGGAAGGGAACAATGTTTTGCGTAGACGCGGTCGACGTCGGCGAGGGACAATATCCACAGTCGGTGCGTCCCAATCGGGGGTCACCACGGTATGGGCCGATGCCATGTCCCAACCGCCCTTCTAGCTATAGCCCGATGTCCCATGTAGTCCATCTTCCTTTTGGAGCCGGCTTGCTCCACTACCGCAGCTCCCCACGTAGCTCCATCTCCATGTCGATCTTTCTCTACTTCTACCGGATTCTACTTGTGATGAGTTTATGTCTCATGAACTAGTGCGATTATTATTCTAATCACACTTCTTCAATATATTTGCCATCAGGGATGCTCAACTCAATTTTAGTGGAACTGCACAAAAGCATCGTATGATCCGAGGGTGCCAGCCATCTTTCCTTCGACAGGTTCTACCTGGCCAGGAAACTAAATCCTGTTTAGGGTTTAGGGTTTAAGTCGGAGTGACCCCATCAGTAGGTTTTCTTTCATACACGCTCTCACAACTTTTCTCTTTAGTTCTGAAGTAAATATTGGCTATGATATGTGAATCATTGAGATGCATTAGCATGCGTGTTAGTTTTCCTTTGTATTTGATGGAATGTTGTAACGGGGCAACCTTGGAGTAGGAATGAAAATGGGGTGGAAAGTTTCTGTTTTTCTAGAGAGAAAAATGGAAACAGAGAGAAACCAACATTGTGTTTCGTTGGATCGCGTCATCGAGCAAAACCAACGTTTAAATCACGTATGTCACGTTCGTGTCTCACCCTCCTCCATGGCTAGACCCCACACGGTTGCTCGGCATGCCACTCACCGCAAACCGAGTATACGATAACTTTCCCGCCTACTTGTCGATGGATCGCGCCATGGAGTACTAGTACTACTGGAAGAGATTGACGAAGGTGGGGAGGACAGCTAGCTGTAGCACAGACTCCTAGTGACTTTTTACATGCATGTTGTGGCTGGCTATTGCGACCTTTGAACGCGGGGCAGTCGCGTGCACCAGGAAGCGGCACAGGCGACACTCTCGGCCGGCGTGCCGCTTCAATGCCGGCGCTAGTGAGAGGTCGCATCCGCTCTGGCCGGGCATGAATGCGGCACTGAACGTTTCAGGGGGAAGCACGCGCGGGTGATGAAGAAGGTTCGGGTTGGTTAGGAGCGGCCGTGGCAGCGGTCCGACCGCCCGCAAACAAGAGATGTTGTACGTTAATGTTGCCGCTTATATAATTAACAACGTAAATAATGTGCCAGTTGGACAAATATGATTGGAGATGGAGATGGAAATGGAATTTTACATAAACACGGATATGCATGTTTATGTCTATGTGTGTGCGCGCGATGACTCTCGCGACCTGGAAGCGGGGGCGTGTTTTTGATCGAAGTTTTCTTTCTTGGTACGTTAAAAATTGTCCGATTTCGTTTCTTTTTTCCGGGAACGGGCGTATTCTATTTAAAAACATTGCTACTGAGAGATTATTTTACTCCATTATAGCCTCTTGTTTGATAGAGTTTCTCGCGTCTCGCTCTCTCACCCTCTCCATATCAAAACAAGATGAAAGTGTCCACACTATCTCCCTCCTCACCGGTGGTCACCGATCCGGCTGAATCCCGTCCGCTGCGGGAGGTGAGGAGGTGCAGCGTTGACGTTGTCACCGTCCGTGATGGAGGAAGCCGATGCGCACCGTCCTCTCGGAGTCGGCGCTGGCGCGGATGAAGGTCCTCCGCGCCCTTGTTCGCTGCCGTCGTGTGGGCAGATCCCGCCTGCCCGCCTAAGCGACATCTCGCCCACCGAGGTATAACTTCTTGTCTTGGTCCGATTCCCTGTGTCATTGCATGCGGGTTTTCTTCTATGCGACTACTCCCGACTCCCCATGTATAGTAGCTAGGGTTCGTGGGCTGGTCCAACATCACCTACTATTATAGAGGAAATGCCACTCGAAAAGTTGTCCTGATTTATGCCTCGGTGGAGGTATACATGTTGTTTCGACAAAAAGTGCATGGATGTTGTGCGGTCATTGTCCATATGCTCCTATTGATGCTGCTAATCTAATACTATCACTGGTTAAATGAAGAAATGCTTTTTTCTCGGGTATCCTGGTTTAGTTCCCATCAACACTACTAGGGAAAAGCCTATCAGCAGCGCGGGTTTTAGGCCTCTCAGTAGCGCGGGGACCGGCGCTACTAATAAGGCGCCTTCTGACTAACTCAGAGAAGCGGCGTGTGCTCCGCCATCGATATACAAGTGTAGCTGACGTTCTTACAGTGAGCTCACATCGCTAATAGCTATAGCGGCGCTTCTCTTAGTCCGCGCCATCGCTACTACTACTGGCCGCTAACTTCTCTCCGCTCGCTACTGCTAATTTTAGTAGTTTTTTGTTTTTTTTTTGGCATATTTGTATTGTATTTGAACAGGCTTTATAGAAGCACGACAAGAAATATGTCAACTTGTGACCTTGACTATTGGCCACTGAAAGGTCATTGTTTTTCATTTGCGACATTTTTGTGACAAAAACAGAAGGTCAAAAGCTGTCGGTCGTAAACTGAAATTAACGACCTTCTCTGTGAGAAGGTCGTAGATGTTTACGACAAAAATGTGCCTATTGTTTTGTTTTGGTCACTAGCAGCCCCCCCAGGCCACGTAGGCATCCGACGTGGCAATCTGATGTGGCACAAGAATCAGCCAGGTCCAATTCGATTTTCTTCATGGGCCTAGCCCAACAATTTGGCCTTTTTAATGTTTTTTTCCTGTGCTTTTATTAGCTACATGGGTCTGACCCAGTAATTCGGCCCACATATTATTTTTTAGGCAAGCCCTTTTAATATATGTATATTTTGTTAATTTCAGTTAGCTACATGGGCCTGGCCTATATTTGGCCTTTTTATTTTCTAGCACACAACTTTTTGCAGTCAATTTATTTTTTAGTTCCAACTTTTTTTCCCAGCTCCAGTTTACAGATGGGTCCCAAATGTCAGATTTTTCACAGCTTATTAATAAGCAATATATATGTATATATCAAACAGACAGAAGAGAGAAAGGATATGAAAATCTTCAAATAACAGCTAAAATAAGTTTATTACAATATGCTATACAAAACAGAACACGTGAAACTACATACAATCATTCACATCACAACAACCAGTTTCCATACACTCATTCACATCACATCAACCAGTTTAACCATCAAATCTTGCATACCCAGGAACTTCAAACTTCACCCAGATCCACACAATCATAAATATTGGGATCTACCAATAGACCGCTCTGCCAGTAAACAAGCTAGCTGCTCTTCAACATGGGTAGAAGTCCTCAACGGAGTTCCATTCACCTACAAGAACAGAATGGAATATCAAGTACTTGCATTCTTCAAGAAGATTACAACCAACATATATATGTAGAAGGACATCAGGAAAGCTGATGGAGCAAAATCAAACAACAGATAAATCAAGTAAACAGACCATTTGGAAAAAATATACTACCAGGCTTGAACATGAGCATAGAAAAGAAAAGATGATTTCAGTGAAACTAAAACTGCCAATGAAAGGTGAATAACAGTGCAGCTGATTAGCTCCTAGTATGGAGGAATATCACAAAATTAAACAAGATGGTCGTGCAAGTTTCTATACAAGTATTCGTGATTACAGTTTGTTATCATCGTCTAAATTCTCCAACATGCACAAAATTAATTAATATATCTGAATGTGCTACCAATGAAGCAAATTATAAAAGATACAGACATGGCTTAATTAGCCAACCATGTCATTCTATAAACACACAACAAACTCAACGATAACGTGTATAGTTATTACCATATAGTTTCTATATGAGTATTCATGATTTCAGTTTGACATCGTCGTTTAAATAGCTTGGCAAACATTGAAAGCAAAGAAACAAAAAATTTAAGTCAATAGCTTTGTGAGCATGTAGTAGATTGTTCACATGCTAATGAAATACATGGCAAAGAAGCTTTACCATGTAGACAAACACCCACTAACTCAGACGCTACAGGTGCTTGTTTCATCATGTTACAAAGGAGAAGCACAAACCACAACTTTACTCCACACACACACACACACACACACACATTAAATACATGGCAAATATTTAATGAGAGCAGAGGTAGAGAATGAGAATGTACGTATGTGTTAGTATCATTTTGAGATACTCTCAACCTTGTAAAAGAGAATAATTAACGAAGGCCCTTTCAGTTAGCTAGAATCTTCCTAAGAGATGAGACCATTAGGACTAACTAAATAGGGCACAAAATTCAAATATAAAACAAAACCAGATGCATATGCTGACAATCAAGCAGGTGCATAACAGGGACCAATCAGCATGAACAGGACTGTAGTTGCTGCTACAAATCTTAAGAACACACACTTTACAAACTATCCTACAGTATTTTCTTCCGAACATAGTTCAGTCTCTATAAACAGAAACTAAGTCTGTATGTACGTGGATCAGTGGATGCATCTATCAACCTTTCTGATGCCAAATGTGTAACATGAGAGTGAGGCAAGTCACGATCCACAAAAGGGACTCACCCCTTTCTGCTTCCTACACTAACTTACATTTCTGGTTCCTCTTTTGGGGAAAAGCGAAGCAAGTAACAACAACTATCCAGATTCGTTGGGTTCTCAAAAGCGAAATCCTGGCCTTTTCTGAAGACGAAAATACAGTACATACCTCCGGAAGCAGCTCAAGGTTGCAGATCCGAGCACCAGGTTGTGGACACCGGACTCCGCCGCGTACCTGGCCAGCGACTCCGCGACGTTGTGCCCCTCCAGAATCACCGTCTCCACCTGCACGCATGCATGCACGCTGGAATTCAGACACGATCTAGGCGGCTAGCAGGCGCCCCGAAGAAGGGAAGATGGTCGAGGACTTACGGTTTTGCTGCCGAAGAGGCGGCGGATCAGTAGGATAGCAATCAACGAGCTCTCAACAGGATGATTTTGCTCTGCTCAAGCAAGCAACGAACACCACGATAGCAATCAGATACATTCAGATTGTGTCAAACTGAACCAAACCAAAGCAATCAACATCACCAAGTTGTGTCTGGAAGAATCGCGTGTGTTTATGTGCACATCAATCAAATCAAATATAATCAGATGTGCAGGGGGCCGGGTAGAACACCACTTGAGATGGGGAGGCGCTCACCACTTGAGATGTGCAGCAGGCACGTCCGTCAGGGGGGGTTGCTCTTCTGGTTCCACCTGCAGCAGCAACATCAGCTTCTACAGATCAGATCGGACACAAAACAAATCACACGCAGGCAGACAGAAGGAATCAGAGGGAGGGAGGAAACAGACAAGACAAGGGAGGAGGGATTCACGCTCACCCACCATGGCCGGAGAGGAGATGCACGTCGTGGAAGGTCGAGGAAGAACCGGCCTTGGTCGGAGACAAGGCCACCGCATCAGGACGCTCTGGCCCCCACCGAGAGATGGTGGATGCGGATCCGGCGCCGCTGCCGTCGTCCCCGTCCATCCATCCATCCATCTGGGGTGGGAGGGAGGTCGCCGGTGGTGATGGGGTTGGTGGAGACGGTCGCCGGTGGGGGTGGGGTTGGGGGTCGGCGACGGCGACGGCGGCGGGATTGGAGGAGGGGAGCTCAAGTGGATCTCCAGCCAGTGAAGGGAGGGGAGGTGGCGCCGGCAGCGGAGTGGAGGCGGTCGCCGGCGGCTGGTTCACCGGAGGGGGATCCAAATCGAATCGTGGGGAGACGAGGAGGAGGAGGAGAAGGTTGGTTAGTCGGCCGACGGGTATGATGTAGAGGATGTTGCCGGGCAGTCGAGGAGTGGGGGAGGAGATCGCCGTCGGGGCTGGGGCTCGGTTTGGGGGAGTGGCGATCGGCGGCATGGCCGGGTTTGGGGTTGCGGGAGAGGAGAGGATGGATCTGGGGGACCGAGGGGAGCGAGGGAGTGGGTGAGTGGGGGTGGCGGCCGGTGAGGATCTGGGGATCGAGGGAAGGGTGGGTGGGTGGATTAGGGTTTTTGATTCTCGGGAGTAGTTCCACCGTTGGATGGATGCGGATGGATGGCTCAGATTACGTCCAATTTGGTAATCCGCGTGAAAGCAGTTCCTCGCGTCTCATTGGCCGGCTATCTCGCACTTGAATCTTCAAATTTTGGACCCAAAACTTTGAATTTTTGTAAACATAACAATGTCATAGTTTGTCAAAATGATCTCGTTTTTTCATAAGTGTGCATCTTAGAATGGCAAACGATGCCATAGCTCGACGGCTTTCATTTTCTTTGCACAAAAAGATGATTTTCCATTTTTCGAGTGCATAAAATGGTTTTTTCTGTGAAGAAACTACCGAATATTTGTTCCAAAATAGCAAAACTCCATTTAAAAAAAATATTAGACCACATTTTATGTAAAATTGACCAAATAGTTACATGTCAAAAGCTTTTGATCCACCTTTTATAAAAAAACAAATTTCACCCATTCAGTGGGAAGCGGGGAAAATTTGAACGAGAATATGTTCAAATGATCTCATATTGTGCACAAGGGTGCATATTGGAATGGAAAACAATGTTTCCTAAGAAAGTTTTCATTTTCTTTGGACAAAAAAATCATTTTCCATTTTCCGAGTGCCCAAAATGAGTTTTTTGTGAAGGACATACCAAATAATTGTTGCAAAATTGTACCAAATCAATTTTCTAAAATACTAGGACATATTTAATGCATAATTGACCCAATGGTTGGGTGTCAAAAGTCTTGATCCACCTCTGGTGAAAAGACAAGTTTCAAATTGATTTAGTTGGAAGTGGGTCAAATTTGAACTGCAATTTGCCTCATAGTTTGCTCTATATTTTTCCAAAAAAACATTTCTAGGTATAAAAGTATCTATTTAATAAGAGAAACACCAAAAAAATTCCATGATTCAACCACTAGCTAGTAACAGTCATTCCCGCCGTTTTGACCGCATCTTGAAACGGGCACAAAAAATTCAAAAAAAATCAAAAATTTGGAAAACCTTCGCATTGTGTCATTATATGTGACCAAGTTGGTAGGAAAAATAAAAAACTTGTAATACGGCAATTATTTTAAAAAAGTGTTCTCAGAAATGAGCTGTCATGCGTGAAGATTCATGGCTTTCAAGCTAAATGATCAATCTTATGTTCACATTCATGGCATAGTTTGTTCAAATGATCTCATATTATGCACAAGGGTGCATATTGGAATTGCAAAGAATGTTGCCGAAGGGAGTTTTAATTTTCTTTGCACAGAAAATCCATTTTCCATTTTTCGAGTGCCCGAAATGTGTTCTTTTTGTGAAGGACCTACAATATATTTGTTGCAAAATTGGATCAAATCATTTTCTAAAATATTAGGCCATATTTAATTCACAATTGACCAAATGGTTGGGTGTCCAAAGTTTTGTTCCACCTCCGGTGAAAAACACAAATTCCCGCCGATTCAGCAGGAAGCGGGTTAAATTTGAACTGCAGTTGCCTCATAGTTTGTTCTTTATTTTTTTCCAAAAATCATTTCTAGTTACATAAGTATCTATTTAATCAGAGAAACACCAAAAAAATCCAAGATTCAAGCACTAGCTAGGAACGGTCATGTCCGTCGTTTTGACCGCATTTTGAAACGGGCATAAAAAATTCAAAAAAAAATCAAAAAATTGGGAAACCTTTGCATTGTGTCATTATATGTGACCAAGTTTCCAGGAAAAATAATAAACTTGTAATACGGCAATTATTTTAAAAAAGTGTTCTCGGAAATGAGCTATCACGCGTGAAGATTCAGGGTTTTCAAGCCAAATGATCAATCTTATGGCCACATTCATCGCATAGTTTGTTCAAATGATCTCATATTGTGCACAAGGGTGCATCTTGGAATTCCAAACAATCTTTCCTAAGGAAGTTTTCATTTTCTTTGGACGAAAAAACCATTTTCCATTTTTCCAGTGCCCAAAAGGAGGGTTTTTTGTAAAGGACCTCCCAAATAATTATTGCAAAATTGGAGCAAATCAATTTTATAAAATACTAGGACCTATTTAATGCATAATTGACAAAATGGTTGGATGTAAAAAAAAATTGATCCACCTCTCGTGAAAAAGACTAATTTCTGCCGATGCAATTTGAAGCGGGTCAAATTTGAACTGTAGCTGCATTGTAGTTTGCTATTTATTTTTTCCAAAAATCATTTCTAGCTACATAAGTATCTATTCAATCATAGAAACACCAAAAAAATTCCAAGATTCAACCACTAGCTAGGAACGGTCATTCCAAGTTTTGGCTAGCATTATGAAACGGGCATAAAAAATCAAAAAATCAAAAAATTGGGAAACCTTCGCATTGTGTCACTATATGTGGCCAAGTTCCTAGGAAAATAATAAAATTGTAATACGACAATTATTTTAAAAAAGTGTTCTCAGAAACGAGCTATCACGTGTGGAGATCAATGGCTTTCAAGCCAAATGATCAATCTTATGGCCACATTCATGGCATAGTTTGTTCAAATGATCTCATATTATGCACAAGGGTGCATATTGGAATGGCAAACAATGTTGCCTAAGGAAGTTTTCATCTTCTTTGGACGAAAAAACCTTGTTCCATTTTTCGAGTGCCCAAAAGGAGGTTTTTTTGTGAAGGACCTCCCAAATAATTGTTGCCAAATTGGACCAAATCAATTTTCTAAAATACTAGGACATATTTAATGCACAATTGACAAAATGGTTGGGTGTAAAAAGTTTTGATCCACCTCTGGTGAAAAAGACAAATTCCCGCCGATTCAGCTGGAAGCGGGTCAAATTTGAATTGCGACTGCCTCGTAGTTTGCTATTTACTTTTTCGAAAAATCATTTCTAGTTACATAAGTTCCTATTTAACCATAAATACATGGTTTGGTGGCGATGCGTCGAGGTTTGGGCGGTGGCCGAGGGCCCCAACTCTAGAGCGCGTAAACTCGCATGCCCGCCGCGAGGTCATCGCGTGGCCGTGGCGTTGCCATGTGTTCTTGGCGGCCTAGGCATGTCTAGTGGGTTGGGCACTCCCCAGGTAGGTGCTAGGAAGAAAATTACAACATAAGATTCTCACGAGGAGACCGATCGATGTTCAAACATGAATTAGTAGCCTAGTGTTTGATTAACGGTACGGGAAATGTACATGGCTAATGAACATGAGTTTGGTTGAGGATGATCAGTTACTAAGAAGACCGTCTTCACAAATTTTCAGCTCAAAAGGAGGATCCTAGGTGGTACTTGCTTTGCAAAGTACCACACTGGACATAAATACGAATGTCGAAGCTAGGCTCAAAATAATGAATGGATTGAGCTGGCATTTGGTGGAGGATGGTTATTTGGGCATAGGAAAGCACTGTAGAAAATGGATACTATTTGGACAAAGCCAACTGGTACTTCCTTCACAACCGCTGTTGTTACAAGCAGAATAGGAAAATGAATATTTTTAATTATTTTTGAACTAGGCAAGGAAGGTTTTTACATACTTGACGAATATATGACCCAAAGAATTTATGAGATTTTTTGGGAATTTTGGGAATTATAGAAATATAGGTTGCTTCACAACCTAGGGCAAAACCGCCACATGAACATGACACATAGGCAAAACTGATGAGGTGGCGCCTAGTCATAGCAACCCACCACAATTTACAAGGTTATGACCATCTATATTGGTCATGATCAGCTAGAAATAAGGCAGCAGATCAGTGCTATCGCTTTATGACCATTTCTGTAAGGAAATTACGACCTTCGACCAAAATGGTCGTTATAGTTTAGGGTTTGGAGCCCCCCGAACAGCTTTTGACCAATTGGTCTGAAATGGTCATAGATCTATGACTAATTCTTCCAGGGTCACTGACAGAAGGTCACTAGTTGACATATTTCTTGTAGTGAAGAATCTTTAGCACATACAAATGTCATCATGATACACATACAAATGCCTGCGAGACCACAAATGTAATCATAGCATATACATACAAATAGTCTCATCGTAATCATCATCCAACACAAAGTGGTATCTTGTCATCTTCTCGAAAATAGCGATACATGCAAGTCTCGAATACGTGCAACTACAACGTCATCCATCTAAACAAAGGTATACGCGAGAAGAGCTATCACTATGAGTGAGAGCGGAACTATGCAGTACATGAGGTGGCGGTTACGAGTCCTCTCTCGCGCTTAGCGTGAACCTCAAGTAACTAGCTTCTCCTTCTTGTCTGCTTTTGAAGCCTTTATGGCTGGCGCCCGAGAACCCATTCACTTGCGCCTGACACTCATGCCACTCGTTGTACACCCCGGGAACCTTCCCTTTGTACACGACATAGCACTACCATCTCGCCATCAAGAAACTAGGTACTTGTTAGAGATGCATGTTCATGAAGAGGATGTACAATCATATATATGCAAAAAAATATACTAGAGCAACACCGAAAAAGAAAGGATTAGCAACTAGATGCAACATACAGTACGCAAACTAATTAACTAGAGGTACGCAGGTCATCGTACGCAAACTAACAAAGTAGCGTTATGCAAGTTCGGCAGGGACCGTGGACATCACAAAGTTTCATTGCTACAAAAAGTATAAAAGTTCAACCGACACATATCATCATCATCGGCATCATCAATGACTAGAAGTTCCATCCTTCCATATCATCGAGGATGGACCCTAGCTTCTTGAACGGCGTGAGGTCTAGACGTTGCATGCCTATGCGAGTTCGGACGTCAGCTCGCGATATAGGGCCATGGTGGAACATCCCCTTATCATCGACGACTTGTGGATATGATCATCATTTCTGCTTCTCAAGCGAAGCTTTTGGTGATCCGTGTTGAACTGAATCATGAGATGGACGATGTAGAATCCATCCTTCTTGCTTGGTTTTGGGACATGGATGCAGGAGAAGTTAGTTTTATGCATGAAACCCATCTTCTTGTTCCTTTGTTTCGATCCGCATGTGGCCACCTCTAATGCTGAAGCCTTGGAGAGCATCATCTAGAATATTCATTATGTGGGTGTAGTCTTTTTTCTCGTAGTCTCTGGAAGGAAAATACACGGCGTGGGAGACTTGCGGGTAAAGAACGATAAGGACGGCGCGCCCATTGCTGCGGGGAAAAGACACCTCAAATTATTCCCCATAGAGAGAGAAGGAATGATGGAAATGTATGAAAGGGTTGTCCGGAACTGACTTACTTTGGATGATAAGGCACAAGGACAATTTCCCGATCCTTATTCTGTACCATGAAGTTTTGGAGGTACTCCCTAGCAGTTTCGCGCTCAAAGTCGCCGAGACTCAAGAAAGACTCGTGCATGTAGTACGGATCCGCCACACAGATTTGCAAGACTTCTTCACTCTTCATGACGGAGCTCATATAGAAGCAAAAAGGCGGACGATTGTAAAATCGAGCCTTTGTCGTAAAACATCTCAAATATATGGTCAAACCGCAGAAGAACATCTCCATGGGCCGTGTCTCGATGTAGCACTTCCCTCGTGCACACGACCCGTATGTCGGATATCCCGGATCCTTTGAGGCTAGTAGGTTTTTCTCGCCGACAAAGACATGGTCGTGGCATCTCTTGAGATCCTCGATAGTGCCTCCAGTTTCGGGCAAAGAGCATCGGCTCGCCTGCGTGAGATGGAACATGGCCGCACCTTTCACGGGTACATGCTCTTCGAATGCATCATCCGGCTGCTATGTGCTCCGGCTTGTTTGGAGGCAGCTATCTTCCCCGATCTCTTCCTCTCCTTTTCTTGGACACACCTTCCAGACCCTTCCTTAACCCGTGCCCAGTTGTTCCGTGTCTGGCATCAGACGACCCTCACGCCCGCTTAGTTGAGCCTGTGTTGAGGCGGCATCTTCAGGCATGTCCTGTGAGGATTTCATGAAGAGAGACTTTTTGCAACCCCTGCTACGACCTTCCTGCTCGGGCATATCATCCATATCCTCATTAGCAAGCTGATAGCCCGATTCGTCATATGGTTGACTCATCATATCTATGTCACAGTCATACGCGTTTGTATTGAGGAAACCCATAGGGTCGACCTCTGTCTCATCATCCATTCTCTGTTCTACAGGACAAATTAGTCGAGGTACTCTTGTTCACCCTCATAATCCATCTCGTCTGCATCTTGGTCAGAAGGCCCAGTTTCTTCGTTGTTCGACATGTTTCGTATGATTAAGTGTCCTCATTTATTTCTAGAAGTATGAATAAATGAGAAATGACATAAAAATAAATCTATGTTCCAAAGACTCGATATGCCAACTATGTAGCACAAATCATGCCTTTATTCACGGCAAATTTCGCATGACCTTTGCTAAAAATGGACATATCGGCGCTGAAATTCACCGGAACGGAAATGAATCAACATTCCGGCGTAACATAGGCCACTCGGATCATTTACCAAAATTGAACCAAAACATCACATGTCCAAATGACATGTTCAAATTCCAAACATGACATGTTCAAAACATGACATATCCACATATCACATGTCCATTTCAAATTTGCATATAAATTCAGCCTACCTAAATTTGCTTTAACAAGGGATGTTGATTTGGACAATTGCTTAAATGCTGCCTTTTCTTTTAACTACAATTGCTTAACCCTAAATTTCTGTCCTATTTTAAAACCTAGCTAAATTCATGACTAAATAGATAACCTAATTAACCTAATGCCCTAACTAAAACCTAAGTAAATTAACCGAAGAACCCTAGCTAGCAGACAGAGAGAGAGGGGGGTTTACAGAGGGTGCAGGGGCGAGGAGGCAGGCCCGATGATGGCCGAGGTTGGGAGGGGAGGAAGCAGAGGAGGGAGGCGAGGGCCGACGGGTCGGGGGCGAGCGCTTCGGGGTCGGGGCGAGGGCCGGGTCGGCGGCGAGCGCCGAGTGTCGGTGTCAAAACCGGCGGATCTCGGGTAGGGGGTCCCGATCTGTGCGTCAAGGCTGATGGTAACAGGAAGCAAGGGACACAGATGTTTACCTGTGTTCGGGCCCTCTCGATGGAGGTAAAACCCTACTTCCTGCTTGATTAATATTGATGATATGGGTAGTACAAGAGTAGATCTACCACGAGATCGTAGAGGCTAAACCCTAGAAGCTAGCCTAGGATGGTATGATTGTAATTGTAGTCGGCCTTCTAAGGACCAACCTCTCCGGGTTATATAGGCACCGGAGAGGGCTAGGGTTTACATGGAGTCGGTTACAAGGAAGGAAATATAATATCCGGATCACCAAGCTTGCCTTCCACGCCAAGGAAAGTCCCATCCGGACACGGGTCAAGTCTTGAGTCTTGTATCTTCACGCTCAATAGTCCGGACGTTGTACACAGTCCGGCTGTCTCGGATACCCCTAATCCAAGATTCCCTCACTGTGGTCGGGGCGAGGGCTGTGTCGGGGCGAAGGCCGGGGCCGGTTTGGGCGAAAGGCCAAGGGCGGGCGACGGGGAAGAGAGAGGGGATTTGGGGGAAAAGAGGCGGTATGAAGGTGGAGAGTGAGAATTTTGTGTTAAGTGGACGTAGCAAGAGCGTTTAGACAAAGCAGCGTTGCTACTACCTTCACTAGTCTGTAGCGGTTTAGACCAAACGCCGCTACTACCTTAACTAGCTGTAGCGGTTTTATAAGGAAATCGCTACTGCTAGCTTGACTGTAGCGGTTTTATAAGGAAATCGCTACTGCCAGTTTTCTTTTTATTTTCCTTTATTTTCTCCCACTTTTATTTCCCAAGAGCAGTGAACGAAGGGAAGGCGATATATATTGCATCATTTGACGGTTTAATATGTATACAAAATAGGAACATATATATTACATCATTGGACCCATGCATAATAATGGCTAAGTGTGTATATAAAATAGTAACATATATATATATATATTACATCATTTGACCGATAACATACGGTTCCTCGGTACCGACGTTTTCGCTTTTTGAGTCGACTTCTTTCCCTTCTTGTTCGTCGAAGAATAATTGAGCCCCTCATTGTGACTTTGCCTTTTCCATGGAGTACGATTTTTCTTAGGTAATGTAGTATTGATTCTTCTTTTGACGTATACTTCATCATCATCGTCATCTTCCCTCATTGGGTTGCCGTACTGATCATAGTCTTCCTCGTTGGCGACTCCATCCATTCCAATGATGTTCCTTTTGCTTCTCCTCACGGCAACACGACTGGGATTGCATGGGTCGGTTATGCAGAAGCATTGTGTCACGTCGCTGCGTTGATCTGAGTATGCCACGTGCAGTTCGCTATGACCGTTGCAGTGACCTTCTCCTTCGAGCCTCCCATCGTGCTTGTTAACGGGGAAACCAACACTAACACCAGGCGGCTGGCCTGCACCATATAGAGACCAGTAAGCATGTCACGGACGTGCTTGTCCATTATCCCTCTAAGGGCAACAGGTAGTATCTACGTCATCATCACATGACAGTGATGGGACTTCATCCCGCTGAACCTTTTCTTGTCCGTGTCTAGATATCTGCTTATTTTGCCACAGTAACCGGAAGTAACTTTGACTCCGGTAAGGCACTTAAAGAATTGATCGATCTCAGCCTGACATAAGGTGAAGCAAGAAGGGCAGCAATAATCCACTTCCTTTATTTTCTTGCCCTTCTTCTCCCGTGCCTCTGTCTCTGTCTCTGTCTCGTCTGACATTTTACGGGGTGGCATGTGCAGATCTTCCCTGATTTTCAAATCTTGCAAGTCTTTTCTTGCCTTTGGCCCATCCTTGGTCTTATCCGGCATGTTCATCAGTGTTGCGAGCAAGCTCTCAAGGACATTCTTACAGATATGCATTTGATCAAGGCAATGAGGTGTATCAAGTTTGTGCCAAGACTCAAGTCCCGAACACGCACTCGTCTTCCATACCTTCAGCAGCGGCTCCGGCACCTTTCTCATCGTCTTTCCCGGCGCGGGGCACTCCTTCCAGTTTTTCAATAGCTCATCGATTTAGGCACCGCTCCACTTACGTGGAGATCCTCGAAGCTCAGCGTGACCATTGAATAGATCTCCACGGTTTCTCCATGGGTCGTCGGTTCGAGCCATCTTCGATGCCCCATGTACACGATTTTCCCAGACCCGCCTTCTTTCCTTGACGTTAGCTACTGAGACGTCAGATCATCCATGCACCGCATGCATCCGCAATATCCATGGCACACCGCCCGCCACATATCCAGAATCGAGATAGTCGTACCTTTATCGTGATCGGATCATGGATCTCATGTTGAAATACTCATCTTTGTCAAGGCGTCCCATGTCTTGGCCATTTTTCCATAACATGTCTAACTCCTCTTGAAGTAGCCCTGCATACAAATTAATATTATTTCCTGGTTGTTTCGGCCGTTGAATAAGCATGCTCATGTGAATGTACTTCGATTTCATGCACAACCAGGGGGGAGGTTGTACATCCATACAAACATGGGCCATGTGCTATGGTTGGTGTTCTGGTTGCCAAACGGATTCATGCCATCGGTACACGAGCCGAGCATGATGTTCCTTGCATCACATTCAAAATACTGATAGAAGCTGTTCAACACTCTCCACTGGCTTCCATCCTTGACGTGCCTCAACTTTGGATCAACTCCATTGTCGGGCTTCTTCCTTTCCGCGTGCCAGCGCATTAGCTTTGCTTCCTTGGGATCTAAAAAATACCTCTGGAGACGGGGAGTGATCAGTAAGTACCATACAACTTTCTAGGGACATTTCTTCCTGGCCTTCTTGTATCGAGAAGCATTGCACACAGGACAGCTTGTTTTTTCCACGTGCTCCTTTCGATAAATTATGCAATCATTGATGCATGCATGGTATCTAACGTGTGGCAGATCAAGAGGGCATACGATCTTCTTGGCCTCATCAACACTAGTAGGACATAGATTACCCGCGGGAAGAACATCCTTTAGGTAATTGAGATGCTCATCGAGGCTAGTGTAGGTCCATTGGTTTTTAGCCTTCGTCTTCAGGAGTTGGATCGTGAAACTCAAGCGGGTCACCTCAGGATTGCAACCATCATACAATGGAGTGTTCGAGTCTACCACCGCTTGCTCGACTTAGCCTCCTCTCTCTAGAAGCAGCTCTCAAGATTGCCTCTCCTTGCGAAGCAATGCTTGAACATGAGGGTCCCGCATGATTGAACTTAGTACCGAGCGAACTCATTGCGTGGAGTCCATGTCGCTCTCTCCTGCCATGTCCGGCCCTTCTCTCCTCCGCCATGTACGGCCCTTCTCCGCCGCCATGTCCGGCCTCTTCCCCGCCGCCATTATCAATCATCTCTTCGTCTTGCCCGCGGTCATCATTGCCTTGTCGGCAAGATCCTCAACATCGTCATCCTCATCTTCAATTATCCACCGAGTATAGCCATCCATGAAACCACCATGAGGAGGTGCGCCGCCACGACCATCGTTATGGGGGTCGAGCCAAACTATTCCTTTGCATTTTCGACACGGACATAAAACCTCCGTCCGGTTATTTTCTTTCATGTCCTCGCATGACAAAATCGCAACCACATGCCCACCATCGTTCCACCGACCATCGCCAACTCGCACGGTAATAAAAAAATTGATTATAAAAATGCGTACATGCATCAAAGTCATACAAAAATTCGGCATGACCTTCCTTAAAAATAGGACATATATAGATCTAGAGTTTGTCGGAATTCACCAAACGGAAATAAATCGCCATTTCGGCAAAACGTAGGCAACTCAAAAGCACAATTTGGCGTCAACTCATGCCACACAAACAATTTCCATAAACATATGACACCCACATAAACATATTTCCATTTTGCAAAAGCATGAAATTTTAATCACCTCTATCTCGACATCGAGCACACGGTGGAGATGATGATGTAGGGAGATCAAAAGTGCACAAAGCTCTTATTGACAAAGATAGAGCTAGTTTGGGGGAAAATAGGTCACTTAACTAAATGCTACATCTACCTAGCTACCTAATTTGGGAGGAGACAACTTCAACTAGTGGAGGGGGAAGGAAAAAGAGAAAGGAGATGCATTAATGGAGGTGGTGTAGTTAGGTAGGAGTAATGAAGAGAGAGAAAGGTAGGTAGAAGAGGGAGAGTAATGGGAGAGAAGTACTGAGGAAGAAGAAGAGTGAGAGTGGGAGGATGTGGGAGGTAGGGAAAGGGAAGAGAGGAGGGGAGGGGGAGGACGGTGGGGAAAAGGTGGTGGGTTGGTGCGGATTAGCGATGAGCGGGGACGTAAAGCAGCTGCTGCTAAGAAAATAGCAGCGAAGGCGCTTTCGGCACAAGCGCCATCGCTAACCAGGACCAAAAGTGTCCCAATTTGAAAATTAGTAGCAGCGACCTCAGAAAAACCGCGCTACTACTACAGCTATAGCAGTAGCGCGGCTCGCTGCATCGCGCTGCTGCTAAATGGAGTTTGGTGGGCACTGTCGGTCGATATTTGTAGCAGCGCGGGTTACACCGAGAGCGCTACTGCTAAACACTTGTCAGTAGCGAGTTTTCCACACACGCGCTACTGTTAATTAGCAGCAGCGCTCCTTTTTGAGCCGCGCTGCTGCTAATATTCTGTGTATAGGGTTTTCCCTAGTAGTGCAAGATAATCATGATGCTTCTGTTTGTTGGTGTACTTTTCATAATTCTTATTGACAATTGAGATGTCGTTGTTAATCTTGTAAAACAAAGTAACAACACTATATCGCTTTTTTATATTTTTGGAAATAGCGATGCGTATCTCCATACCCGGGCATGTCTTCCTCAATTTTAGTGGACTGCACAAAATTGGATGGCCATTGTTGTTCCGCCTCACTGTCATCTGCCACGTGGTTCTTCCTTCCTCGAGCTTGACTACTGAGAAGAAACAGACCACAGTGAGGATTTGTCGAACTTCATAGGTGCCTCACCCAAACTTGATGCCAAATGGATGATGCATCACCACGATGACCTATCGATGCTCATGGTTGCGTCGATGGCTGCGCTTACCGGGTGAAGCTGATCAATTTTCAATGAAAAACAAGCTGTCTTCCATCAGTGCTCTTTGCTTGTTACCCACAAAGATGATATCCTTTCTCAGTTCACCTTGGCTGCATTGGAGACGCAGTCGTCTTTCACGTTGGTGCAATTTTATCACACAATTGGCTATGAACCAAATGTTTCCACGAAGAAGGATCAACGTTGGTACTAAGAGCATAAGTTTTGTATTGATTTCTAAGCCTTCTCACAACTTTGTCTCCAGCTCACCTGTAATTTTATTTGTCCAGCTATAAATTTTGATTAAAAAATGGTGAGTACTAAAAACCCGGATGGACGTAGTAGCCCTCCATTTTTATATACTCCACATATTAGATTTGACTGAAGTAAAACTTTGTAAAGTTTGACCAAGTTTAGGCCGAACACAACAAACCATAATTATTAGAGAGGGCAAACTGTACATAATCTCAAAGCTTACCGATAATTGTAATTAAAATTATTTATTTGTACACACTCTCACACGTTTCCGATAATTTGGCGCATGTGTGGTTGTTCACTTAAGGAAGGGTAGTGTACCGCACGTGAAGGACGGGAAGTGCGACCAAGACGCGTGGATTGTTAGTTCATCGGAAGTACTCCCTCTGTTCCTAAATATTTGTCTTTCAAGTGGTTTGCAATGGACTACCACATACGGATGTACTATATGGACGCAGCTTCATTGACTTTAGCGCACTTGCCTTTGGGTTTATGACAGCTGGGCCCAAAATGTGGCTGGCCCACCATATGTACCCAAAAGCAAAAGTGCAGTTAAGGCACCGAGCTCACCTGTACTATAGTATATATATAAGCTGGAGCCTCAACGCTTGTTCGATATGGTTTGCACTCTCCACACTCTCGCCGCACTACATATATATACACGCTGGAGGCTCAGCGTTCCTTTGCTAGGGTTTGCTATATTCACTGTCTCCCACCCTCTTCACCAGATCTAAACAAGACTGTGTTGTGTCCTCTGTCTCTCTCACCCCCCTCGTAGCTGGCGAAGAAGGCGTCTAAATCCCGTTGCACCGGGAAAGGGGAGGACGTGTAGCGTTCACTCTATCACCTTCGGCGAGGAAGGATATCCACTGCCGGCTGCGCTTTTCTCTTTCACCCGTCGCACGCCTTGCCACATCCCGACGACCCTATGGTATAGGTTTCTTTGAAACCGTCATTGGTCTAGCTGCATGTTGATCTTTTTCGATTCTGTAGTCGAATCTAGGTCTTGGTTCAAAGAGGAAAGAAGGGTGCGGTGGGGTGGAGCATGAATCTAGGACGTGGTTCAATGAGGAAAGGAGGGAGGGAAATTAGTATAGACTAGCTATCCAACCGCTTTGTTGGTCGAAAAGGGAAGAAGGGGGTAACCCAGTACACACATCTGTAAGGAACCTAACTCTTTGTTGAAAGGGAAAGAAACTGGGGGGTCGAGTAGTTTGTGCAGGACTAGATTTGCTGCCCTCACATCGGAAAAAGTTTCAAAGAGAACAAATATGGGATCAATGCAGATATGTTGCTTGGCTACATACTCTGCATCACCCATTTATACGTGTGGACGCACATGGTGCTGGCATGTCCCATGCCCCATCCACATGATCGTGCAGTGTGTTTCGAGATGTTGTGTTACTTGTATTGGTACTGTTTTAAATAAATGTTGAATTGAAGCTATTGTATTTTTAGTAATGCCACTCGTAATTAAATCTTGAACTATTTTAAGAGAATTTCTCTGTTAATATGAATCAATGCAACCGCTTTTAGAAATGCTATTGTCCTATACTTTGTTTTCCATCAAGATAAGGTAGATGCTTCTTTTTGTGGCCGCATGTTTCATCCTCCTTTATTGGCGATAATTGTTTCCTTTTTGCCTCTGTTAAATCAGAGATATGTATTCAACTTTTGCTATAGCAAACTTAAATGTCACACCGCGACTTTTACTCGATTTCGTGAGTAATCGCACAAACGAGATTGGATTTCCTATTCATGTTGGCGTATTCAGACGTGATCTTGTGTGCGTCATGACAAAGTTGGTACTTGCCTTCATCCACATGATCGTCCAAAGGTGTTTTGAGATGTTGTGCTACTTGTATTGGTACTGTTTTAAATAAATGTTGAACTGAAGCTATTGTATTGTCTTTTTTCCCATTAAGTAGTGAACAAAAATGGGACCAACCCGGACATTATGCTTGTTGCTTTGTTACAACAAACTCGTGATCACCCCCTTTATAAGTAGATGGAAGCACATGTTGTTTTGGCGCCCACTCTCCCTTGGAACTGTTTATGCTTTTTGTTAATCTAATGTCATTGGTAAAATTAAGCAATGCCACTCTTAATTAACTCATCAATCTTATTTCAAAATCGCAACACTTGTTAGGGATTGGCGGGATTACCATTTTTGTGGCCGCATGTTTCATCCTCCTTTATTGGCCAGTAATTGATTCCTTTTTTGCCTCTATTAAAACATGGATATCTATTCAACTTGTTGCTATTGTGACATTTTGCTTCGCTTAATTTTGGTGGAACTGCACAAAATGAGACCGGATTTCCATATATGTGTTGAGATCTCTCTCAGGTCTTCCTCACAAGTTGTTTCAAATCTTGGTCTTGAAAGGTCAGTACCGACTTTCCTCAGAATTAACTACTGAATCTTATTTCAAAACTGCAACACTTGTTAGTGATCGGCGGGAGTACCATTTCTGTTAGGGATTGGCCGGAATACATGTTTAAGAAATGTATTGTTCAGATAATGTCTCTATTATTATATATCAGTCACAGTGTTTTACAAATGGTGCTATCCTACTTTGTAGTTCTTTCTACATGTTTAACCAAGGTATTGTTAAGATAATGTCTCTATTAAAATGAATCGGTTGCATTGTTTTATGAATGATACTTTTCTGCTTTGTCGTTCTTTATACATGTTGAAACTAGGCATTGTTAAGATAATGTCTCAGTTAATATGAATGAATCACACTAATTGAGGATTGCTACTCTCCTGCTTTGTTTCCCATTAAGATAAGGTAGATCAGTAGATGTTTTTCTTCTGGGAGTACAAGTCATCAACCGTTATTTCTCAGTAATTATTTCCCTTATACCTTTTGTTGCTTACAGGGATATCAAAATTAAAGCTCGGTTTTATTTCGAATTTGATTTTAGTTGAACTGCACAAAAGGAGCCAATGTGTCTAAGGCAAACTGCTGCATTAGTGGGTCGATTGGTCTTACCACTTTGCGTAAAGAAGCGTATAATCGCTTATGCGCTACATTACACAAGGAATGATCGAGAAGCTTTACAGAGTATTAGTAGACGCTGGTGAGATGACTAGTCTGCAGAGAGCAAAGGAAACTCTAAAACACGTAGAGTGCACTGGGCAAAAAGTGCCCAAACAAGTACAGGAAGCCAGGACAGGACTCCAAATCTGTCAATGTCATTCTAAGCAACAATGATGGGGCATCTGGGTATGGTAATCTGTGTACCGTACTTTCAGTTTGTTAGTCCACCGATTGGTGGGTTGACACTGGGGCCAATGTTCATGTGTGTGCTACTATGTCTTTTTTTTCTTGCAGCATATCAATACGATATCCACAGGGATGCTCAGCTTGATTTTAGTGGAACTGCACAAAATGTCCAGATGGTTTGTGTCCTCCATAATACTTCATCATGCACAATACATCGAATGGTTCTCTAATCATTCGTCGTCACCTTGAGCCACCATACTATATGTTTGAATGGTGCTGCCAGCGTCGGCCATTAAGAAGGGTAAGAAGTAAGACAAAAAGAGAGATGGCTGCTTTACTTGTGGTTCGGAGGAACACTGGGCAAACAAGTACCAAGAAGCCAGGACAGGACTCTAAGTCTGCCAATGTCACTCTAAGCAACAATGATGGGGCATCTGGGTACGGTAATCTATTTACCGTACTTTCATTTTGTTAGTCCATCGATTGGTGGGTTAACACTGGGGCCAATATTCATGTGTGTGCTGATGTGTCTTTGTTTTCTGCCAGCATATAAATACAAACTCCACAGGGATGCTCAGCTTGATTTTAATGGAACTGCAGAAAATGTTCAGATGGTTCGTGTCCTCCATAATACTTCATCATGCACAATACATCGAATGGTTCTCTAATCATTTGTCGTCACCTTGAGCCACCGGACTATCAGATGACAAACTGATGACAAACCCCGCCTGCTCCACAATCATAGGCATTACATATTTTGAATGGGAAAAGCTTGTCAAAGTTGACATTAGTTTAATATATTGGAATTGGAAAACCTTGTAAATTTTTGCTCATTGATGTTAGCTAGAAGACATGCATTTGATTTTTTTGAGTGGGACGCCCTTTGCTGTGAGCAACGTCAATTGTTATTTCCTATTCATCGCCTTTCGCCTGTAAGTAAATATTTACTCACGAGATGCATAGTCACATGAAGGTTGACTTATGTAAGGTATTTTAAGAGTCCGTTCTTAATGTTTTCTATGTAATGCCAGCCTTGTGAGTTTGATTGCAAAGTTGAGCTTGGAATCTTTGTATCATGCGGCATCACGAGCTGTTCACCGTGCCTCCTGAGAATAATGCTTCATATTGTTTTGCATGTTGATCTAATGCCCGTGATTTGCATGTTAAGAAGATCATCCTCTTCTATTGTTTCTGTGCTTAAGAAGTTCATTGTATTATGTTTCATTCATAGCCTATATGACAACTCGGGTAGGTTAGAGGTGAAACCATATGATCTTCCGACAAACTCATCATCTTAGGCCGTGATTGGATCATTGTTTTCCAACCAAAACCGCTTGTAAAACTGACGCTTGTAAATAAAAGCAGATGGTCTCGGGCGAAGCGCTTGGTTGGTTGATTTCGACTAGTAAAATATACACCGGTCTCTCAAATTACACGCGTAACCCGCCAGTTTTACTTACAGACCTCGGGCCCTCGGTTTCATTACGCCTGTATTTTACGCATTTTTTCCGATGACGACTAAATTACACTTGTATCTTAATACAGGTGTGAAATAAACTAGAGCTCCCAAGCGCGGCCTTACTATTTCATGTCGTCTCAGTCTCTCGAAGGTGCTCATAGGTGTCCGATGATCCTGGCTTCCTGAATGAGCAATGGCAATGCATCGAGACCATCCGTAGGGCCCATGAGGCCCTCTCCGTCGCCTTCGAGTTGGTGCGCTCGCCGTGGCGCCGAGCATTGTTAACATGGTCAATGAACATGAGGATTCAGGAGATGACTTTATTTTGGCTGGATGACAGTAGGGACCCACTAGGGCCATAGCCGTACGTACGCAAGTGCCTCCTTATTATGTACAACTATATATTTTTTTGCTTCCTCCTGGTTTGCTGACATCACGGTCCACACCATTGTCAACCGATGTAGTCAATATAAACGAGAGAATTGAACAAGGTGCGGCCGACAGCTGGGACCAAGCAGCTCGAGCAGTATTTGTGTTTTTGAGGCATGAGCACTGTAGAGTTTTTCTTGGCGATGTTTTCGTTGTTGTTTAGAGGAGAGCAGGGTATTAACTGGGCGGGCTATGGCCCGTCTAGCCCAGGACAGATATCCTGCCCAGATATTAATTTTTTTCAAGATGAAAATGGCTAGCCCAGCTATATGTTTTTTTAAGGAATAAGGAGGCAAGGTCAACTTGTTATTCTCCGCCCCGTTGGGCTACAAATCATTCCTAGGAGGGATGCATTAGGCTTAACAGTAAAATGGGCATTAAAAATAATAAATGGGATGTAATTATAAAAACTAGGCAGTAACTATAAAAAAAATGCACCAAGCACGAAATTAGTTTATAAAATATTATTTATGGATTTTGAAAATCTTAATTTTTAATTGTTGCGTGCGCAATGTTTCGTTAGATTTTTACGTAATACAAATTTATATTTAATCTGACTAGAAATTTCGGGATAAAAATATTTCGGATCCCATCAAAATGTGGGAAATTTTATTGAATTCTATCTTGAATGGTTGGTTGAAATTATTAATCGTTGTCCTAGCTAGAAAATGGATGTACTTTTAACAAATTGTAAATGGGTTGTAGTAAATTCCATTAGAATTCAAAAATGGGCTGTACATTCTTACAAATCGCAAATGGGCTATAAGTTTTCTGCCACACACTTGTGGGCCTACTAAGTTGACGCGTCCCTCGAAAAAAAAGTTGACGCGTATGAAAGGCTTTGTCAACTTATTATAGTCAACACACGGTTCTAGCAGCAGTGACCGTTGGATGTCCATCCAACGGATGCCGTGCTTCTTCTTCAATCTCGAGTATTCTAGCTTGACCCGCCCAAAAAATGATTCCTCCCCCTGACATCTGGGGCGCACCGTTTTGGAAGCTGACCTGTGGGCCTACTAAGTTGACGCGTACCAAGGGCTTTCTCAACTTAGTCAATATGAACGATTCTAGCTGCAGTGACCGTACGATGTCCATCCAACGGCCGTAGTGCTTCTTCAATCTCTGGTCTTCTTGCTCCAGTCGCCCAAAGCAGCACCGGTCGTGCCGCTTCCTCGCCTCTCGTTGTTTGTCTTTGCTGGGAGGCCTCACTACCCCCTACTACTCCCACCGTTGGCCAGGCCATCCCTCCACTCACCCACACCCCCTGTTATTCTACAGCGACGGCAGCCTCACACCGGAGCCGAACTAGTGAACCTTCGTACTCCTCTCCACGCGGGCTTCCACTGGCGCGTCTTCCCTGGCTCCGCATCGTCCCCTTCATAGGCCTCGCCGCTCGCTGTCGTCCACCGCCCTGGTGCTCTTGGCGCGGTGTGGTCAACATGGTCAAGGACTGACTTCCATCGGAATAGTACTGTACTTGGAGAGGCTGACAGCTGAGTCCATGGCAACCGCAAGGAAGTGCCTCCTTATTAGCGGAAAATAATTATTCCTCCACTTGACAGCAGGGACACACCAGACGGGCCACCATATTTGGTGAAAAAAATTCCCCCTAACTACTGGGACCCACCGAACGGGCCACCGTATTTCGCGAAAAAAACGTTCCCCCCGCTGTCAGCTCGGACCCACCGGAAGTGCCTCCTTATTACGCACGCACAACAAAATGAATACCCCCCTGCTAGTTGGGACCCACCTTGGTGGGAGGCTGACTTGTGGGCCTACTAAGTCGACGGGGACGGAGTGCTTTGTCAACTTAGTCAATATGAACGATCCTAGCTCCAGTGACCGTACGATGTCCGTCCAACGACCGTAGTGCTTCTTCAACCTATGGTCTTCTTGCTCCAGCCGCCCAAAGCAGCGCCGGTCGTGCCGCATGCTCCTGCCTAACGTGGCTAGCTATGCTGCCGCGTAGGCCTCACCGCCCCCTACTATTCCCACCGCTGGCCAGGCCCTGCGGCGACGGCAGCCTCACACCGGAGCCGAACTAGTAAACCCTCGTACTCCTTTCCGCGCGGACTTCCACTTCCGCGTCTTCCCCGGCTCCGCGTCGTCCCCTTCCTAGGCCTCGCCGTCGTCCACCGCCCTGGTGCTCTCGGTGCGGCGTGGTCAACGTGGTCAAGGAACGACTTCCATCGGAAGAGTAATGTATGTGGAGAGGCTGACAGCTGGGTCCACGGCGGCCACAAGGAAGTGCCTCCTTATTACGCGTAAAATAATTATTCCTCCACCTGACAGCAGGGACCCACCGGACAGGCCACCGTATTTCACAAAAAAACATTTCCCCCTGACTACTGGGACCCACCAACTACATCTTCGCACGCAAGGAAGTGCGTCTGGGCAAAAAAAAAAACAATTCACCCCCCTGACTGCTGGGACCCACTAGCTACATCTTCGCAGGTCGGGACCCACCTGGTCGAAGCGTATGTAGCGTTGTCATTCTGGTTGCGAATGTGTTCGTACATACTGATCAATGTAGAGGCGCACACGTGTCGTAGTAGAGGCACGCACGTAGCATGTACACGTACGTACATCGGCCAGTGTGCGAGAAAGAAAATATGGCCACGTACGTACATAAGGGCAGGGTCTCGAACGCCTACTCGTGCATACGTACGGCCAGGGCTCGTGTACATGGCTGGGTCAGAATGGACAAACAACGTCGTCGTCGTGTTCATGGGGAACCCACCGGCTGGGTCGGAACGGAATGCGTCGTCGTGTTCATCGGAAGGGCTTGGATGGAACAGCCGATGGAAATGAGGCCTGGCGTACCGCGGAACAGAGGAAACGGCCTTGTGTTCGGCCGTCCATGTTTGAAACGGGATCCTGTTTATCGGGAGGGGTCTGGCATACCGCAAAACGGACAAAACGGACCTCCTACGGCCGAAACGGGGGTCCTGTTGATCGGGAGGGGTGTGCCGTACCGTAAAACGAAGGAAACGGACTTGTGTTGGAGCGCTATGGTCGAAATGGGGGTCCTGTTCATCGGGAGGGGTGTGGCGTACCGCAAAACGGGACTCAACGGGATACTGTTCATCTCCACCGCCGACCCCCTCCAGCCTCCACGGCCTAGTGTTCATCCACCATCGACCTCCTCCAGCCTCCACACAGGATCGTTCATCCACGGGCTCCTGTTCATCCAGCCTCCACCGCGCGCTACTCCACCGGCTACTGTTCAACTAGCCCTCTCCACGGGCTCCTGTTCAACCACCCCTCCACGGGTTACTGTTCATCCAACCCTCCACCGTCTACTGTTCATCCAACACTCCACGGGGTGGTCCTGTTCATCCAGCCCTCCACGGGGCCCTGTTCATCCAGCCCCAACCGGCTCGATCTATCGGGGTCATGTTCATCCAGAGGCAACACCACGGGGTCTTGTTCATCCACCCCCACCGGGAACTGTTCATCCAAACCCCACCAAAGAACGCCATCGCTCATTCAGAGGCAAGATCTATTGGCTTTGATTAGCGGTAGTAGTGAAGGAATCGCCGATCGGGTTCGATTAATGACCATCGATCAATCGCTTCGAGTTGAACGCTGCTTCGCAAAGGTCTGCAATCGCTCGGGTTCAGTTAGAGCCCAATGCCTCGCTCGGGTTCAGTTAGGGCCCAACGCCTCCACTACTAGAAAAAGGCCTGTTAGTGGCGCACCTATTTTTGCCATTAATGGCGCACCATAGGTGCACCACTATTACCACGCCACTAGTAACAAATACTAATGGCGCACCTCTGGTGCGCCATTAGTATCCTAGATAATAGTGGCGCACCACATAGTGCGCCATTACTATGCCTAGAAGTGCGCCATTACTATCTGACTTAGTAATGGCGCACCACATAGAAGTGCGCCATTACAAACAAATTTTTTTCAAAAAAAGTTCAATTTTTTTTCAGAATTTTTTTTGTTTTTTTCTTAATCTCGGGTCACTATGGCTTAATCTTGGGTAAATATGCTTAATCTCAAGTCAAATCGCACTCCATGGTCAAACTTCCCGGAAGGTCACCCATCCTCACACTACTCCAGCCCGACACTTAACTTCGTAGTTCTATCCAACCCCAGCACCTGCTCACTTAACATGCACTTGTTGATGTATCTATCATATCAATCCTATTAAACCTTGTTGATGTCTTGGACTTTGTTCATGTTCATGAGTGTGATGAAATTTTGAAAAAATATTTCAAACTTCCCGGTCATATTACGTATCATATTTGGAACATTTTTTCCAAAAAAAATTCGAAGCCAATTTTTTTTTCTGTTACTAGTGGCGCACTTAGCAAATGCTGCTCCATTCCTAAGTTTGATTTTTTTTCATTTCCCCCCTCTAGATCTTAAAAGCCCCATATCCTTTATTTTGTTAGGTTTTTGGGGATTCAAAAAATATTCAATGAGGTTCCCCCCGGTTGAATTCGGATGTAACATTTCGAGTAGATGATTTTTCATATAAAAACTTTTTAATCCGAGTTCGTATGCAAAAGTTATGCCCATTTTACTAAATTCCAGAGAGATTTTGCAAATAAAGTCGAAATTCATATTTGTATATTTTCCCAACAACTAGACCACATATCACATGGGAAACTTATTTTCTTTTATTTTTTTGACATTTCCATCATTTTGTTTTATTTTTTTAAAACTGAAAAGCCGGTCCACGAGGGAGGGGGGGTGCAAAAAAAGTTAGTAATGGTGCACCTTCACAAAGTGCGCCATTACTATGTGTATGACTTGGTGAAACCTTGGTCAAAGTTAGTAATGGCCACTTTGTATAGGTGCGCCATTACTAAGTTTGACATAGTAATGGCCCACCTATGCAAAGTGCACCATTACTAAGTTTGACCAAGGTTTGACCCATTCATACACATATTAATGGCGCACGATGGGTGTGGTGCGCAATTACTAGTTAAAACTAGTAATGGCGCACTGTCCCCTGGTGTGCCACTGCTAAGTCTGGGGAGGGGTGTGGCCAGGACAAAACTAGTAATGGCGCACCACATGCCAGGTGCGCCATTAGTAATATGTCAATTAATGGCGCACCACATACATGGTGCGCCATTAATGTCCATATTAGCTATAGCCGTTTTCTAGTAGTGCTCGCACCCACGCGGGTGCGTGTACGAGAGAAACGCGCATCGCTCGGCCCCGACCACCCACCGTAACCGGGAACACCCCTATATTTTCCTCGCTCTCACTTCTACCACATTTTTTCCGTCATGGACGGCCCAAAGAATGTCATGCAGCTGCGTCTCCGGCCCGCCCAGGACGAAAATCCCATTTTCTGTCATGATTCTTTGTCATAGAAGTAGGACCCCACCACATCTATGATGATACCGGGTTTTGTCACAATTATCGTCATAGAAGTGTCATAAGTATGACAAAAAAAATTCGTTCGGCCCCAAATGTCACGGATGTGTCTTTTTTTTGTAGTGATGGGACCTTTTCCTTCCTCTAATGGGTATACACATTTTTTGGTTGATGTTGATTATGTTACTAAATGGGTAGAAGCTATTCCAACTAGTAGTGCTGATCACAACACCTCTATTAAAATACTAAGGAAGTTATTTTCCCAAGGTTTGGAGTCCCTAGATATTTAATGACTGATGGTGGTTCACACTTTATTCATGGTGCTTTCAGTAGAATGCTTGCCAAGTATGATGTTAAC
This sequence comes from Aegilops bicornis, assembly GCA_021605145.1. Classification (NCBI taxonomy): domain Eukaryota; kingdom Viridiplantae; phylum Streptophyta; class Magnoliopsida; order Poales; family Poaceae; genus Aegilops; species Aegilops bicornis. Next base: position 135,616,504 of record CM038671.1, read on the forward strand.
CATAGAATTGCATCACCTTATAATCCTCAGTCTAGTGGTCAAGTTGAACTTAGCAATAGAGAAATTAAATTAATTTAGCAAAATACTGTCAATAGGTCCAGGAAGAATTGTTCTAAGAAATTAGATGATGCACTTTGGGCTTATAGAACAGCATATAAAAAATCATATGGGTATGTCTCCTTATAAAATGGTTTATGGAAAACCTTGTCATTTGCCTCTTGAGTTAGAACATAAAGCATACTGGGCAGTTAAAGAAGTCAACTATGATTTCAAACTTGCTGGTTAAAGAACTCAACTATGATTTCAAACTTTCAGGCTTATGAAAATGCAAAATTATTCAAAGATAAAGTTAAAAGATGGCATGACAAAAGAATCCAAAAGCGTGAGTTTTAAGTCGGAGAATATGTTCTTCTGTACAACTCTCGTTTTAGATCCTTTACAGGAAAGCTCCTCTCGAAATGGGAAGGCCCATATGTCATCGAGGAGGTTTACCAGTCTGGAGCCATCAGAATAAATAATTTCGAAGGCACTAACCCGAAGGTTGTCAATGGGCAACGAATAAAGCATTATATCTCAGGTACTCCTATTAATGTTGAAAGTAATATTATCCAAACTTTGACACCGGAAGAACACATAAAAGTGTCCTTCCGGAACACCCCAGAATAGTCAAAATAAGGAGGTACGTGATACGGTAAGTAAATGGTCTCCAAAAAATCCGCAAAAATATTTTTTGTTAGTTTTGGAATATTTTAGAATTTTGGAAATATAGAAACTTCCAGGAAGCGTCCCCTGGTGGGCATAAGACACCATGGTGCGCCTGGCATGCTTGGCGCGCCCAGGCGGGTCGTGCCAACCTGGGGCACCTTCCGGACTCTATTTTTCTTCTGTATACTTGTCCTGCAAGATAAAAATTCTATGTATACTTCCCGAACCTGTTAACCACCGTATCACACAGAAATCCTCTGCTCTCTTTTCTTGCTGTTTCTGGTCAGATTTATCAAGCCAGGCATCATGTCTTCCTTCTCCTCCAACTACATGGAAGAATTTGCTTGGCTGATGAAGATCGAGACGAAGAGGGAGGAGCCTACGAATGCTGACAAGGGAGGCAAGGGCAAGGAAGCTACTGTAAATCCATCCCCGGTGACAGCACAAGCACTGTTGGCTGAGGAGGAGGAAGAATCTTCTTCACCACCAAAGGAGAACTGAGTATCGGGTATGGGCACTCCCCTTAGCTTCCGCCAAGCTTGGGGGAGGTGCCCCGATATCGTATGATCCCACTATCTTTTTTCTTTTACTTATCTTAGTTCGATCTTTTTGCTTTAGATGAAATAAAGTAAGTTCAATCCTTTTTATTCGAGAGTCTGCTTAGTGATCTATATATCCTCGTAATCGTGTGCCAGTTATATAACAAAGTTAGTTTGAGTTTTGCTTTCTTTACTTTCATGTTGCAAATAAAGAGAAGAAATAGGAAACAAAGAAAAATAAAAGAAAGGAAATAAATCAATAAGATCATATACTAATCCTATGGTAGGTGATGGCACCAGATAAGGAAAAGTATAAGTAGGAAATTTTATTAGAGATTGACAAACATAGCATTAGTCAATGATGCAACTCATGAAAGAATTAATAAGGGAAGATAAGATTCACATATAAATATACTATCCCGGAAATCTTTTGTGATTTGAGCCCTCATCAAAATATTATATGTCAAAATTGTTGATGTTGGACAAGGAAGACAACTTAATGATTTATGTATATTTATATTCACATAGAAGTCATATTGTCATACAGTACTATCGCTGTGGAACGTCACCTATGGGATCACAAGAATCCCTACTACGGTTGCCGGGGCGCAGGGTTGCGAGGAGAGCAAGGCTAGTAGACAGCCCAAGGATCATTTACCCAGGGTCGGGCCGCGAGGATGCGTAAAACCCTAGTCCTGCTTTGGTGGGTGTATTTCTGAGAGTTCTTGAGCTCTCGAACTAGCTCTGGTCAATGCGTGATTCGAAAGAGCCGAATCGCTCTCCAGTATGCCATGGGCCTCCTTTTATAGTTGAAAGGGGCTGCCACAGTGGCACACAGGAGGTGGAAAGGCGTATAGTGCTCTGAGCTTATCGCGCATATTACAGGACAAGACGCATTTAATGCGTAGCTTAGGTGTCCCCTTGCTTTATTGGGGACGGGGGCAAGGCCCATCCCGTCCATCGCCACTCCTCCTCGCCTTGACACGCGCCCTGGCCAGCGACGCATGCGGCGCCACGAAGGCAGGCAGGCAGCTGAGGTGGCGCGGTGGTGGAGCCTCCATGAAGATATGTATGCTGCCACGCAGGCGCTTGATGAGTTGGCCTGGGAGCTGCATGTTGCCACGCAGGAACCCGCCCAGCTGGTTGGGCTGGAAGCTTCATGTGAACGACGGTGGAAGTTTGGTTGGCGCGGGCCTAGCGGTGGCCCTGCTGGCGTCCTTGGTGAGGGCCTTGCCGGGTGGGCCGGCAAGGGTCTTGCCGTGGCGCGCTGTCGCCCCCGGCAAGGGCCTTGCCGGGGCTCTGGTGGCCTTCCTCGGCAAGGATCTTGCCGAGGATCGCCGTCTTCTAATCCTCATCTGATCTCGAACATGTCTTCACAAAGATCTGCTTGCCACCACAGAGGTGCCTTCCCGAGCCCTGGCCCCACGTGGATGACGGCGTTGGGGACCGTGGGCTCAAGGGTGGCTCGCTCTGTTGGTGTGGGGCTGCTGAGGCTGCCCCCGGCAAGGGCCTTGCCGGGGGAATCTGCTTCATCCCTCTGCTCTTTGTGGTCTTGGCCTTGGCGTTGCTCTGGTTACCTTGGGCTTCGTTTTTACCTTGGCTCACTTAGCCTGCTCTGCTTGCCGTGACCGTAGGCGTGGCTCCGACTGCCCGTGCACAAGTATAGGGGTACAAAAACGCACCCCTCTTTTTGTACACCAACAGGAGCCCCCAGGCCCGGGCCACACATAAGCGCGACACGTTGTTGGGCCAGGCCCAAAACGGTGCGCGGCCAAGTGGGGCGGCTTTTACCGCGGTAAAACTTTTCACGCGCTGCGCTTCCCACGACCCGCGCGTGCGACGCGGCGAGGAGTGTGTGCATGACGTGGGCGGCATGCGTGGGGTGGTTCCTGCACGCATGCGTCATATCGCAGTAAATGGGCAGCACGACCCGCACCTTCCCCATAAAAAGGGATAACCGCGGGCGCACTGTTCCTTTTACCCTTCGTGCAACCCCGATCTCGGAAGCCTCTGCTCGCCTTCCCCTTCGTCTCCAAGCCTCGTTCCTACTCGCCGTCGTTGCGCTTCCGCCGCCCTCTGTCCTGCCTTCCTCCCGCAGCCGCCATGGCGCCAAAATCCACCAAGGGCAAGGGAGTTGCCAAGGACGCCGGAGCCGCGGAGCTGCCGGAGAGTGCGCTGGCGGTGCAACGGACGCAGTCCGCCTTCTTCCCCTCGACAGTCGACGTGCTCGAGCTTCGGGACTCCTTCAGGCCCATGTGGGGAGTGAAGACGGGGGGGGGGGGGGGGGATTCTGGGCCACCGGCCATGCGTGTCATCCCCGCCGACTGCACTGAGGCTACCCCAAATCGGTACCCCTTCTTTGTTGATTATTTTTCTTGTGGGCTCTGTCCTCCCTTCTCCGACTTCTTCAGCGACATCGTGCACACCTTCGGCTTTCGCCTCCTGGATTTTACTCCGAATGCGGTGGCGTGCATGGCCCTTCTCGTGCACCTCTGCGAAGGCTTTGCTGGGGTGCACCCCAACACGGCGCTCTTCCGCAATTACTTCTTCCCTCGGATCCAAACGGGAGGTGCCATCTCGGGGTGCATCACCTGGATCCCAAAATCCAAGGGAACGTACCCGGACGGCGTGTCAGGACCCCGATTCTAAGTCACACCGATCTAGCCGGTAACACCTCATATCACTTTGCGGCCTCACGCGCGGTATTCCCACGGGTGTCGCCTTACCATGGCCCGGGACCGTTTGCGCCTTTTGGCTCACGTATATGCTATTGTCGCTAGCATCCATATGACAGAGAACCGGGCCGACATGACTAGTCGTGAACCCAAAGTGGCACTAACTTACGGGGACAGGCATACATGACTCAACATCGAGCATGTCGGTCGCCAGCGTGAACCAGCTAACAGGACTGTGAACCGGGCTGTAGTGAGCTAGGCAGGACTCGGATGTCACCGCGTGATATTTCCCGAAGGACGAGACATATAGGAACGAAGTGAATCACATGCCGGCCAGTCAAGTGTTCCAGAGCAGTAGTGCTGGGCTAGTAGGACTCCGGTGAACCGGGCTTTAGCGGACTACTATGGCTCATGGAAGCACAAGACTTTCCCCATAAGAGAGGCTACCAAGGATAAACAACTAGGTTGAAGGATCCCACACATACCAAGCATTTCAATCATACACACAATATGCTCGGTGTAAATACAAGATGGCATTACAACATAACTCTACGACTCAAATATTTATTCATCAGGCTCCGAGGAGAGAGATAATACAAACATGGGTCTCATGACCCAACATTCAGAGCATACAAGTCAAAGCACATGCGGAAGCTTAACATGTCTGAGTACAGACATCTACAAATAAAAAGGCCGAGAAGCTCGACTATCTACAAGATCCCGCCGAGGGCACAAGATCGTGGCTGAGGTAACAAGCTAAACGTCAAGTCCATGTGGAACTACTAAGCGACCGACGTCTCTCTGCAAAAACATAAAATAGGCAAACGTGAGTACAAATGTACCCAGCAAGACTTACATCAGAACTATCTACATATGCATCATTATCAACAAAGGGATGGTGGGGTTTAACTGCAGCAAGCCAGCTTTGACTCGGTGGCTATCCTCAACTACGACTGCAAGTAACTCTTTTGATGTGGCGCACACGAGTCCACATATTCACCATATCAATACACCACTATGGATCCGCTCCCGTCTCCCTACGAGAACGCCATCAATAGCACTCACGCTTATCTTGCGCATTTTAGAGTATCCACTTTCACTTGTCTATGAACTGTACAGGCAACCCAGAAGTCCTTTACCGCGGACACGGCTATTCGAATAGATGATGTTAACCCTGCAGGGGTGTACTTCTTCACACACGTTCTCACCACTTACCGCCGTTTACACGACATGTACTCGTCAACCTTCAAGCGGAAGCCCAACGAGGGTGTCGGCCACGACCTGACTAACCACACAAGTCTCTCGTCCAGGTTTATCGCCTATTCGGGTTCCATCCGCAAGGAGATCCGGCCGGGGTGTCGCTCACGGCCCCAAACGATGTGTGCAGGGTTCCCAAGCCCACCATCCGGGTGCCACTTGGTACACCAGGCCACGGTGCCTAGTCTGACCCAAGCCCACCTGTACCGGGTGCCACTTGGTAGACTACTAACACAACCTACAAACACCAGAAACTAGTTGCAACTCCTGGACAGAGATCAAGTTGATTAATAAGTCGAGAGAGCTTGGAGCGCCCGGAGCCCAATGTGTGGTAGTAACTGTTTCATGGATCACAAACACAGAACTCAGTTCCTGAGGATGGCTGCTATGAGACAACCCACCATGTACTCCTACATGGCCTCTCATCGCTACCTTTACCAAATCGTGTTCACACACTTAGCTCTCAACAGTAGGACATATTCACCACATTCCAATTCATCCCTGATGAATCAGACCGGACTCAACTCTAAGCAGTAGTAGGCATGACAACAAGCATGAATGAGTAGGCACATCAGGGCTCAAACAACTCCTACTCATGCTAGTGGGTTTCATCTATTTAATGTGGCAATGACAGGTCATGCAGAGGAAAGGGGTTCAACTACCGTAGCATGTAACAGTTGGATCATTGCTGTCCTAATGTAGTAAAAGAGAGCAGGAGCGAGAGAGTGGGATTGTATCGGAATGAACAAGGGGGGTTTGCTTGCCTGGCACTTCTTAAGATAGTATAGTTCTTCATCGGTGTCATCGAACTCATCGTCAGAACCACGTCTACTCAGAGGGGACAATCACCGACAAACAAAGAAGAAACACAATCAATGCAATGCAACAATATGATGCATGATCATGACATGGCAATATGATGTGATTTGGGCTAATGCAACAGCAAGTCATTTTGATTGCAGTGGAATTCAAAACTACATCAAATCCCAACTCCAAAATTATTATCAAAGTTGTCCTATTCATGTTTCATCCTAAACAGTGAAGTTAACTTGATCAAACATGCATGAAAATGGTACAGCTGGATAGATTGGATTTTTCTGACCATTTTTCATATATAAATTATTTCATTCTGAGTTACGGTTGAATTTATATGAATTTTGAAGTTTTGGATATTTTCTGGGATTTATGAATTATTTAAAATTAAACTAAATCCAGAAATATATTTACTGCGTCAACAAAGCATCATGGTGATGTCAGCAGGTCAACAGGGTGGTCCAGGTCAAACCTGACCAAAGGGGCCCATCGGTCGGTGACACGTAGTCACCATGAGAGGTCGACGCGTGGACCCGGTCAATGCTGACGTGGCCAAGTCAAACTGACTGGTGGGGCCACGGCCATTAGCTTAATCTAAGCGGGGAGGTAAACCTCTGATTAATTAAGGGTGTGGGCCCCATTTGTCAGTGAGAGAGGAGGGTTAATTAGTGCTAACAGTGGGGTTTAGCCGGCGACTAATCGCCGGCGTAAGCGGGGCACGACGGAGTTGCCCGTCCGGCCAACTCCGGTGATGAGGGGTCGTGCGGCTGGGTTTGCTGGAATCGGCGCAACGAGCCGCGTCGGTTGGTTGCCTCGAGCGGTCCTGGGGTGGCCGGGTGTGCCGCCGGCGTCGAGGTTTAGCGGCGGCGGAGCTCGGGCTCAAGCGGGTGCGGGGTTTCAGTGCGAGCTTAGAGCAACGGCGTGGCGCGTTCGCTTCCTGGGGATGCGTTGAGCAAGTTGGTGATGCTAGGGCGAGCGGAAGAGCGCAAGAGCATGGAGCTCGTCGGCCATGGCGGCGGCCGGAGCTCGGAGCTCGCGGGAATGGTAGCTAGCGGACGAGAAAGTAGGGGGCGAGCATAGAGGGAGGGGCAGGGGCTCATAGTGGATCCGATGGGGAAGACGGCGAGGCCGGGGAAGCACGAGAGGCGGCGAATCGGGCGACGGCATCTGGAGGCCGTGGCCGGGGAAGAAGGTCGCGGTGTCGTCTTGGGGCCGTCCTGGCTCGTGTAGCTCGGCGAGGAGGGAGAAGATGTTGCGGCGGAGCCTCTGAGAGCATCGGCAATGCGAGGCAGTGGTTGTGGCCACGGCGGTGCTCGTCGGCGGCGACGACTGGCTCTCGGGTGGCTGTGAGAACGCGAGGGGGAGGAGGGAGAACAACCAGAGAGAGAGGAGAGCAAGAGGGGGCTCGTGCGTGTCTCCTGGCGTCTCGAGAAGGGTCGGGGAAGAGAGGAAGCAAGCAGGGAGCTGGCCACGGTGATGGCTCGCGCGTCGACACGCCTCTGCCAGTAGGCAGAGGTTGAAGATAGTGGTACCCTGGTGGTTTGGGCCGTAATTGGGTGGCAGTGGGCTGCCTGTGAGTGCAGGTAAAACTCTATCTCTTTTAAAATTTGTTTCTGTTTTCTATTGTTTGCCTCTGTTTTGATTTTGTTTAACACCAAATCATTTTTATATAATTCTGAAAATATTTTTGGGCACTTTTTAAATTATTCCCAACAGACCTCAACTTGTTTCAGAATTATTAGAACATTTAAAATATTTATAGGATTTAAATGCCCCAATTCAAATACAATATGAGTTAATTCAATAATCCACATGTCATGAAAAAATGTGCAACATCTCTCGATTCTCAAGCTTCCAGCATTTTCCAAAAATGGTGAACATTTTTGAAGGCCTTTGGGTTCATTGAAAAATATTTTTAGTTGAACCTATTTGAATTGATTTAGTGCTAGGGCTTGGTCATCCCCACTTCAAGTTTATGAGAAATTTAAACATGATACACACATGAAGGGCTAGCCTAGTTCATACCAGAACTAGGGATGTGACACGGTGCCATGAAGGAGAGGTGGGAAGAATGGCGGGGCCGGTGGTGCTGGATCGAAGAGAAGGACCCGCCGGCATCCTGAAGAGTTCGCCGGGCGCCACCGGTTCACGGAAACGATTGGAGCGACGTTGACGCCGACGACGGAAAGCTCACGGTTTCGACCACCATGATTCTCCGGCTTACCCAGGCCGGGCTCACCCTTGAGATGATCGGGGCAGAGTTCATCCGTCGCCGGATCACTCCTCTGCATAACAAGGGGAGGCCAGCCTGGCTCTTCACGAACCCCGCCGACATCATGCGGCTCCGCCCCGGCCTCGACCACAACTTCACAGTTATGGGACACGCCCATTTCTGCCAGCGGATCTTCTAGCTTGACGTGGGCCGCGACGGCGAGGTCGAGCGGACCGGCAAGGTCGTGAGGGCCACCGCGAAGGACGGCAAGGTACTCAAGGGGCCTCTGTTCAAGCTGCCGACGGGGGTGGTCCCGTTGTGCAACAACTCGCATCGGTCCGAGATCATTGCCATGATGCCGGACTGCACCGCGCATGGCCCCGACCCGAGCTGGAAGGAGCCGAAGGACGCCGAAGTGCAGCAGTTCTTTGACACCCTGCATGAGGGGTACGTCAACGCCAACATCGAGCGGCTGCTTGTCCAGGACACCACCCAGGCGGAGCTGGACTACATCGCCACCAGGGCGAGGGAGGCACAGCTTGCCAGGGAGGCCGGCAGTGCCGACGGTGTGGAGGACAAGGCCGCGACAACCACGGAGGAGGAGGGGTTCGCCCGATGGGCGGCGGCCGCCGGGGGGGGGGGCAGCAGCGCCGGCACCGAGGCTCCTCTGGTTGAAGATGCGACCGACGAGTCGTCGTAGGAGGAAACCGAGACCGCAGGCCCGACGCCAACCAAGGGGAGAGGGAGAGTCCTGCGGCGGGCCAGCTCCGGCGAGCCGGTCCGGCCCGGCAGGGCTGCGCGGCCACAGCTGACCTTGGAGGGGTCCGGGCGCCACACAAGGGCTGCGACGGCAAAGAAGCCGGCGAAGGCCGCGGTGAAGAAGAAGACTGCCTCCCCTTCTTCGTCCATGCGTGTCTAGACACCACCTCCCTCTCCTCCTCTGGCGGATGTTGATATGGAGGTCACCTTCGATTATGGATCCCTCAACCCGAGGAGGAAGATGAAAATGGCAGACGAGGAGGTGGACGACGAGTAAGTATCTGGTTCCTTTTTCGTTATCTCTGCTCAATCTGTGTTGCTCGTCTTGACTTGTCTTCATCCTTGCAGGGATGCGGAGACGCTGGCCCAGAGAGTGAAGAGGGCCAAGGTCCCAGTGGGTGGCCAGCCCCCAGTTGGTACTTCGGGGGCGCCACTGGTGGTGTTGAGCAGCCTGGACAGCAGCCCCCGCCAGAGCTCCCAGCGTAAGTTCATCACTCCTCTCCCGTCGACATGGGTCAGCGGCACGATACTTTGGTGCTGACCTTTCCAGGTATGCAGGAGGAGAGCAGCAGCAGGAGGAGCCACAGAGGGCTACTCCCAACATGTCGCCCCCATCGACCACACCGCCCCGAGGGGCGTCCCTGGCAAGGGCGCCGGATGCCGAGCCCACGCACATGGAGGAGGAGGAGGAGAACTTGGGCGCCAGTGGCTTTGCCTTGACGCCAAATGTTGGCGGGGAGGGGACTTCCGTTTCCCAGCCGGGTACTGGCGCAGGTAAGTAGTTCGCCGTTCGTCCCTGCTTCTTTTTCTCTCTGGTTCTTTGTCCTGGCCTTGCCTCACCCCCTTCTTCGGTGTCTAGATTCCTCCTCGGTGAACCCAGAGGACATGGACGCCGTCATCGAGGACGTCGCCAAGGCCACCGATGCGGACGCCGAGAAGATCGCCGCCGAGGAGGCCGCCAAGGACGCTGCCGAGGACGCTGCCAAGGGGCCTGCCGGAGAGGCCGGTGGGGCCGCTACCGAGGAGGAGGAGGAAGTGGCTGATGACCAGCCTTCCTCTTCTGCTGCTTCTGGCTCCGGCAAGTACCTGAGGGTGAGCGACGACTTGTTCGTCCACCTTCCAGGCGCGTCGAACACCAGGACACCCGTCGTGGAAGAGGTGTTCGACGACGAAGTGCTTGCCACTGCCGGGCTTGAAGTCGTCGACGAGCCGATCGTTGGCGGCGACGGTTCGCGGGAAGAGCGGCTCCTCCATGCCATGGGCGCCGACTTCGAAGCTCCGAGCGCTCCGCCGCCCGCCTGGACAAGGCTAAGTCCAGGACGGCGGTGGTGGAGAGGGCGGAGGCGGACCTCCAGAAGCGCGTCGTTGAGACGCAGGACTGGTTCCGCGGGGTCCACAAGGAGCTCAAGGCTGCCCAGGGCGAGCTGGCCAAGCGCGACGTGGAGCTCACCATGAAGCTCACCAACGTCGAGAAAGCTCAGGAGACGGCGAGAAACTTGGCCGAGGCCACCGAGGCCGCCCGGACCCAGCACGAGGCCGCGCTGAACTCCCAACAGGAGGACCTTGCCGCCATGCTTCGCGGCAAGGATGCAGAGGTGGAGAAGCTTGTCTTGCAGCGGACCAGTGAGCTGGTGCAGAGGCACAAGGAGGCACTCAATGCCCAGGCCTGTTCATGGGGCAAGGTGGAGGAGTTGGAGGCGGGCGTGACGGGTTGAAGGAGTAGCCCTCAAGCTGTCGGGGAGAGGGACACGCTTAATAGTGCCTGGCCCGAGGCGCAGGCGCGGTGATCGTCAGCAAGGCCGGGGAGCTCTCCGAGGCCAACAACTCCATCAAAGACCTCAAGCTGAAGCTGGAGGGTCTTGAGAAGGTGCTGTCGGAGGCCAAAGCCCGAGAGGGGACCCTAGCCAAGGAGCTGGAGGCCGAGAAGTAGTTGCGGATGAACGAGGGCCTCAACTTCGCAGATCACGTGGCGGGTGAGAGCCGTTGGCTCGATCACCTCGCCACTGTCGCCAACCAGGCCGCCGCGCAGCTGGCCATCATGGGGATTCCGGACGTGAGGTATGTCCCGGAGCGGAGCGTGAGCGCCAATTGCAGCATGACCATGTTCTTTGAGAAGGTCATCGGTGCTCTGGAGCGGCTCCACGCCAACCGGGCGGCCTCACTTGCCGACGAGTCCCAGAGGTTTTGCTAGGGTGCCATGACAAAGGTTCTCACCAAGGTGGCACACTGGTACCCCGACCTCGACTTCGACGCCGCTATTTGGAGAGCTTGCCGAGGAGAATCGACCTCGCGCCACTCAGGGAGCGCATCAAGCCCATCGTCAGCCGAGTCGGCGGAATTCAGAGGGTGGAGGGCCAGCGCCGGGGTTAGGCATCCCATTATTTATCGCCGCTGCAGGTTCACAACCAAGACAATCGCTATCTCTAGTTAGAACCGCAGCAACAATTTGATGTAACATAACTCTGCAGCACTTTCGGTATGATGCATGTTATTTTCCTGTTCGATTTTCCTTTGTATGTCCACCCTACGTTACTAGGTAGGCTCGCCGGCACGGAAACCCAAGGCGGCATCTTGGGGACGGATCCCCATTGGCCTGCGGGTGTGCTTGCTGCCGGGCGAACCACCTTGCCGCCCTTAGCACGGCCGCCCGAACTGTCGAGCTTGACTCGAGTCAGAGTCGGGAGCGTTGCCAAGTGCGGAAGGCTACCCTGCCACTCTTGACGCGGCGGCTTTGAGCTGTTGAGCGGACTCGAAACAGAACAAGGGCGTTGCCAATTGCGGGAGGGCCCCTTTGCGTGCAGGTTTCTCATACATAGGCAAGATCTCCGAGGACGATAACCTTACGTGTAAAAGGAAATAACCCAAGGCTCTGAATGACTTAGCTTTTCTATTGCCGAGCCGGCGTCGTTCCTCCAGCCGCCTTCTTCTCAGAAACCGAAAGCGATGAAGAACTGCTAGGCTAACTACTAGACCAGATTCTCACAATTGCGCCCACTACCTGGCGCGCCAAAGATGTCGGTGTGGAACGACACCTATGGGATCACAAGAATCCCTACTACGGTTGCCGGGGCGCAGGGTTGCGAGGAGAGGAGGGCTAGTAGACAGCACAAGGATCGTTTACCCAGGTTCGGGCTGCGAGGATGTGTAAAACCCTAGTCCTGCTTTGGTGGGTGTATTTCTGAGAGTTCTTGCGCTCTCGAACTAGCTGTGGTCAGTGCGTGGTTCGAACGAGCCGAATCACTCTCCAGTATGCCATGGGCCTCCTTTTATAGTTGAAAGGGGCTGCCACAGTGGCACACAGGAGGTGGAAAGGCGTACAGCGCTCTAAGCTTATCGCTCATATTACAGGACAAGACGCTTTTAATGCATAGCTTAGGGGTCCCCTTGCTTTATTGGGGACGGGGGCGAGGCCCGTCCCGTCCGTCGCCGCTCCTCCTCGCCTTGACACGCGCCCTGGCCAGCGATGCATGTGGTGCCACAAAGGCAGGCAGGCAGCTGAGGTGGCGCGGTGGTGGAGCCTCCACGAAGATCTGCATGCTGCCACGCATGTGCTTGATGAGTTGGCCTAGGAGCTGCATGTTGACACGCAGGTGCCCGCCCAGCTGGTTGGGCTGGCAGCTGCATGTGAACGAAGGTGGAAGCTTGGTTGGCGCGGGCCTGGCGGTGGCCCTGCTAGCGTCCTTGGTGAGGGCCTTGCCGGGTGGCCCGGAAAGGGTCTTTCGTGGCTGTATTTGTCGTCCCGGCAAGGGCCTTGCGAAGTGCAGTGGCCTTCCTCGGCAAGGATCTTGCCGAGGATTGTCGTCTTCTAATCCTCATCTGATCTCGAACATGTCTTCACAACGATCTGCATGCCACCACAGAGGTGCCTTCCCGAGCCCTGGCCCCATGTGGATGACAGCGTTGGGGACCGTCGACTCAAGGGTGGCTTGCTCTGTTTGTGTCGGGCGAGCTGCCCCGGCAAGGGTCTTGCCGGGGCTACTAAGGCAGCCCCCGGCAAGGGCCTTGCCGGGGGAATCTGCTTCGTCCCTCTGCTCTTTGTGGTCTTGGCCTTGGCGTTGCTCCGATTACCTTGGGCTTCGTTCTTACCTTGGCTCACCTACCCTGCTCTGCTTGGCGTGACCGTAGGCGAGGCTCCGACTGCTCGTGCACAGGTATAGGGGTACAAAAACGCACCCCTCTTTTTGTACACCGACAAGTACTAGGGAAAAGCCTAGCAGCTGGGTGGGTTTTGAGGTATAGCAGTAGCGCGGGACCCTGCGCTACTAATAGGGCGCTAAAGCTAAAGTGTAGCAGCAGTGCGTATTTGCCCGCGCTCCTGCTACACAAGCATAGCAGCAACGAGCAGTAAGAAAGCGCGCTACTACTAATAGCTCTAGCGCACTTTATTAGGCCGCGCTACTGCCAGTGTCACGCTGCTGCTAACTTTTCTCCACTCCCTACTGCTAATTTTATTAGTTTTTGTTTTTTTCTGCATATTTGTTTCGTATGTGAACAGGCTTTATACAAGAATCTTTAGCACATACAAATGTCATCATCATACACATACAAATGGCTACGAGACCACAAATGTAAGCATAGCATATACATACAAATAGTCTCATCAGAATCATTATCCAACACAAAGTGGTCTCTCGTCATCATCTCGAAAATAGCGATACATGCAAGTCTCGAATACTTGCAACTACAACGTCATCCATCTAAACAATGATATACACAAGAAGTGCTATCACTATGAGTGATAGAGGAACTATGCAGTACATGAGGTCGCGGTTATGAGGCCTCTCTCGCGCTAGCCTGAACCTCAAGTAACTAGCTTGTGCTTCTTGTCTGCTTTTGAAGCCTTTATGGATGGCTCCCGAGACCCCTTCCACTTGCGCCTGACAGTCATACCACTCGTCGTACACTCCCGGAACCTTCCCTTCGTACATGACATAGCACTCCTTCGCCTCTAGGTACCTGTTAGAGATGCATCTTCATCAAGAGAATGTACGATCATATGCAACAAAAAATACTAGAGCAACACGAAAAAGAAAGGGTTAGCAACTAGATGCAACATATAGTATGCAAACTAATTAACTAGAGGTATGCATGTCATCGTACCCAAACTAACAAAGGAGCGTCAAGTTCGGCACGGACCGTGGACATCACAAAGTTTAATCGGTACAGAAAGTATACAAGTTCAACCGACACATATCATCATGATCGGCATCGTAAATCACTAGAAGTTCCATCCTTCCATATCATCAAGGATGGACCCTAGCTTCTTGAACAGCGTGAGGTCAGGCATTGCATGCCTACGCGAGTTCGGACGTCAGCTCGCGATACAGGGCTGTGGTGGAACATCCCCTTCTCATCGACAACTTCTTTCATTGTGATCGTCGCAGTGTCCCTTTGGATGCGAAAGAAGTCATCTCTAAGTTTATAATCCGCTTCTCCATGAGATTCCACCCACTTGTCGATACGATCATCGTTTCTGGTTGTCATACGAAGCTTTTCGTGATCCGTGTTGAACTCAATCATGAGATGGAGGAGGTAGAATCCATCTTTCTTGCTTGGTTTTGGGACATGGATGCAGCAGAAGTTAGTTTTAGGCGAGAAACCCAAATTCTTGTTCCTTTGTTTCCTGATCTGCAGTTGCCACCCCTAATGCTGAAGCCTTGGAGAGCATCATCTAGAATATTCATTATGTTGGTGTAGTCCTTCTTCTCATAGTCTCTGGTAGGTTCGAAATACACGGCGTGGGAGACTCGCGGAAATAGAACGATAAGGACGGCGTGCCCGTTGCTGCGGGGAAATGATACCTCAAATTATTCTCCATTTGAGCGAGAAGGAATGATTGAAATGTACAAAAGGGTTGCCCGGAACTGACTTACTTTGGATGATAAGGCAGGAGGACAATTTCCTGGTCCTTCTTCTGTACCATGAAGTTTTGGAGGTATTCCCTAGCAGTTTCACGCTCAAAGTCGTCGAGACTCAAGAAAGATTCGTGCATGTAGTACGGATCCGCCACACAGATTTGCGACTTCTTCTCTCTTCACGATGGAGCTCATATGTAGCGCAAAAAGGCGGACGATTGTAAAATCGAGCCGCCTTGTCAAAAACATATCGAAGATATGGTCAAACCGCAGGAAGAACACCTCCGCGGGCCGTGTGTCGACGTAGCACTTCCCCTCAGGCACACAAGCCGCATATGTCGGATATCCTGGATCATTTGCGTCAAGAAGCTTTCTCGGTCGGCGACAAAGACATGGTCGTGCAGTCTCCTGAGATCCCCTGATAGTGCCTCCAGCGGTTTCAGCGGTAGCATCGCCTCACCCGTGAGATGGAACATGGGCGCACCTTTCACGGGTACACGCTCTTCAGAATCCACAATGTGGCTGCTATGTGCTCTAGCTTGTTTGGAGGCAGCTATCTTCCCTGGTCTCTTCCTCTCCTGATGTAGGGCGGAACCCTACGTGGATGATCTTTCACGTTTGGAGTGGATCCTACGGGGAATCGCGAAGAACACGCGGAAGAACAAAGGAAAACACGGAGGAAACGAGAGAGAGATCGCTCAACCAATAAGGAATCAATCATGCAAGTGCTAGATCACCGAACACAAAGAGGTACATATGATCGACAATCAACAAAGGTAAGGATACACGAGTAGCCGTTCTTCTCCGAGAGGAGGTCTTGATGGGGTCCACCCTAGAAGGGGGTCTTGAATCCGCTTGGGGGGATCTTCTCCGTAGAGGTCCTGAGCTCCGAGGAGAAGTAACCAAGTGGATGAGCAAGGCTCTCACACAAACATGAGCTAAACCTAAGCTAACCCTAGAAAGAGGAAGGGGATGGAGTATATATAGTCTAGGGGGCGAAGGGGTACAAGGGCCTCGGCCCTTCTTGTCTTGGCGCAGACAGCGGAGCCGGATGTCCGGCGTCGGGCGGATGTCCGGCTTGGAGGCGCCGGATGATGTCCGGCTGGGGCTGGATGTCCGGGCCGGAGGATGCCACTTCTGCCGAATCGGGCGCGGGGCGCCGGATTTCCGGGCTTCTTGCCGGATATCCGGGCTGGGGCCGGATGTCCGGGCCCTATAGGGTTCCTGGCTGGGCTGCGGCTGCGGTGTTGGCGTCTCCAGGGGCCGGATGTCCGAGGCCTTGGCCGGATGTCCGGGGCCTGGAGGGTGAACTTGCCCGCTTCCGTGGTCCTCTTCATCCGTGGACTTGGCGGCTCGTCCGTCTTCACGTGCATCTTCGGAAGGCTCCTCTTGACACCTAATGATGCATAGCATATCGGACTTAGGTAGTAGCCATGCCTCGAGTGGATCATATGTGATATCACTAAGGAAGGAAGTCACCTCGTTCTCGAGAGCTCTAGCTCTAGCTCGTGTCATGGGTCCTCTTGGCTCTTGATGAGATGGTTGCAGATCCATGGGGATGATCGTGGGATGCTTCGCATCATCTCCCCCCCCTTGGGAGAGATCCGACCTTGGATCAAAAGCTTCATCTCCATGGTATGGTGCGAGGTCCTTGACGTTGAAGATGTCGCTCACGTTGTATTTGTCTCGAGTAGGTCGATCTTGTAAGCGTTGTCGTTGTAGCGTGCTAGCACCTTGAAAGGTCCATCGGCTCGAGGGAGAAGCTTGGACTTGTGTTCTTTTGGGAAGCGGTCCTTGTGAAGGTGTAGCCACACTAGATCACCAATGTTGAAGACCATGGGTTGCTTGTTGGCGTTGAGCTTGGTTGCTAGTCGTTGTACTTGGCGCTCGATGGTGTGCCTTGTATGTTCGTGCATCTTCTTGATGTAGCTTGCCCGTGCACTCGCATCCATGTTGGTGCGCTCTTGGAGAGGAAGTGGTAGAATGTCCAATGGGGACAACGGGTTGAAACCGTGAAGCGACCTCGAAGGGGACTTGCCAAGATGGTCGAATGTCTTGCACGGTTGTAGGCGTACTCGGCGATGGGTAGACATGCTTCCCACTCCTTGATGTTCTTCTTGATCAATACACGAAGTAGAGTGGATAGTGTGCGGTTCGTCACCTCCGTTTGGCCGTCGGTTTGAGGATGGTATGCCGATGAGAACAAGAGCTTGATTAGAGCTTGGCGCATAGGGTCTTCCAAAAGTAACTCAAGAACATGACGTCCACGATCGGAGGCGATTGTCTTTGGTACTCCATGGAGTCGCAAGATTTCCCTACAAAAGAGATTTGCAACATGTGAAGCATCGTCTATCTTGTTGCAAGGAATGAAATGTGCCATCTTAGAAAATCTATCCACAACAACAAACACGGAATCCTTTCCATTTTGAGTCCTAGGCAAACCAAGTACAAAATCCATACTAATGTCTTCCCATGGTTGATAAGGAATAGGAAGAGGCATGTAAAGACCATGAGATTGAGCCTTAGACTTAGCTTTGCGACATGTATAGCATCGGGTGGTGAAGCGTGAGGCGTCATGAACATCTTGGGCCAAAAGTAGTTGTTGGAGAGCGTGGCGAATGTCTTGTCACGTCCAAAGTTTCCCATGAGTCCGCCTCCATGAGCCTCTTGCAAAAGGAGCAAACGAAGAGAAGACTCGGGAATGCATAGTTTGTTAGCTCTCATAAGATAAGCATCCTTGATGTAATATTGTTCCCAAGAAGTATGCGTCAAACACTTAGCATAAGGAATATCAAAAGATGGATCATGCTCATACAAGTCTTTTATATGCTCAAAACCAATAACATTCAACTCAAGTTGAGTGACAAGCATGCATATGCGTGAAAGCGCGTCGGCAATGAAATTTTCTTTACCCTTAATGTACTTGATCACATAAGGAAAAGATTCAATAAATTCACTCCATTTTGCATGACTCTTGTTCAATTTAGTTTGACCTTTGAGATACTTAAGCGTTTCATGATCGGTATGGATGACAAACTCATGAGGTCTAAGGTAATGTTCCCAAACATGTAGCACACGCACTAAAGCATACAACTCTTTGTCATAGATGGGATAATTAAGTTGAGCACCAGAGAGTTTTTCACTAAAATAAGCAATGGCTTGTTTTTCTTGCATCAAAACTCCGCCAATTCCGGTACCACTTGCATCACAATGAACCTCAAAAGTTTTGTCAAAATTGGGCAAAGCAAGAATCGGAGCATGAGTAAGACAAGACTTGAGCTCATCAAAAGCGGTTGATTGCAAAGTTCCCCAAACAAAGGGAGTATTCTTCTTACTCAAGGCATGCAAAGGAGCGGCAATTGTGCTAAAATCTTTCACAAAGCGACGATAAAAACCCGCAAGGCCAAGAAAACTTCGCACTTGTTGCAAATTGGTGGGTTGGGGCCAAGTTTTAATTGCTTCAATTTTAGATTCATCAACATGGACACCCTTTGAGGATACTACAAAACCCAAGAAAACCACTTTGTCAACGCCAAAAGTGCATTTTTTCAAGTTTGCATAAAGGCTTTCCTTGCGAAGAGTTTGCAACACAGATTTTACATGATTGATGTGCTCTTTCATGGTTTTGCTAAACACAAGAATATCATCAAAGTAAACCACAACAAAGACTCCAATGTAAGGACGAAGCACATGATGCATAAGACGCACGAAAGTACCGGGAGCCTCCGAAAGACCCATAAGCATCACTAACCACTCATATAAACCAAATTTGGTTTTGAAAGCGATTTCCATTCATCACCCTCTTGTATGTGGATTTGATAATAGCCACTTTTAAGGTCAATTTTTGAGAAAAAGTTGGCTCCACTAAGTTCATCAAGCATATCATCTAAGCGAGGAATGGGATGCCTATAGCGGACGGTGATAGCATTTATAGGTCGACAATCGGAACACAAGCGAAAACTTCCATCGGGCTTAGGCACAAGTATAACGTGAACGGCACAAGGGCTTAAGCTTTCACGTACATGACCGTTGTCGATTAGTTGTTGTACTTGTCGTTGAATCTCCTTGGTTTCTTCGGGATTGACTCGGTATGGAGCTTTGTTTGGTAGAGGCGCTCCGGGGATGAGGTCTATTCGATGCTCAATGCCTCGAAGAAGAGGTAGACCCGGAGGTAGCTCATCAGGGAAAACATCTTGAAATTCCTGCAAAAGAGATTGAAACACCAAAGGTAGCTCGTGAATGGTGTTATTTTTGGTTCTCCATCCTTGCACACAAGGACAAAGTGCATCACACTCGATGGGTTCTCACACACTTCTCTCATCTCACTTTTGGTGGCAAATAGGATGAGGTTTTTCTCTCTAGGCGAAGAGGCACTCAAGTGTGTTTTGTGGCTCTCACTCACTTTTGGGTGGATCACTTTCTCACTCTTGTCTCTATGATGGGTGGCTTGCTTGTTGGCTATCACTTGAGTAGGAGACATAGGTCGTAGTACATATTCCTTCCCTTTCATCTTGAAGCTATAGTGATTGGTGCGCCCATTGTGGATGACACCACGGTCGAATTGCCATGGTCGACCTAGAAGTAGGTGGCAAACGGTCATTGGGACCACATCACACTCCAACGTGTCTTCATAAGCACCAATTTTGAAGGAGACTTGGACCGTATGCTCGACTCTTATAGTACCGGAGTCACTTAGCCATTGAACCTTGTAGGGTGCGGTGCTTCCTCTTGACCAATTGAAGTTTGGAACATAGTTCTTCACTTGCCAAGTTGTGGCAACTACCTCCATCGATGATGACCTTGACGGACCTTCCGTTGATGCCGGCCTTTGTGTGGAAGATGTGGCATCTTTGGTCGTCTTCTTGTTGATGTTGAAGGGTCAAGACCTTGGAGACAATGAGAGCGGGGCTTGAATCCTCATCGCAAAAGACTTGATCACCTTCATCTTCGTTCACTTGCCGGTGCATGGCCACTTGCTCAAGGGCTTCCATCTCCTCATCACTCATTGAGTCATATGTGTCGTCGTCGTTGAGGATCATGGTCCGCTTGTTGGTGCATTCATAGGACTTGTGGCCTCGGCCACCGCAAGTGAAACACTTGAAGGAGCTTGTTTTGATGGTCTCATCGGTCGGAGTAGATGATGAAGCACACGGCTTGAAGTTGCTTGTAGTAGGAGGAGGACGACTTGAACTTGTCGACTTTCTCTTGTAACTCGACTTGTCGTCGTTGTTTGTAGAAGGTTTGGTTGATGTAGATGTTGGAGGAGGTGTTGAAGCTTGGTTGTTGGAGAAGCCGTGGGTCTTGGATGAGTACTTGGCGTGCATTTGAAGTCATCTTTTACTTGACGTTCCGCCTTTGTAGCTTGATGTACGAGCTCAATGAGGGTGGAGTATGGTTGGAAGTCGGCGATCTTCTTGATGGGATGATTTAGTCCATTCAAGAAATGTGCCATAGTTTGCTCATCATCTTCCTTGACATTGGCTCGAATCATGGCTATCTCCATTTCCTTGTAGTATTCTTCAACACTCTTTGTTCCTTGCTTGAGAAGTTGGAGTTTCTTGAAGAGGTCGCGGTTGTAGTAGGTTGGCACAAAACGTGCTCGCATGACATCCTTCATTTGAGCCCAAGTGGTGATTGGAGGTTCACCTCTTGCTTGTCGTCGCTCAATGATTTGTTCCCACCATATGAGCACATAGTCTTGGAACTCAAGTGATTCTATAGCGATTTTCTTTGCTTCCTCGTAGTTGTGCAACCGGAAGATTTTGTCAACCTTCAATGCCCATGCGAGATAGTCTTCGGGGTCATTGCTTCCGTTGAACTTGGGCATGGTGAATTTTAGCTTGCCGTAGCGTTGCTCTTCATTGTGTTGTTGGCGATGTTGATGATGACGCCCTTGACGTGGATTGCAATCGTCTTCATGTTGCTCTTGGCGTGGAGGAAGACCATGATCAACTTGCTCTTGTTGAACTTGAGGTTGAAGTGGAGCTTGACGAGCTTGTGGAGGAGCTTGAGGAATTTGACATTGTCCATGAGGTTGGTAGTTCCTCTCTTGGATTTCTTCTCGAAGGGCTTCCTCTTGATTGCGCCATTCGCGATTGCGGTTGGCGAAGGCTCTACTTGATTCTTGAAGGGCACGTTGCGCCTCAAGAGCTTGCGCTTCACGTTATTTTTGTTGAAGACGTTGAGCCTTGGCGTCTTGTTCGTCTTGGTGTAGACACACTCGTTCTTCCTCTTGTTGGCGACGAAGACGTTTTCGTTCTTGAGCTTGAGCAAACGCGGCTTGGTTTGATTGAGGACGAGGAACTTGATCATCAACTTGCTCTTGTAAATGCTTGTCATGTAGCGGGTTGCAAGATGCATGACGGTCTTGACGTGCGGCACGACGAAGAGTGTTTGAAGTAGGTGTACTTGAGTCGTAGAAGGTGTCGTCGGAGTGTCGACTCGATCGGCTCCGTCTTGATGATGAAGAAGTTGAATGATGCCGGTTTCTCATCAAGGCGCGGATCTCGTCCATTCTTGCATCATTCTCTTGCTTGTGAGCGTCGAACTTGTTGTCGAAGTAGTCTCTTGTACGTTGCTCGGAGAGTCGCAAGTCGGTGGCGAGATTGTCGATGCGGTCGCTCATTGCTTGTTGTTCTTGGTGCAACGCTTCGTTGTGCACCAAAGAGGTGGCTCTTGGTGACGTATGATGACATGTAAATCGTCTTGTTCGATGAAGAGTGGGTTGGTAGAAGTACTTGGCCTATCCATCATTCCAAGCAAAATGTGAGTGGTAGAAGGAGAAGAACTTATACCAATGTACCTTTGACCGATGTTGATGATGAATCAAGTTCACTCAAATGCGGACAATGAAATAGCACTATTGGTACCAATTCTTGTCGGTTCTCACACCTACACAAATAAAAGCTTATGGTGGAGCTCGGTTAGGATGGTGGCACAAAATTTGATGCGATTGTAAGTGAGACTCAATAATGTTGGAAATGATTCACAAATTTGCAAATGCAACAAGTAGACCAATAGCAAGATATGGTACACGAAAACACACCCACACAAATAGATAATATGGGGTTATGCAACCAAGGATGAGCCAAAATGTGGAATTCACCAAGATGCTCTTGTTGCACAACACTAGAGAGACGCTCGCACGATTGCACAATAGGCGGATACGAACTTGTGCACAACCTACTAAGCAAAAATGCAACGACTTCTATCCCAAGTATGCTATATGTATGATGTTTCTATGTGTTGATCCAAGATGATTAAGTATGACAATCTTAATGTTGTATGATGCTATGGTTCTTGCTCATAAGCTCTTTGCTTATCTTTCTCTTTTTGCTTAAAAGCTTGATTGGCTCTTTCTCTTTTGAGCTCTTTTCTCATGCAAAACTTCACGAACCAAGATAGCAATTGTGTCTGCGATGACAACTTTGTGACACACAAGTTGATGCCAAGATATGCACCACTTTGGTATGGTATGTATGCTATGGAGTATGATCACTAATGTGCACAAGTCACGTTGCCGGAAATACTCAATGGCTAATCTCAATGGGTAAGCGACGCAAAAGATTGGCTATGATGGTTATCAATGCAATTGCAAGTTATGAAAAAGATGTCGACGATGTTACCGTCCTTGGCGAAGATGAGCGGTGGTGATGTTGATGTTGAACCGTACCTAGATAGCCGAAACACAACAGGATACGGAAACCCCAACTCAACTTCTCAAAGCAAAATTTGGCAACATTGTCGGAGTTGGTAGTGGGAAAGGCTTTGGTGGTGTTATGCGGAAGTGGTGGAGGTATGTGGAAGTGTAAGTGGGCACCGAGACAAAATTTGGCGAGAGTTAGGCGGTAAACAGGGTGGTGGATGGGAGTTGCTGCTGCCAGGGGCCGGATGTCCGGGCTGGAAGCCGGATGTCCGGGCTGGTCGGGCCGGATGTCCGGGCTCTGGATCCGTGGACGAACTCGATGAACACCGCGTGTAGAGGTCAAATCCAGGGCAAAATTCGGGCGATTTTGTGGATGGAAATTGTGGAAAAGGTGGGGGAATGCTAGATCTACACCGCAACACACGAAATCCATGGATCAAATCCAACAAAACTTCATCACACCAACAAATCACAAAAAATTTTGGGGCTATTTTTGGTGGGGATTTTCGGATTTAGGACGAAAACAACAAAATCAAGCTAGAAAACATGGGGTAGGGGCTCCAAAAACGTGATCAACGTGGCTCATGATACCAAGATGATGTAGGGCGGAACCCTACGTGGATGATCTTTCACGTTTGGAGTGGATCCTACGGAGAATCACGAAGAACACGCGGAAGAACAAAGGGAAACACGGAGGAAACGAGAGAGAGATCGCTCAACCAACAAGGAATCAATCACACAAGTGCTAGATCACCGAACACAAAGAGGTACATATGATCCACAATCAACAAAGGTAAGGATACATGAGTAGCCGTTCTTCTCCGAGAGGAGGTCTTGATGGGGTCCACCCTAGAAGGGGGTCTTGAATCCGCTTGGGGGATCTTCTCCGTAGAGGTCGTGAGCTCCGAGGAGAAGTAACCAAGTGGATGAGCAAGGCTCTCACACAAACATGAGCTAAACCTAAGCTAACCCTAGAAAGAGGATGGGATGGAGTATATATAGTCCAGGGGGGCGAAGAGGTACATGGGCATCGGCCCTTCTTGTCTTGTGACAGGCGGAGCCGGATGTCCGGCGTCGGGCGGATGTCCGGGAGCTTGGAGGCGCCGGATGTCCGGCCGGAGGATGCCACGCCGAATCGGGTGCAGGCGCCGGATTCGGGCTTCGGCGGATATCCGGTGGGGCCGGATGTCCGGGGCTGGTGGCCGGATGTCCGGCCCTGTAGGGTTCCTGGCTGGGCTGCGGCTGCGGTGTTGGCGTCTCCAGGGGCCGGATGTCCGGGGCCTGGAGGGTGAACTTGCCCGCTTCCATGGTCCTCTTCATCCGTGGACTTGGCGGCTCGTCCGTCTTCACGTGCATCTTCAGAAGGCTCCTCTTGACACCTAATGATGCATAGCATATCGGACTTAGGTAGTAGCCATGCCTCGAGTGGATCATATGTGATATCACTAAGGAAGGAAGTCACCTCGTTCTCGAGAGCTATAGCTCTAGCTCGTGTCATGGGTCCTCTTGGCTCTTGATGAGACGGTTGCAGATCCATGGGGATGATCGTGGGATGCTCCGCATCATCTCCTCTTTCTTGGGCAGACCTTCCAGACACTTCCTTAACCCATGCCCAAGTGTTGCCGGGCTAAGCGCTGTACGACCCCCGCCTAGTTGAGCCTGTGTTGAGGCGGCATCTTCAGGCGTGTCCTATGAGGATTTCATGAAGAGAGACTTATTGCAATCCCTACTACGACGTTCCTGCCCAGGCAGATCATCCATATCCTCATTAGCATGCTGATAGCCCGATTCATCATATGGTTGACTCATCATATCTAAGTCACTCTCACAGGCGTTGGTATTGAGGAAACCCATTGGGTCCTCCATCTCCTCTGTATCATCATCCATTCTCTATTCTACGGGACCGATTACATCTGCCAGTAGTATGGCAGCCCCTTCATCACGTCGTCCGCCACTCTCACCCGGCACTACAGGAGCTAGTAATTGCGTAGGCGGGGTGGTGGTCTCCATACATGCTTGTTGATGTGTGGTTATTGGTGTGCTCTCGGTCGGCTCCAGACGAAGAAGATTTTCTGTCATAGCAGCACCCAACCCTTGCAGCTTCCAATCTACGGCGGGGTCTCGTCGTCCTCTCCCCCTAGGCATAATGGAGGAGGCAAATCCTTGTGCCCCGATGTCACACTCGACAAGGTAACCCTAAAGAGCCCAGCAGGCATCAGCTGGTTGTGTAACGTGAGATCCAAGGGGTTTCGTTATCACCCCCTTTCCCCCATCCACCTTCTGTCCTTTGATCAAGTAGAGTACGGTGCACGGGGTTTCGTCGGCCTGCAAACACATGTCTGCGGTGTAAAACATCCGAAAGGCAATGGAAATGGAATATTCTAGATATATAGGTTTGTGCGACATGTAATTACCGTGAGGGCGTCGAGCTCAGCCAAAGACGAAGGCCCGCCTAGCGCGCCAGAGACTGAATACGGGCTACTATGAGCGGGTGCGAGTGCGAGAGAAGGCCCGGTTGCTCGCGATGAAACTGGTCAACGGGAAATCATGTACCGTCTTGTCTGGATTTTCCTTCGTCCAGTTGGTGATAGCCAGGACCAAGTTAGTAGCGAAATCATTTACAGGTAATTGTTGCATTGACCCTTTCTTTGTAGCAACTCATTTTCTCCTTGGCTGTTTTTTTCGCGTCCTCAGCTGCTTTTTTCTCGAACGCAAGCTTCACCTTCTCATTGATGTCCGCCTGATTAAGCTTCTTTTTCTGCTTCTTGGCCTCCGGACCCTCGTTGTAAAACACCTTCCACGTGGCGCCGTCTCCGGCACTGTGCACACGACCATATTGCGTCCGCTGGCCCAAAGGGAGTCCCTTAAGTTCGTTCAAGGCCTGGTTGAGAGGGGTGTCCCACTTGGGCCTCATCAAAGAAGTAGGGCTTTCGGCTGCAAGCTGGTGTTGCTTCTCCTGCAGAAGGAACGTGAACCATTTAGGAATGTGTAGTCGACTAGATCTTGAGCTAAATGTAAGGTGGTAAAAGAATAATTGCCAGTAGTCTAATCAATCTCCTCGTGATCTGGTCCATGTAAAAAACCTTCTTTTCCTTGTCCCACTTGTAGTGGGCCCTGATGAAGTCACGCTCCAAGGGATTGGTGAACTTCACGAAGGGGTATGGGAGACCCGCGGCTTCACGTTTCGTGTCCTCCTTATCCCATATGGGCCTTTTACCTAGGTAGCCACGGCTTTCGAGGCGATGCTTCCCCGTGTTCCTTTGCTGAAGGCTCTTGAATTTCGCAGCCTTAGCCTTGGTTGCCTCGATGGCTAAGTGTCCTGGAACTTTTCGAACTCCTCTTCAAGTGTCGGATTTTCCTCTAGAATCTTGGACAGGGGTTCCTCAGCCTGAATAGCTCGTTTCACCCTCCCTTTCCTGGAGGCCAAATCATCGCTGAACATGCCCATGGCGTGATTGTTAATCTTTTTCATCTTCGGATCATCCCACGGTTGTTCTATGTTATCATCCCGGTCGGGGAACTTGAATCTCTTGTGCAACTTCGTCAGGATCAACTGCGTCAAGTGTTCTTTACTCCTTAAGTCATCGTCGTTGATGTTCGCGCATTCCGTAGGATGCATCCCTACTTGGTTCCCATAGCACTTGCGAGGTTCTTCCAGCTCTAATGCCTAGTTTGTTAGGTGGCATCTTTGTGATCACCAGTCGTCCAATGCCTAGTTTGTTAGGTTTTCATATCCTCTGCTTCTTCTGCTTCTTCTTTTCGGTAGCGGCATCGGCGCCGGTACCTTCCCCGCTGGTATCTTCCCCGCCGGTACCTTCCCCGCCGGTCTCGGCGCCGCCATCGGTGCCGGACCCGTCGGAGTCGTTGTTGGTGTCAGTACCATCATCGAGGCCGGCCTGCAAACCTTGACATTGCTTAGCAGACAAAAAGTTGAGGTACTCTTGTTCACCCTCATAGTCCATCTCGTCTGCATCTTGGTCAGAAGGCCCGGTTTCCTATGATTAAATCTCCTCGTTTAACTCTAAAACTATGAAAAAAAATGAGAAATGACATAAAAAAAGATCTATGTTTGCCGGAATGTCGTTTCCCAGCAACTCCCGGCACTCGATATGCCTACTATCTAGCACAAGTCATGCCAAAATTCACGGAAAATTTCAGCATGACCTTTTGCTAAAGAATGGACATATCAAGAGCCTAAAATTCACTGGAACGGAAATGAATCAACATTCTGGCGTAACGTAGGCCACTCGGATTATTTACCTTGCGCATAATCATCATGTCCAAATGACATGTCCAAATCCCAAATATGACATGTCCAAAACATCACATGTCCACATATCACATGTCCACTTCAAATTTGCATATAAAAGGAAGAAAAATATATAACTTGAAGAAAAATGCAAGAAGTCATAACAATATTTGAAAGTAAAATTCAGCCTACCTAAATTTGCTTTAACAAAGGATGTTGATTTGGAAAATTGCTTAAACTAATTCTGTTTTTTAAAATACTAATTCTAATTAACTAACTAGCACTATACAATTTAAATAGCAACAATTACTTAAACTAAAAAACCTAGCTAAATTCATAACTAAATAGATAGCCTAATTAACCTACTGCCCTAACTAAAACCTAAGTAAATTAACCAAAGAACCCTAGCTAGCAGAGAGAGGAGGAGCGGTGGGGGGCTTACAGAGGGTGCAGGCCCGACGACGGCCGTGGTTGGGAGGGGTCGGGGTCTGGGTCGGGGCCGGGGTCGGAGTCGGGGTCCAGCATCGGGGCCGGAGCTGGGGTCGGGATCAGGGTCGGGGCCGGGGTCGGGGCCGTGGGCGAGCGCTGGGGTCGGGGGCGAGCGCAGGGGCACGGCGAGGGCAGGGCTTCGGCGGCGTGACGGGGGAAGAGAGAGTGGGGATTTGGGGGAAAAGTGGCGAGATTAAGAGAGAGTGGCGATTTTGGGGGTTAAGTGGACATAGCAGTAGCGCGTTTAAACCAAACGTGCTATAGCTAAGTTAGCTATAGCGGTTTTACGCAGAGAGTGCTACTGCTATTACAGGTAGCTATAGCGGTTTTATGAGGAAACCGCTACTGCTACATTGACTAGCTGTAGCTCTTTCTCAGAAAAGCGCTACTGCTATAACCAGTACCTATAGCAGTTTTCCTGTTTGTTTCCTTCTATTTTCTTTTCCTTTATTTCCTCTCACTTTTCTTTCCTTTTTTTTCGAGAGTAGTGAACGAAGGGAAGGTGATATATATTGCATCATTTGACAGTTAAGTATGTATACAAAATAGGAACATGTATATTACATCATTGGACACATGCATAATGGCTAAGTGTGTACACAAAATAGGAACATATATATTACATCATTTGACCGATAACATTCCTCAGCGTTGACATTTTTGTTTTTTAGTGAGCTTCTTTCCCTTCTTGTTCGTTGAAGAGTAATTGAGCCCCTCATTGTGACTTTTCCTTTTCCATGGAGTATGATTTTTCTTAGGTAATATAGTATTGTTTCTTCTTTTGACATATACTTCATCGTCATCATCATCTTCCCTCATTGGGTAGCCGTATTGGTCGTAGTCTTCCTCGTTGGCGACTCCATCCATTCCAATGATGTTCCTTTTGCCTCTCTTCACGACAACACGGCTGGGATTGCGTGGGTCGGTTATGAAGAAGCATTGTGTCACGTGCTTAGCATGTACTCATGGCTCTCTTTTTTGCGATAGCGTTCACGGTAGCGCTCTTGGCGTCGGGAATAGTCATGGTAGTGAAATAAAGGTTTTTTCTTTTGACATTCTTAGCCCATCTGATGCGGAACATCGTCGTGTTGTGCAATCCAGAGTAGTCAATCTCCCAGATCTCCTCGACCCTTCCGTAAAATCTCTCAGTTGTGTCGTTGTCGTTGCCGGTCATGCATTCCATTGTCACCTCCGAGTTCTGATCATCACTGTCCATATCTTTGGCCTCCGTGTAGAACGTGTGTCCGACGATATCATATGCCTGATAGGTGACGAGGTTGGGCGAGGGGTCATGTGCTAAGGCGTATATGAGCAATCCGTCCTTAGAGCCCTCCTCCGGGGGATTAACAATAATATGCTCTTTGAACCAATGCAGGAAAGTGGAGTTGTGCTCTCTAGTAACTTCGGCGTCATCACCGCATACCCCGGTCACGATACTTCTTTGCGATAATTTCTTTGTGTAGTGCCACGAAAGGATCTACCTCGTCTAGGTGTTGTAGCACTACCAAGTTTCCTCTGTCAAAGTCGTTGCGTCGATCTGAGTATGCCACGTGCAGTTCCATGCAATCATCGGAGTGACCTTCTCCTTTGAGCCTCCCTCATGCTTGTTAACGGGCAAATCAACACCAGCACTAGGCGGATGGTCTGCACCATATATAAAATTCTCACAGAAAGAGATGCACTCTTGTGTCAGATGGCCCTGGACGATGCTTCCATCCGGATGGGACATGTTACGAACGAATCCTTTGATGATCCCATTCATCCTCTCAAACGGCATCATGTTGTGTAGGAATGACGGCCCTAGGTCTATTATATCTTCCACAATATGGACACACAGATGCACCATGACGTCAAAGAACGCGGGCAGGAAGTACATCTCAAGCTCATTCAGTATCACAACGATCTCTTCCTGTAGCCTTCAGAGCTGCTTCACACTGATCGACTTTCGAGAGATGACGCCGAAAAAGTTGCAGAGACCAATAAGCATGTCACGGACGTGCTTGTCCATTATCCCTCTAAGGGCAACAGGTAGTATCTGCGTCATCATCACATGACAGTCATGGGACTTCATCCCGCTGAACCTTTTCTTGTCCGTGTCTAGATATCTGCTTATGTTGCCACAAGAATCGGAACTAGATTTGACTCCGGTAAGGCTCTTAAAGAATTGATCAATCTCAGCCTGACTTAAGGTGAAGCAAGAAGGGGGACAATAATCCTCTTCCTTTACTTTCTTGCCCTTCTTCTCCCGCGCCTCTATCTTGTTTGACTTTTTACGGGGCGACATGTGCAGATCTTCCCTGATATTCAAATATTGCAAATCTTTTCTTGCCTTGGCCCATCCTTGGTCTTATCCGGCATATTCATCAGTGTCGCGAGCAAGCTCTCAAGGACATTCTTACAGATATGCATTTGATCAAGGCAATGAGGTGTATCAAGTTTGTGCCAGTACTCCAAGTCCCAGAACACAGACCTCGTCTTCCATACCTTCAGCAGTGGCTCCAACGCCTTTTTCATCGTCTTTTGCGGCGCAGGGCACTGTTCCCAGTTTTTCAACAGCTCATCGATTTCGGTGCCGCTCCGCTTACGTGGAGGTCCTCGATGCTCAACATGACCATTGAATAGATCTCCACGGTTTCTCCATAGGTCATCCGGTTCGAGCCATCTTCGATGCCCCATGTACACAATTTTCCCAGACCCGCCATCTTTCCTTGACATTAGCTGCTGAGACGTCGTATCATCCATGCACTGTGTGCATCCGCAATATCCATGGCACACCTGGCCTGTGACATATCCGTAACCGAGATAGTCGTGCACCGTCGTGATCAGCGCGGCTCTCATGTAGAAATACTCGCCTTTGCTGGCGTCCCATGTCTTGGTCGGTGTTTTCCATAATGTGTCTAACTCCTCTTGAAGTAGCCCCAGATACAAGCACGGGCCATGTGCTATGGTTGGTGTTCTTGTTGCCAAACGGATTCAAGCCATCGGTACACGCGCCAAGCACGATGTTCCTTGCATCACATTCTAAATACAGATAGAAGCCATTCAACGCTCTCCACTGGCTTCCATCCTTGACGTGTCTCAGCTTCGGATCATCTGCATCGTCGGGCTTCTTCCTCTACGCGTGCCAGCGCATGAGCTTTGCTTCCTTGGGATCTATGAAATACCGCTGGAGACGGGGAGTGATCGGTAAGTATCATACAACTTTCTGGGGACATTTCTTTCCGGCCTTCTTGTATCGAGAAGCATTGCACACCGGACAGCTTGTTTTTTCCATGTGCTCCTTCCGATAAATTATGCAATCTTTGATGCATGCATGGTATCTAACGTATGCGATCAAGAGGGCACACGATCTTCTTGGCCTCATCCACACTAGTAGGACATAGATTCCCGGGGAAGAACATCCTTTAGGTACTTGAGATGCTCGTCGAGGCTAGTGTCGATCCATTTGTTTTTAGCCTTCGTCTTCAGGAGTTGGAGCGTGAAACTCAAGCGGGTCACCTCAGGATTGCAACAATCATACAATGGAGTGTTTGAGTCTACCACCAGTTGTTGCAGCTTAGCCTCCTCTCTAGAAGCAGCTCTCTCAGTAGTCGTTTCCTTGCGAAGCAGTGCTTGAACATGAGGGTCCCGCACGATTGAACTTAGTACCGACGAACTCTGCGCGTGGCTTCCATGTTCTCTCCGCCGCCATATCCGGCCCTTCTCCTCTGCCATGTCCGGCCCCTTCTCCGCCACCATGTCCGGCCTCTTCCCCGCCGCCATTATCGATCATCTCTTCGTCTTGCCCCATGTCGTCATTGCCTGCCCCGTCGGCGTCCTCAACATCATCATCCTCATCTTCAATTATCCACCGAGTATAGCCATTCATGAAACCAGTCATGAGCAGGTGCGCTTCGACACAACCTTCGTCATAGGGGTCGAGCCAAACTATTACTTTGCATCTTCGACACGAACATAAAACCTATGTCAGGTTATTTTCTTTTATGTCCTGCACCGCCGACCGCAACCACCTGTCCACCATCGTTCCACTGACCATCATAAACGCCTGCACGATAATAATAAACAAATTGATTATAAAAATGCATGCATGTGCATCAAAGTCGTACAAAAATTCGGCATGACCTTCCCTAAAAATAGGACATATAGATCTAGAGTTTGCCCGGAATTCGCCGAAACAGAAATAAATCGACATTTTGGCAAAACATATGCAACTCACAAGCACAATTCAGCGTCAACTCATGCCACACACACAATTTCCATCATTTCTCCCAATTATCATATCACACACACATACACATATTTACATTCTTGCAAAAGCATGAATTTTTAATCACACGTATCTTGAGATTGAGCACATGCACGGTGGAGATGATGATGTAGTAGGGAGATCAAAAGTGGACAAAGCTCTTCTTGAAAAAGCTAGATCTAGTTAGGGGGCACATAGGTCACTTCACTAAATGCTACATCTACCTAGCTAGCTAATTTGGGAGGAGACAACTTCAACTAATGGAGGGGGAAGGAAAAAGAGAAAGGAGATGCATTAATGGAGGTGGTGTAGTTAGCTAGGAGTAATAAAGAGAGAGAAAGGTAGGTAGAAGAGGGAGAGTAATGGGGGTAGAAGTATTGAGGAAGAAGCAAAGTGAGAGAGAGAGGAGGTGAGAGGTAGGGGAAAGTGAGGTAGAGAGGAGATGGGGGAGGGGGAGGGGGAGGGAAAAGGTGGTATTATGCTGCATCTTAGCAGTAGCGTGGGCAGTAAAGCGCGCTCCTGCTAAGAACATAGCAGCAGAGCGCTTCCTGCACACACGCTACTTCTAAGCGGGGCCCTCCATGTGGCCAGTTTCAGAATTAGCAGTAGCGACAGGGAAAAAAAGCGCGCTACTAGTATTACTTTAGCAGTAGCGCGGGTCACAGCAGCGCGCTGATGCTAAACCTTGGTTGGTGAGTACTGTCCGTCGATTTTACTAGCAGCATGGTTCCACTGAGTAGTAGTAGCGCTTGTTTTGAACCCGCGCTACAGAAAATTAGCAGTAGCGCCTCTTTTTGTACCGCGCTGCTGCTAAGATTCTATGTATAAGGTTTTCCCTAGTAGCGATAGATCCATTAACATGTGATGCTTGCCCCCTATCTTTGCTAGCCAAAAATTCCACACTAAGTAGAGATACTACTTGTGCATCCAAAACCCTTAAACCCAAATCTTTTTCAAATGTCCATCATACCTACCTATTGATTGAGCAAGATCCCTCAAGTAAGTTGTCATCAGTGCAAAAAGGCAATAAAAATTGCTTCTAAATATGTGAGATCATTTAGGGTAAGAGAAAATTGAGCGTTGTACGAACTTGGATGACAAAGAATAAAAGCGACAGACTGCATAATAAAGGTTGTCATCTTAAGGGGCTATACAACATGACGTTCTCTTGCACTAAGGGATTGAGCATGCAAACAAATAAGCGAATGGCCGCCTCTGCTTCCCTCTGCAAAGGTCTTATCTTTTACTTTTATGCAAAGAGTCAAAGTTTTCCTTCTATTCCTTTTATTTTTCTCTTTTGGCAAGTATCATGTGGTGAGGAAAGATCTAGGCATATATGTCCAGTTGAATATAGATATCATGAGTTATTATTGTTGACATCACCCTTGAGGTGAGTATGTTGGGAGGCGAAACTATAAACCCCTATCTTTCTATGTGTCCGGTTGAAACGCTTTGTTCATGGGTACGAGGTGAGTGCACTAGTAGAAAAAGGGTCATCTGTCCCGGTTGGTAAGGGCCTTTTGTCCCGGTTTTTGAACCGCGACTAAAGGGTCGTTACTAATGCCCTAGCCCTTTAGTTCCGGTTCTTAAACAAACCGTGACAGATGGGCCTCCACGTGGCCGGTGCGGCGAGCTAAGGCAGGAGGGCCTTTGGTCCCGGTTGGTGGCACCAACCGGGACCAATAGGCATCCACGCGTCAGGAATTCAGGGGCTGGGGTTTTTGTTTTTGTTTTGAAAGGGGGGGGGGTTGGGGGTTTTGGGGGGGTTAATTTAGGTGTTTCATATATTGTGTTCGCTAGCTAATTAATGGAGAGAAGTGTCCTCTCTTATCTCCGTGCTTGGTCGATGCTACGTACTATATATGTAGAGGACTAGACATGCTAGCTAGTAAGCAAATGAAGGAAACGGAACATCGTCATGAACATATGCATACAGAGAGAAGTTAAGTGATATCGACCAGCTCTCCTTTTCCGAGAGATTGGTCGAACAACAAGTTCTCGTATATCTATCCGACACTACCGGCTACATATATACAATAATTATCTCTTACAATATAATCTCCTAATTATATATGAACACAGGGTCCACATAGTATTCTCCGTATTTAGTGATCACGTGGTCAAGGAAGCATTCCGCCAATTCCTCTTGAATTGCTCGCATACGATCTGGTGGTAGGAGTTCATCCCGCATCCGAAAGATCTAATTTGAAGAAGGGGGTCAATACATATATATATGAATAAATGAAACTCAACACAAATGATGGTAATAAAATAAAATTGTGAATATTATTGCTTACGTACTTCATATTGTTCGTCAGAGTAGCCCCGCTCACAGGTCGTGTGGCGGATGGACTCGCAAACGTAGTATCCACAGAAATCATTCCCTTGTTCCTGCCACAACCACTTTACAGGAAATAGTGGTCAATCAAACTGATAAGCAAGCATGCTAAATGGTACTGATGAAACTAGCGCTTGAATCACTGCGCGGAACATGCTACTATAGTACTTACTTTTGGGTGTCTAAATTGCAGCTTCTTCGGCAGTCCCGGAGTTTTTTTGGTGAATTTTCTCCAAACCCTGCCAGACAAAGAAAACAATTACTTGATATCAGGAAATGAACAAATTTGCTAATATGGTGGATAATGATCGATTTAACTTACTTCTCGAGCATTTGAGTCATGTCCGCATAGTCATGGGATCTTTTCGTCTCGAGTCTAAGACGGTTACTTGTCCCTGCTCAAGATTAATCTCTAGGAGAATATAGTGGAACCTGTGCACGCATGCAGAACTCATCAATTACATTACTATAACCTGGACTAATAAGGGAAACCGAGTATGCACAAGACAGTAACACTCACTTGAAGTTGTAAGGAAAGAGTATTATATCTTTGTTTTCATTTATTACCAACGATCGTAGCAAGTTGGCCTCGGTATTTTCGGCATGATATTTAACCTTAGTTGCATCTATGAGATTTGTGTTAATGAACCCAATATCACAGATTTTTCTTTTCTTTAATTCGGCGATCTTCAATCTGCATAATATAGTGAGGATAATTATAAATACATGCAATGAAAGAGCTGACCTGTATAGAGAGACTTAATGACAGAAGTAGTACTACTTACGCATGAGCAAGTGACCGTTGATTTATCGAGGGCCTTTTGATTGAAAAACTGGAAGAACTCCTCAAATGAAACATTCAACAGTTCAATTCCAACGAGGTCATGCTCCTCTTTAACTCTCAGCGTCAAAGTATTCCTCCCCCCAGACACTCTGCAGGTTTTCATGTACCAATCATGGAATCTTCGCATCATCGTTGTTAGAGATCTTTCATATTTGACGAGAGGCTTCCCGTACTCGTATATGTGTTCCTCCATCTCCAAGAAATCATAATGTACATCGTCGGGCAGGTAATCTCCAAGATTGCTATAACCGGGCACCATCCTCGAATCATTAGCGACGATGTCGCTAGACACCTTTAGCGGGGGGTTGGGGGGGGGCACGATTGGTTCGCTTGTTCGCTGAGCTGGGCAATTTTTTTCCCAGCTCGTCGTTCCTTTAACCTTTGATCACTGACAGTACTTACCGACCGCTCCGCTTCGGCAAATTTCCTTGAAATAATGCGCTCATAGTTGCCTTTTGGCGGAGACTTTGGTGGTTTTGTCAGGGCAGCCAGAGTGCGCTTCGCTTTCACCGGATCTACCTTCTCCTCCGGAGGTGGATGTTTCTTTGCTTTTACCCCTTGAAAGAAGTTCGCCACTTCGGCTCGCACGATCTTCGCGTTCTCCTCCGGGGTCCTCTCGTATGGTAACTTCTTTGGAGTCTTCAGAGAAGGACCGAATCTGTATTGTCTCCCGCCTTTGGCTGTACTACTAGACGATGACAGAGCAGATAGAGCAGTTGCGGTTGTCTTCTTTCCTTACTTACGAGGCGGAGGAGAAGGACTACGACGCGTCGGAGCAGCCGGAGCGGCGGCGGTTCTCTTCCGCCCTTGCTGACGAGGCGGAGAAGGAGGAGGGTGGCTGCTTGGGCGCGCTGGCGCAGGCAGAGAAGGAGGCGGAGTGCCTCCACGCACCGGAGAAGGAGGCGGAGGAGGAGGCGGAGTGCCCTTACTCGCCGGAGGAGGAGGAGGAGGCGGAGGCCTCCAGTTCGGAAGGTTGATGAGCTCCTTCCGCCATAGGCATGGAGTCTCAGACGAGAACCCAGCCGATTCTCCCCTTCACCGGTAGGGTGGTCAAGCTGGAGGTCCTCAAATCCCTCCGTTATTTCGTCCACCATCACTCTATCATATCCTTCTTGAATCGGATGACAGTGAAAAGTTGCGCCGGGTTCAGGAGGTCGAACAGAGCCGGCAGCCACCTTGACTTTGAAGTTCTGCCATTGCGTCATAAGGTGGCAATGTTGAGACTCCGTGATAGCATCCACTAGGTAACTAGCAGGAGCCGTCAAGACATGCTCTGGCTGAAGCAGCTCGGTGGAAGCCACACTTCTTCTCCGCTGAGATGGCGGGGTAGCTTCGGGGGTAGTTTCGGCAGGTCGCTTGCTGCGAGCTACGTCTCATTCCTCTAGCGCTTGAACTGAACCCTTTCGTGCAGCTTCTGAATTTGGGTCTGCTCCACTTTTTTCCTCCTCTCCTGGCATTTGTAACCGCCTGCGTCCGGAAAACCAACCTTCCATGGAATGAAGCCTGGCATGCCTCGTGTCCGTCCAGGGTGCTCAGGATTCCCGAGGGCCATTGTGAGCTCGTCGTTCTCTCTTTCTGGAACGAATGTCCCTTGTTGCGCTGCATCGATATAGTGTTGAAGCCTCTTGACTGGTATTCTCATTTGCTTGTCTGTCCAAATGCACTTCCCTGATACAGGGTCCAAGGTTCCGCCAGCCCCGAAGAACCAAGTCCGGCAACAGTCTGGCCAGTTCATTGTCTCTGGTTCAATCCCTTTATCAAGCAGATCATTCTCAGCCTTGGCCCACTTTGGCCGGGCTTTGAGGTAGCCACCTGACCCCGTGCGATGGTGAAGCTTCTTCTTCACAGCATTTTTCTTGTTTTTCGCTGACATCTTCTTACTCTTTTCCGATGTCTTGTGGGCCACAAATGCGGGCCAGTGATCTCTGATCTTCTCATATTTGCCGATGAATTCTGGTGTCTCTTCTTTGTCGACAAACATTTTCAGCTCATTCTTCCACCTCCTGAATAGGTCTGCCATCTTCTTAAGAGCATGAGACTTGATTAATTGATCTTTAATCGGCTTGTCCGGATCCTCCTCCGGCAAGAGGGTGAAATTTGCCTTCACTTCACCCAAAGATCATCTTTACGCATATCATTGACATAAGACACCTCGTGGTCTTCCTTATTAGGCTTATACCATTGGTGGATGCCGATCGGGATCTTGTCCCTAACAAGAACCCCTTGACCGAGAAGCAAATGCTTCCTTTGTCCGAATGGGTTCAATCGGTTGGTCGTCGTGACGCGATTGCTGTGTGATCTCAAACCTTTCATCCGAGCGCAACTTTTTCTTCGGTCCTCGTCTCTTTACCGAAGTTGTGCTCGATCCGGAGGGCTAGAAAAAAGAAGAAAGACGAGAGTTAATTAATATGTGTACATACCAAAATGAATGCATCAATTAGCTAGTTAGCACAGGCTTAACTAATATATTTACCTGGCTGGACTCTGTTTGGTCACCGGAGCCGTTACCACGGGCTCCTTCTTGCACCGGCATTGGGTCATCGGAGTCATCATAATCATGTCTTTCCTCCTCTGTTCGATCACCGTATCCTGCTTCTTCACCCTGTTCTTCCAGACCATCATTGTCGTTAAGATACAACAAGACATCACCTCCGGCTAAGATTATGTCCCCCAACACCTGTTCTGCTTCCTCGTCTCGTCCGTGCTCCATTGTTTCTTCAAATATTACAACATGGCAATTATTACACAAACATGACAACATGTGGATATATTAGTGGCAAACGTAGACCTAGCTTATTCCGGGTTTGGGGTGGCCTCGGCAACGCTTTAAGGGTAGGGGCGCCGCGGGAGGGGGTAGGAGACCGACATCGTTTTTTTCTAGGGTTTGGGTGTCCTCGAGAGTTTTGGTCGAGCGAGAGGGCCGGGGGGTGCTCCCGTGGTATAAGTTATCATGGTCGAAGTTATCCGGGAGGGGGTTATATCGACAACGACGACATACATACATGGGAAAATAATGTTATCGGGGAGGGGGTAGGTCGAACCCCCCCTCTCGTGTTGAAGTTATCAGGACACAGGGTATATCGACAACGACAGATCCGATAAAAAATAAGAAGACAAAGAAGAAATAAAAAGAGGAGAAGAAGAAAGGAATAGAGGAGAAGATTGAAGAAAAAAAGAAGAAAAAAAGAGAGGAGAAGAAGAAAGGGATAGAGGAGAAGAAGAGAAAATAGAATATTCCTCTTCTTTTTCTTCTTTTTTCTTCTTATTATTTATTTCTCCTCTTCTTCCTCTCCTCTTCTTCTCCTTTCTCCTCTTCTTATTTTCCTTTTTCCTCTCATTCTTTTTCTTCTTCTTCCTTCTTAATATCACTTAGCGCTTGTTTTTTATTTAAATGTTCAAATAGAAAATTTAGAAAAAAATTAAAGGTTTTGCCTAATGCATTGTTCATATGAAAATACAAACATTTGCATATTCTACAATAATTAATATCACCAAAAAAATCTATGAACAGAAAAAAATCCAAACTTTTCTAAAAATCTATCTTTTGCATACATGAACATATATATACATAGAGAACATACATACATATATACATTTTTATAAAAATGCAAAAAACAAAAAATCTAAAAAAAACATATAAACAGATATACATACATACATATATATACTCACACATATACATATAATCAAGAAAAAAACATCATATATATGTGAAAAATAACAGGGAGGAAGGGGGCGGTGCCGGCCGACGGCCTGACCAATGGAGAGGTGCGGCATGGTCGGGGTAGGGGCAGAGGCACGACGCGTGTCGGGGTAGAGGCGACGGCGGCATGTTCGGGGCAGGGGCAGAGGCGACGACGGCGTGGTCGGGGCAGGGTGAGGCAGAGGCGAGCTCAGGCGCGCGGCGTGGTCGGGGAAGCTGGGGCGACGACGACGTGGTCGGGCAGGGCGCGCGACGCTGGTCGGGCGAGCCGCCACGGTGTGCTCGGGCGAGGCTGGCCGACGAGGCAAGAGGGCCCGACGGCGCTAATGGGGTAGCTGCAGTCAAGGCGGCTGCGGCTGGGCGGGCGCAAGAATCGATGCAGAGATGAATCTGAAAAACGCTAAGTGTTTTCTTATATACTAAGCGCATTGGTCCCGGTTCGTGGCACCAACCGGGACCAAAGACCCCCTTTAGTCCCCGTTGGTGCCACCAACCGGGACCAAAGGCCTCTTTTTAGCAGCCCAAAGGGCGGGAAGCGGCGGCCTTTGGTCCCGTTTGGTGGCACCAACCGGGACTAAAGGGGGGGCATTGGTTCCGATTGGTGCCATGAACCGGTACCAATGCACCCCTTTAATCCCGGTTGATGCCACCAACCGGTACTAAAGGCCTTGCACAGCGGGGTGCTGGTGGGAGTTTAATCCCACCTCGCTAGTTCAGAGCGTCGACTACATGTTTATAAGCGCTGCTGCCTCCTCTCTCTCGAACTCCTCTGAACTGCAGGCCTATGGGCCTAATTTGACACGCTTTGCCTTCTGCGGGCCTGAATCCTGGCCCAAATAGCTGGGTTTCTAGTCGTATTCAGGCCGTGGTGGCCTAGGATGTGGCATTTTTTTATTTTTTCCAGTTGTTTTGTTTTCTTTGTTGCTTTATTTTTTTATTTTTTTTCTACTTACAACAAAATACTTACTATTGCTATTTTATTTATTTTATTAAGGTTTATTTATTTTGTTTTATTATAGTTTATTTTATTTTGTTTCTACTTATTTATTTTATAAAAGTTTATTTTATTTTGTTTCTACTTATTTATTTTATTTTATTTTATTTTGTTTCTACTTATTTATAAAAGTTTATTTTGTTTATATTTATTTATTTTCTTTTCATTTTTGCTTTTTGTATTTATTTTATGAAAATTCTTTGTGCCCTTTTTGTATTTATTTTCTACTTATTTATAAATGTTTTCAACAAAAAATACTTTAATAATTTTAGTTGCATAAATTCTATATAATTTTAGTTTCAATAATACTAGAGGTTTATAAAAGCTTTTTAGTTGATTCCTTTAGTACCGGTTCTTTCTGCCCTTTCTGACTTCATTTGTTATTTTTCATG
Source organism: Aegilops bicornis (assembly GCA_021605145.1). Classification (NCBI taxonomy): domain Eukaryota; kingdom Viridiplantae; phylum Streptophyta; class Magnoliopsida; order Poales; family Poaceae; genus Aegilops; species Aegilops bicornis. The sequence continues at coordinate 135,656,219 of CM038671.1, forward strand.
CATTTATTGATTATTTTGAGCTATAAGACCCTGAAATTGAAAAGCATTTCGAATGAACTCTCAAAAGGTTGAAAATTGGCATGGTATCATCATTTCATCCACATAGCATGTGCAAGAAAGCTGAGAGGATTACGGCAAAAACTGGATGCATTTCGTGTACAAAATGGACACTACTAGGAAAAGGGCTATAGATGATGTGGCCACTAATGGCGCACCAGACATGTGGTGCGCCATTACTATATACTAATGGCGCACCATGTGTCGGTGCGCCATTAGTGTCCAAATACTAATGGCGCACCACACACACGGTGCGTCACTATTAATAATTTTTTTTAATTTTTTTTTCAAAACTAGTAATGGCACACCAGGGGATAGTGCGCCATTACTAGTTAAACTAGTAATGGCGCACCACACCCTCGGTGCGCCACTACTAATTTTTTTTCAATTTTTTTTAATTTTTAAATTTTTTTCAAAACTAGTAATGGCGCACCGTGTGTGTGGTGCGTCATTACTAGTTGCACGGTGCGCCATTACTAACTTTTTTTTCAAATTTTTTTCATTTTTTTTAAAAACTAGTAATGGCGCACCGTGGGTGTGGTGCGCCATTACTAGTTTTTTCAAATTCCACCGAATGCACCCCCCCTGTGGACCGCCTTTTCAGTTTTAAAAAAAATAAAAGAAAATGATGGAAATGTCAAAAAAATAAAAGAAAATAAGTTTCCCATGTGATATGTGGTCTAGTTGTTGGGAAAATTACAAATATGAATTTCAACTTTATTTGCAAAATCTCTCTGGAATTTGTAAAATGGGCATAACTTTTGCATACGAACTCGGATTAAAAAGTTTTTATATGAAAAATCATCTACTCGAAAAGTTACATCCGAAGTTAACCGGGGGAACCCCGTTAAACATTTTCAAAATCCTCAAAAACCTAACCGAAAAAAGTTACGGGGCTTTCAAGATCTAGATGCAAAAAATTCAAAAAAATTCAAACTTACTAGTGGCGCACCGTGGTGCGCCACTAGTAACAGAAAAAAATGCGATTTTTTTTGGATTTTTTTTTCAAAAAATGATACATAATATGACCGGGAAGTTTGAAATATTTTTCAAAATTTCATCATACTCATGAACATGAACAAAGTCCTAGACATCAACAAGGTATAATAGGATTGATATGATAGATATATCAATAAGTGCCTGTTAAGTGAGGTAGTGCTGGGGTTGGATAGAACTGCAAAGTTAAGCGTGCTCGGGCTGGAGTAGTGTGAGGATGGGTGACCTTCCGGGAAGTTTTACTACTTAGTGCGATTGACTTTAGATTAAGCATATTGACCCGAGATTAAGCCATAGTGACCCCAGATTAAGAAAAAAACGAAAAAAAAATTGAAAAAAAAATTGAAAAAAAATTCTGAAAAAATATTTGAAAAAAAATTGTTACTAATGGCGCACTTCTATGTGGTGCGCCATTACTAAGTCAGATAGTAATGGCGCATCGTGGGCTATACTAATGGCACACTGCCTGGTGTGCCATTAGTATCTGGTATACTAATGGCGCACCTGTGGTGCGCCATTAGTAAAAAATTCTAATGGCGTGGTGCTAGTGGCGCACCTGTAGTGCGCCATTAGTAGGCAAAATAGGTGAGCCACTAGCAGGCCTTTTCCTAGTAGTGGGACAATGGTATCATACTCGTCTGTTACAAAGTTGGCATGGTATCATCATAATAGTTGCGGGAGAAAGTCTTCACTTTTTATTTGCTAGTGTCATTTGCTTATTGCGTCGTAACATGGATAATCTTCATTGTTTGACAGGATGCTTGGGTCATCCTTGACTTTGAAGGGAGGAATTTCATGAATCTTTTCATAATCTTTAGACATGTCTGTCTTGCCCTCCACTACCACGATGTCCCTTTTCCTGAAAGAACTATGTGGCGCTTTGGCTCATCGTATGATGTATTATCTTCCTTATCTTTTCTTTTTCTCGGTTTGGTAGACATGTCCTTCACATAGATAACCTGTGCCACATCATTGGCTAGGACGAACGGTTCGTCAGTGTAACCAAGATTTTTCAGATCCTTGTTGTCATTCCGCATCGTGGGTCTACACTGCACTTCGCCACCGATGATTGACCCATTTGCACTTAAACAAAGGGACCTTAAAATCATGTCCATAGTCAAGTTCCCATATGTCCACTATGTAACCATAATATGTGCCCTTTCCTCTCGGTTGCTTTGCATCAAAGCGGACACCGCTATTTTGGTTGGTGCTCTTTTGATCTTGGTCAATCGTGTAAAATGTATTCCCATTTATCTTGTATCCTTTGTAAGTCAATATACCAAAGATGGTCCCCTCGACAACAAGTACAGCTCATCACAAACAGTGTTGTCACCTCCGAGACGTGTTTCCAACCAAGCTGCTGAAAGTCTGATGTGTTCACATGTAATCCGGTCGTCGACCTTTGCTCCGGGTGTTTGGAGCGCAGATCGTTCTTGTGTTCATCGACATACGGGTCACCAAGGTAGAGTTCTCAGAGAATCGTAGTGTGCTTGAGACCAAGAATATCCGTCCCTGCATATTATTGAGTCCCTCCAAGCGTGCCTTTTCGGTCAGTCTCCCCTCATACCGAGATTTAGGGAGACCTATCGCCTTAAGGCCAGGAATGAAGTCAACACAAAACCCAATGACATCCTCTCGTTTGATGGCCCATGGAGATGCTTCCTTCGGCCTAAGCGATTCTGGACATATTTCTTTAGGACTCCCATGAACCTCTCAAACGAGAACATATTGTGTAGAAATACGGGCCCCAGAATGGCAATCTCGTCGACTAGATGAACTAGGACGTGCGTCATGATATTGAAGAAGGATGGGGGGAACACCAGCTCGAAACTGACAAGACATTGCGCCACATCACTCCTTAGCCTTGGTATGATTTCTGGATCGATCACCTTCTCAGGGATTGCATTGAGGAATGCACATAGCTTCACAATGACTAATCGGACGTTTTCCGGTAGAAGCCCCCTCAATGCAACCGGAAGCAGTTGCGTCATAATCACGTGGCAGTCATGAGACTTTAGGTTACGTAACTTTTTCTCCGGCATATTTATTATTCCCTTTATATTTGACGAGAAGCCACCGGGACCTTCATACTAAGCGAGCATTCAAAGAAGATTTCTTTCTCTTCTTTCGTAAGAGCGTAGTTGGCAGGACCTTCATACTGCTTCGGAGGCATGCCGTCTTTTTTGTGCAAACGTTGCAGGTCCTCCCGTGCCTCAGGTGTATCTTTTGTCTTCCCATACATGCCCAAGAAGCCTAGCAGGTTCACGCAAAGGTTCTTCATCACGTGCATCACGTCGATTGAAGAGCGGACCTCTAGGTCTTTCCAGTAGGGTAGGTCCCAAAATATAGATTTCTTCTTCCAGATGGGTGCGTGTCCCTCAGCGTCATTCGAACAGCTAGTCCGCGGGACCCTTTCCAAAGATTACGTGTAAATCATTGACCATAGCAAGTACGTGATCACCGGTATGCATGGCGGGCTTCTTCCAGTTATCTGCCTCGCCTTTGAAATGCTTGCCTTTCTTTCGGCATTGATGGTTGGTCGGAAGAAATCGACGATGGCCCAGGTACACATTCTTCCTGCATTTGTCCAGGTATATACTTTCAGTGTCATCTAAACAGTGTGTGCATGCATGGTATCCCTTGTTTGTCTGTCCTGGAAGGTTACTAAGAGCGAGCCAATCGTTGATGGTTACAAACAGCAACGCGTGCAGGTTAAATTCATCCTGTTTGTGCTCATCCCACGTACGTACACCGTTTCCATTCCACAGCTGTAAAAGTTCTTCAACTAATGGCCTTAGTACACATCAATGTCGTTGCTAGGTTGCTTAGGGCCTTGGCTGAGAACTGGCATCATAATAAACTTCCGGTTCATGCACATCCAAGGAGGAAGGGTATACATACATAGAGTCCCGGGCCAGGTGCTGTGATTGCTGCTCTGCTCCCCGAAAGGATTAATGCCATCCGCGCTTAAACCAAACCATACGTTCCTTGGGTCACCTGCAAACTCAGCCCAGTACTTTCTCTCGATTTTTCTCCACTGCGACCCGTCAGCGGGTGCTCTCAACTTCCTGTCTTTCTTACGGTCCTCAATGTGCCATCACATCAACTTGGCATGCTCTTCGTTTCTGAATAAACGTTTCAACCGTGGTATTATAGGAGCATACCACATCACCTTCACAGGAACCCTCTTCCTGGGGGGCTCGCCGTCAACATCACCAGGGTCATCTCGTCTGATCTTATACCGCAATGCACCGCATACCGGGCATGCGTACAGCGGTAGAGGATGGAGTCATTAGGGCATGCATGTATCTTCTGCACCTCCAATCCTTGAGGGCATACGACCCTTTTTGCTGCGTATGTGCTGTCGGGCAATTCATTATCCTTTGGAAGCTTCTTCTTCAATATTTTCAGTAGCTTCTCAAATCCTTTGTCAGGCACAACATTCTCTTCCTTCCACTGCAGCAATTCTAGTACGGTACCGATCTTTGTGTTGCCATCTTCGCAATTGGGGTACAACCCTTTTTTGTGATCCTCTAACATGCGATAGAACTTCAGCTTCTCCTTTTGACTTTCGCATTGCGTCCTTGCATCGACAATGACCCGGCGGAGATCATCATCATCAGGCACATCGTCTGGTTCCTCTTGAGCTTCAGCAGTTTCCCCTGTTGCAGCATCATTGGGCACATCGGATGGTTCATCTTGATCTTCAGCAGCTTCCCCCGTTGCAGCATCACCGTATTTAGGGGGCATATAGTTGTCATCGTCCTCTTCTTCTTTGCCGTCTTCCATCATAACCCCTATTTCTTCGTGCCTCGTCCAAACATTATAGTGTGGCATGAAACCCTTGTAAAGCAGGTGGGTGTGAAGGATTTTCCGGTCAGAGTAAGACTTCGTATTCCCACATTTAGGGCATGGACAACACATAAAACCATTCTGCTTGTTTGCCTCAGCCACTTCGAGAAAATCATGCACGCCCTTAATGTACTCAGAGGTGTGTCTTTCACCGTACATCCATGCCGGTTCATCTGCGTGCATTATATATAATTAAGTGTGTCAAAAACCATTACAGAACATCATGAATAGATAATCAAGTGATCAAATTAATAGAAGTTCATCATCACATTAAAACCAAAGTACATACATAGTTCTCATCTAACAACATATAGCTCTCCAGAGCATCTAATTAATTAAACCATACAATGAAACTATGTAAAACATTTCAATGTGAAAACAAATGCGATCATAATCGCAACCAAGGTAACAATTGATCCAACGGCATAATGATACCAAGCCTCGGTATGAATGGCATATTTTCTAATCTTTCTAATCTTCAAGCGCATTGCGTCCATCTTGATCTTGTGATCATCGACGGCATCCGCAACATGCAACTCCAATATCATCTTCTCCTCAATTTTTTTATTTTTTCCTTCAAGAAATTGTTTTCTTCTTCAACTAAATTTAACCTCTCGACACTAGGGTCGGTTGGAATTTCCGATTCGCATACCTCCTAGATAAATAAAATCTATGTCACGTTGGTCGGCATAATTTTCGTAAACAATAAATGAACAAATAGTTATAAAGATAATATATACCACATCCGAATCATAGACAGGACGAGGGCCGACGGGGGCGGATACCAAAACCATCGCACTATATAATAACAAGCAATAAAATAGTAAGAAAATTAGACAAGTATCTATCAAAAGTAAGAATTTTAATCTATCATAAAGAAGATAAGAACAAGAGGCTCACCACGGTGGTGCCGGCGACGAGATCGGCGCGGGCGATCGACGGCGGTGAAGACGGGAATGGGACGTGATGGGCCGCTAAACCTAGACAAATCTTGATGAAAATGGAGCTTTGAGGTCGAGCTTCGAGAGGAGAAAGTTTAACTAGTGTGGCTCGGGCATTTCATCGAACACCTCATGTGCATAGGAGGTGAGGTAGAGCACCACAAAGCCCTCCCCTCGCCGGCCAGAGAAAAACAGAGCACTGGAGTGCTCTGCTTGCGGGTGAGGGGTATATATAGGCACCTCATTGGTCCCGGTTTGTGGCATGAACTGGGACTAAAGGGCAGCCTGCGGTCCCGGTTCAAGCCACCTACCGGGACCAATGGTGGTGGGCCAGGAGCAAGGCCCATTGGTCCTGGTTCGTCCCACCAACCGGGACCAAAGGGGCCAGACGAACCGGGACCAATGCCCCCACGAGGCCCGGTAGGCCCCTAGCCTCATGAACCGGGACCAGTGCCCCCATGGGTCCCGGTTCTGGACTGAACCGGGACTAATGGGCTGACCCAGCCTGAACCAAAGCCCTCTTTTCTACTAGTGGTGTTAGCAACCATAGAAGACTATATGATGGTTGAGTATGAGGACTTCCTTAAAAGGCTCCGACACGTGACTCTTCCTGAAAAGATGATGAATTGTAGTTGCAAAATTGACTGAGAACATAGTTTGTTGGTTTTTAATAGAGTTTTTGCTATATACTTCGATTATGTGATGAACTGTTACTTATACATGGGAAGTATATGATGCAAGTTTTATGATAAAAGTCCTATGTTTAATTTTGTTGTTGTTATAATAATCAACATGATGCTTCTATGTCCGTATTTTTGTTTTTATTGACACCTCTCTCTCAAACCATGTGGACATGTTTTTTTTATTTTGGTTTTCGCTTGAGGACAAGCGAGGCCTAAGCTCGGGGGAGTTGATACGTCCATTTTGCATCATGTTTTCTGGTAGTTATTTATAGTGTTTTTATCCATAATAATGCTATTTGGAGTAATTCTAATGCCTTTTCTCTCATAATTTGCAAGGTACATACAAAGAGGGAGAATTCCGGCAGCTAGAAATTTGGACCTGAAAAAGCTACGTCAGGCTACCTATTCTGCACAACTCCAAACGAGCTGAAACTTGACGGAGACTTTTTTATGGAATATATAAGAAATATTGGAGCCAATAACTACCAGAGGGGGGCCACCAGGTGGGCACAACCCACATGGGCGCGCCAGGCGCGCCCTGGTGGGTTGTGGCCTCCTCAGCCCACCTCCGGTGCCCATCTTCTGGTATATAAGTCATTTTCACCTAGAAAAAATAACGGGAGGACTTTCGGGATGGAGCGCTGCCGTCTCGAGGCGGAACTTGGGTAGGAGCACTTTTGCCCTTCAGCAGAGCGATTCTGCGGGGGGAACTTCCCTCCCGGAGGGGGAAATCATCGTCATCATCATCACCAACAAATCTCCCATCTTGGGGAGGGCAATCTCCATCAACATCTTCACCAGCACCATCTCATCTCAAACCCTAGTTCATCTCTTGTATTTAATCTTGTTACCAGAACTATAGATTGGTGCTAGGGGGTGACTAGTAGTGCCGATTACATCTTGTAGTTGATTACTATGTGGTTTATTTGGTGGAAGATTATATGTTCAGATCCATTATGCATATTAATACCTATCTAATCATGAGCATGTTTATTGTTTGTGATTAGTTACTTTCGTTCTTGAGGTCACAGGATAAGTCATGTTGCAATTAATCATTTTAATTTGATATGTGTTTGATATTTTTATGGTATGTATGTTGTGATTCCCTTAGTGGTGTCATGTGAACGTCGACTACATGACACTTCACCATATTTGGGCCTAAGGGAATGCATTGTGGAGTAGTAAATAGATGGTGGGTTACATAAAGGAGAGAAACTTAAACCCCAGTTTATGCACTATTCCGTAAGGGACCGATTGGATCCTAGAGTTTAATGCTATGGTTAGAATTTATTCTTAATACTTTTCTCGTAGTTATGGATGCTTGCGGGGGGTTAATCATAAGTAGGAGGTTTGTTCAAGTAAGAACAACACCTAAGCACCGGTCCACCCACATATCAAATTATCAAAGTAGCAAACACAAATCAAACCAACATGATGAAAGTAACTAGATGAAATTCCCGTGTACCCTCAAGAACACTTCGCTTATCATAAGATACCATTTGGTCTATCCTTTGCCTCAAAAGGATTGGGCTACCTTGCTGCACTTTTGTTACTACTATCATTACTTGCTCGTTACAAATTATCTTGCTATCAAACAACTCGCTACTTACAACTTTAGCACTTGCAGACATTACCTTACTGAAAACTACTTGTCATTTCCTTCTGCTCCTCTTTGGGTTCGACACTCTTACTTATCGAAAAGAGCTGCAATTGATCCCATATACTTGTGGGTCCTCAATGGTGTTTGGGACTAGAGTGGGCCGGTGAAGCCTGCGTGGCAGCACAACCGGCCACGGGAGGCAGTAGCAGGTGGTACCACCGGCGGTGGTTTGGGCAGCTGAAGCAAGAAAATCCGAGATTGAAGAAGCACTAAAGCCGTTGGATGGACATCCAACGGCCATTGCTGCTAGAATCGTGTCTTGACTATAAGTTTACATAGCCTTCCGTACGCCTTAGTAGGCCCACAAGCCTTCCGTACGCGTCACTGACTATAAATAGTAGGCCCACAAGTGAGCATCACATCTGTGGCAGAGAACATATAGCCCATTTGCAATTTGTAACAGTGTACAACCCATTTTTGAATTATAATGGAATTTACTACAACCCATTTACGGTCTATTAAAATTACAACCCATTTTCTAGCCAGGACAATGATTAATAATTTCAACCAACCTCTCAAAACAGAATTCAACCAAAAATCCCACATTTTGATGGGATCCGAAAAAATTGTCCCAAAATTTCGAGTCAGATTAAATATAATTTCAAAATGAATTTGTATTAGGTAAAAATGTAAAGAAATACTGCACGCACAATAAGTAATGAAATTAAAAATTCCAAATTCAAACAATGATATTTTTGAAACTAATTACCTGGTTGGTGCGTTTTGGTATATTTACAGCCCAGTTTTTATAATTACATCCCATTTATTATTTCTTAAAGCCCATTTTCTTGTTAGGCCTAGGAAAGATTTACAGCCCAGCAGGGCGGAGAATAACAAGTTGATCTAGGTTGGATATTCCGCAAAATAAGTATAGCTGGGTTACCAATTTTCACCTTGAAAAATAATATCTGGGCTGGATATTTGGTTGACATAAAATAATAGCCTGGGCTAGACAGGCCACAACCCGCCCAGTTGATACCCTGCTCCTCTGCACAACAACAAAAACATCACTCAAGAAAAACTCAACTTACACCTAAAAAACAAATACAGCTCGAGCTGCTGGGTCCCAACTGTCGGCCACTCCTTGTGCAATTCTCTCGTTTATTGACTATATAGGTTGACGATGGTGTGGGACCATGATGTCAGGAAACCCGGAGGAAGCAAAAAAATTATAGTCGTATATATATAATAAGGAGGGACTTGCATACGTACGGCTATGGCCCTAGTGGGTCCCTATCGTCATCCAGTCCAAATAAAGTCATCTCCTGATTCCTCATGTTCGTTGACCGTGTTGACAATGCTCGGCGCCACGGCGAGCGCAACAACTCGATGGAGAGGGCGTCGTGGGCCCTACGAATGGTCTAATACAGCGCCCGCTGCTCATTCAGGAAGGCAGGATCATCGGACACCTATGAGCACCTTCGAGAGACTGAGACTGCATGAAACGGTAAGGCCGCGCTTGGGAGCTCTGGATTGTTTCACACCTGTATTAAGATACAAGTGTAATTTACTCGTCGTTGGAAACAACGCGTAAAATACAGACGTAATGAAACCGAGGGCCAGAGGTCTGTAACGAAAACCAGCGAGTTACGCGTGTAATTTGAGAGACCGGTGTATATTTTACTAGTCGAAATCAACCAACCAAGCGCTCTGCCCAAGACCATCTGCATTTATTTACAAGCGTAAGTTTTACAAGTGGTTTTGGTTGGAAAACGACGATCCAATCACGGCCTAAGATGATGAGTTAGTCGAAAGATCATGTGGTTTCACCTCTAACCTACCTGATTTGTCGTATAGGCTATGAATGAAACATAAGACAATGAACTTCTTAAGCACAGAAACAACAGGAGAGGATGATCTTCTTAACATGCAAATCACAGGTATTAGATCAACATGCAAAACAATATGAAGCATTATTCTCAGAAGGTACGGTGAACAGCTCGTGATGCCGCAAGCCACAGCCTTCCAAGCTCAACTTTGCAATCAAACTCACAAGGCCTGGCATTACATAGACAACATTCAGAACAAACTGTTAAAATACCTTACATAAGTCAACATTCATGTGACTATGCATCTCAGCAGAGTAAATATTTACTTCTAAACTAAAGACAGGAATAGGAAAAAACGATCGATGTTGCTCACAACAAAGGGCGTGCCACTCGAAAATATCAAATGCATGTCTTCTGGCTAACATCAATGAGCAAAATTTGACAAGGTTTTCCAATTCCAATATATTAAACTAATGTCTTGTTGCTAACATCAATGATTAAACTTTGACAAGCTTTTCCCGTTCAAAATATGTAATGCCTATGATTGTGGAACGGTCAGGGTTTGTCATCAGTTTGTCATCTGATAGTCCGGTGGCTCAAGGTGACGACGAATGATTAGAGAACCATTCGATGTATTGTGCATGATGAAGTATTATGGAGGACACGAACTATCTGAACATTTTGTGCAGTTCCACTAAAATCAAGCTGAGCATCCCTATGGATTTCTTATTTATATGCTTCAAGAAAACAAAGACACATCGGCACACACATGAATAATAGCCCTAGTGTCAACCCACCAATCGGTGGACTAACAAACTGAAAATATGGTAAACAGATTACCCCTAGATGCCCCATCATTGTTGCTTAGAGTGACATTGACAGACTTGGAGTCCTATCCTGGCTTCTTGGAACTTGTTTGGGCACTTGTTTGCTCAGTGTTCCTCCGAACCACATGTAAAGCAGCCATCTCTTTTTTTTTTCTTTATTCTTAGCCTTCTTAATGGCCGACGTTGGCGGCTCCATTCAAACAGATAGTCTGGTGGCTCAAGGTGACTACGAATGATTAGAGAACCATTTCTATGTATTATGCATGATGAAGTATTATGGAGGACACGAACCATCTGAACATTTTGTGCAGTTCCAATAAAATCAAGCTCAGCATCCCTGTCTGCATAAATACAGAAAAAGTGTGATGAATATAATAGTGGTACTAGTTTATTAAACATACGCTTACAACTATAATCATCTTCATTATGTTTAACACGAAAAGATAGCAATACAGTAGCTTGAATTAAACATTTATTCAAAACAATACAACAATATAAGTAGCACAACATAATGAAGCACAATCATGTGCATGAAGGCCAATACTGACCTCGTTTGTTACAGATGCATTGGCAACTGACTTGGTCATACCTTTCCTTGTGGAGTAAATTTTGCACTGCACGTGTTGTTAAGTTGCCCATGCTCTCAGCAGACTAGTCATGTCACCAGCGTCTACTAATACTCTGTAAAAAAACAATGACTGCTTCTTTCTGCAAAGTGGTAAGACCAACTGGACCCACTAATGCAGTAGTTTGCCTTAGACACATTGGCTCCTTTTGTGCATTTCAACTAAAATCAAAGTTGAAATAAAACCGAGCTTTAATTTTGATATCCCTGTAAGCAACAATAGGTATAAGGGAAAAAATTACTGAGAAATAACGGTTGATGACTTGTACTCCCAAAAGAAAAACATCTACTGGTCTACCTTATCTTAAAGGGGAAAAAAGCAGGAGAGTAGCAATTCTCAATCAGTGTGATTCATTCATATTAACTGAGAATTATCTTAACAATGCCTTGTTTCAACATGTATAAAGAACGACAAAGCAGAAAAGTACCATTCCTAAAATAATGCGACTGATTCATATTAACAGAGACATTATCTTAACAATACCTTGGTTAAACATGTAGAAAGAACTACAAAGCAGGATAGTACCATTTGTAAAATACTGTAGCTGGTATATAATAACTGAGACATTATCTCAACAATACATTTCTTAAACATGTACTTCGGCCGATCCCTAATAGAAATGGTACTCCCGCCGATCCCTAACAAGTGTTGCAGTTTTGAACTAAGATTAAGTAGTTAATTCTGAGAGTGGTATTGCTTAATTTTACTAGTGGCATTAGATTAACAAAAAGCATAAACAGTTCCAGGGGAGAGTGGGCGCAACAACACCATGTGCTTCCATCTACTTATAAAGGGGGTGATGCAGAGTTTTTTTGTAACAAAGAAACAATCATCATGTCTGGGTTGAAACAATTTTTGCTCACTTAATGGTAAAAGACAACAGTTCAATAGCTTCAATTCAACATTTATCCAAAACAGTACCAATACAAGTAGCACAACATCTCAAAGCACACTGCAGCATCATGTGGATGAAAGTCGGTACTGACCTTTCTTGACCAATATTTGAAACAACTTGCGAGGAGGATTTGAAAGAAATCCCAACACATATATGGAAATCCGATCTACTTTTGTGCAGTTCTACCAAAATTACGCAAAGTCGCCGGTATGACATTCAAGTTGAACTGCACAAAACACTCCTAAAACAACAGTGTTTCGCGTAGCGAAGCAAACTGTCACAATAGCAACAAGTTGAACAGATATCCCCGTTTTAACAGAGGCAAAAAAGGAATCAATTAATGGCCAATAAAGGAGGATGAAACATGCGGCCACACAAATGGTACTCCCACCGATCCCTAACAAGGGTTGCAGTTTTGAAATAAGATTCAGTAGTTAAATCTGAGAGTGGCATTTCTTAATTTTACCAGTGGCATTAGGTTAAGAAAAAGCATAAACAGTTCTAGGGGAGAGTGGGCGCAACAACACCATGTGCTTCCATCTACTTATAAAGGGGTTGATACAGTGTTCGTTGTAACAAAGCAACAAGCATCATGTCTGGGTCGGTCCCATTTTTGTTTACTACTTAATGGGAAAAGATAGTAATACAATAGCTTCATTTCAACATCTATTTATATATAAAAAGTAATATACGGGCTAACCAGAAAATAGATAAATAGATAGAAATTACCACAAAAATTAGAAAGATCTAGCCGTTGAATCTAATATTGTCAACATTAATTAAATCGACTGGTGGTTAGCAACAGATCCGCACGAGTCCGATCCACTTCTCCCGATAGTTAGCGATTGATGCGTTATCTTCTCACGATGGCTTTCCACTGATTTTTTTCCTTCTCTCAAAAACCGTAGTAAATTGTTAGTGGTTTTTTCTGGTTTTTCGATGCATAATATGAAAAGAAAATAAAGGTGCTTGAAAGAGGATTTGAACCCAGGTCTATGCAATAGCTATTGAGCCTAATAACCAACTAAGCCACCTGTTGTTATTGTCTATTGTAGATAAACAACGTTATTTAAACCTTTCTTATTTCTGTCATATCAGAAGAAGAAAAAAGTTTGACTTGGTAACTTTGGCATGACCAGCGTGATAACTATGATATGAGCAACATGATAACTATACCATGATAAGGCTGGTAACTACAGTACGAGAAGGTTAATGCATGGGGAAGTATGGTAATTTAACACAGAAATTACTGGTGAAAATGTTTCAAAAACTTCCCCCCTTGGATGAAAGATACCGTGGTGTTTAAAACGTAAGATATTAGTTATCATGTGTGCGATGTATACATTATCATGTTTTTTACACAGAAATTACCGGGTGTATGTTTTTCAACAAAAAAAATCTGGTCAAAAATTACAGTGGCGTTTCTATGGGAGTTATCAACTTTGTATGTCTCTATTACCATGCTATTTACATAGAAATTACCGGGGTCCCCCCTCGCCACAGTCGCCACATTTACCAGGATCGGGTACATAAGTTATCAGGTCTACCATGTATGAGTTATCATGTTATTTGCACAGAAGTTACCGTGGCATGTTTCAGCGACTTGCCCCACCCCCGCCCTCGCCGACCAAGTTATCAGGACCGGGGTACATAAGTTATCGGGTCCGTCATGTTTGAGTTATCATGTCATTTGCATGAAGTGGTATGTTTCAACAACTCCCCACCCCCACCCTCGCCAAGTTATCGACAACGCTTTCTAGGACCGGGGCACACAAGTTATCGTGTCTATGAAAGGTGAGTTACCATGTTGTTCACACGAAGTTACCGAGGGATGTTTCGTCAACTCCCCACCCCCGTACCAAAGTTATCGGGACTGAGGTCCATAAGTTATCAGGTATACGATGTGTGACTTATCATAGTATTCATACAAAAAAGTTATCGAGTGTATGTTTATATTTATTTATTTTCAAAAAAAGCTACGACGATATTTGTACATAAGCTATCAGGTTTGTGGTACATATAATTATCAATCTCATTACAAAAAGAATTTCCCGAGATATGACAAATGTGAAAAAGACCGTTGTTCGAATTCTATAGAAGTGAAACATTTATTTCTCTAGAAAACATTCATCACTACAAAAAAGAGACAAGTGGAGTGCAAAACACGTTGCATTGGCCCTTTAAAAAACTTGCAGCAAATGGTTTTGTCTCCTCATCAAAGACGTTGTGGTCTTTCTTTCTCGCTCTCATTTACTAAGGTAGAAATATAAATTAACCCACAAATGAAATAGAACAGATAGTCAGCTCAGCTGGTAATGTGTTGTGGCCACAACTAATAGATTGTGTGTTTGAATCCTAGTGGTGGCACTATTTTTCTGAAGCTCTTTTTACGCGCCAGAGCAGAAGCAACAGTCGGCGGAGCAGAAAAATTGAAGGAAAAATCGATCGTACGTGCCTGTCGCTAACCAACAGTCAGCAGGAAAATAGCTTTTCCGATTTCATTAACGCTCTCCACGCCTCCTCCCTTCATGTACGACCTGTACCTATACCTACGTCAAAAACATACCCAAGCTCCAACTCTATCGCCAAAAAAAACTGTGATGAGTTAAAAATATATATAAACTAGCACGGCCTCCGGCGGCACCTTCTCCGCAAGAATCGTCGTTGTGCCACTACCGCGTCACATCCATGTCGTGGACCAAAAGGAATTTGCCAGACCCTCCCCAGGTGGCTCGCATAGGCATGAATCCTATGGAGCTTTAGCGGCGACCCATAGATGCAGGTACTGGATGGATTCTCCCGAGCTATCTAATGCATGTCCTTTTTTCTCAATAACTATTTTGTTCTTTAATTAGTCCTCTCTAGAACCTACAGCAGTTGATGAAGCACCAAGTTTTCTTTCTTTTCAATCTGATGTTAAATTTTACATGAAAGCAGTACATGCATCCGAGAAGAAACTATTGTATCATTACTACTTGAAGCACCATGTTTTCTTTCTTTTCAATCTGATGTTAAATCTTACATGAAAGCAGTACATGCATCCGAGAAGAAACTATTGTACCACACTACTAGATTAGAGTACAGATGGACATCTACATAAACAAAAGATTTACATCCGTTGCGTCAAATACATAGGGAGCTATCTTCGGCTTAGATATTTACTAGAAAGAAATATGTCCTTCAATATTCGCTCAGGAATTCCTGCTCCACCGATGGACCTAAACTTCCTCGAGAGAACCCTAGCGGTTCTCCTCCAAGATGTCCTGAATTTTGAAGCTCTGTCTACAAAGCGCCGGCCTGGAACAGACGTATGCCATGAACTGCATGGCCTCCATGAGGGACTGAAAACTGACTTCTCCCTTCGCAACGAAGCAGGCTCCTCGACGCGGATGTTGGACCTGACAAGCAGTCGCAGGTGCTGGACCTGATAGATCAGCAAAAAAGAACTGGGATGCCCTAGAGCGTCCACCATCTCCATTGGAATTGTAGTTGCACTATGTAGCATTAGTCCTTTTCATGAACCCCCTTTGCTCTAATTAGTAGCACATATATGAGTTCATATTTGCATTGCAGCCCAACTAACAAGTTTAAGCTCAATTAGGCAAGGCACTTACTTTTACTTCCACTTACCAATATTGTGTTTGTAGAAGATTGTACGTAATATTGAGGATTGTCCGGTCAACTTCAGCCAGCAATGACACAACGTACATCATTATTTCCGTCTAGCGAAAACACCACCTCGAGCAGGTGCCATCTTCTGCATGAAATCAAGCCACCTCCAGAAGGATCCATATTGGAAAACAGGTTCAAATAGTTTACCAATAGTATACTGCAAGCATGTTCTTTATAAAGCATACTGGAAATCCAAGGAACAAAAGTCATGAATGAAGCAAAAAACATTACAGAGAACAAACTTCTCAATAATCAGGTATTTCACTTCTCATCTTCTACATGTGTTAAATAATTGTTGTTATTTTATGAATTTCCAAAAACTGTATGCAAATGTATTCGAAAAGAAAGTATGTCCATATGTAATTACATTAGAAGATGATTCAAATAAAGACTATGAAGAAACTTCACACATGTTAAAATACTTTAAAAGAGTGCATGAAAGAACACTTTATACATGTCAAAACTTTACATTTCCAATTTAAGAAAAACAATCGGCCTATTTTATATTCCAAACTATATGGTATAGTATATTACCTTGCAGGTGGGAGAGGACGAAAAACAAGACCATTATAGCATTGACAGTATCAGTGACGAGGTACTCTCATCAAAGAAAGAAAGTTCATTATTTTATATGTTTGAACGGACATGCACTAGCACCTTGGTGCTACAATTCCCCATATGCATCTCTGAACAAATTAATTTTTTATTAAAGCTAGCCTGGCAAGGAAATTATGTTACTGACATTCAGATTTTAAGATGATTAGGAAAGCACCTGGAAGGAACACAAGATAGAACAAGGCAGTGCAAGTGCTAAACTACAAACTTAATCCCCTTGATTGTACTTATACAAATATATTCTAGATACTCTAAATACTTTGTACTCCCTTCGTTCACAAATATAAGATGTTTTAACTTTTTTGTCAATCGGATGTATATAGACACGCTTTAGTGTGTTTGTTCACTCATTTCAGTCCATATGTAGTCCATATTGAATATCCAAAACATCCTATATTTGTGAACGGAGGGATTAGTAATTTGCATTGGCATACAATTGTGTTTACTTTGAGTCCATGAGAACATGGATTTAATTTATTATGTGTGCATGCAGACAAATCCACTTTGGAGACTATGACTGTTTAGTCGTGCTCATCTTAATATTTAATTATGCAAATTCTATTGATATTACATCTTCCTTTCTCATATGTACTTAGATTGTTTTAGCATCACAAGGAATTGATAAAGGAGGCTTTCGTTTATAATGACAATAGAATCGAAAAGTAAGTTACTCAGTTTGTTATGTAGATCTGTAACATGTCTGGTCCGCATAATCATTCCTGAAAATCAGCAGGTCCTTATGATAGATGTGTGCCTCTCTAACACACATTTTCACCTTTTGACATTCATATTCAATAAATGATTACAAATATGGGGCATCCACAGACTATAGGATTATTGGAATCTCCATGGTACCGCAAGACTAAATGGCCGAGATAGCAAATCTTGGTAGTGCTTTACGCATATTGTGCTTCAGCACATCAGACATGGAGAGCGAAAAACGATTTCACTCAACTAATTAGAAATTATCAATTTTGTAGTCTAAGGTACCATCATCAATTATCTCTATGAATTTACTACAAAAGAGTTGTCCCTGCTCTCAGGGCAAGTGCATGTATACACTCATCAATACAAAACAAATGATTTGTTTAGGCATAAAAATTATTAAAAACAGCATGTGCCACTACTTGCATACATATGAACTAGATGGGTGTGGACTTGAACGTACGCTGGGTAGAGGCCATCTCCTTCGAAGTGAACTAGATGGATTTTAACATCCTTTTATATAATCAGAAGTACATGGATATGATGTACTACTCCGCATAAGCATTGGAAACATGCATCAGCATTTGATGGAAATAGTTCAATAATACCAAACATCGACACTATATATCATTTGATATTTCAAGCCTATTCTATAGGACAATCCAATGGTGAGAGCATCCGAGCATCATTCTATATTATATTGCAATTAGACCTAATTTTACTATTCACTTATTAAAATCACAAATGCACTAATTACTTCCTTAATTTTGTGAATATTAATGGGCGTACGGGGCCAGACCACCACCAATTTCAATCGCAAGCCCGGAAAAAGTGGAAAGGACGTAAACTAATTAATATTTTGCCTTAAGCTGTGTTACGCGTCCACAACTTACTATAATCGTTTTGTAGATGGACAAGAAGTCAATCTGGATGAAAATCAACAACAACCAGTATGCAGGATAGTAACATTTGTCACTAGCAAGCAGTACCTTAAAGTATATTGGCTCAATCGTACAAAGACAAAAGAAAAGGGAGAAGAGAGATGGGGGGGACCTGTAGGTGGAAGAATGCAATGCCGAATCCGGGCTGCCGCTGTTGAGGACGAAGACGATGCGTCGGAGTGCCTCGCTTGGGGACAGAGCCTACGGCTCGGCACTTGGGGACGGACAACACCCCCAAGATCCCAAAATCATGCAGGAGCTAAAGGGAACGAGATCCACTACTTCATCGCCTCCATGGACACATACTGGGAAGGAATTGTCGACTTCGACGACCTCACATCCTCCATCACGCAGCTGCTATTAGGGCCCTGCTCCCATTGACCGGCCAGGGAGATCGACGAGGCACACGGGGATCCAAACCAAGCGCCGTCCCCGCCATGAGGTGCGTGTAGGTAAGGACGAGGAGGTTGAAAACTGAGGGGGGACTTGGGGGGTCATCCTCAAATGCGGTGGATCCAAGATGGCTCAGCCATTTCCATGGCTGGGAGCTCCGAGAAGACAGAGAAAACTCAACCATTTCCATGGCTGGGAGTTTCAAGAAGATAAAGAAAGAAGAAAAATGAAGGTTCATGTTGGTGGGACCCCTGAAGCCACAATACTTGCTAATACTATAGTGCTGTGGATTTTATTTTTTTTGAAACGAAGGCTCAAGAAAAGCCCGGCTTTGAATTAACAAAGCCATCAACCGGCCAGGTGTTACA